>JARWLC010000007.1:79300148-79900148 GCA_033318265.1 Phyllotis vaccarum | reverse complement strand
TCCGATATAGAAGTTACCGCTCCTCTGTAGGGGCAGCCTCATTACCCACGCATGGTTGTGTTTTGCTGCAGCAGCTATGAGTGATGAGACCACCCTTATTTCACAGAGATGAGGGCTGTATTCTCTGCTGCTGTGACAAGTTCTTTTGGTATAAATACTCAGAGCATAGATTTTATTTCCTTCACCCCCACCCTCATACACTCACAGACACGACACGGGGAGAGAGAGAGAAAGAAAGAGAGGTGGGGAGAGAGAGAGAGAACTACAAATCTGTAAGTGGCACAAATGTGTCACTATCCATGTAATAAAAGACCCCCCTCACAAACACACAACTGTAGTACTTGAATGGTTTTCTCTGTCAATATGTTATTGACACTGATTTAGTTCCATATGCCAAAAACATTTTATAAATGACACCAGCATATTTTAAAAAGTAGAGAGAGACATCTTTTGTCTGTGAAGTAAAAAGGAAACAAAATCCCCAACTATCAAGTTCAGTGTACAAGATCACCTTTGTCCCCTGGGCCATTGGCTTCACAAAGCCCACGAAGGCACATTCTCAGGTCAGTTCCTGTCTAAAGCAGGGCTCCTGGCAGGAAGCCTTGTGACACCAGAGTGCATAAATCTTAGCCCTGCTTAATCAGACAGTCATCCTATATTGCACTGCCTCTTTTTGGCCTTAAATTATTTATTAAAAGATCCAATGCCTGTTAGGGCAACCTCATCAGGATGGAAAACATGGATTCAGTGACTTGTGCATAAAATCTGCAACTCAAATGCAAATGGTGGCCAGACTTCAAACAGTACCAGAAGGGGAAGAGAAAACACTCAAAAGTGAGGTGTTCGCCTCTCTGATTTTGTTCAAAAGTAGCTTGTAAATATTTTGGTATTATTCCCCAAATGTTTTCCTCTTGTCTTTTAAGATTTTGTTTTACAAACGCACCGCGTGACTTTCTTCATAAAAGCACAGGGAGCCTCACTTAGGGTGAGTCTGTCCCTCCTCTAGGAGGTTCACATAGGGTGGTTGGGAGGTGAAGGGCTAGCTGCTCTTTTTCTTTGCTTTGATGGATTTCTCCCTCATAAACCATAGCCCAGCTCATAATTATAATGCAAAACAGCATCCCTACAGCCTGCTTGGTGCATTTAAAATCTGAAGTTCCTTGAAGTTCTAAGGATTTTTAAATATTGATATTCATTAATTGTATGGCTTTTTGTGACATAAATGCACATTACACACTTTTATGTGCTGGAAACAACTAAAAATGCCATGTCACAAATGTTTACATGGCTGTTATGGAAAACAGTTCCATGCTAATGTATGCTCGCTTCTTAAATTCTGTTAGCAGTTGTAAGACAGTGAGATACCACCCGTGGGATCTTGTGCCCTCATGAAACACAATTACAATGAGAATATCTCATTATCTCATTGGCTTTAGCTTACTGCTCTGTTACCATGGTTTCAAATACACAGAGGAGTCTGAAACTAAGAGTCTGCTAACAAAGAACATATCCTTGTACAATGACATCAGATCATGTTAGACAGAATAGACTTAATTAAATACCCCCTGATGGAGGCCAAAATACAGAAGTTGGGTCTACTTTTTTAAAAGGAAACCAGCCATTTTAAAACACTGTGCTTAATTTAGTTGGGATTTTTATTATTATTATTATTCCCTGTTAATAGCAACTACAACTGTAAATTCAAATTCCATTTAATATTCTGTGGTAGTGACAAGGAGTTATGGGGATGGAAAAGAAAGAAACAACTGGTGAAGAGAATGATGTCAGATGTGGTTTCCCTCCCAGGGCCTGGCCACCAAGCCCACCAGTCCACAGACTGAGAAATGCTCATTTCTGAGGGTTCAACTGCTGGGCCCTCCATCGTGAAACCCCCTGGTTTTAGGACGTAGATTCTAGCCTTACCAAGGGCACACTGGCTTTGGCAGACCGGCAGCACTTTAGCCAGTTTTCTGATGCATTCGGTGCTTAATTTCACAAAACTAGAATCCTTTATTTTTCATGATGGGAAGCTAATTTTATTAGACAAGAAATCATAACTCCAGAGCCTTGGGCTTGCAGTCTCTGGGTTGTTTGCCATGCTCTGATTCATTTCCAGTGCCTGGCTTTCTCTGCAGAGGAAAGTGTCTCTTGGATCCAGCCGAGTTGGCTTTTGTTTTAAAAGACCTTTAAAATACGCTTCTGTGTGGCGAATCATTAAGGCTTTAGAGCTATCCTGGTGGACAAACATTTTTCTCTCAAAGACCTAAAATGGTGGCTTGCAGTTTTCCATGTTGTAAAATTAATTCCCCTATAATAGAAGTCTCCCTTGTCAATGTGAAGCCTGCCACCTCCACGCCACCCTGACACACTAGAATTATAGCTGTTAAAAAAAATTTAAATCACTTATAGGCTCCAGAGACTATCAAGTGACATAATGTGACGATAATGACATCCCTGGTGGTGTTAATTGATTTTGTCCTGGTAGAGAGGGTAATTTGGTTTCTGCAGCAATGCATGATCATGGACTTAACTGATTGGTCTGCCTAGGTAGTATTACCATTAATGAACAGAAAACACACTTTCTGCCTTAAAAGATATTGGTAATTACGGGGAAAGGAAGATGGGAAGCCATCGTTCTTAATCACAGAAGGAGAGTTAGTGCTTGGCTATTTGCTTTCACCAGGGAAGTGTGTCGAAGAACTGTGAATTAGTTATGCAGAGTTTGCTCCATAAAGTCCAGCTGCTTTTCTGCTACCTCACAAAGATCTGTGAATAAGTCAAATGATTTGTAAAGTGTTCTTCAACAGGAAAAAAAAATCACACTTGGCAGCTGCATGTGCTGTGTGATTAAAAGTGATACATCATCTGTCAGGCTGCCCTACTTTATTGGTCTACATTCCTTTCTTTATGGTTCCTAATTGGTGTGATTTTTGAAAATATTTTAAATGAAAAATACCATCTCATTCTAAATTGTGTGTGTAAAACAAGAGAGTCAGATAATTCTCTAATTTTCAGAGAAGTTGCTTCAATTTGGAAGTCATTCTAGCTCAAACAAATAATTGTGATTATGCAAATAAAAAATACTGAGCAGTTAAAGGTCCGCTGTTCTGTGTGTTACCAAACTTGAAAACTATGGAGATCTCGGTTTATTTTTCACCCTCTGAGTTTGACTGTCTATCAAGCCCTGTCCATCCCACCAGGGCTAGAGATAATCTGCTTGTCAGTGCCAGCTCTGCCAAAGCATAGCCAGTGTCCTTTCCAATCAGTGAGGAACTGTGCAGTACTCATTGTGAAGCATTTTGTATATCATGCCTGCAACCTACCATCTCAATATCTTTTGAATCTGAGCCTTTATCTCTGTTGACATGTTTCTGCCTCAGGTCAGATTTTATTATCTCTAATTTGAACTCCAGTTATCATTTTTTATTCTTTTTCTTAATAATGGAATTCCACTCAGCCATCTTTATTCCAGTTTTTCCTATTCTAGTTCATATTCCACACTCAAGTCACACAGACTTATTTTTTAAGTTTCAAATGATTTGTGGGTGGGTTTTTTCCCCCAGAAAGCTAAGAAAAGTTTTCATGTTTTGTTTTTGTATGTGTTTATATGAACTAGCATACTTTTGGTATTTCAGAAGCTGATGCAGGAAGATTACAAGTTTGAAGATACCCTGGGCCCCATTGTGAGTGTGCTGGTTATTTATTTATTTACTAACTTGAAACAGTAGAGTCATCTGTGAAGAATGATTATCAATCAAGGAATTATTTACATTAGATTGGCCTGTAGGCAAATGTGTGGGCATTTTCTTGATTAATGATTGATGTGGGAAGGCCCTACCCCTGCAGGTGATGCTATCCCTGGAGGTATAAGGAAGGTATAGCCCTAGTCCTGGGAAGTATAAGAACTTAAATCTGGTGAGAAACCAGCAAGCAGTCTTCCCCTCAGCCTCTGTTTCAGTTCCTACCCTGATTTCCTCCGTGATGTACTGTGATGTGGAGGTATAAACCCAAATAAACCCTTTTCTCCCCATGTTGGTTTTAGTAATTATTATAGCAATTAAAAGAAAATTAACATAGTTACACTTAGCTTAGCCACAGCTGTATAGTAAAACCTTGTCTCAAAAATAAATGAAACTCAGAAGAACCAGTATTGGCATAAGACAGTCCAAGACCAAGTTTTCAGCACAAAGGAAATGCCCAGGTAATCAAAATACAATCGTGGTGATGAATAAATTTAATTCCAGTACTAGAGTGGCAGAGGTAAGAAGATCTCTATGAGTTTAAGACTAGCTTGGTCAGATAGATCTATACAATAAACCCTATCTCAGAAAAAAAAATGTCTGGGGAATGTTATATTTGCCTTTAATCTCTTTAATTCAAACACATTTAGGAAGCAGAGACAGACATATTAATGTGAGATCAAGGCCAGCCTGATCTAGACAGTGAATTCCAGGCCTGCCCACTACAAAATAAGACCCTCAAAAAAAAAAAAATTGATCATGACCTGGTAGACTCTTTTGGCTCAGGTGCAAGCGACATCAATTAGAAAATAATGCCCGCCAATTGAACTGTTGCACTCCCTAGATTCTGTTCCCAAAGACCCATTACAGCAGTCAAGCCATCCCACATCATCATGCAAGCTGCCAGAAATCCAAGTCACAAAGACTAGAAGACCATAAAGCAAAGAGAAACCAAGTACCAAAGTACCCACCCAACAAAGGCAGACTCAGAAATCAACACCTAGACCCAAACATTCAAAACACAGCTACCTAAATGCCAGTGTAGTAACACAATAAACAAAAGCCAGAGCCCAGCCATCCTACAGCAGCAAGGCCTGAATATTCCAACCCAGCCGGAGCACAAGAAAATGAACTTCCAGCCAACTTTTTGAGAAATGGCAGCCCAATGTGGGGCAAATATACCCACATAAAGAAAGCTTAAAAATGGTCTAGAGCCCAAAGCATCCTCTGAATTGTGTCTCCCATGTGAGCCGTGGTACAGAGATGCCCTAGTGAGGCACATGGGCTTGAGCTACAATGGTGGCTTTTGGAGTGCAGCTTAAGGTCTAAAATGGCTTGTTCCTGAAGTCTCACAGGAGCCTAGATGTAAGCAAAAGGTTGTAAATGATGTATTTAAGGTTTCTGTTGATAAGGACAAAAAAAGAATACAGTCAAAGATGGCTTCTTAGTGGTGATATTTTCTTGGATAAGCTCTGTTTGCTGGAGGCAAAATGAGGCTTGGTTTTGAAGAGAAGCGTCCTGATTCAGCCTTAGAGGCAAAACACTTGAGGTTTTTTAAGAGGACTTGCTGCCTAATACTTAAATGGAGTTAATGAGCAGCAGATGGCAAAGCTTTACTTGGTAATTATATGGACCCTAAAATTCTCCAGAGTACCTGGGTTAAAAAAAATCAATTCTATGAAATTAGACTAGGAGCTGGGTGGAGCCATCTACCCACCCTACCAACCTTGAACCTTGGCAGATTAAAGGTGTGTTCAGAAACAGAAAGAAATAGAAGAATCTGGGTGGAGTCAATCACCCTAGCCAAGCAAAGGTGTGGTCAGAGACAGAAAAAGTTAAGAAATAAATATACAGTAAAGACAGTTTTTTTGTAAAAAGTCTAAGTGGTTTAGAGTGTGTTGAAAAAATATATATATATATATACACACACATAGGCTTAGAAAAAGAAAAGAAAAGGTAGAGAAAGCGTTTTAAAAGAAATAGAGTAAAATAAATAAATAAAAATAAGCCACATAAAGATGGAAAATACAAAGAATGTGTGGATATTGTATATTATTGTTTTATTTTTAAGCTTCTTGACTGAAAATGACTTAATAAAAGCTGCTAAAAGACAGTTGATTATAAATGCTGTTGGATTAATTCAACCTATATATTTTGTAAATGAGTTGACTTTAAAACTGAAATGCAAAGATATGCTACTTTGGAGAAGAGATTTTCTTCTTATTTTCACAGAAATTGAGAGGCTGTGGATTTATTTCTGGATAGAGAACATAAAGTTTGATAGAGGAAGACCCCCTGAAAAATCTCCAATGGAAATGGATGGACCAGATGATTCAGCATTTCAGAGCACCTCTGTTGAAGTTTCCAGAGCTCTGTATCCAGAACAATTTCAAGGAGACTGGCTGAGATGACCCAGCCTTACAGACTACTCCACTAAAGACTTGTGCATAATCCTACATTTTTCTTTGGATTCCCATGGGATTGCCATCATCTCCACTCAGCAGGAAGTAGCCTAGAGAATGACGCCCACATTCCCAAAACATGGATTATGGATGTTTGTGTTTATTTACAGTATTGTTTATAAGTTGTTATAGATAAGGGGGGGAAAGAATATTAGATTTGGAGTTCTTTTTGTTTTAAGAAGAGAAAAGGGGATATGTGGGAGATTGTGTTGTTACATTGTAAATAATTGTCCCACCCACTGGTTTACTAAAAAACGCTGATTGGCCAAAGGCAGGCAGGAAGTGTGGGTGGGGCTACCAGACTAAGAAAACTCTGAGAACAGGAAGCACAGAGCAGAATGCCAGAGAGAAGTCAGAAGAAGCAGAGGACAACTATGCTGCTCTAAGAAAAGGTACCGAGCCACATCGCTGAACAGGAAGAATCATGGGTTAGATGAAGGGTAGAGAGCTAGCAAGTTATATGCCTGGGCCTTAGGTCGATCAGCCTAAAACTATTGAAAGCGTTTGTGTGTTTCTGAGTGGGTCTGTGGGGCCAAAACCTTGAGGCAAGGCCCAAAAGTCGGGATAGAAACCTCCTACTACAGAGATGAAAAACTTTCTTAAAGAAATTGAGAAAAAAAAAACAAAGAAAAAAATAGATTAAACAATAAATCTGCCAAGAAAGCCAGGAAGAAACAAACATGAAGAAAACTACTCAAGACCTGAAAGTCAAAATAGAAGCAATAATGAAAACACAAACTGAGGGAACCCTGGAATTGGAATCTGGGTTAGGGAACAGGAGCTGCAGGCACAAACACCAAGAGAACACAGAAGGTAGAAGAGGGAATCTCAGGCATTGAAGAGATAAGAGAAGAATTAGATTCATTGGTCAAAGAAAATGTTAAATCTAAAAAACTCCTAACACAAGACATCGGAAAACCTGAGACACTATGAAAGGACCAAACCTAATAGGAATAGGAATTAAAAAAAGGAGAATCCTTGCTCAAAGGCCTAGAAAAATACGTTTAAAATTATCATAGAAGAAAATGTTCTAACCTAAAGAAGGATATGTCTATAAAGGCACAAGAAGATTACAGAACACAAAATTGATTGGATCAGAAAAAAGTCCCCAGTTCACATAATAATCAAGACACTAAACATATAGAACAAGTGAAGAATATTAAAAGTTGCAAGGGAAGAAGCCCAGTAACATAGGAAAGCAGACCTCTTAGAATTACACCTAACTTCTCAGTGGAGACTCTAAAAGCCAGAGGACCTGGACAAGGCTCTTGCAGACTCAGAGACCACCAATGCCAGCCCAGAATATTATACCAGCAAAACTTTCAGTCACCCATAGATAGAGAAGTCAAGATATTTCATGACAAAGTCAAATTTAAAGAAATATCTAGACACTCTACTAAAGGTATTAGAAGAAAAACACCAATCCAAGAAAGTTAACTATACCCACAAAAACAGAGGCAAGAGATAACCACACACCAGCAAAATCCAAAGTAGGAAAACACACATACACAGACACAGAGACATACACACGCTCACACACACAGATACACACAGACACACACACAGACAGACACACATACATGCACACACACTCACACACACACAGATGCTCACACACACACACATACACAGACAGATACACACACAGACACATACACAGACAGACACACACAGAGACACACACACACATACACTAGCACTTCCTCAGCCAAGAACAAAATAACAGGTATTAACTAATAACTGGTTACCACTAATATCTCCCAATATCAATGGACTCAATTTTCCAATAAAAAGACACAAAATAACAGAATAGATATGAAAAAAGGATCTATCCTTTTACTGCATACAAAACTTATACTCCAACATCAAAGATAGGCATTGCTATTGTGAAATATTATTTTAATTATGTTAAGATGTTTGTTTATACTGAAGAATACTACTTTAGCTGTATAAAGATGTGTTACATTCATTTCTGCTGCCTTTCTTAACTGTGTAAAGATGTGTTACACCTGTTTCTGCAGCCTGTGTTTAGTGATGTACAGATGTGCTGCATTTGTTTCCCTTGCCTGCCTAAGGCGCCTGATTGGTCTTATATAAAGCTGATCTAGGCAGTACAGGAGTAAGTGGGTGGCAGGTAGAAAGAATAAGTAGGAGGAGAAATCTAGGCTGAAGAGAGAGGAAGAAGAGATTTAGGAAGAAAGAGAGAAACATGCCTGAGGTAAGAAGCCAGGAAGCCATCAGCCAGACAGACACACTAAGCAGTAAAGTAGGAAATACAGAAAGAAAGAAAGAAAGAAAGAAAGGAAGGAAGGAAGGAAGGAAGGAAGGAAGGAAGGAAGGAAGGAAGGAAGGAAGGAAGGAAGGAAAAATCCCAGAAGCAAAACATAGGTGAAGAGAAACAGATTAAGTTAAAGAAAAAAAAATGGTAGCCATAAATGAGCATAAGCTAGGCCAAGCATTAGTCTCCGTGTCATAATTTGATACCTGGTTTCTGGGACAAAAACCAAAGCCTGCTATACATTGCCTCAGAGTAAGGGCTAGACGAAGATTTTTCAATCAAATGGACCTAAGAAACAAGTGTATAGCTATCCTAATACCTGAAAAAAATATTTCAAAGAAAAATTAATCAAAAGAGATGGAGAAGGACATTTCATACACATTAGAGGAAAAATTCACCAGGACGATGTCTCACTTCTGAATATCTATGCCCCAAATGAAAGTTCATAAAGTAAACATTACTGAAGCTTAAGTCACACATTAAACCATACACATTAATAGTGGGAGACTTCATTCTAACCAACAGACAGATTGTCCAGACAGAAACTAAACAGAGAAATAACAGAACTAACAAATGTTAGACTCAAATGAACCTATCAGACATCTATAAAACATTTCACCCAAACACAAAACAATATACTTTCTTTTTAGACCCTCATTGAACTTTCTCCAAAACTGACCACATACTTGATCACAAAGCAAGCTCAACAGATACAAAAAAGTTGAAATAATCTCCTGTATCTGATCAGACTACCATGTAGATTAAAGCTGGATTTCAACAATAGAAACAACAGAATGCCTATAAACTCACTGAAACTGAACACTTCTCCACTGAATGACCACTGGGTCAAGGAAGAAATAAGAAAGAAATTAAAGACTTCCTATAATTTAATGAAAATGAATCCACAACATACCCAAACTTATGGGACACAATGAAAGCAGTGCTAAGAGCAAAGTTCATAGCACTAAGTGCTTTCATATAGAAAATAGAGAGATCTCATACTGTCAACTTATCAGCATACCTGGAAACTCTAAATACAAAAACAAACAAACACACCCAAGAGTAGTGGATGGTATGAAATAAATATCAGGGCTGATATCAATAAAATAGAAACAAAGAGAACAATACAAAGAATTACTGAAACAAAGAGATGGTTCTTCTGAGAAGCAGAGAGCCTAAATGGGACTGACCTAGGCCCTCTGCATTTATGTTACAGTTGTATAGCCTGGTTCTCTTATGGGACTCCTAACAGTGGGAGCAGGGGCTATCTCTGACTTTTTTATTTGTAATGGCTTTTGGGACTCTACTCCTTATACTGGGTCACCTTGCCCATCCTTAATACATCCTTATTCTTACTGCAATGTGATAAGCCATGATTTATTGATGTTCATGGGAGACCTGAATGTGGGGATACAATAAAACATTAGGAGATATCAGAGGGATCTACCCACAGTCAGTCTAGGAGGATCAGACAGTGGTAACTCACACCTTTAATCCCAGCACAGGAAATATCCCAGGAGTGGTGACCTACGCCCTTAACCCAATCTGAGTTCAAGGTCATTTTAGGTTACTCAAGGAGTTCCAGGCTCCCAGGCAGGCAGTGGTGGAGCCACACCTTAACTGAGCAGAGAAAGTATTTAAGGTAGGCATAGAAAGACAGAGCAGACAGAAGAAGCCATGAGAAGCAAGGCTGAAGAACCTGGAAGACAACTGGGTGGTCTGACTGTGGGGTTTCTTCTCTAATATCTCCAACTTTCCCAGAAAAAAAAAAGACAATCAGAGATATCTCTGTTTAAAAAGAAGAGAAAGAAAAAAGAAAAGAAAAGAAAAGAAAAGAAAAGAATAGACAGGAGGAGGTGGATCTGTCCTCTGAATCTCTCCTGAACAGAGATTGGGAAGAAGTGGACTGGGGGGTGGTAACAGAGGGAAATAGGGTGAGGGCTAGGAGGAGGAGAAGGAGGGGAAAAAGGCCTGCCAGCTGGATGTAAAAAATAAAAAAAAAAAGTGTGTGGTGTGTGTGTGTGTGTGTGTGTGTGTGTGTGTGTGTGAGAGAGAGAGAGAGAGAGAGAGAGAGAGAGAGAGAGAGAGAGAGAGAGAGAGAGAAGAGAGAGAGAGTTGATTCTTTAAGAAAATTAACTTGAAAAAGACAAAATTTTATCCCAAATAACTAAAAGGCAGAGAGAAAACATTCAAATTAACAAAATCAGAAAAAAAGGGACATAATAACAGATTCTGAGGAACTCCAAACAAAATCATTAGGTCATACTTCAAAAACCTGTACTCTATAAAATTGAAAATCTAAAAGAAATGGATAATTTTAACTTACCGAAGTTAAGCAAGATCAAATAAACAATTTAAATAGACCTAAAACCCCCAAGGAAATAGAAGCAGTCATTAAAATCTCCCAACCAAAAAAAAAAAAAAAAAATGCCCAGGGCCAGATGGTTTTAGCACAGAATTATGCCAAACTTTCAAAGAAGATTTAATACCAATGCTCCTCCAATTATTTCACAAAATAGAAACAGAAGGAACATTGCCAATTCATTTTATGAGGCTACAGTCACCCTGATACTCAAACCACACAAAGACTTAACTAGGAAAGACAATTACAGACTAGTTTCCCTCGTGAACACTGATGCGAAATACTCAATGAAATACTGGCAAACAGAATCCATGAACACATCAAAAAGATCATCTACCATGACCAAGTAGGTTTCACCCCAGAGATGCAGGGGTAGTTAAATATACAAAAATCTGTTATATAAACAAACTGAAGGGGGAAAAACCCACATAATCAACTCATTAGATGCTTAAAAGCCTTTGACAAAATCCAACACCCCTTTATTTATAAAAGTCTTGTGGAGATCTGAGATACACGGGGCATACCTAAACATAATAAAGGCTATATACAGCAAACCAGTAGCTAACATCAAATTAAATAAAGAAAAAAACTAAAGTAATTCCACTAAAATTAGGGACAAGACAAAATTCTCCACTCTATATTTATTCAGTATTTTTAAAGTTGTAGCTAGAGTAATAAGAAAATTAAAAGAGATCAAAGGATTATAAATTGGAAAGGAAGAAGTTAAAATATCATTATTCACATATGATATGGTAGTATATATAAACAACACCATAATTTTACTGGGAATTCCTATAACTAATAAACGTCTTCAGCAAAGTGACTGGTTGGAAAATTAACTAAAAAAATTCAGTAGTCCTCCTATATACAAATGATAAATGAGCCAAGAAAGAAATCAGGGAAACATCACCCTTCTCAATAGTCACAAATGAAAGAAATATATTGGAATGACTCTAACCAAGAGGGTGAAAGTCTTGTATGACGAGAACTTCAGGTCTTTGAAGAAAGAAATTGGCGAAGATGTCAGAAGACGGAAAGATCTCCCATGCTAATAGATCAGTAAAATTAACACAGTAAAAATGGCCATCTTACCAAAAGCAATCTAGAGACTCAACACAATTCCCATTAGAATTCCAACAGAATTCTTTACAGGCCTTGAAAGAACAATACTCAACTTCATATGGAAAAACAAAAACCCAGGTTAGCTAAAACAATCTTATACAATAAAAGTATTTTGGGAGGTATCACCATCTCTGATTTCAAGCTGTATTATCAAGCTGTATTAAGAAGTTATTGCAACTATCCACATTCATTAAGCATCTCCCTCCCCACTATCTATAAGATTGAGGACTTCTTGCGAGACATAAAATGAACTGCCTAGACTAGGATCCCCCCACTAGGCTGCTTGAAACAGGCTCACAGTTCCCCTAAGCTTCTTTGATCTGTAAATTGTACAGTGAATGCCAGGGTTTTGAAACTCCCAAGTCATCAGCCATGATGAGGTGGGATTTTTAATGACACAGTTGCCTCTGACTTATTTCTGCCCCTGTTAGTAACTGCAAACTCTGGTTCCTCAAGCTGGGTTTTGGTTACATTTACTTTTGTCTGTCATTGGTTCATAGGGTAGGCAGTGACTATAATCTGAGTAGACACAGCCTGACAATGATGGGGGGGCACAGTTTCATTTTTATTTGTAATTCTATTATTATTTGAAGTATTGTATTGATAAGTTTGTTTTCACCTTAAAGATGTCTGGAATCATTTTAAATGAGTGTTTAAATCCACTAAAATCGATAAATGTGTAAGTCTGTTTTCATTATCAAGTTGAGAACTGAATTTTGTTTGGATACCATAAATGACTTGATAATGTGCCATAAGTCATAAAATCTTTTCAACATTTGCTCTCAACTTTATCTTCCTTTTTAAAAGTAAGTGATGTCACTGTTGCAGCAGTCAGCATCAACACTTATAAGGAATTCCTGGCACGGGTGACGATTTAATCCTTGGTCCTTACAAAACTCAGTGTTGATGGCTTGTGTCATTTTATCCTTCTCTAATACTCTGCGCCACAGACATCTTCTTGACGTCCTCTGCAATGATACTTTATTAAATGCAAGTTTAGGTCATAATTGTATCATCTTGCATTAATTTTACAAGTCTCTCTAGCTACCACCAGTAATTATTATTAGTCAATATACCAGATATGTTGATAATAAAGTCATTTGAACACATACACAAACTTGTGCATTGCTGTTTGTTATAAATATTTCCATTTAGTTATATCTATTTTGTTTAATTATGCCTTTTAATGACACTAAAGATGCTTCTCCTCAGTGATATTGTCGTCAATAACGTGACAAAGTAACAAGTTAAGTGACATTCCCACCGATGTTTTTCCTAATGTCTTTAATTTGCCTGAATATAGTATGATTTTTGAAATAGCCTCTCATTTTAATGGTATATTTTACAAATATTTTTCTTTTATTGAAAATATAATTTTATACAACATGTTCTGATTATGATTTCCCCTTCTACAACTCATTCCAGATCCTCCCCAACCCCTTCCCATGAAAACTCACACTGTTCTCTCTCTTGTCAGGAAACAGACATCTAAAAATATAATAAAACAAAAATGGACCACAAAGAAAAAGCACAAGAAACACACAGAAATATGGAGACACATACATTTGAACACAGAAATCCAATGAAAGCACAAGGCTGGAAGCCATGTCATATACTCAAAAGACCTGTAAAGAAAAACAAAACAAAAATGATGACAAAGTATTATGAGATAAAGAACTTCCAAAAATACCATTGAATTCATTTTATACTGGCCACCTACAACTAAGCATCCATCCTGTCCCAAAGAATAACCCCAATGAGACTACATAGGAGGAAACTAATGTTTCATTTCTGAGTTGTTATCAATTGGAGATTGCTTCTGTTTTGGGAGTGGGAGTGTGTGTGGACTTATCCTCTCAGAACTGGACTCACATCTGGCCTAGACCTGTCCAGGCCCTGTGAATGCTGCCACTGTCTTTGTGAGGTCATATGTGGTCCTGCTATACTCTGAAGGCCTTGTTCCCTTGGTATCCTCCATCCCCTCTTGCTCTTAAGATCTTACCATCTCCTCTTATCCAGGTTCTGAGGGGAGGGATTTGATGAAGGCATCCCATGAGGACTGTGTGTTCCAAGGCCTTTCACTCTCTCCATGTTGTCTAGAGGTCAGCTAGTGCATGAGGAAGCTTATCTGATGATTGAGTAAGACACTGATTTATGAGTATAGAGGAATGTCTTTAAGGGCAAACTTTATTGCTATATTTCTTTAGCAGAACAGTAGTATTTGGACTTCCTCTAGGTCTAGGGCTTAACTCGTCTCAGTTTCTTAGCTACTTGATTAGTGTCCAATGAATTCCATCTAATAGAGTGGTCCTTAAATCCAATCAGATATTGATCAGTTACCCCCAAAGCTCTGTGCTACCTCTTCACCTAGTGCATCTTGGAGGCAGGTCATCATTGTAGAAGTGTTTGTAGCTGGTTTGGTTTACACCTTTATCTTTTGGTAGTGGGCAGAGTGCCTTCCAAAACCATAAACACTACTCGTAAGTGTGAAGATGCTAGTTAGGCACCAACTTGGCTTCTTCATAGTCAATGAATTATGTAGGTGTTGTATTCAGCAATGTGACCTGACTGTCAGTTTGTAGAGAGTAAGTAATAACCATGCAAATCACCTGTGTTAACTAGGTGACTGGGACCCTTTTGACCAACACCTCAATGAGATGCAACCCATTCCCAGAACTAGAATCTTCATTTGGTGATAAGAGATGTCCAGTTGGGGCTTTGTCTTCTTGTTATCTGGAAACTTTGTTTAGAACACCTTTGTGTGTGTGTGTGTGTGTGTGTGTGTGTGTGTGTGTGTGTGTGTGTGTGTGTGTGTGCATATATTAGAAAGCTTCTACTGTTTGGGGTTTCCAAACAACTCCCAAAATGGCCTTAGTTGCCTTTCCTCCCCCCTTTTCCTCTCCCTCCTTGTTTGACCCTCCTGCCTCAATTCCCCCCACCCTTCCATCCATACATTATCATATATTCTACTTTCCCTTGCTGGAGAGATTTATCTCTTCTCTCTCATCCCTTATATGTAACATCTGTGGCTCTATGGATTGTAGTCCACTTATCGATTAATTAACAGCTAATAGCCATATATAAGTGGATACATACCATATTTTTATTTAACTTTTTTTCTAACTCCATCCATATAAACCTATATTTCATGATTTTGTTTTTTAACGGTTGAGTAATATTCCACACATCAAATTTTCTTTATCCTTTAAACCATTGATGGGCATCTAGGCTATTTTTATTTCTCAATATTATGAACGGATCAACAATTAACATGGCTTACTGTTTTTATGCAAGATGATGTATCCTTTGAGTATATGCCCAAGAATGGTATAGCTAGACCTTGAGGTCAATTGACTTCCACATCCATTGATTAATATTCCATTTTTGTGCCAATACCACAACGTTTTTTTTAGCACTATAGTTCTTCATTCTTTTATTATTCTAGAACTTACTTGATTAGAGCTAGCTAAAAATATATTTTTTGAGACTACTCTGAAAAATATTGCTTTCTGATTTCTTTTTTTAGTCTACTTGTAATTTGCACATAGAAAGGCTACTAATTTCTCTGTGTTAATTTTATACCCTACTACTTTACTGAAAGTGTTTATCAGCTGTGAGAGGTTCCCAGTGGAATTTTTAGAGTTACTTATATATGCAATTATACCATCTGTAGATATATTTAATTTGACTTATTCCTTACCTATATGTATCCCCTTGGCTTGCTTCAGTTGTCTTATGGGTCTAGCTAAAATTTCAAGTATTATATAGAATAAGAATGGAAAAAGCATATATCTTGTATTCTGATTTTAGTAGAAATTCTTTGAGTTTCTTGTTACTTAGGTTGATGTTGGCTGTAGCCTTGCTCTAATTTGCTTTTATTATGTTGAGGTATGTCCCTTGTATCTTTAGTTTCTCCAAGACTTTCATCATGAAGGAGGATTGAATTTTGTCAAAAGATTATTCTGTATCTCATTAGATTTGGTTTATTTACACAGTGGCTTATATTTATCAGTTTATGTATATTGAACCATCCCTTCATCTCTGGGATAAAGCCTACTTCATCAAGGTGGATGATCATTTTGGTGTGTTCGTAGAGTCAATTTGTAAATATTTTATTTAAAGAGAGTTTTTTTGTCTTTGTTCATAAAGGGATTGATCAATAATTCTCTCTGTTAGATGTTTATGTGGTTTTTGGGTATCAGACTAATTGTGGCCTCATAAAATGAATAAAATAAAGCTTCTTCTGTTTCTATTTTGTGGAATAATTTGAAGAATATTGATATAAGCTCTTCTTCAAAAGTCTGGTAGATTCTCTGCTAATACTGTCTTCCCCTGGGCTTTTTTTTTTTTGGTTTGGAGGCTTGTAATGATTGCTTATATTTCACTAGGGGCTGTAGGTCTATTTAAATTGTTTATATGATCTTGATTTAACTTTGGTAAGTGGTACATATTGAGAAAATTATTAATATCTTCTAGAGTTTTCCAATTTGGTGGAGGACAGGTTTTTAAAATATGTTGTGGAATAATGCTCTTGAACACTGATAAGACCTGTTACTCATATTGGTTTAATAAAATGCTGATTGGTCAGAAGGCGGGCAGGAAGTAGCGGTGAGGCAATACTAGGAGAATTCTGTGAAGAGGAAAGGCAGAGCAATAGACTAAAGCCAGAAGCAGAGGAAGCAAAGGAAAAACAGCACTAAGCCATGGACAAGAAGTCTGCTCCAATTTTCTCAAAGCTGGCTGCATAGGACGCCTTAGGACTGGGAGAAAAGGCAAAGGCACATCAGCGAGACCCAGACTCTCTGATACCAAAGCTTGGTTCTGATTTATCAAGCAAACTGCAAGGATAAAGCATATGCAATGCTTCTTTCTTATGGTAATGCTGTTAGAGTTTATAGCATTCTCAGAATAACTAAAGCTTTGATCTAGAAAGAACTATAAATCACACCATAGGGTGTTTGAGGGTTATGTGGGGGCAGGTAGTTTCCTAGAGGAGGAAAGTGCTGCACATCTCCATCACTGCTTCTCTTTAGGAACAGTGTGAAATGTGATCAATACAATCTCAATACCTGACCCCAAGAAACATAAACTATTTTCAGGGAGCAGGATGTGATCAGTTACACAGGCCCAACCTTTGTTATGTGAAAGTCAGAGCATCTTCCTGAGTGGTTTGATGAAGGTATGGCAATAGGAAAAAGCACTTCAAGAATATATAGACTTGATGGGGGAATTCACACTGCTGTGGTTAAAAGAAAGGTACTCTTCACACAGATAAGAACTTGACCTCCTGTTTTTTTTTTCTTCCTGTGCTCCAGCTCTGGGGACCCCTAGAAATACCCAATCGATACCTCTCTGGGCAGCCCTGGTCCTGCATCCCCACTGTGTCTAGGTGAGGCTGGTTTGAACTGCAACATGGTGGGTTTCTGAAGACTCACTGAAGCTTCTATACAAGTGTAAGCTGCATTTGACCGATTTAAGGTTTCTGTTCATATAGACAAAAAGAGAACAAAGTCATGCACAGCTTCTTTGTAGCAGTGTTTTCTAGTGTGTGCTCTGTTTGATGGGTAGGAGGAGGGGTACAGATCCTTTAAGAGGGGCTTCCTGACTCAGTGTTAGCAGCAAAAACTACAGGGTTCCTTTAAAAAACTCGGCTGACAAATATTGAAATGAGGTTCATGAGTAGCAGGTGACAGTTCTAACCCTAAAATTTCTCAGAGTTAGGGTAGTAAATGTAGTTCCTGCTAGTGCCTCTGCCATGAAGCGAAATTCTCACAGACCAAATCGCTGGGTGGAGCTAGCCATCATAGCCAAGGCTTTAATCCTAGCAAGCTTTAGCAGATTAAAAGTGTGGTCAGAAAAAGATAGAAATATACAGTAAGGACAGATACACACACACACACACACACACACACACACACACACACACACCTCTAAATGTTTACAGTGTGTAAGAAAAGGAAAGAGACAGAGGACAGTCCTTAAAAAGAAAGAATAAAAAAATATAATAAGCTACACAAAGATGGAAAACATACAGTCTGGATACTGTATGCTATGCTGTCTTTGAATTGTTTGACTGCTGAGGAAGGAGCAAGAGCTGTTAAAGGACATTTGGTTATAAAAGCTGCTGATTAATCCAACCTAAGTTTTGAAAATGCCTTGACTTCAAAATTGAAGTCAAAAGATATGTTACTTTGAAGAAGAGGAATTTCTTTTTCTTCCCATAGAAAATGAGAGGCTGTGGGTTCATTCCAGGTTAAAGAACATAAGCTTTGATCAGGGAGGACATGCTAAAAAGATATCTAATGGGAAAGGATGACCCAGAAGATCTAATGCTTCAACATTTCAAAACACCTCTGTTACAAAGGGGATTAGATTCTGAGCTCTTTTTTTTTTTTTTTAAAGGAAAAATGTGGGATAATGCTCTTGTACATTATAAAGATTTGTTACTTGTATTGGTTTAGTAAAACACTGTTTGATAAGTAGCTTGGCAGAAAATAGAGGCAGGGCAGCCGGACTATGAGTATTCTGGGAAGAGGAAAGGCAGAGCGACAGATGCCAGCCAGATGCAGAGGAAGCAAGATGAGAATACTGGATAGAGCAAAAAGGTACTAAGCTATGTGGCTAAACATAGATAAGAAATATGAGTTAAACTGTAAGAGTTAGCAAGTAATAAGCCTGTTTATAACTGATATAAGCCTGTGTGTGTTTATTTGGGACTAAGTGACTATAGGACCAGCTGGGAGGGACAGAAAACTTCTGGCTACATGATTCTCTGAATTTCTTTGGTGTTTGTTGTTACGCCCCCACTCATCTCTCATATTATTAATTTGGATCTTCTTTGCATTTCACTTAATTTGGATAAGTGCCAATCTTACTGAATTTCTTAAAGAGTCAACTCTATTTCATTGATTCTTTGTAATTTTGTTTTTCTTGTATTGATTTCAGCCCTAAGTTTGGTTATTTCTTTTCACCTACTCCTTTGGATATTATTTATTCTTATTGTTTCAGTTTTCAGGTGTGATGTTTAGTCATTAATACAAGATGGCTCTCCTTTTTTAATGTATCCACTTAATGCTATCAACTTGCCTCTTTAAACTGCTTCCACTGTCCCCCATAAGTTTGGATATATTGTGTTTTTATTTTCACTCAATTTTCAAAGCTTTTAATTTCTTTCTTAATTTTTTCCTTGATAATTTTTTTTCACTTATGAGAGGGTTATTCAGTTTATATGAACTTATAAGCTTTCTATTTGTTAATGACATCCAGCTTTAATCCATGGTGGTCAGTCAGATGGGATGCAGATTATTATTTTTATTTTCTTGTATCTGTTGAGATTAACTTTACGCCCAAGTATGTGGTCAGTTTTGGAGAAATTGGGTGAAATGTTCTGTAAATATACATTAGATTCATCTGGTTTATGGTATCATCTACCCCAACATTTTTCTGCTTAGTTTTTCCGTGATGACAAAGCCTGTCTATTGGTGAGGGGATGTATTGAATTTACTATCACTGTGTGAGGCTCCATATGTGATTTTAGCTGCTGTGGTGTTTATTTTTTGAATTTTTGTGTCCTTGTGTTTGGTGCATAGATATTTCAAATTGCAATATCCTCTTGGTGAATTTTTTGATGAGTATATAGTGTTCTTTCATACCTCTTCTGATTAGTTTTGGTTTGAAATCTATTTTTTCATATATTAATATAGCTATACTGACTTGCTTTTTGAGTCCATTTGCTTTGAATATCTTTTTATACATTTTACCCTGAGGTGATATCTATCCTTGATGTTCAAGTATATTTCATGGATACAGCAGGATCCATTGATCCTGTTTTTTAATCCAATCTATTTGTCTGTGTCTTTTAACTGTGGAATTGAGACTGTTAATTTTGACAGTTATCAATAAGCATTTGTTGATTATTTTTATTTTGTTATTGTGGTGTAGGAATCTCCCACCTTTGATTTACTAATCTGAGATTATTTATATCTTGTGTTTTGGGGGGTGTGGTTAACCTCAGGTTGAAATTTTCCTTTTTAGTACCTTCTATAGAGCTGAACTTCTAGGTAGATATTGCTTGAATTGATTATATCATAGAATGACTTTCTTTCTCCATCTATTGTGATAGAAAGTTTTGCTGGGTAGAGTAGTCTTGAATGGCATCTGTGGTTTCTTAAAGTCTGCAGCAATCTGCCTAGGCCCTTTTAATTTCCAGAGTTTCCACTGAAAATCACATATTGTTTTAATAGTTCTGCCTTTATATATTATTTTGCCTTGAAGCTTTTAATACTATTTCTTTGTTCTGGATTAGTGGTTTGATTGTTGCATGGTGTATGAAATTGTTTTTCTGGCCCATTCTGTTTGGTGTTCTGTATGTTTCTTGTATCTTGATAGATACCTCTTTTAAGTTAGGGGAATTTTCTTCTATGATTTTGTTGAAAGTATTTTCTGTGCCTTTGATTTGGTTTTCTCCTTGTATTCCTATTATTCATAGATATTTTTCTAGTGTTCTTGATTCCCTGGATGGTTTGTTCCTAGAGATTTTTAGATTTAATATTTTTTATTGGGGTATCCATTTCTTCTATCTAGTCCTCAATATCTGAAATTCTCTATTTTATCCCTTCTGTTCTATTGTTGAGGCTTACCTCTGTGATTTCTGCTTGAGTTCTTAAATTTTTCATTTTCATTTTTCCTTCATTTAGGTTTTCTTTATTGATTGTAGTTCTGCTTTTATGTCTTGAACTGTTTTCATTTCATTTCAATGTTTATTTTTGCTTTTGTAGATTTCATTAATGAATTTATTCATACCCTCAATGTTTGTTTTTGCTTTCATATATTTCATTAATGAACTTATTCATATACTCTTTAAATTCCTTTAACATGTTTATAATTAATAGCTATTTTGAAAGTTTTGCTTTTCTCAGGGCTTACTCTAGTAGGGTTGCTGGACTATATGGAGACATATTGTTATTAGTGTTTTTTGATGTCATTTAGATATCTGGGTTTAGGATGATTATAGTTCTTCTAGTTTTATGTTTACTAAATAAGTGTCCTGTAGTAGGAGGTTTATGGCCCAGACTTTCAGGCCTAGCCTCAAGGTTTAGGCCCGCAGACCCACAAACCTGCAGACCCACAGAGACATACAGAGGCTTACAATGGTTGTAGGCTGATCGGCCTCAGGCCCAGGCATATCACTTGCTAGCTCTCTACCCTTCATCTAACCCATGACTTTTCCTGTTCAGCCATGCGGCTCGGTACCTTTCCTTAGAGCAGCATAGTTGTCCTCTGCTTCTTCCAGCTTCTCTCTGGCTTTGTGTTCTGTGATTCCTGTTCTCAGAGTTTTTCTTAGTCTGGTAGCCCTGCCCACACTTCCTGCCTGCCTTTGGCCAATCAGCACTTTTTATTAAACCAGTGGGTGGGATAATTATTTACAATGGAACAACACAATCTCCCACAGTGTCCCTTTTCTCACTGGTTTCTGTTGCCTTCTCTGAATCTTTAGAGTGTGGTGACTGTGGGTTGTTGCCTGGTGTAGCCACTGGTTATCCTGGGTAGAAAGTGATCCTGGGTGTTGGGAACTGATATGAAGGAATTGAAATAAGCTAGAAGAGATGGGGGCTGAGAAGAGCCACAGGAAGAAGGTAGGATGGGTCTGCCAGAGGATCTGTATTGTCCCCTGGGAATGGTTGTAGAAAGAGAAAGATGGGCCCCAGTAGGTGGGCTGCTACAAGGCTGAGAATGAGTCTCTGAACTTAGAACTGGAAGACAGGAAGGAGGGTGAGGATTGGCTACCTGATTCTCTGTCTATTGCAGCAAGTGAGGAGAGAGAGAGAGAGAGAGAGAGAGAGAGAGAGAGAGAGAGAGAGAGAGAGAGAGGGAGAGGGAGAGGGAGAGAGAGAGAGAATGCCTTTAGTTGTTGGTAGCTGAGATGAGGGAGGGGATGGGTGGGATAGGAAGGCTGGGGATCTCATAGCCCCCCTGAGAATGGGAGCAGAGAGGGAAGTGAGGCTGCAGGAAATGGTCTTCTGCAAAACTAGATAAGCCTGGGGTGAGGGTTGAAATTGGAGAAGAAGAAAAGTAAATATCCCTTACCTGAGTCCCTGTCTGGTGTGACCATTGAGTTCCCAGGTGTGCTTCTCAGGGGTGGTGACTGGGGCAAAGGGATGAGTGGAGGAAGGAAGACTGTAGGAGATCTTCAAGATCTCCCTGAATGGAAACAGAGAGCTATTCACCATTCTTAATTAACTCACCATCAAAAACTTCTTTCGATATTTTTGGTATTAATAAGTCAGCTGTAATTACCCTTTTATAGTAGAATCTGTTGTAACTTTTTAGGAAGATTTGTTTTCATAAAAGTTTAGGTGTATGAGTGTCTGAATGTGTGTTTGTGTATCACATGCATGCCCAATGCCAAGGGATGCTCTGAAACACACTGGATCATCTAGAATAACAGTTAATATGGTTTGAGCCACCATGTAGGTTCTTGGATTCAAACCTGGTTATTATGGAAGGACATTACACACTTTTAACTGCTAAGCCACCTCTCTAGCCCCCTAAGTTGTAATTGTGATACCAGTAGACATTCTAATATGGAAGGGGAAAGCTCACAAGGCCTCCACCCTACACAAAGAACTACAGGCAACTAAAGAATGCTGAGATCAGGAGATACAGTCTTGTGGGAGATTGTGTTGTTACATTGTAAATATTTGTCCCACCCACTGGTTTAATAAAAAGTGCTGATTGGCCAAAGGCAGGCAGGAAGTGTGGGTGGGGCTACCAGACTAGGAGAACTCTGGGAACTGGAAGAACAGAGCAGAACGCCAGAGAGAAGCCGGAAGAAGCAGAGGACAACCATGCTGCTATGAGAAAGGTACCGAGAGCCATATGGCTGAACAGGATGAGTCATGGGTTAGATGAAGGGTAAAGAGCTAGCTAGTTATATGCCTGGGCCTGAGGCCAATCAGCCTACAACCATTGTAAGCATCTGTGTGTCTCTGTGAGTCTGCAGGTCTGCGGGCCTAGACCTTGAGGTTAGGCCTGAAATTCCGGTCCAGAAACCACTTACTACACAGTCTTCTCCCAGGGAAGAGCACACCAGTTGGTTAGCCAATATCAATGTAAAGAATTGGGGAAGTACTTCACTTTGTTCCCCACTGAGGATTTAAAGACGTGTTCTCATTAAATAGTTTGGCCTTAGATGTGTAATCTTTTTGCCTCCAACTCCGGAGGACCTGGGATTACAGATGGACTGTGCTATCAGGCCTGGCTGGAAGCATTTTAAATTTACCTTTTGGTTATTGATTTTTAACTTGCTCTTACAATGGTCAATATACTCTAGGGTTTAACTGTTTGAAATTTGTCGAGTGAAACTAAATTTGAAAAGCAGACTATGATCAATTTTTATGTTTCACACACTTGAAAATTCCATGTATTATGCAGTTTCTTATATGGGTCAGTTAAATTGTGTTTCTTCCATATGTATGTGTATGATGCATATATGTATACATGTTCTTGTTTGTGAGTATGGGTTTGCATGTGCCACAGTACACAGGTGGAGGCTAAAGTCTCTAGTGATGGTCCTCTCACCTTTCACCTCCTTTGAGCCAGGCGTTTGTCTGTCTCTGTCTCTCTCTGGGTGTTGTTACTGTGTATACCAGGTTAGACGGCCCTTGGGTTTGCAGGAATACTGCTTTCTCCACCTCTGCTCTCACTGTAGGAACACGGGGGTTACAGATTTGTACCACTGCATCTGGCTACACATAGGTTCTGAAGATTTGAACTCAAATCTTCACACTTGTGTGACAAGCACATTATCTCTTCAGTCCCCTTTCCTCCTCAAGCCGCTTCATCCATAAGTATAGTTTTATTAGTTGTCAGCATCTCTGTCACCCATTATTATTGCACAAATTTTATCTGATATAATGAAAACCCCAGGGCAGATTTTGGAGAGAAGGTGGAATATCAGAGAGATAGAGAAACAAACCGGGGCCAATTCTCATCTGCCAGCTTCTCAAGCAGGTCTCCATGAAATCCTCTGACTTCAGCTTTTCTCTTCTAAGCCTACCAAGCAAGTGTCTGGGAAAGCTGAAAACCACCACTCCCTGAACTTCCTGGCTTGGCTCTGTGGTTGACTCTCTTGACATTCCAGACTATATCACCATACATTATGGTTATTAATTTATTTTTCCTTTAGGCTTTTTTTTTTTTTTGGTTTATACATTTTGAAGAAATTTCTGAAGCCAAATTTGGAGTTGCGATATATTTCTAGTTAGCTGATGCTTTACTCATTATGTAATACTTCTCTTTCCTCATTAGAGATGCTCTTTGCCACGGGCGGCCTGAGTCCTCACTGTCTCAGCCGCCTGAAGGCTTCTGTGGGCTGTCTGGCACTGCAAGGCACCTGGCAAATGGGTGCCGTTAGAATGAGCAGGCATATGGTGGGCAAATGGGAGAGAGAGGGGGAAGAATGTGCATGGTGAGGAGTAGAACTCACGAACTGAGAACAGTGAGAAATGTTGGTGGGGTGGCCCATTTCCGACCTGGGACCAGGGTGAAGTTGGCCTGGGCGCCTCCTAGGGCCATGTCTAGGTCCCGGTCCTACCACAGTCAGGGTTTGTGAGGAAGACTATTCCCTGTGTTGCCACAGGAGGTCGTTGAAACCATGCCTGTTGAGGTTCCCCGGGTTATGCTCAGCCAGCTGGCCACTCACTGGCTCTGGGATGACTGGACATTATAGCAGGAGAGCTGGCCCTGCACTTGGGAGAAATGGCGCAACTGTTCACTCAGATGCGGGTGGTCCTAATAGCCCTGAGTAACCAGCTCAACTATCACCCAGACCCACACCCTGGGCCTTGGGTTGACCCACCCTAATGTCTATGACTGCAGCTGTGTGTGAAGGGAGTGATCCTTCTGAAAGATACCTGCAGGACCCCCATGACTTGGTACAACAGCAGGAAATCTGAGAGGAGTTTTGATGACGGTTTAGTGACGATGGTGTGCCAGAGGCCAGAGGCCTTGGACCAGACCAATATGCATGGCAATGAACATTTTGTGGATGGGGCTGATTGGACACAAGGGTATACTGTGTGACACACTGCAGCTCCCTACACCTGTAAGGTGAATAAAGAGGTGTTGTAAAGATGGATGACCAAGGTGGATGTTTGTCGTTTTGTTTTTAATTGATTGGTGGGGTCATGGGATGATGCTGCAGAGTTGAGGAGAGATTAAGGAGGGATGGGGGGTGAGCAGGGTTGAGGTTCATGATGTGAAATTCCCAAAGAATCTAGGAAGGATTGTGATATATAGAAAAGAAATGCCCTTTGCCTTTACTTCATAATTACACTGAGTAGTGTTTGCCTGTCGAGGAGTTTTCCATCTTCTAATGGAATATCTTTCTTTGTTCCTCTATTTAACACCCGCCCTTTGTAATTCGTGTATAGCTACGTTTTTAATACAGCCTGATAAGTTTGCCTAGACTGTCATATTCAGTGCACTTCCGTGTGGTGGAACTCCTGGTTGTGTTGTGTTTCTGTGGTATAACTGTTCCTCCTCTGTCTCCCTTTTTAATTACCCCACATCCTTGTTCTCTTTTAATCGGTGGAGTGGACATTTCAAAGCTACAGCATACACTCTCAACTCATAAACTTTAATACAAATTAACATCTCACTTTCCTGAAAAGAAGCCTAAAGGACCTCTTTTGTATCTCCTTCAAAAAGGGATTAAATGGTAACAAATGGCTATGTTTTCTCAAATTTTTATTTTATCCTGGGTTAAGGTACAGTAAGTTTCACCGGTTTTAAGAGTATAACTTATTGAAATTTAACAGATATTTGCATTTAGTAAATACTGCCATAATCACAATATACAATATTTCCGTGTCCCTTGTGCCTTTTGCCAATCAACCTTCTGCTTAAATCTGGTCACCAAATAACTATTGATCTGTTTTCTAACACTAACATGGTCTTTTCTGTGAGGTCATACATGTGTCATCATACACAGTCATACACGTCATCATATACATACAGTCTTTTATAACTGTGTTCTTTCACTAAGCACAATGATTTTGAGAGCTAGTCATGCTATGGAATATAACCAAGACTTTCTCCACTGTGCTACTACTGTCTGCTGGTTTTTGTTCTAACTGTGTGCTGTGTGCAGGGCTGGTTCACTCATTTTGATTGCATTGAAAATGATGCTTTGTTTTCGCTCACCTGTTGATGGGCATTTGGTTTGTTTCTGGAGTTTTTTTTATTCAGTTTGCTATGAGTACTCACATGCAGTGTCCCAAAGTCATCTGCTGGTCATTCCTCTGGAATAAAACCTTTGGAGAATCGTGTGGAAACTGAAAAAAGTAGAGAACATAATAATGATCTGAAGGAACTACTGAGCAGGGCCAAAGAAGAGGAAGAGGGTAGGTCTGAACAAGACATTGTGTGCAGAGATTCTGTGTGATTAATATGAGTTAATAATCATGAAAATAGAAAAGCGCTTCGGGGATTTATAAAAATGTTATGTTTAGCCATCTAAGAAACATCTAAGTGCTCCCCAACTGCTGTGCAAATTTTATTGTTCTACTGTAATAGGAGGTTTCTGGCCCGGACTTTTGGGCCTTACCTCAACATTTAGACTCACAGACTCACAGACCAGCAGTCCCACAGAGACACACAGATGCATACGATAGTTTTAGGCTGATTGGCCTAAGGCCCAGGCATATCACTTGCTAGCTCTCTACCCTTAATCTAACCCATGACTCTTATCTTGTTCAGCCATGGGACTTGGTACCTTTTCTCACAGCAGCATAGTCGTCCTCTGCGTCTTCTGGCTTCTCTCTGGCCTTCTGCTCTGTGCTTCCTGTTCTCAGAGTTTTCTTAGTCTGGTAGCCCCGCCCACACTTCCTGTCTGCCTTTGGCCAATCAGCGCTTTTTATTAAACCAGTGGGTGAGACAATTATTTACAATGAAACAATACAATCCCCCTATATATCCCTTTTTCTCTTTTTTAAAAAAAATTAACTCCAAATCTAATATTCTTTTCCCCCCTTATCTATAACAACTTATAAACAATACTGTAAATAAACACAAACATCCATAATCCATGTTTTGGGAAAGTGGGCATTGTTCTCTAGGCTACTTCCTGCTGAATGGGGACGCTAGCAATCCCATGGGAATCCAAAGAAAAATGTAGGATTATGGACAAGTCTTTAGTGGAGTAGTCTGTAAGGCTGGGTCTTCTCAGCCAGTCTCCTTAAAATTGTTCTGGATACAGAGCTCTAGAAACTTCAACAGAGGTGTTCTGAAATGCTGAATCATCTGGGCTATCCATTTCCATTGGAGATTTTTCAGAGTTTCCTCTATCAAACTTTATGTTCTTTATCCAGGAATAAATCCACAGCCTCTCATTTTCTGTGAAAATAAAAAGAAAACCACTTCTCCAAAGTAGCATATCTTTGGATTTCAATTTTAAAGTCAACTCATTTACAGAATATATGGGTTGAATTAGTCCAACAGCATTTATAATCAACTGTCTTTTAGCAGCTTTTACTAAGTCGTTTTCAGTCAAGAGGCTTAAAGATAAGACAATAACATACAGTATCCAGACATTCTTTGTATTTTCCATCTTTATGTCTTTATGTGGCTTTATTTATTTATTTATTTATTTATTTATTTATTTATTTATTTATTTATTTATTTATTTATTTATTTATTTTACTCTATTTCTTTTTTAAGGGCTTTCTCTACCTTTTTTCTTTTCTTTCTCTAAGCCTATGTATATATATTTTCAACACATTTTAAACCTCTTAGACTTTTTTTTAAAGAACTGTCTTTACTGTATATTTATTTTTTAAATTTTTCTGTCTCTGACCACAACTTTGTTTGCCTAGGGTGATTGACTCCACCCAGATTCTTCTATTTCTGTTTCTGAACACACCTTTAATCTGCCAAAGTTCAAGGTTGGTAGAATGGGTGGATGGCTCCACCCAGCTCCTAGTCTAATTTCATAGAATTTATCTTTTTAACCCAGGTACTCTGGGGAATTTTAGGGTCCATATAATCACCAAGTAAAGCCTTGCCATCTGCTGCTCATTAACTCTATTTAAGTATTTGACAGCAGGGCCTCTTAAAGGACTCACAAGTGTTTTGCCTCTAAGGCTGAATCAGGAAGTTTCTCTTCAAAAAGTCAGGCCTCATTTTGCCTCCAGCAACAGAGCCTCAGGCAAACAGAGCTAATCCAAGAAAACACTAGAAAGCCTTCTTTGATTCTGTTCCCTTTTTGTCCTTATGAACAGAAACTTTAAATACATCATATAGAGCTCTTTGCTTACATCTAGGCTCAGGAACTGGCTTTGTTCACCTTAAATTGCATGTAGCAAACACACCATTTTATAATTTAATCTCATATACCACTCAGTTTCTTTACTGTGGGCCACTTTAGAGACACAACTTGGAAGGTGCTTTGGGCTTCAGTTCCTGTGCTCTAGACTGTTTTTTAAGCTTTCTATGGCTTTATGTGGGTATTAATCATGTATATGGCCCCTGGGCTGCCATTTGTAGTATGAGGTTTCTGGCTCAGACTTTCGGGCCTTACCTCAACTTTTAGACTCAAAGACTCACAAACCAGCAGTCCCATACGCCCTCAGTCCCACAGAGACACACAGATGCATATGATAGTTTTAGGCTGATCAGCCTCAGGCCCAGGCATATCACTTGCTAGCTCTCTACCCTTATTCTAACCCATGTCTCTTATCTTGTTCAGCCATGTGGCTCGGTACCTTTCTTTAGAGCAGCATGGTTGTCCTCTGCTTCTTCTGGCTTCTCTCTGACATTCTTCTCTGTGCTTCCTGTTCTCAGAGTTTTCTTAGTCTGGTAGCCCCATGGCTGAACAGGTTAGAGTCATGGGTTAGAATAAGGGTAAAGAGTTAGCAAGTTATATGCTGGGCTTTAGGCTAAACTATTATAAGCATTTGTATGTCACTGCAGGACTGTGGGTCTGTGGGTCTGAGGGGCCCAAACCTTGAGGCTATAGGCCCGAAAGTCCGGACCAGAAACCTCCTACTACATATCTGCACGTGAGAGACAACATGCAATATTGATTTACTTGAGTCTGATTTTTCATGTTTAACGTAAGCATTTCCAGACCAAGCCAACAATTTTTCTGAAAATTTCATAATTTCATTTTTCTTTACATCTTAAGCAAACTCTAATGTGTGTGTGTGTGTGTGTGTGTGTGTGTGTGTGTGTGTGTGTGTGTGTGTATGTTCTCCACATCTGCACATTTTCTTTAGCCCTCCATCCATTGATGAGCATCTAGGCTGGTCCCACTCTTTGACAAGTATTTCAGTGATGGGCTGTAAAGCCCTTTGAGTGTATACCCAGTAGTGATATAGCGGGGCCATACAGAAGATCTATTTTTAATTTTTAACCAACCTCCCTACTGATTTCCATATTGTTTATACAAGTTTATGCCCCTGCCAACAAGGAACAAGGGTCTTCCCTGACACCCTAGCCAGCATTTGTTATGTACTTTCTTGACGATAGCCATTTGGGTGGTTTGTGCTCTGCAATTCTGTTTTCTAAACATATCATGGCTACTGCAGTCATTAACTCACACCAAGACAAGCAAACCCTGGCATAGATGGGTAGATGACTTCTAGGCCTCATCTGATTACTGAGGATCTATTGGAAGTTGATAGTTCCTGGGGGGATAGAACCATTCTTTTGTCAGGATATGTCTATTGATAAGATTCCCTTTGTTCTGTGGATAAACAGTGGGCTGTAAAAATAAAATTTAAAACACACGAAGTTGAAATGAGGATGTGTTGAGGGGACTATAGAAAGAATTGAGAATGGGATGGTGTACACATGGTCATATTTTACTATTTACATAAATAAAAGTTCTAAGAAAAAAATTATTTTTATTTAATTTTGATTTACATTTTCCTGATGGTCAAGGAAGTTAACTACTTTAAATAAACACACACACACACACACACACACACACACACACACACACACACACACACACACACACACACACACATATATATATATCCTCTTTTCAGAAGTCACTATTCTGATTGTCAGCTTATATATTGGCTGGAATTGTTGTTTTTGAGATGTTTAATGTTTGCCATCCTTTGTGTATCCTAGATATTAAGCCCTTGACTAAAATACAGTTGTCAGTGATTTTTCTCATGATTTGAAGGCATTTGTATACATGTTGTTATAGTTTGCTTTCCTAAATATGGAGTTTTTCTGTAACAGGCTTTCTTTTGGGCCACCAACCAGCTCCCAGATTGTAACACTGAGACGTCTTATTGATGCTTAGCCTTGCCTTAGCTTGTCTCACTGACTCTGAGACCTTAACTTAAGGTCTGTCTGTGTTTTTACCTTTCTTTCATTCCATATGTTCTATTCTGTGTCTAGATGGTTGACCCTGGGCATCTCCTCTCTTTCTCCCTCATCCTCTCTTCTAGAACTGGAGCCTAGATTCCTCCTCCTACTTATTCTCTCTGCTGGCCAGCCCAGCCTATCCCTCTTTTGCCTAGATATTGACCATTCAGCTTATTAGACCAAGCAGGTGCCTTCAGCAGGACAGGTGAAACAGCAATAAATCTTAACATAATTAAACAAATGAAACATAAGTAAATGTGACACACTTTTTTACAGTTAAACTAACATTCACAACATTTTTCATTTAATATAATTTCATTTGTCAATTCCCGGGCCTATTTCCAGTGCTATTGGGATTCTTTTTAAGAAAACTGTGCCTTTACTTAATAGCTAATATCCACTTGTAAGTGAATACATATCATGTTTGTCTTTCTGACTCTGGGTTACCTCACTCAGGATGGTTTTTCCCCCCTAGTTCCATTCATTTGCATGAAAATTCATATTGTTATTTTTTGACGGCAGAGTAACACTTCACTGTGAAAATGTACCACATTTTCTTTCTCCATTCTTAGTTGAGGTATATCTAGGTTGTTTCCAGTTTCTGGCTATTATGAATAAATCTGCAATGAGCATAGTTGATCAAATGTCCTTATGGTAGGATGGAGAGCCTTTTGGGAATATGCTCAATATAGCTGGGTCTTGCTGTGGATAGATTCCCAGTTTTCCGAGGAACTGTTGGATTGATTTTCACACTGGCTGTATAAGTTGCACTCCCACCAGAAATGGAGGAGTGTTCCCCTTGCTCCACATCCTCCCCAGCATGAGCTGTCATCTGTGATTTTGATCTTAGCCATTCTGACAGGTGTAAGATGGAATCCCAAAGCAGTTTTGGTTTCCATTTTTCTGATGGCTAAGGATGTTGAACATTTCTCTGTTTTTTAGCCATTTGAGATTCCTCTACTGAAAACTCTCTGTTTAGGTATGCGCACCATTTCAATATGATTATTTGGTTTCTTGAGGTTTTTTCTTTTATACATTGGAAATCAGCTCTCTGTCAGAAGTGGAGTTGGCAAAAAAATCTTTTCCCATTCTGCAGGCTGCTATTTTATCCCATGGACAGTGTCTTCACAGATGCTTTTTGGTTTCATGAGGTCCCATTTATTGGTGGTTAATCCTAGTTCCTACTCTGGGCATTCTTTCAGGAAGCTGTCTCTTTTGTCTGCCCTTTTGCTCTTGCTGGATTACCTCACCCAGTCTTGATATGGGGGTATGTGCCTTGTCTTATTGTAACCAGATAAGCTGTGTTCTGTTTGTAAACCTGGGAAGATTGCTCTTTTCTGAAATGTGTGATGGTTTGAAAAAAAAACCTAAAGGGAATGACACTATTAGAACATGTAACCTTGTTGGAGGAGGTGGGTCATGATAGGGGTGAGTTTTGAGGTCTTTTTCTCAAGTTTCAATCAATGTGACTATCAGTTGACTTTCTATTGCCTTCTGGTCAAGATGTAGCCAGCACCATATTTGCTTACATGCTGCCATGTTCCCCATCATGATAATAATGGACTGAACCTCTCTCTGAAACTGTAAGCTATCACCTCAATTAAATTTTTTCTTTGTAAGAGTTGCCTTGGACACGGTGTCTCTTCATAGCAATAAAAACCCCTGACTAAAACAAAGTGTATGCTTTGATATCTTTGTCAAAAACTTGGGTGGCCATAAGGCTCTATTGATCTAGTCACTTGATTGTGTTGTAGGTACCATGTTGTATTTTGTTGTAGCTCTACAGTGAGGTGTGAGGTCAGGTATTGTGACCTCAATGCAATATTCTTTCCTTTTCAGAATTGGATTGACTATTTGTGGTCTTTCGTACTTTCATATGAAGTTTGAGTTTTATTCCTGTTCTATGGAAAATGCCACTGGATATTTTTAATTTTGTGAGAATTTCATTCATGAGTACCATATTGACATAATTTCCACCCTTCTCTCCCCCTCCAACTCTGCCTATATCCCCTTCATTTCTTATATTACTGGCCTCTTACTCTTCAATTATTTTTGGCATGCATCTATGTATGTACATATACCTCCTACTGAGTCTATGTGGTATTGCTTGTATGTACATATATTTAAGCTTGACAATGGGTGGTTTGATAAATTATCAGGGGCTGTCCTTGGAGAAGACTCATTCTACCTCTCTCAGTGGCCTTTGATCGCCTATAGCTCTTCATCTACAGGTAGAGCCTTGTGACATTTTCCCCATTCACAGTGGCATGCCTCCTACTATTGTCATTATTAAGGTTTTGACCACATTATTTAGATTTCATAGGTGCCGGTCATGGATACACTGTCTTACAGTGCCTATTCTAGTCCTCTGGCCCTTGCAATCTTCTTCTTTCCTCTTCCATGATGTTTATTGAGTCTTAGATGTAGATGTTATGATGTGGATGTATCCACTGGGGTTGGACACCCTGTGGTGCGTTGTGTTTTGCATTTTGACAAGTTGTGACTTTCTATAATCATCTCCATCTGCTGAAAAAAGAAGCTTTTTGGATGAAAGATGAGAAATATTCTTACCTGTGGGTATAAAGATAAGTGTAATGATGTTAGGAATTACACTGGTTTAGGAGAATGTCGGTTGTAGGTTCTCCTCTACAGCATATGACCTCACTAGCTACAGAGTAGTTGACCTCATTAGAAGTATGAGGCATGAGTTCTCTCCCAGTGAGTAGGGCTTAACCTTTTGGTTATCCCCAAAATATAAGCGTCCATCATCACTTCACTGAGATACCTTGCTAAGCTGGTCACTGTTGTCATTTATAGATGTCACAGCTGGGTAGGACTATTGATGCTTTTCTTCCTTGGCAGCTTGTACATCTTCAGATACCATGATAATGGGTCCTCAGAAATGAGGACTCCAGGTTGGTTCCAGCTTTATTTTTCCAAGTCCTGTGTCTGAAGTATATGATGTCTTCAATAGTTCATCTTATTAGATACTATCTACTTAATCTTTTTCCAGTTAATAGTCTTTTTAGTTTTTGAGAAGCCTGAAGTTTATAGAAAAACAGTATTAAGCACAAATAGTTCTCACATATTTCCTCACTCACATGTTACATGTAACATCCTTATTACTAGCATCTTGCAGCAAATTATTACTAAATACTAACCTATTATTGCTAGCATCCATGGGTCACATCACTCCACTTTGCACTATAGACTGAATGGGTTCTGAGACACGTAGAAGAAAATAGTCCCCATTATAACGCCCTACACACGTGCTCTAGGACGCCCTGGTTTATTGCTCATCACTCCCTTTCTCCCCATACCCATACACAACCATTGATCTTGATGTTTTCTTAGTTTATCATTTCTCAGAATGCCATGTAATTAGAAAAACAATATCCCACATTTCCAGATCCACTGCTTCCTTTACCGTGTACTTAAGGTTCCTATTGTTGCTGCTATTTCTTGTCTTTCATGACTCAGAACTGCATCTCTTTGTGTTGCTTAGCAACATCCCATTGCATGGATGTGTCATGTTTGTTCAAGTGCCTATTGAACAGCATCTAGATTCCATCCGGGTTTGGACAACTATGAAAAAAGCTGTTTAAACATTGGTATGTAGGTTTTTGTATGAGCATCAGTTTCCAACTCATTTGAAAGTCCATAGATTATGTGATAATCTCAGTTGATAGAAATTGTCATACTTTCTTCCAATGTCTCTCTGACATTTTGCATTCCAACCACAGGTGAGTGAGCATTGCCAGACTTTGTTATTATCAGTTGTTTGGGTTTAATCCATGTGAGTAGATATATGGTATCTCTCTATTAATTTGTAGCTTCAGACATTTAGCATCTTTGTGTATGTGTGTTTACTACTCTGTGTATTATTTTTGCATATTTTGAACACTAGTTCCTTTCAGTTCTGTATTTTGAAATATTGTCTTCTTATCTACAATTTTCCTGTTTACTCTCTAAATAGTGTTTTTATGGAGTTTTTAATCTAGTTAAGTATAGTCTTTCAATGGTGTGTGTGTGTGTGTGTGTGTGTGTGTGTGTGTGTGTGTGTGTGTGTGACATGCCCGTAATACATTGTACAAACCTGGGTTTCCAAATGGAGCATCTGGTCATAGTAGCTTTCTAGCTCATTATTTCACTTGTATGTCTATCGTTATCTTTATCTGCCTAAGAAGATGGCTAAGTTTAAGGGGGAGGAAGAGGACTTTCAGGAAGGAGAGACAAAATGTGTCATAATAAAACTACCTTTTATATGAGCTTTAAAAAGAAATGACCTCTCTACACAGATCATAGATTAACACATAGCCCTGAGGATCTGAGATGACTGTTATCACTTCTCAGAAACTTTTTTCTATCCATAATTCCGACCTTGAATCCTCATGCCCTGCTAGCTCTGAAACCGGGTGTTTGTCTGTCTGACCCTTCAGATATCTGGGAGCACTTGCTGTTCAAGCCTCTACCCAGGACATTGACAGGCTGGAATTATTTGAGGAAAAACAAGTATAGAATATTGTGTTCTCCTTGGTGAGTTCTGTTATGTCTGAAGATTGACCCTCCGATCCTGGTGAGTGGGTGGTTCTCCAGTGTGTTCAAATTAAGAATTTTAAAAATAGGAAGTTGGTTTTGTTGGCTTTTGACAAGACAGTTCTTCTGCTCTCTGCCAGTCTTCTAAACAAGATTTTGTTTAAAAACAAATTCAGGAGCTGAATGTGGTAGCTCGTAACTGCAACCTCAGCACACAGAAGGCTGAGGCAGGAAGGTTGCCCAGAATCTGAGACTAGGCTGAGTTATGTGTAAGATCCCAGCTCCCAGTTCACATGTAGCTTGCTTGCCTGCCACTTTTTGCAGCTGCCTCTGCCTCCTGTCTGTCCTATCTGGCCAAGAGCAGAGCCTACAATGTTCTTTATCCTCTGCCCAGTCTCTCCTACAAACAGCCAGGAATCATAATCATCCACAATGCTTTCTCATGTTTCTGTCTTCCTGGTGTTTCTTCGTTTGACTGACACATTCTTCTAGTGGTCCTCTAATTAATTATGAATCTATTCATCCTCTCATCAAGCATCACTCTTCCTGGAGAACATCCCTTGACTTCTTCTCTTAGGCAGATTCAACAGTATTCCCATGCAATATCACTGAATATTTTACAAACTCTAATCATGATACACGTCGCTTTGTCCTTGGTTAACCATTTGTTTCTTAGTCTCTCAATCTGCTCTGTGAGCTTTCCTATCACATTGTATAGCAGGACACAGCTCAGTTCTCTGTTCAATCACTGTACATAGGAACTATTAATTCATCTGCTTATTTCACTGTGGTTTTCTACCTTATGTTTTTCAACTATTTCTTGGGACTAAAGTTAGCGTGTTTATTTTTTTTTTTCATTGATTCATTCAACAAATAATTTACCAATGCTAACCATATGTCAGGTGCTTTCCTAGGAAATATTACGGTTGTGATAATAAAATGTAGAATCAGCTATTGCCCTCATGTGCTTCCGATTTTCCTCTGCTAGACCTCTCTTTTGAAAACCTATCTCTGGTAATTGCCATGTGGTTTCACCATAATGTTTTCTCCTTGTCTTCTCTTCCTTTCCCCCAGGTGTATTAAGCTAAGCCCCCCCCCCCCCATTTCACACTCTTAACTACTGTTGTACCTTATCTATGTGGGAAAAGAAGCTGACAAGCTGGCGCTTCCAATCTCAAAGAGAAATTAAAATATTTTTATTAGATCCTATCATTCAAATCACAGAGTATTTTGTTAAGAAGCACAATTATTTTATCTGTAAGTGACAAGACTGACATATCTTTGATATTAACAATTAAAAGATTGATAGCAAATTCTTCCTTTGAGACAAGCTCACTATTTTTGTTTGACTTTCCCTGAATCAACTTGTCATGTTGAGTGTGTGTGTGTATTCGGGGGGTGGGGAGGATATATGAGTGTGTGTGTGTGTGTGTGTGTGTATATATATGTGTGTGTACACGCAGGAAGTACAGTTCTGTATGTAGATGCGTAGATTATAAGATCAGAGAGCAAGAACAATACAGCTTATCTTAAAAACACTGCAGTTCCAGCTTCAGCTGCAAGACAGCTGCAAGACCTCATTTGGCCACAGGGATACACAGAACCAAAAGCATGTGCAGGCCAGGGAAATTAACTACCATGCTTTGTTTAGAAGCAGCAGGAAAGATAATAGATAGTGGCTTCTGCATATTTAGAATTCATCTTGGGTTTCTTAAACCATCAGCTTGAAGTTGGTTAGGGATAAGAAGAAAGCACAAAACTCTATTGGGATATTTGTTGAAACGCTCAAAACGGCTAATGAATGGAGAAAGGGACCTGAGCAGCAAGGGCTCCCACTGAGAATCAGTGGGATGCAGGTAAGTTGGTGCTTTGGAAAGCTGTCAAGTGCAGGCAAGACAAGTCACTGGGATGAAACACAGTCAAAGCTGCTGTCACTTTTCTCTTAAGTTAGCTCTGTTGCTGAGACATGAGGGTCCCTGTCTCAGATTCACCCTGATTTTCAGTTCCTGCCTTTCTCCAGTTCCCAGATCCTGGACCATCTTTCAGTGGCCCCATTCTTCCATGTCAGACCCAGTCATATGGCTCCCCACTGTTCCTCAAGCACAACACCAACACGTGTAGTTAGGTCACTTTCTCCACAGAGATGCTTGTGTCTCTATCATTCTGAATGCTGCTTGTCACTGAGAATGGATTTGACTTCCTGTTTATCATCGCCTTTCTGCGTGTCTAGGACTGTGGGTCCTTTGGAATCACATGGCATATCTATAGCACATTTTTTGCTCTAATCCCCACAGTCTCTCTTCTCTCACTTCCACTCCTGTCTGTCCTCTCTCCTCCCTTCAAACCTCTTTCCCACATGTGTACCCTTTTGTTTTAGACCTAGTGTGCTTACCATTTGTGTAATTGTGGATTTGGAATTATCTTTGTGAATCATCAGTGAGTGCATTAATGAAGGCAGTGACTGACTCTTCCAGAGTCTATAAGAAGCCAGGACATCAGCTGGATGTGTCAGGATCTCTTAGCCCCTCCCCCATCCACTCCTGATTGGTGACAAGCCCATTCTAGCACAGGCTCAGTGTGTGCAACTGCAGCTGCTGTGGGCTCATGTTTTCTGTGGTTGTGTCATGCGCAGAAAATAATATTTCACAGCCCTTCTCCCTATCTTCTGGCTTTTAAATTCCTCCTGTCCCCTCTTCAACTGTATTCCCTGAGCTTCAGAGGAGGTTATATAAATGTCTTGTCATTAAACTGTCACTTAATTCATAGCATCTGGAGCAGTCACGAGTATCTGCATTCATCACAGTTCACTGCAAAGAGTGACTTCTCCAATTAAGCCTGAGAGTAGCATTTCCCTATGGGCATTAATATAAATATTTAGAAAGCAGTTTGACTCCTTGTCAGTTTAGCTAAACCATAGTAGTATGTTTTTCCAAGGTCCCAGGAATGTATTCTGGCTTTGGTTTTTTGAAGGGTCTTGCCGTATTTACAGTACCAGGAATGGATTTTCTTCTGCAGAATGGACCTCAGATCACAGGAAAGAGCAGTTGGTTGCCCCCATTGCATTCATGCCATTATTACATGACTGGACATAGCTTGCCTGATGGGTTGGTATTGTAGTTCATAGAGTTTACAGCTAAGTCAGATCATTGATATATTCTTTTCCTTGGCAGCCTGCAGAGCATCCTCTGACAATGTGAAAGCTAGTTGGTAGGGAAGAAGCCTTCTAGGTCAGTTAAGCTTGTTTCTCTATATCTTGTGATGAAAGTTTATTGTGTCTTCAGCAATAGGGTCTTACCTTCTTGTTCTTCTGGGTGACCAAGAATTGTAGATTCTTGCATTATTTCGAAGATGCTGAGGCCTCATAAGGTGGTATCTTATTGTCTCATAACTCACAGTTTCTAGGAACAGCATTATTCAACTTTGTAGAGTATCCCTTCAAAAGTATGTTTTTATTGGATTATGATATAATAGGTTTCCATGTGACTTTTCCATACATAGTTTGATTTAACTCACTTATTCATCTTCTCTATCCCTCACTTTCCTCCCTGATTAAAACTTTCAACTCTCTATGCTTTCATAGCATCGGCATTTTCTACTTTCCTGACTTCAATAGGTATCCCAAGTTAAATACTTAGAAATTTGAGGCACTCACATGTGTGAGAATATTCAGTGTCTCTGGAACTTGGCTTCACTCACTTAATATAATATTTCTTGCTATGTCCATTTACCTTTAAGTTTCATGTTTTCATTTCTCTTTATAGCTAAACAGAATTCATTATGTTTATGTACCACATTTTTATTAGCTGATCATCAGTTGACATACTGACTTCTTTTTCTAGTTAGTGGGAGTACAACAGCAACATAGGTGAGCAAGTATCTTTAGGGGAATAGGGTAAAGAGTCCCACGGGTATACACATAGAAGTGGAATAGCTGGTTCGCATGGTACTTCTATTTCTAGTCTTTGAGGAGCCACCACACTGATTTCCACAGTGGCTGCACTAGTTTGCACTAACGATGAATAAGAATTTTTCTTTCCCCACAACAACACCAACATTGTTGCCACATAAGTTTTTAATGATAGCTATTACAATTGGTGTAAGGTAGAATCTCAAAAACAATTTCAATATGTATTTCACTGAGAGCTAATGATGTGGGTTCTTGTCGCATTTTATAATCTGTTATATGTCTTTGTAACTTCTTCTTTCAGCCTATGAATTCAACTAGTATCTAGGCTTAAATATGGAATGATCTCCCTAACTTACAGATGCAAAACTTGAGGTTCAGAAAGATTAAATTGTGGGCCATCATTTCCACAACTGGGAAGATTGGATGGAATTCTAAGCTTGAGGTTAGATCTTTTGATGTTGCATTCTAATGCATTCATGCTATCTTCTGCCATAATAAAGACCATGAAATTAACTTAATAGAACCAATAGTCTTTATGTAACGAAGACAAAATAACCTCTAAATAACCATTTACATCCAGGCATGTGCTGCTGAATAAGTTCATTGAGACGAGCCTTGGCTTGTGGCTTGGAATTTGCAGCTGCCTCAAATCTCTAACTGCGTTTGACTGAGTTAGTCAAGAGGGTATTTTCGGCTTTGTTTTGCTAGAGCTTTGTGTGAGCACTGATTAAATACAACCAAGCTTTGCTCTTTCCTCTTCATCTTGTCAAGTAAGAAGCTTTCCTTTTTTCCCCAAGAGGAACACTGGAATCTCATCAAAGCAAATGGTTTTACTTAACACTCATGACAAACCAAAAAGAAAAGGCAGGAGATGCTCGGGAGTAAATCCAGAGTTTCTCACAACAGCAAGCACAGTCAGTCTGTGGGTGCAGATGAGAGGCAATTCCACCAGCATCACTGGATCTATCCACTGAGAAAATACTTTTAAAGAGAGAAGTGAGATGCCTTGGAGTCCTGTAGTAGAACATGGAAGCATATGAAAACTCATTTTTTACACACAACATTCCGGAAGAGATGGCAAGTTGCCTTTATTTGGTTCAGAGGAACAAGGCCCCTCATTTCTTTGTGCTATTTTACAGGACATTGTAAAACTAAAGTGCACTCTCACATCATGTGCTTAGGAGCATATTTGAATCGTCTTTTGTTGGAATCTGCTCTTGGACAGTGAGAACGCATCCTCTTTTGGTGTTGAACATCTGACTTCTCCAGGATGTAGGTTCTAAGGCAGAATATTATATCTTTTATTTTTCAATATGAGTTTTGCTGTGCTGATACCACACCACTGAAGACAGTCAATGAAAAATGTTTTGCAGAGTTTGCCAATGAAGCAATTTAATTTGCCTTCAGCTTTCTTGCCTTAGGCTTAAATCTGGTTTAGATCCCACAAAGAAATATTTCCCAAGTCTCAGAAACAAAGTTCCCAGAGAAGTTTTGTCCCATTCCAATACTGGAATATCAGTGAATTATTTCTTTCCTTTTATGTGTATCATTGTTCTAGTCTTGGGTAGTAAGCATATCCTCGTGACCTCAGGCTACCCCATCTTGGATTATATGATTACAGTGTACAATGACAACTTTGCCCTTCCTTTGATCTTACAGGCCATCATCTATTTGGGCAGTTTCTAGAGAGTCTCTCTGCGTTCATGAACAATACAAGTAACTACCATGGATGTCAACTGTGTCTTGCTCCCTGTGTGGCATCTAATTTTGCTCAATGTTAGCATCCCTAAGCAAGTTTCCTAGTGCAGCCCCGAGACAATCAATGTCTTCTGGGATCTACCACTTCTCTTTTTCTGACTCCACTTTTACTACCTGTGTCTCATGTCACACCTTTACATCATTTCAGAGACACCATGACACATAGAACACAAAGTAACTATGTCCATCTGCCTCTTGCGTTACACCCTTTAACAGAGCTATGAAGCAATTCTCTGTGCCTATTGATTTTTTGGTGATTTTATTAAAAAATATTATTTCAACTATTAATGAGCTTGGAACAAAAGGTAATGAGGAACACCATGTATAGTCTTCTTGGTTCTCCCTTTTACCAGCAGCTCTTTCTGAGGTTTTGCATCATACTTTCTACTATAAGTTAGAAGCATATTTAAAAATATGCTGGTTTGGAGGGGGGTGGAACTTATAGATTGTAGAATCCAATGGGCAGTGCTGGTGGGGAGGCTTAGGCACATCAAAACAACTCTGAGATTCCACCTTACACCTCTCAGAATGACTAATATAAAAAACACTGGTGACAGCCTATGCTGGAGGGAATGTGGAGTAAGGGGAGCACTCCTCCATTGCCAGTGGGAATGTAATCTTGTACAGCTGCTTTGGAAATCAGTATGGTAGTTTCTTAGAAAACTGGGAATCAATCCATTTTATGATCCAGCAATACCACTCATGTGCATATACTCAAATGATACACATTCATACCACAAGGACATTTGCTCAACTATATTCATAGCCACATTAGTAATAGTCAGAACCTGGAAACAACCTAGATACCTCTCAGCCAAAGAATGCCTAAAAAAAGTGGCACATTTACACAATGGAGTGTTACTCAGCAGAAAAACAAACAAATGAACAAAAACCAACAACATCAACATCTTGAAGTTTGCAGTAAAGTAGATGGAGCCAGAAAAATACATCTTGAGTAAAGTAACCCAGAATAAGAAAGACAAGCATGATATGTGTTCACTCATAAGTGAATATTAGGCATAAAGCAAAAGATAGACTACAATCCACAACCCCAGAGAATTGAGGTAGCAAGGAGGACCCCAAGAGATACATCCATAAATCCACCTGGAAAGAGGAAACATATAAAATCTCCTGAATAAATTGGGAGCATGGTGGGGAGGTTAGAAGAGATAGCAAGAGAACACAAGGGAACCGGATGATTAAGTTGGGGGACAGACAGAGAGTGAAAGCAAAGAAACAAATATCTTGATGGAGCGAACAACTTAGGGGTCAGAGAAAAACCCGGTGCTAGGGAAACTCCAAGGACTCCTCAAGGATGACCACAGCTAAGCTAAGACTCCAAGCTATGGTAAAGAGGGAGCCTGAACTGGCCCCCCTCTGTAATCAAACTAATGACCACTCTGTCATCAGAGAACCTTCATCCAGCAACTGATGGAAGCAGATGCAGAAACCCACAGCTTAGCACTGGAGCGAGCTCCTAGTCCAATCAAAGAGAGGGAGGAGGGATTATATGAGCAAAGTGTCAAGATCATGATGAGGAAACCCACAGAGACAGCTGAGTTGAGCTATTGGGAGCTCACTGACACTGGATTGACCTGGGGAATCTCTATGGGATCAGTCTAGCCTCTTTGAGTGTTAATAATAGTTGTGTGGCTTGGGCACTTTGTGGGGCCCCTAATACATGAATTGACTTTTGAAAGCCCATTCTCTACAGCCTTGATACAATATGGAGGGGCTTGGCTCTGCCTCAACTTGATACGCCAGACTTTGTTGACTCCCCATGGGAGGCCTTACTCTCTCTTTGAAGAGTGGATGGGGGCTTAGGAAGGGAAAAGCTGAGGGGTGAGTGGAAGGAGGGGAAGTAAGGGAAGCTGTGGTTGATATACAAAATGAAGAAAAAAATTTCAAATAATAAAATTAAAATAAATAAATAAAAATGTTAGAATCATTTTCTCTGGTGCTTTATTAGTTTTCTATTGTTACTGTAACAAATATTGCATATTTAGTGGCCTGAAACAATACAGATTTATTAACTCTCAATTCTAGATGTCACAAAGGTCTGCTGACTCAGCGCAGGTATTGGGTACCTTCTGGAGAATGCAAAGGGAGCTCATTGTTTGTAGCTCCAGAGACCCCTTCCTTCTTTGGCTCATGGCCCCTCTTATCATGTCTACTTGTTTGTCTATTTATTTATTTGAAGTACTGGGGAGTCCAAGGTCTTAACTCACACTAGGCAAGCACACCGTCACCTTGGTTTTTTGAAAGAAGCTATCATTATATACATCAGGTCGCCCTAGAATTCATAATCCTCTGTCTCAGTTTTGTGGATATTAGCATAACAGGCATTTACCACCATCTATGGCATTGAGTTTTTATTGCTGCACATGACACAAAAGTACAATGAAGACATCTGGGGAGAAAGGGCACAAGTACAGGGCAGTGGAGCAGCAAGGCATGGGGAACGGACTGGCCAAAAGAATGTCAGAGAAAGCCTTGATAAAACTCATCACTTTCTATGTTAATTTAAAAAAGTATATACATTTATTTCAAATTTTTTTTGCAGTATTATTAATAGAATACAGGACTTTGCACCTGCTAAATAAGACTCTCTCCTTCTTTTCTTTTCTTGTACTTACTTTTGGGGGAGTTTTTGATATAGGGTCTCATGTAAACTAGGCTGGTTTCCAATGTTATGTAACTGAGGATGATCCAGCCTCCATTTCTCACATACTAGGATTACATGCCTCAGCCACTGTGCATGCTTCGCTTTCTTCAATTTGAAGGCCAGTCACCACTGTCCAGGTCTTTCCTGACTCATAAAAGTCTTTTCTTTTTCTCAGATTGGCGCAGTTTTCCGTCTTGTAAGGGATCCTTGTGAGTTCTGTGAGCACATCTGGGTGATGTGAAACAACCCTTCTTGTCAGATTGAGCTGACTACCTCAGTGCTCCTGCACTGCTTTGCTTTGCCGTACTCAGTGGTTCTAGAAATTAAGATTGGTTGGGGACAATTTGCCTAGTGTTGGATAACAGTTTCCTTGGAGACTGAAGCGTTCTATCCTGCAGGAAAGCTTTTTAAACAGAAAACCAAACAACTTAAAGAAGCTTCCAGAAGTCCATGAAACTGATGAAATTAACTAGGCCCCTCCCTGCCAGAGTAAACAGTAAAAGCAGAGAATCCCTTTTAGAGGAAAGGAAGCTGTAGAGAAAACCTGAGACCAGACCAGTTAACTAAAAGAAGTTCTAACTAGAGTTTCTTGGAAAAGACACTCTCTAACATGTTGAGCTGCCTGCAGGCTGTGAGGGTGCTCCAGGTTCCCAGCTTCTGTGAGCTGTCATCCATGCTGGAGTATCCCTTGGTGATACAGCTGTCTTCAAGTTTCTTTCTACTCCTGAAAGCAACTCCTCACCCTTAGTTCTGTAAATAATCCCAATAAAAGGCATTGGTCCACAAAGTTGGACTTTGGTAGTGTCTGTACTTTTCCAGCAAAGCTGTGTCCCACAGTTCCCATCTCTTGGTCACAGAATCATTTTGAATGTGTAGCTCGGTGGTAACAACTCACCAAGGTTATACATATGCAGTGGGTTGGGGAAGGAAAACAGTGAGAGAACAGGGGGCTGAGACTGAGCATTTCTTTATTCATTTGTTCTTGTCCTTAGAGGAAATACTCAGCCACATTCTGGGAGGAGGTGCACTTTCCATTCTTGTATGGGTTTCTTGTAACCACACACTGATCAGCTCTTTCATTCTTGGGAATTCCCATCCTTGTTGGCTGCTAGAGGTATTCTCTGACTTTGGCAGAACTTTTCAAGGCCTTCAGAACAGAAATGATCTCATTCAGCTCATATTCTAAATGCCAACAGGTAGGCCCACCAGAGAGCTACTTCATCTATTTCAGCACAGTATGTCCTCTGATGGTCAGAGACCATTATGGCTTGAGATGCCACATTGGTTATTTCAATTGGGTCTGCCTTGTTTTCAGTATAGACATGTCTCAGAAGTGTGTATGCTACAACGGTGATCTTCATTTATGCAAAGGTTGATTTCAGTCCATTCTCACCTCAACATAAGAGACCTTCATGGCATCAAAGAACCAAGATGTTATTAATGGAAAAGAGATGTGTAGACATGGCTAGAATCACAAGTTAAAGGACCATGTAGATACAAGGACAAGTTATCAGTTTATCTCAGGCCCAAGACCTTGCCTAGATCAGGAAAATAGTTTATCCATTTTGTGCATGTCTGTGGTAACAGTATATACTAGCTGTAGCTCCTCTTGTAGACAAAATGATGCTAACTATCTTTCCTGATACCTTCTCTGAGAGCCTTCATTCAATTTCTGTAGTATTTGGGTATGGTTCATGTGTATTTTGTTTCACAGTTAATGTTGGGTATCATATGTTCAAGCAAAGCAAGCTCCAACCAAATAAACACCAGCAACTTCTCCCTGATTCAGGGATGGACAGCATTTTTTTTTTTTTCAGATAGTGCATGATATTCAAAAATAAGGATCTCTTGAGAATTCTAGAAATCTTATGTAAGTTCCCATCTTGGCATAATTTTGTTGTAATTTATGTGGAAAATACCATAAATTTAACTTAATTTAAGATGGAAATGTAACCCATTACAGTGTCTATATATCCTAGACGAACAAGAAGGAGATGCCAATCTCATGAGGTGCAAACGTATCTCTCAAGTTTGAATTTCTCATTTTGCAAATCCCTTGAGAAGGAGACTCTCAAGAGAAAGCAAAAAACAGAACAGCATGCGGTCCCTGTGCCCCACAGCTAATTTGAGCATCAGTGATAGCCTAAGCAGCATCCTGCTGCCATCCGTAATGAAGAGCATACTTATTCCTAATTTGTAACATTCCTCCCCTTTCTGATTATACAAGATGGGTTCATTCATTATTAATTCGGTTTGTCAGACAGTACAGCCCTCTAAGTGTCAGGCTTCCCTGTCAGGCAGTGGGTTTGTGTTGGAGCAGAGAAATTTTCGAATGCACAGATCATCAAGCTCTTGTCTGCACCCGATTAAAGTTAGGTAGATCAGCTTTAAAACAGCCTTGAAATAATTCAGCAGGAAGCAGCGGGATATCTTTCTGTATTCCTCCTTATTATTATTCAAAGGGAATTGAACTAAAAAAAAAATACTTTTTTTTTTTCAAACTGTACCTGATTTGAAAAGGAGTGGGAGAAAGAAAATGAACATTCTCTGTTTATACAAAGAAACCCACTACCCCAAAACAGCAGAGGCAGCAGGAGCCGAAAGCATATCCTGAAGACAGCTAGTGTTTAGACACATGTGTGCCTAGCCTTGTGAACTGACAACTTAATGTTAACTGGTAATGTTGTGGTATCACATTGTCATTGAAAGGGTGTTGGACTTGCCATAGGGAGGTTGGGGATTGGTATAATTCTCAAGAAGGGGCTTTAAAAAGCATTAGTTTAGGAGTCATGTGAATGGGCTCCATTTTCCAGTGTGCATCTGGAAAAAAACAAACAAAACTAGTGTGTTATGGAAAATAGATATGGATAGTGTGCACTTCAAACAGTAATCACTCAGTGAGCTATGGAGAAACAGACTTTAGCCTAGAACCATCTGAATGAACACTAGGAATGTTTTTCTTTTTAAACTAGTCACCTAGTTTCAGAGAAATAAAATGAACAATTTTCCATCTAGGCCAAATGAAGTTCTCTCTCTCTTTCTCTCTCTGTCTCTGTCTCTGTCTCTCTCTGTCTCTCTGTCTCTCTGTCTCTCTGTCTCTCTCTCTCTCTCTCTCTCTCTCTCTCTCTCTCTCTCTGTGTGTGTCTTCGTGCTTGTACAATAAGAACTTTATGAGGTGAACTGTCTTTTGGCCCCAGGTTTGTTTATTTCTGAATAAAGATCTCCTGTGCCTTTGTTGTCTCCTAAAATCTAAGATGGAACTACCACACATTTGCACATGCATTAGTAAAGTCACTCAGGATTTTGACTTTGGGCTAGTTTTACCCTAAAAGACTGTTTGGGCAAAGTGAAGCAACAGTTGTGTGGGACAGGAAGTGTTATTTGTAGTAAGCAAAAAGTAAAATGGATGGAGTAATTCCACACCATTCCCAAAGCTACAACAGAGACAAGGAGGACATGTTACAGCCACTGGGGACAGTGCAGAAACTATTTGCCTACAGGTGTGCCTGACACAGGCTGCCAAGACTTTCATCTAACAGACTGAACCAAGGCCATAGAATTGGGCCACTACCATTCAATGTCAATAATTTCCAGCTCTGGTGACAGGTGGTAATTTTGTCTCACAGATTGTATTTGGAAGTATCTGAAGATACCTTTTGTTTTCAGAACTGGGGCAGAACAGCCTTGTTGTGAACAGAAATGAAGAGAGTAGGAAGGACTCTGCCATGTGGTTGTTCAGCATTTTTTTTCACCTGAAAATGGACATTCTGTTCTAACACTGATTTTGTTTGGTTATTATGAACCTTACAATAGTGTGTATAAAGTGCCATCACAGTGTCTAGCTTATATTAGCTCTTCAATAAGCCACCATCATCATTACCAGTATTATTGGTACTAATGGTGTTTCACTGTCAAGTCAAAGTACTTGAGAACTCTATGAAGTGCTCACACATTTCTGACAAACCCTAAGCAGGGATGCTGTAACTAGCCTGCCAGGAGTGATGATATTTTAAAGAGACATCTGTGTCCCTCCCTTTGGCTGCCAGATACTGAAACAATTCTCCTGACATTGGAATTTCCCCCCAGGAATCTCATGCTAGGAGAACAGGAATCTCATGCTAGGAGAACAGGAATCTCATGCTAGGAGGAATAGGCTGGAGCTGGATTTGTCTCCCAGAAAGAAAGAAATTTCTCATAATTCTGACACATGACAGATGACTTTGTGTAGTAAGAGGTTTCTGGCCCAGACTTCCAGGCCTAGCCTCAAGGTTTAGACACACAGGCGCTTACATTAATTTCAGGCTGATCGGCCTAAAGCTTAGGCATATCACTTGCTAGCTCTCTACCCTTCATCTAACCCATGACTCTTATCCTGTTCAGCCGTGTAGCTCGGTACCTTTTCTCAGAGCAGCATAGTTGTCCTCTGCTTATTCTGGCTTCTCTCTGGCATTCTGCTCTGTTCTGCCTGTTCCCAGAATCTTCTTAGTCTGGTAGTCCCGCCCATATTTCCTGTCTGCCTTTGGCCAATCAGCACTTTTTATTAAACTCATAGGTGGGACAATCATTAATGTAACATCATAAACCCACTACAATCTTGCATGAGAAAACTGGAGCCTAGATAGTGATGAATCGGTGATGAGTGGAACCACAACACACCTTGGCTATGATTGTGCTTAGCCTTGCGTACTTCTGGCCCTCTACTTAAAACTAAAGTTTACACCAAGACTCAAAGAAGTCATTGGATCACTAATGTGGCTACATTGAGCAAATCTCCTTCTGCTCATTACCCACTACTTGTTTGTTTAGCTGCTCCTTTGTTTTTTGGAAAGAAACTAACCCTGGATTATTGGGGCCATCAAGGCTGATCCTCCAACCCTAATGACTTCAGGAACAACACTACTGCAAGGTAGGTGTGTGTTGGTGGGGGGAGTACATAGAAGTCAGTGTAACATTAGTACAAACTTCAGGCTGAATTGAGCCTTCATAGAATTTCCACACATATAAAAGAACATTGTCTTAGTTATAGTTTCTATTGCTGTGAAGAGACACCATGACACAGCAGCACTTATAAAAAAAGAACATTTAATTGAAGTGGCAACTTACAGTTCAGATGTTTAGTATGTTATTATCATGTCAAGGAGCATGGTAGGGTACAGGCAGACATGGTACTGGCTACATCTTGATCAAAGGCAATAAGATCTTGTGTCACTGAGCAAACTTAAGCAAAAGAGACCCCAAAGCCTACACTTACAATGAAACACTTCCTTCAACAAGGCCACACCCCCTAATAGTGCCATACTCTATGAGCTTATGGGAACCTATTACATCCAAACTACAACAAACATATTACTAAAATAGTTAGAAAATAAAGACATGTAAAAGCCTACGTAATTATTCTGATGACTAAGCCTATGGAAACATTGTCCAGTATAAATGCTGGGATTCCCACATGTAATTTTAAATTTTGTAGTAGCCACACTACCAAATAAAAAAGAAGCAAGGGACTTGACTGTAATGATATATTTTAATTAACCAAATCTATTAAAAATATCATTTCAAAATATAACCAGTGTGGACTTGTTAATAAGGTAGATTATTAGTTTATTAGGCTATATATTTTAAACTCATCTTAGTGTGGGCTAGTGACATTCCCAGTGTGTTAAAACCACATGTGTCTCCTGTGCTGGATAGATAGCACATAGCCATTGGTTATAAAAATGCTATGTATGGCAAAGACAAATCTTAATCTGTGAGCCAAGCAAGAAGAATAAGAGAGAAAATATACACTTGCTGATGTAGAAGGGTAACTTGGTTAATATTCATCAATTATTTTTAACTTGTGTCTTTTATTCATGAAAATACATAAAATAATAGAAATGGTTAAGTCTTGCCTTGCTTTAAGGTATTTGAAGGCTGATGTTTCTGATAAAATATAATGAGGTTTTTTTTTTTGAGTGCTAAAAAATAAATAAAATGTCACTCACTGGACAATGCATGTTTTAGAGAATAGACTTAAGAGTGGGTTGGAGAAATTGTGAATGGCAATAGGTGTTTAGAAAATTAGTGCTCAGAAAGAGGAGATGCCTTGTGATTTTAAGGAGGGGAACTCAAGGGCTCCCACCTCATTTTGGTTTATCTCTTGATATCTATATCCTAGGTTTCATTTATCTATTGACTAGGGAGTTATCGTATGAATTCCATGGTGCTTTTATGTGCTAACAAACTATGAATCTATGTGATAGCTAAAGATGATGTTTGAGCAAGGATGTGGAAAGAAATGATCACTATGGTTCAGCAATAGCGTGTGAATAAAATTAGTACTAGCCTTACCACATTTCCTACCATGAAAGAGTCTCTGGTCCCATGTGATCAAGAGGAGGCAGGGTTCATAGCACATCTGGTTTCAGCAAGAGATTTGAAACATATTTAATGGCACTAATGATTAATTTAATATTAATTCAGCAGATGCCAACTTAGTATTTACTATATTTAGACACTGGGGATATGATATGAAAGACATCTCTTAAACTAATTATGTAAGTTGACTTATGTAATAACTTGGCATAGGAATTAAGAAATAGATCAGGAATGAAACCCTGACAGCTTAGGGTCTTAGCCTTGACATTGGTAAGAAAATTAATTTACTGAGTGGGGAAAAATTGGAGAAAGACAAGGTTTGAAGGCTATAGTTGTATGCTTTTAGATGATCAGAAATGTGATTATCAGGGATATCTATATGGATGAAGATTCTTAGCAAGCAAGTGAGCTCTCAAAAGACAATATGAACTGAAATGAGCATCATAAAAGTTATTAGCGTGAAATGAGTAATGCAGGGCTTAAGGATGGGTGAGCTACTCTAGAGGAAGAGAATGTAGAAGCAGTGAGGCACATGTGGTCTGTGAGGTGTTTGGGCTTTATATGTATGTTGTATGAGGTTTCTAGCCCAGACTTTCTGGCCTAACCTCCTGGCCCAGATTTTCCCATCTAGTCTCATGGTCCAGACTTTCAGACCCACAGTCCTATAGTCCCAATGAAACACACAAACACTTATATTAATGAATGACCTGGGGCCCAGGCATATAACTTTCTAGCTCTTGCTCTTAAACTAACCCATGAATCTTATCCTGTTCAGCCATGTGGCTCGGTACCTTTTCTCAGAGCAACATTTCAACTTCTTTCCTCTGCATCTGCTGGCATCTCACCGTGGTGTCTTTGTGGCCTCTCTGTGGCTTTTATGCTCTGTTTTTCCTGTTCTCAGAGTTTTCTTAGTCTGGTAGCCCCACCCACACTTCCCATCTGCTTTTGGTCAATCACTGTTTTTTTTTTTTTTTTTTTTTTTTTTTTTTTTTTAAAGTAGTAGGTAGGACAATTATTTACACCGTAAGGACACATAGTCCCACTATCTATGTATATTTTCCAATGAGCAAATCTGGATTAATAAAAGGACAAAATAAGAAGGTAGATGCCGGGTCTTTATGGGGAAGCCTTTTCTCAGGTACCAGTTGCTACGTGAGAGACTGAGTTCATTTACACAGGTATTCAAGCAGATGATGTATGCCAGGAGGTACATCCATGTATCTGTTAAGGAGCTAAACCAAAGATTTAGATATATGATGCTCACATTACACCGTCAGAGTGGGTGAAGGCTTGTGGAGATGGGAAGAGAAAAGGATGGATTCCTGAGGTCAGATCTTGGAAACTGTCTCAGTAGTGCTGGATCTGAACATTTAAAAAAGTTCTTTATGTGTACCTGGAGTCTATTTTCTAAGGTTTATTTTGTTTGTCTTTATTTATGTGCATGTAGTGTATATCTGTAGGAAGGGATGTGTGTGAACACAGGTAACTCTGCAGGCTGGAAGAAGGTGTCAGATCCCCTGGAGCTGGAGTCACAGCACCTGAAATCAGTGCTGGGAACTGAGGTCACTTCTTCTGAAACAGCAACAAATGATCTTAACTACAGAGTCCCTAACTAGGTTTTAAACTTGGATTAAGTTGCTCTTAAGTTTGAATTTTTGAGGTAACTTTCTCCATTCCTAGAATCTCCATTCCTAGAATGCATGCAAATATGCAGAGTCAGAAGCGACTTGGTAATAGGACAGCATCTAAATGTCTCCTTCCTGAGACAATAAAAATTCTTTCACATCTATACCCAATGGGTAGCCCACAGTCACTTGCCTTCTCCATTCTCACTGTAGTGTGGGGGATTTAACAGAATAAGGCTTGGTAAATGGAAATCCAGTCTGTCATCAAGCACAGAGCTCAGTGGTGCAGAGGTCAGCCAGGTTTTCCTTCACTGAAGAGAAAGCAAATATACATGTTACTTCCACCAACACTGATACGTCACATTTAACTCAGGCCTCATGACTCACTAAGACAAGGAAATTCAATGAAGTTCAACAAATATGACTACAGAAGGAGCCCCCTCCAATGAACTGGCTGTTTGTAGGACTTTGGGTAAGAAAGAAATCAATTTCCAAAATAAAATACTTAATATAGACTGTGTTGGCCATTCAAAATTTGTTTTTATTTTTATTCCTATAGTGACTGTCTTCTGTACTTGTGCTGCTTCAGTTCTCAGAATAAGATCCTAGCTATTTTTCCTTCCCCAAACCGCCCCCCCCCAAAAAAAAGATTTTTAGGGAATACATTTTGCAGGTCAGAATTTGTGAGGAATGGAGGGCACAATACATTGGCAACAGAGAGGAGGTGGGAGATAATAGAAAACAGACCCAAGAACTGGAAAGTACAGACATCATCTGGGACCATTTAGTGAAGGGGCAGATAGTTCTGCACACTTCAGTGTTCCCAGGGCATCCTTGGATTGAAGGACATAATTTGTTTTATAAGGTTTCCTATCCAAAGAAGTTTCTAAACATGTATCTAAATAGTGTTTGTGCCCAAAGGGCAGAGAAAGTATGGTGTGGAATAGGACAGGTGGGACATGGGAAAGAGGAATATTGGGGATTAGAACCTACAGGTCCAGAAAGGAAAAGGAAACACAAAATGGCTGACACACAAATTTGTGTTCTTTAATGTCATATAGTTCTGGGTACATTGTTTTATACAATTACTTCTGATGACATTACAAGAAAAATGAGAATTCCAAGCACACAGAGAAGGACAAAGCCACAGATCAAGCATTTCTGCTTGGATATAAGAAAGGAGACAGCCGCATGTTTCATCCTGTCTTTCCCAGGCTCATCCTTGGAATCATGGATTATAGACCCATCCTTTCTTCTACTGGCCAAGTCTCCTTCCTGCTAAGCAGAATAAACACCACTGAGGTCATTTTCCTTTTTTTCCCCCACTGAGTGTAATGCAATCGAGTCAAGAGGGTGTGAGCTTGCAAGATGAAGGCTGACAGCTGAAGGCTGAAGGATTCTGTCAAGACAGCGACCATGATACGGGCGTACCAGAAAGGAGGTCAGAGGCTTGATATAGAAATAGAACAACTCTGCAAAAGACCGCTAATGCAGCAACGGCTAGTACATGGAATCGTGCCAGCAGTCCTATTTTCGAAGTGGACTCAAGTATGGTTTTAAAGTGATACTTATTGGCACATCCTTTATTTGTATACTTTTGTGTGTATCATATCCTCCCAGTTAGCTCCTCAGATATTTTAACAAGCCTAATTGGGATCATTATAATTCACTACACTAAACTATACTTTTGTTTCTACCCAAAGAACATAGCAGACTTAACAGAATCCTTAGTTTCCCTAAAAAGTACACATAGGACTTTCATATACTTGTGATTGAAAAACTCAAAAGCCAAGAGACCAAAAGAGAAATGAGTCATAGGACCCAAGAGGGTAATACATAGCTTATGTGCTACATTCCTGGTCATTCTGTTTTCTTTCTGCTTAATTTGCAGAGGGCCTTTGCAATTAACCCAAGTGCATCAGAATCCTGAATGACTCACTTGGGCCACAAATCAGAATATGTTCGTGAATTTGAGGATCCTTTGTTAAAGTGGAAAGAGCAAAATTTTCTCAAGTCCACTGGCTTTTTAAAACTTCCTCACCCCCTAAGTTTACTTTCTTTTCTCACAAAAATTTTATCCTGGGTGCATGTTAAGAAATGTGCTCAATCAAAATGTGCTGCGATTCAAGGCTCTGACAGGATATGAGCAGGCTTGAGTCTCATGGACGGTGACTGGGCAGAAAATGAAGCCGACTTGAGACTAGTTTCAGTGCCAGACCTTGAGGATCAGCCAAGGAGTGTGAACACTCTCATCTGATGTGCAACAGGGAATTATTCAAGATTTCATAGGAAACACAAGTTATTATTGTGTTAGATCAGATTTTATGACTTTCCTTTTATGGAAGAAACTTAGGGGTTGAACTCAGTGGTTCAGCTCCTGCTCTGTATATCTGCTAGCCAGAGCACTGTATTGGAATTTAACAAAACAATCTAATGCTTGCCACACCCTTAAACTCTCCAGGGACTGGTGGTGACGTCAGAAAAGCTTCCCCCAGGTGGGCTCTGTTACCAATAATTTATTAATAAATTGTTTTATTCTTTTCAATGTCTCAAAGAATTATTTCTTTACTGGACAGCACTTGTGTTACAAGGCACCAGCAGTTTGGAGGAAAGGACATGGGCTTTGCTCTCCATTGGCTGGGTAGAATTTTGAATTTTATCATGCAGGATACATTCAAATTGCCTGGTTCTTAGGTTGGGTTTATTGTTTTAGTAAAATATAAAAGAGGAATGATAGAGTCATTTTGAAGATGAGATGAAATAGTTTGTGTAAAGTACTTAAGATCTTAGACAGGTTGGTGATAAGGAGGGCAATGGACTTGTGATGCCATTTTGACAATTGTGATAAGGACAGTGTAATTATAAAGACCATAATTAGGGAGCCACACTCCTGTCTCTATCAGTTACTAGATATATAGTCTTCAGCTAGAGTGTCAGTTATGCTGGGTTCTTTTTCCTGTAGACACACACATAAATGGCTCTTCACCCTAGCTACCATGAAAATCTACCAAAGAAATGATTCTAAGTTTAGCTCAGCTAACCAGTGAGTTCATTTGTGTTCCTTAAAGGGGCATGAGTGAAAGATTCTTTATCATCAAAAAAGAAAGCTGTGTCCTAGAATATGTGAAGGCTCATGAAAACGGCATAACTAGAGTACCCTGCACAACATGAAGGCAGCTCCATCAGGGTCTTCTTCCTCAATAACTGTCCTCTGTTTGTAGGGCCATTAGAAGTCCTGTTTTTCATGAGCTAATATTTTTTGTGAGTCTCATGAGCTTTCTGGGATTGTCTTCAAGGAGAGACTGTTCCAATTCAGAGAAAAATAGTTACATAAAAATATCAATTACTGTAAGCATCATAATCCAATGAGTTTGAAGCAACACTATTATCTCGCAGTTTAGGCGGGGTAGAAATCCCTACTTAACCATGCCCTCTATTATTTTATGTCTCAAAAGCCTATAATAAAAGCGTTGGTTGAGGGTCAGTGGTCTCAACTGAAGGCTCATTTGGGGAGGAGCCTCCTTATTATCGATAGGAAAGTTCTGTTGGACTGAGAACCAAGTTCTTTGCTGGTGACTGGCTGGAAACTGCTCTAAGCTCTGTGTCCCATGAGTGTTTTCACACAGCAGCTTGTTCCATCAAAATCAGCAGAAACATCTATTTGTAAGACAGATGCCAAGTCTTTGTCTAACCACATTATGGAAACAATATTTCATTATTCTTTCTATGTTCTGATTGTTTGACATGGGCCACCAGGTCTAGTTCAAACCCAGCAGTATAAGATCCCATCCCCTGAATACTGGGATAACAGAGAAATCAATGGAAATGATCCAAGCAGTTGTGAGTTACCCACGATCTTTATAAGTCAGTTCTTTCATCTGGTAAAGGGAACTCCTGACACTGATTAGAACACGGCTGAGTAAAGACTTAACAGCTACTATTTGCTGTTATCCACACTTATGTAGAACTCAATAAATGCTCGGTATTCTTTCTTTAAAAGTATCAATTTATAGCCCCTCTTTTATTATACAAGCTGGTTCAATCCGCACAGTGACCTTTGTCATTCCATATCACAGGGATAGTGGCATTGTCTGTGTATAGACAGCAATGACAGCAAATTTCAATTGAAGAGGAGGACTGACATGAAGACCAGGGGAGCACTGTGGGATGCTGCTCAGTTCTAAACTCTAACATTCTCTTAGTAAGATAAGTATGAATTGCTGTGTCTGTGTCTAAATCAGGGGTAGTTTTATGATAGTTAGCAACCGTGCAGTGTTAGGCACCAGGTAGTCAAATCATGAGCAGTCGTGTGCCATAACATGGCAATGTTCCAGTGGGCTGACTTCATGTCAGACAGAAAGTTATCTTTGGAGTCCTTTCTATCCCCAAATCTCTAGGATCCCACAGCTGGCATCCAAAACACTTAATGACTTGTGATCCACAAAGCCCTTGAGCTTTGTTCTCCTTGTTTGCACAACATTTTGCCAACGTGGTTTATGAGCAAGCATACTAAAGCGATCTAGATAAAAGGCCATTTAACATGATAGGATTGTCCTGCTCTGCGGTTTTAAATAGTGTGAGCAAATGTATCTAAATATAATCGTAGTCTTTGATTCAGGAGCTAATCTCATTAAGTGTGTTTTAAAAAACTCAACAAACGTTATATCAGAGACTCCTTACCCTAATGAAAATCTGGAGTCTGTGTTTGCTTTTGGCAGATCTTCTGGGTCCCCCCTCAAGGAGCTCACATATGCCTTCAAACAGAAATGTCACCCAGGCATGTGAAAACGTCCTTGCTCTGTTCTGTTGTTTTCTAAGACTCCCCGTGTGACTTGTCTCTTTCCTAATGCGTGCTAAGTACCTGATACTTTCCTATGCAGGAAGCTTATATGAACTAATTAACATTTAATGAGAGGAAACCAACTGATTAGAATGCTTTTCGTGGTACTTTAGCTAATAAATGTTGTATACACTTTTGACTGCACTCCTCTGCGTGGAGCTTCTCCCTCCCGACTACACCCTTTCTTCACAGCTCTGCCCTGCTCCAGGGCAATCTACAGCAACCTGGCTGAACACTGTGCCTTAGTTAATTTGAGGGAAGTATTGAGCCAAATTATTGAGGTAAATATTTTGATTAAATTTTGCTTAGAGCAGTGTGAATGAAGCATCTGAATCTAGATCCAGACTAAATCATTCGAACCATATCGGCTGAAGAACAGCAAGGGTCTGATGAAAAGCAAGAGACCCAGGCACCTGAAACTGATTTTCTCTGTTTACACGGTCAGTTAGGGTTGTGTTAGTGCTGTTCAAGAGCTGCTGATGGTGGTATCGGGAGGCGTGACTTTGCAGCCCCAAGCAGTCCTACTGGATGGCACAAATGCAACCATCAGGTATCTGCTCTTGCCTTCAAGACTATAGAAAGAGCCCTAAGAGGAAATGGACTGTCATTTTACAATTTAACCACAAGTATTATCAGGGGGAAACCCAATGGCACTAAGATGCACCCATCATACATCTTATGACCTGCCATGTAGCTCGGTCATCCGCTACAAGTCAACTTGTAACAGGTGCTCTGGTTCAGTTCCGTCATCGCTGGTAAGAGAAAAGTTCATATGAATAATTTCTCTTACATTGAATTACACCTTCACAGTTTGACTTCATGATATAGGTAGTTCGAAATAAACATGAAAGACCATAAGTGGGACCAGTGTAGGCTGGTGAGCAAGAAGCGTTTCTTACTGTCTGCTTCTGTTTGACACATGATTCTTCTGCATTCAGGTTTCTTGTAGGAGTATGTTATACCACAGGGTAATTTTTTTTAAAGATCAATTTTATTAAAATTGGGAGAATAACAAATAAATCTACTCAAAGAGGATCATGTAACATGACACAGACCAGGACTGTGTGAGGGTTCTGTTCTCAATGTTGCATGCTGTAGACTCTTGTCATCCCCCAAGCATGTTGTATGTCCTGTGTTAGGCATGACATAGGAAAGCATAATAACCTGGGCACTAGCCTAGTTAGTAGCTGCCAAAGAAGCTTAATTTTTCTTATCTTAAGTTATTATCTTAAAAGAAAGTATTTCCTTCCTGCTCTCACTGGTTTGCTTAGAGAAACTCCCTCTCTCCCTCCCCCAACCCTCTCTCTCAGACCATGGGTATAGTCTTTATGTCTGAAAATACAACCCTACTACTTCCATTTCTGCTGAATGAAACCTCTCTGCTCCCACACATTCTCATCAGTCCCCAGCCCCCTAACCCTGCTTTGGAGAACATGGCTCGATGTTTCACTTAGTTTCAAAGTTGGGAATCCCTTGCACAAGCTGATCAGTTTGGTTCCTATCTCATTTCTCAGTGCCTCGGTGCATGGTGGGACAGCTACAGGTTCCTCTGGCGAAGCCACTTCAGCCCACTGACATCTGAACGTTTCTCCATTGAACAGTTGCTCTTCTGGTGTGTCACTCAATACTTGTACTTTTCACTGCCAGGAAGGAGTGCGGTGTTAAGTGTGGGGTTGATCATGAGACAAACGTGAGTTTAGATCCTGGCATGGTAAATTTTAACTGTGTGATCTATAACAGATTCTCTGGCATCTCCAAGTCTGTTGTCCCATCTCTTATTGAGTGAAATAATGTATTTATTCTATTATTATGGAATTTAGGGATGATGTATGAAACACACAGAATAATCGTTGGAGTCATATTTAAATGCTTGTTGTTACAACTTATTGCTGTTTTTTCAGCATTTGAACTTCTTCATTGGAATGAGACTGTTCTTCACCTATATTAACACTTTTATCAGAAAGAGGTTTAATAGAAACAGTTACAACCTAAATACAGGCTAAAATACAGATCATACCCAAACAGATGAACTATCCATAGAAAGCCAACTGTTATGCAGAAAGACAAAGCCCAACAGAAGATTAAATCACAGTGAGAACATAGACACTCAGCTAGCCAGGGAGAAAAGCTGAGTCTCATAAGCATCCTGTGTAAGTGAAACTTAGTATTTGTTGGGTGTTTTAAGCTAAAGGAGCTTCCTATGACCAGAGGCAGCAGACTAGACACCTCGTTAAGGAATTCATCAGCCCAGTAAGAAAGAAAGGAAACTGGGGTGTTTTGTTATAATCTCCCTGTGTCAGGACCTCAGTACATGAGGTTAATTTTTCACCCCCTTAAAGCTTAGTGTGTTCAGGCATGTTGGTGCATGCCTTAAATCCCACCAATTAGGAGGTAGAGGGAGGCATATCTCTGTGAGTTTGAGGCCAGCCTTGTTTACACAGTAAGTTTCAAGCCAACCAAGGCTACACAGTGAGACCTTGTCTCAAAAACAAAAGAACAACATCCTAATAATGTTAAGTGCGGGTTGGAGATCAGGAAATATTCTGCATGCTGCCTGTGTCTTCACCTTCCAACACATCGTCTTAGATCTGCTGCTGTTGGTGGTGAGAACTAAGGATCATGTTGATGATGTTTCATGGGCAGAGTCTGGAAAGAATACATTTGTTCTTCTGTTCACGATTCTTTGATCAGATCTCAGTCCTATGGTAGTATCTAACTGTAATTGTTATTTGTAGCTAATTTAAGTTAGTATTGTTCTAATGAGTAAAAGGAAGAAAGGCAGATATTAGAAAATAAGATCAATCTAATAAGTGTCTCTTAATCCTTTTTGATTTATTTAGAATAAGCAATCAGTTTTATGTCAATATCCAGTAGACATTCATATGTCCAAAACTTATAAGCAACACTTGTTCTTATTATCTATGACACCATGAAATATTTTATATTGTAGTACACTAAAAATATTATTTGTAACACATTAAATTAATTTTACAATTTGGCAAAAGGAAAAACTATAAATCTGGATACTTATATCCCCTACTAAAGGCATAGAATGAGGACCTATCTGCAATGAGCAGGCCTGGGAGCATTTGTGGACAGTCCTGAAATGAAGAAATATGAGAGATAGTTCTGCAAATAACAGAACTCATTGACTTCCCTGTGTGATAAAGATCCTACCTGGGGTGAGAAATATTATTCATGATCCCTTTTTAAACACAACTTCTTTGAAAAGAAGTTAGGACTAAAGACAGAAAACTGAGCATAACACCCAGGAGAATACTTCTCATCTCCTACAGCCTAAAGGAGAATGCTATCCTCCTCTTCTAAATACATCCCACAAAATGATTAGTGTCTTCCTTTGGATGCCACTATCCAAAAGGCAGCCAATGACCAAGTGACCAACAAGCCTGGAAATTTCAGTGGCCCTCCTCAATGATAGAGCATGAGTCTGCATTATTCAGCATCACAGATTTGCATCACCGTGTGAGTGTGTGGTTCTCCACAGCTCATTGCATGGACATTGCTCAGTTCTAAGGTGGAACTGAAGTAGGAAGCCTTATAGATAAGGAACTAACAAATCAGATATCATAAAAGCCTTCATAATCTACTTTTATTCTATGCAGGGATGTTCTAAGTCTCACTCACATCTCTAATTCAAGTATTATATATAAATGAGTCATACAACATTTAATGTCAGGATTTTCTCTATAAGCTCACCTCTACCACTGACCTTATCCACTTGTCTTATAATAATGTGTATTTTCCATAATTTGGCTATAGTTTGCTGTTTGAAATATTAAAGTAGCCTACTTAAAAATGTGTCTTGGTTCTATGTGTGAATTGCTAGTTTTCTAATTGGAAGGGCTCAATCAGACAATTAATTAACAAGTGAGGGTCAATATGAAACAAAATCTTCATTGGTGACAGATTGATGCTAGCAGTGTGAATTATGGCTATTAATTTTGTTTAATAAATATTCACTTTTAGGTGTGCCCTTGGAGAATAAATGATTTACATCAATGGACAGATCAAGAGGTAAAGCTTTACATGACCCAAATGATCAGACCATATCTGAGACCCTAAGAGTTCTGTGAGATACATCACTATACAATCTAGTCACTATAATGCACGCTGTAGCAAGCATGTAAGTTAGATCACTCTAATCGCTCTTCTATTAGATTTAATACTCCTATAATCATCACTAAGTGCTTTCAGCCGTGCTAGAATCTTTAGGCTGACTTCACTTGGACCATATTAATCTGCAACATTTAGGGTTTTGCTTTTATGATTATCAGCATTATGTACATGGTTAAACCAGCTCAATGAAAGTGCCTCCAGCCCCTATCCTACTGAAAAAAAAGAAAAAAAAATGATCGTTATCAATGACATCATGGTTACAAAAACTCTGTAGATTTCACCTCAATATGAGAATCAAACAGGCCTTGCCTTTCCTTTAAGATTCTTAAAGAAAAAATAAAGGAGGTAGCTGCTGATAAAGATAACTTGATGGGACATTTGGAAATTAATAAATTGTTTTACAATGGATATGATGCTGATACATACTGTTAATATTTAGTCTCTTAATCATTAAATAAAAGTATGTTACAATATCTTTTCTTGTTATTGTGTCTTTGGCCTTAAACACCCATTCACCACCTTATTATTTAACTCAGCAAATAAAACACTACAAATGAATCCTGTTCTGGGGACAAATGAACAGGCCAGACATAAACCATTTACAGTTCCCTCTAGGAACTTATATTCAATAGGATAATAAATAAGTAAAGTGAAAGTATGTTGGAGCTGAAACTTGAGGAGAAAAGGAGAATTATAACTGGTTAGGAGAAATTACAATTTTACACACTGTGTGCAGCATAGGACTAGTTGGCAACACGTAAGTAAAGACCTTAAGAAGGTGAGACAATGAAGCCATGCTATCTCTGGGAGAAAGAGTTCTGGGAGAGGACTCAGCCATTGTGGTGGGAAACATACCTGGTGTGTTTGAGGAGCCTTGGGGAAATACAGTGGCCAGAGAGTACATGGCGAGGTACCAAGAGGAGCATGAATATGGAAGCATCTGAACTAAAGAATGGGGTGCCTTTTAGGGCATGGTTACTGCTTTTATCAAGAGAGGGTAGATAGCCATTGGAAGGTTCTAAGTACAACAATGATTGATAGGCTTTAGTTCTTAACAGGCTCACCCAACCCCTTGTGACTTGAGGAGTGGTAGAGATTTATTTGAAAAGAGTCTGAAGAACAGGCTGCCCTCCCTGGTTGCTGAGACAGATATTGAAGGGCTCTAGCCTGCCCAAGTGTCACAAAGGTGGCTCTGGCAGGCCTTGCCCTCCCCATTACCTCTTCTTGCAAAACTGTTCGTTTACATCCATAAAGCTAGCTATCAAGGTCTGATCCATTACTGGCCACTTCTTCCTCCTGAGGCTGATTACCAAGGTTCAGTTATCAAAGTGCTGAAATCCAACATGCCCAATGAAAAACAAACCAACTCATCCTAACAGAGTTGCCCTTTTCCTTTTACAGATCTGCCATTTGCCTATGGGCCATGTCTGCCCCCACTTTAGGCAGTGGCCATCCTTTATCCCTTCCCCTTTTCCTCCTCGTTCCTCTGACTCCTGTCCCTGAACTTGTCCCTCTGGGGAAAACAAGTCTCCTTTGTGCTAAGAAGTTGGTCTTGATGTGTTCTGTGCCAACTCCAGTCTTTTCAGATACGGGATCTGGAAGAACAAAGTCATGAAGCTGAAAGGTATCTTGGACAAGGAGCTTCCTTATGAGATGAACAGCTTTGGAGAAATGAGATAACTTGGATCTATTAAAAATTAGTGGAGATAATCTCAGAGCAAATTCCATGCTCTTATAATCTTTCTTCAGTGATCTCTGAGCCTCAGTTGCAGGAATTATGTTGTTGATAGGACTGGGTACCATGCAGTCTCTTGTTCTTTTCCTTTTGATTTATTGTGGTTTTCTGTAATGTTCTCTGTGACAAAGAGAAGCTTATTTGGTGAGGAGTGAGAACTACATGGACTTGTGGATATGAAAACTTAGAATGTAGTTATGAATTAAGGTGGTCTAATAAAATGGTGATCATATCTCCTAAAAATGTCAGAGAGGCTACACTCATGTAATCTCATCAACATGAGAATCTCATAAGCAAGACCTGAGCAACGATGACAGTAACAGACATGTTAACATGGAGAGTTTGCAGGGCCTCCACCTAGACAGGACTGCAGGCGCTGGGGAATAGCAAGAGGGGGAGGAATGGTCTTCCCCTGGGAAGAACCCTTTAATTGGTTATCCAATACCACATGGTCTGCCTTGAGATCATATACATATAGGTAACATTGTATGGACTGAGCAGGCTTTATTTATGTATTTAGGAATATATATTGTGCATATATATGTATATATATGTGTATATATATTTATATATATATGCACACATATATTCAGTGAAAAAGGAAGACTGTGATTTTGAGATAGAACAAGAAGTTATTCACGGGAGGGCTTGGAAGGGGAATGATGTAATTATACTATAATTTTAAAACCTGAAAGACAACTATAAAAACTGTGAGTGGAGCTATGGAGTTGGCATTTGGTTCTTTGAGCCTGCAACTTCTTCCAGTCTTTTTCAGTTCTCTAGTGCACTAGGCACAGAACTGTTATAAGTTAATAGTGAGTCAGTTATATCCTTGGAGAGAGAGAATCTAACCCTTGGCTAAAGGTCAGGCTTTTGTTTCATAAAGGGTCATTATCACGCAGGATGATTTTTCTTAGGATCCATCTTTACATCTGGTCACAGCCATCCCAGGTTTATAATCATATGAACACATTTCTGCACTCCCTGTCTTGAGGGGCTAGGGTTGTTTCTGATGTCAAGCCAAGGGAGCATTAATTGATTGTTACAGTTACTGATAGATACCCATGGCGTACATTAACCCAGGGCATTTTGCTCACTTCATGATGTAGACATTGTACACTAGTCCCCATTGCTCCTTCTCCAAGCTTTCTTGACCATATTTTCATAACAAAATTAGAACGTACACAAAAACTGTTCAAACTAAGTTGATCAAACTACCAGTTGTAGACATATGGGGTGGCTGATAATTCCCACCAAAAACAGCGAACCCGAGCTCAGTTCTGATGATAACCCCAGAATTGAGTGACTGCCTGCTATCTGAGGGAGTGGATTTTTTTTTTCTTGTGCTTATGATAGGAAGTTGATGGATTGTGTCTGTTGAAGAGACACCAGGAGAGAAAGGTGACCTGTGTCTCAAAATAGCTCCTTTGAATGCATTAAGAGAAAACCTTTATGACACAGACAGGAAGCAAAGGAAGAGAAAGCAGGAATTGGTGACAGAATATTCATAGTGCATTGGTCACCAGCATTGATTCACATTAAGTTGTCCTCAGCTAAGAATGACACTGTCCTTTGCCTTTATTTTAAATTTTAAAACCATCTCAAACTACATAATTATCTGAAAATCGAATTGACTGTCCATTATTTGTATTTTAACATTCCACTTAGTGTTTCCTATCATTTCTTCATTGCTTCATATCCACTTGAGGGTTGGAGTAAATCGTACACAAGGCTTTGTTTGTGATCATTGCGAATGTTTTGCAAAAATAAGAACAATAGAACTGATGTCACCCAACAAAACTATTTTTTTTCAGTTAATTTTAAATAAAAACCGGAAGAATCAGCAAATGCTAAAGTAGTTCATTGACAAAAAATACCCCAAAAAATACAAATACAAAAAAAATTATGCATTTTATATTAAAAGAGATCTGCAAGAAGCACATCAAGAAACTTCTAAAATTTACCCATAAAGGCAGAAAGACCCAATAACGTAAAGATGAACTTTATCCCCAAAGTAAGCTATAAATTTGATGTAATCTCAATGAAGATCTCACTGGGTTTATTCTATCATTTTGTACATTGCTCATCTTATATTGGAAATTCTTGGAACTAGTAAGGAGACAATAGAGAGAAAGCGGCCCTACTACAGCAAAATATATTGCAAAGTAATTTAGCTAGAACTGTGTGCTATCAGCATGCCTAGGAGATTAGACCAACAGAGGAGATTGAGTGTAGACACAAACCTACCTCTGTGTGAGTGTATCATGTATGATAAAGTAATTAGCTAAACTGGAAAATGGAACTTCTAATATTAGGCTAAGAAAACTAGATAGACCTTTGGAAAGAAAGGGTAAACTGAAATTATTCAATTTCTCCTGACAGAAAGGTAGATTCTGGATGAGTTAAGCATGAAAAACTGAAAGCACAGAAACACAGGAGCAACATGCAAGCTACAGATGCGTCTGTCTTACTAACTACTAAATTGTTGTATAGCTAACATATAATAAATATAGTAAACAAAACAGACAAATGGACAGAGAAAATTCTAAAACCACTTAGTACTGGAAAAGAAGCAATTTTCTCAATAGAAAGAGTCTCTTAATTCCAAAGGGTCAGGAACATAAAATTTATGTTATAAAAGAAAATTAAAAGGTTTGTAAATACATGAAAAACTCAATTTCACTATACTGAAATAATTCATTCAACAATTCCATGCCACTTTTTAATTTCCTGGTTGAGATTAAAAGAAATGTGTGAGGTTCATGCTCATTGATAACAGACAAGAGTATGAATTAGTTCTCCCTCCTCAGAGGGTGTACTAATTGTTTTCAATTATTCCTTGTTTTTTTTTTTTTTTTTTTTTTTGCTTGCTTGCTTGGGGGTTTTTTTTGGAGGTTTTTTGGAAGTATGCTTTTTGTTTCATATTGTTTGGGCTTTTGGGATCTTCTTTTAATTTGCTTGGTAATTTTGTTTTGTTCTGTTTTTGTTTGGGAGGGGGATATGAAGTTGGGTAAGTGGGGGTAAGGAAGATCTTGGAGGAATTTGATGAGGGCAAAGCACATGACCAAATTGTATGAACCACTTTAGCAAAAATAAGGTGATGGGGAGAGGGAGATGCCATACACCACAGTCTGTAATCCCAGCTCAGGCACAAACAATATAATGCACTTACAGGTATAAGCAGAGAGTGAAACCTGCCCCCAACCCTCTCTCTCACACATACACACACAAGTAAATCTTTTTAGAAGGTGGGGGAAACTGAGTGCCATGAACTTATCTTTTCAAATGGAAAGACATAGTGGTTATAAACAAGATGTACAGCATTATGTTCCTAAAACAAAGCATAGAAATGGCCACACACAGCTAAAGAAAACTAACCCTCATGTGTTAGCCATGATAATCTCTGCACAGTGCGATTTGGGTAAACATTTAAAAGCTTTTCTTAATGAAGCAATATCATTTTAAGTTAAAATTGTTAGTGCTATTTCCTTTAAAATCATGTTATTTCCTTTGAAGCAGAGTCTCCTGTGGCCCAGACAGTTCTCAAACTCCCTATGTCCCAGCCCAAAGACAACTATTATGGCCATTCTCAAATAGCTCCTTTGCCTTGTCGAAGATGCTGTGATTAGAGGTATGCACCCGCATGCCTGATTTTATGGAGTGCTGAGGATCAAGCCTAGGATCAGATTCCTGCAAGGAAAGCACTCTACCCCAGAGCTACAGCATTTCTTACTCTAAAAATCACCTTAGAATACCATTTTTCAAATCTGACTAAATGTGAGATGTTCATATTAAAAAGCAAGACAGCAGAATGGTGGGTTAGGTTGAGTCATGAGAACTGGCTTTTGAGTCATAGGCCTGCTTATTAGCAACTCCGACATTAAAAGAGTAAGCCCCTTCTGAGGTGATAATACCCAGCAAACTTCCTTGGATGGAGTCCACACAGACCTGTCCACTGGACCAACTTCCTCACCAATATTGACAATAGTAAGCATAGACAAGCTTCCATCCAGGGTTGGGGAGCAGCCGGATGCCAGATGAGTTCCCAATCCATGGCCACATTAACCCTTGTCAGGTCCATGGGCCAAGAAGAATTAAGGTTTTCCTGGAGCTCTAAACAAGACCTAGAGTTTGTTTTTACACAAGATTCTGAATATCGCCATCATAAACTGGCATTTGAACGGTTGAAGCCCTTTACATAAAGAACCATGTGTTTCAAGTGCTGATTTTATTTCAGATTTGTTTTTCATTATTTCCTGAAGCTATTGGTGCTTCATAGACAGTGGGGGGAAGTGAGAAGCCCTGGGAGAGTGTCAGCCTTTGAATTTCGGAACTCAGCCATTCAGAGGTTCATACTCGTGTTCACAAAAACAATGTCACAGGGTCACTTTGGCCAATGAGGCGCATTGTGCAAGGGCTGGAGCTTGTGTTCTGTGCATGCTTGTCCCAACAGTCTCCCACCCTTCCCCTCCCTCCCTCCCTCCCCCTCCTCTCCCTCCCTCCCCCTGTCCCTCCCTCCCTCCCTTCCTCTCTCTCTGTCCTTTTATATCAACATGTTGTAGCCTGTGACACCAGCTAAATTAATCACTCACTGCACTCAGGGAAGTCACCGCAGGATATAAAATAACAAAGACAACAAAATTATTGCAAGGCTGGAGAGAAGGGACTGGCTGTGAATAGAGCACTACACCCTCACCAGCTGTGTCCTCGCGGGGGCTGGAGCAGCAGATTAAACCGGGGGCTGCTCTTTATTCAATTTATGAGAATTTGAGAATGGCCACAATACAATGCCAGGACCCCTACTGAGGGGAAATCCCTCCAGAATGCTCCACCTGCCAGAACTAAGCTGTTCCCCAGCCCAGGGAGTTCTCCTCAGGTTCTCCTGGAATAAACCCTGCTTGGACAGATCCAGCCCAGTGACTATCAAGCCACCAAGAGGCAGACATGTATTGAAGGTCTTTAAGTGACAGCCAGCAGAGAAATCAAGTATCCAGCTGCCAAGAAGCCTGGTTCCTGCCCTATTCTATTTGCCTAATAGTCCAAGAAAGAATACGGGGTAAGCTTCAGTAATAGAGCCCCAACATGCATAAGGTCCTGGATTCAGCAACACAGACACACACACACACACACACATACACACACAGACACAATGGAAAGTGAGGGGACCATTAGCTTCTTTGATTTAAAGCAGAAAGGAATCCCCTGTAACAAATGTTAGCTAATGGGCTGGGTCTGTAGGTTAGTTGCTAAAGGGTTTGCCTAGAATGAGTAAATACTGAGTTCAATCTCAGTACCTCACAAACTGGATATGCTGGTGCACACCTCTACTCTCAGTACTTAAGAGGCAGGGGCAAGGGTAGGTAGAGGCAGAGACAGAAGCAGGTTGTCCTTAGTTACAAAGCAATTTGATGTCAATCTGAATTATGTGAGATCCTGTCCCAATAATGAAACAAAATGAAGATAGATGTGGCTGAGTACAATCATGAGTTCAGTAGTATTCCATGCACCTGACAGAACGGACAGATACCAACCTACAAGGAACTGTTCAAGATACTTGAGATCTTTGCTAGACATTTTGGCTTAAACAATGTCTCCCCAAAACTTAGAAAGGCAGCAATGAAGGAGAAACAGATACTGTGTCGATCTGAAGCCCATGTGTCTATGAACCCCATGTCACTTAGAACATTCACTCTTTCCTTGACTCTTTACAAGCTGCATCTATGGCAGAGATTATTGCTGAAGAGCTTGTGTTCATTACATACTCATAAAAATTTAATCCAAGGCAACTTGATTAAGCTAAATTAATTAAATTCTCATTTGGGGGTATTTGAAGAGCAGAGAGTATAGTCCCTTATTTTGGAGACTTTTCTTCCTCTATGGTAAGGTATGAAGCAGATTCTGTGGCTTGTATCTGGAGCCCTTTGCTGTGTGTTTCCAAGAAAGAGCTCAGCCAGCAGGGGCTTGATCCAGTTTCTGAGACTTAAGAGGGAGGGTAGACCAGCCGACGGTCAGAGAGGTCATTTGATTGGGGAGGTAGGTGGAGGATGTGATGGAGTCAACTTTAAGCTTCAAGGGTTTATGATGTTGTTACTTAGACTCATTGCCAGAGATAAGAGTGAGCTAAAATTAGAGTGTGGACCCTTCCTGTAAATGGCATGTGTCTAGATAGACTGCTTATATTTCTATAATCTGGGTCTGAATCTGTGGACTGAGTCATCTTCATAAAAACATAACCTTAAAAAATAAAAAGAAGCAAAACCATGTACCTTCCCACAATTGGAACTTGGAAGGATGTGGTATGCTTTGATACTTATCGAAAACTTTCAGGAATATTAATGCTCATTTCCCTAGCGTATAGGCCATTGATCAGTCTTCATAGTGTGAACTGGCATTCAAGAGGGTTGTGCGTGTGTCTTTGTGTATGTTCCTGTCATCCATGCCACCCTGCACTCCCCTCCACGGCTTGTTGAAGTCCTTTTATGTGAACCCCCTCTTAAGAAGCCTTCAGCTTGGTAGCACTGCTCACTTGTAACAAATGCATCAGGAAACAACGCACACTCCTGCCCACTGATAATCAGAGCAATTACTTAACAAGCACATCTCTATCTCCTCCTGGGTGGAACTAATTAAAAGGCTTCCATGCTGTCGTCAGGAAGGGACAGAGTGCATTGTATCGAAATTTCAGGGATTGTGAAAACTAGAGCAGGATTCTTCATGGAAACAGTTTTGACAGTGCTCACAGGGTTCTTCTCACTTCTGCCCATTCAGGGCTGGCTGGCTTCACGGGTGAACACTGATTGAAAAGGTGGGGCCAACAGTAATGTAGCTCACATGTGTAATTTGAAGACAGGATGTCTAGAGATACAGTGTAATGCTTCGAGAAAAAAAAAAAAAAACACCCATCAGAGTTCCCTGGAGGACCCATTAAACCACAGCCTGCTGGGTCCATCAAGCCCTTAGAGGTTCAGCGGAGCAGGAGCGGGCATAGGGCTAATAGGTTTTCAGGTGAGGCCGATGCTAGCGGGGTGTGGTGTGACCACAACCTCTTCTATTTCTCCTCTCCACTCCCGAGACAGCAAAGGCTCAGCTTTTCTAAAGAATAAGTTTTCTAAAGAATAAGTCTTAAGCTTAGGAAAGCTTTTAATTTTTTCCTCTTTCATTATGTGCATGAGTGTTTTGCCTGCACAAATGTCTGTTCACCATGTGCATGCAGTACCCACAGAGGCCAAAAGAGGGCACCGGATATCCAGAGATTGGAGCTACAGACAGTTGTTAGCAGTCCTGTGCCTTGTGGATGTTGGAATTGGAACTGGGTTCTCTGGAAGAACAGCTAGATCTTGTAACAGCTGAGACATCTCTGCATCCTCCAAATGTAGCTTTTCAGTAAACACAAAAGGACTCAGATATAGTAGTGCATGCCCACAACCCCAGCATTCCAGAGGTGAGAGCAGGGAGATCTCACATTTGAGGTCAGCATGAGCTGCATAGGGAGGCCCTACGTAAATAAATGAATAAATAATAACATGAGTTCAAAATCCATCTTCTCCCATAGAAACATAGTGGTACCAATAGTGGTGTGGGTCTAGCTCTGACACAGACATACAGACAGACAAAACACCCATCTACATAAAACAAACTTCCTCTAATTTACAGATGAGGCAATTTCAGTCTACAGAAGGAAAAACTTTGCTCAAGATACTAATTATTGGAGTGGAGATTCAAATTCAGCTCTTACTGATTTTTGTATGATCCCCTTTCTAATCCTTTTGCCTCTTCATTCAAACGACATCAAACACTGGAAAAATAGTTTTGTAAAAGTAGAACCAAATAAGATCCAGTTGTCAATTCTTCAGTTAACACCAGCAATCAGATTTTTATGGTTTGGAAAATATGTGTTAGTGAAACTCCATTATGCCTGGTGCCCAAGACCAAGCATGTACATAGGGTCTCATGAGAGAAGAATCAGACCATGGCTGCCCCTCTCTGCATCTACTCTCTGCCAGGGCAGTGCCCAGCATCTGCCAGAGAGAAGATCAAACAGTTCAAATGCCCAGGACATCTCCTCATGTGTAAGTTTTATTAAGGAAATCTTATCCTTTCCATTCAGATCTTAAAACTGGAATGAAAACCAAAGGTTAATGTTTAAAACTACTTAGTATTCCAAACATAACTTCCCAAATACACACAATTTTAATACACTTTTTGATTGATCCCATAATTACAAAATTTGTTTAAAGCTGTTATATTATCTTCTTACTTGACACAATATGGCACAATTTTGTTATAGGATTGAAAACCAAATAAGACAACCACTGCTGGTAGCATTTCAAAGGACTATTCCCTTTAAGATGAAATCAATCCTGTTTCAAGTTTATTCCCCTGTACTATGATTGAGGCTCTAGGGGTGTATTTTGCAGGAAAATGTCTTTTTGATTTTTTTAGAAATTCTTTAGATTAATATGCAGCTGTCATTGCAAGGCAAATCTAGATCTGCTTTTATGTTTCCTCTTTCCTCAGGCTGTTACTGTCTACCTCTTCAGGAGAGACTGTCCACTCATGCCCGACTGGGGATTCCTCTCCCAGGTCAGCCAGCAAAGAACGCACCCTCACATGGTGATTTGGAGTATCTCACATTATTTATTTCTTTACACAGATTGAACCTATTTCTTTTATACTTTTAGTATCTAGGTCTTGACATTTTGGTATCTAATTATAATTCCTGTTCTCTCTCTCTCTCTCTCTCTCTCTCTCTCTCTCTCTCTCTCTCTCTCTCTCTCTCTCTCACACACACACACACACACACACACACACACACACACACTGTATCTTTAAGATATCATATTATCATGGTTTCCAACATGGCAAGAGAACAATTTGTCTCTTTGATGTATTTCTAAGTACAATTTCGCATTTATTTCATTTTATCCAAGGCCATTTATTCCTTCATGCCTTCCCTTCTGGTTTGATTTAAAGGGCAACAGACTTTCCTTGGGTGCTTCAGCTACTAGCCTGCTTCAATTCTTGCCTCTCTCCAATTCTTCTTCTACAGAGGCAAAGATATAGAATAAGGAGAAAGTTTTTAGAAAGCTTTTAGAAACCTCTTTGCAGGTAGATGTTGGTCACCAAACAATTCTTCAAATACCTACAGGATAAAAACTAGCTGCTGGCCCATCTCTAACAATTAAGGGCACAGTTGTGTTATCTTTACTTTCTGTTCTTAATTATGCTAAACATGGACTGTAACTCAAAGGCTTGAGCAGGAGATGTTGAGGACAATGGAAGCTTTGCTGATGAGAAATGGGAGTGTCTTGCTATAATATTAATTACCATCTAAGTGAGGCCAACTGTCCACTTTTTGGTTCTTTTAATACTCGAAAAGAAATCTGGGCTGTATGGATTCCCTTTATTCGGTTATCAAGAGATGAGATTACAATAGATCAGGGGTCAGCACACTACAGCCTATATACCAGATCTGTTATAATAAGCACAGCTTTATTGGAACACAGCTACATTCACTGGCTTTCATACTATTGAGCTGTTCTTTTGCTGTGGCAGCAGAACTGAGTAGCTGAGAGAGGAATTGTATGGTCAAAGAAGACTGAAATACATAAGCCTGGTCCTTGGCAAAAAGTTGGTCAACTTCTAACATAGCTGTTCACATGCAATGACTTTTTTTTAAGCCTTTTTTTCTAAGTGGTGGTGATGGTGGTGGTGATTGTGGTGATGGTGGTAGTGATGGTAGTGATGGTGGTGGTAATGGTGGTAGTGGTGGTGGTAATGCTGGTGGTGGTGGCTATGGTGGTAATGATTGTGGTGATGGTGGTGATGGTGGTAGTGGTGGCGATGTGGTGGTAGTAGTGGTGGTGGTAATGCTGGTGGTTGTGGTGTTGGTAGTGATAATAGTGTTGGTGGTGGTGTTGGTGGTGGTGATGCTGGTGGTAGTAGTGATGATGGTGGAGGTAGTGGTGGTCATGGTGGTGGTGAACGAGTCAGCCCAGCTTGTTTCTAGAATATAATCATGCATGACTATAAGAGATGTTGTTTTTTAAAGGTTCCATATCAGGTAGATTGTGCGTGAAAGACTAGCCCCTGCCTAGAATTTATAAAGGCTTTTTGTTTTACTCAAATCACTTAACAAAATGCCTCTAAAATAGTTTAAGGTTATAATGCATTGTTGTCATAGGAAGTAGAGGCGGGCATATTAATAATTATATTAAAGACATCAAAGACATACACAAACTCACAGACAAATAAATATATATAGCCATCCTAAAATGCATATCAGTATGCCAGGAGCAGTAAAGTCCTGTTATACAAAGAAAATACATGTAATTTTAAGCTTGCTTCTATCTGAACACATTGTCAGAAAATTCTTCGTAACTGGAATTTTTATATACCTTCTAGGAATCCAATGAGTGTTTCCAGCTCATTTGAGGAGTTAACGTAAGATCTTTGAACCATCAGAACATATGATGACATAATCAATAGAGCTTTTGAAGAGAAAATTGAGCTTGAATAATTTTTGCTGTGATTGTCTACCTGGACAATGAGAAAGTAACAGATATAAGCTATTCTTATTTCTACTGCCGCTTCCAATTGAATCCCAAATGACTGGCAAGCTATAAAAGACTGACGACTGACCTTCCCTCCTGTCAGCCTCTCCAAGGGCAGTGTGCTCAGGTTGCACTGATCCATACCATGGAGTTGGGAGGAGGGAGACGGGAAGAACCAATAACACAAAGAGCCTCAGATCTGCTGTTTCAAATTCAATATCTTAAATATTAATCCTCTGCACATAAGCAACTCCAAAATAAAAACCATATTTGTAGTGCATGCCCATTGCCCAGGTTTACTAACATCTGAAGTGAGGTCTCAGGTTGAGGTTTCATTCTGCCTTCAAAAAATAAGAAGGTATTAGAAATCAACAGATATTAAAATCTTTCAAGGTAACTCTTATTGTTCTGCTTACTACCCACATGGAGAAAAAGACTTAGAAAGTATTTCTTATGCCAAATGATTAAAACAATAGTAATCACTACCAAGGTTTTCATTTACAATTTTTTACGTATATGACTTGACTCACACTGTACACAAATAGATAACTCAAGAATAGAATTGCCTTGATTTTTTTTGGATAAAACTCAGACATGAAAGAGTTAAAGGACTTGTTCAAGATCATACAGATAAGTATTAATAGTCAAGCTGGTCTACGCCTTAGATTTTAAAGGCCATTTAACACGGCTACATTGTTTTCTAAGTTTTTGTGAATTGGTAAGGTTGGAAAAATAGATTCCAGTGAAAACAACAGTGATGGATTGTTAACAAGAGGGCAAAAGGAGCATGAAATACACAATGCAGAGTGGCTACAAATGCTAAAATAAATAAAAGGTATCACAAGTGTGAACCATCACCACCGCTAATGAACCAAGGAGGAACGGAATCCCAGTAACATAGGGACATTTAGCAGAGTGCGGGGACCTATGCCTGTGATCTCAGCACTCAGGAGGGAGAATTAGGATGATTAGAAGTTCAAAGGCAGCTATGGCTGCATAAATGAGATGCTGACTCACACTCTAACACACACACACACACACACACACACACACACACACACACACACACACGAACGCGCGCGCGCGCGCGCGCGCGTCAGGTAAGGTTAAAGGTGAATGCTTGTTTTGCACTTGGTATTATCTTCTGATCCCTGGCTGCATATTATAGCAGAACTCAAAAAGCTTAAGCAGATAACAACTTTCTTGATCTGACGAGGGAAGTCTACATAAAGGTAGCTGAGGCGTACATTAAAATTTTCATTTAGATAAAGACTTACTTGTCACCCAAACTCTTGCCATTGCTCTAGATCAAGCCTCAAGAAGCTCCATCAGAATATCTATGTTTACGGCTATCACAAAAAGAGGAGGAATAAGAAGTGCTGTCCTTCTTCAGAAGAGACCTTCTATAAGGCGGTGAATGACCTGTGGGGATATTTGTTGGAGGCAGACCAAGTTGGACTCTTATTTCCAGAAGGAAAGGAAAGATGAGTGAGCAGTCTTTGTCATTGGAACAACTAAGGAGGGTTTTAAAGGAAAGGGACAAAATTTTGTTGTGTTCTCCTACCTGCACCGGGTTCTTTACATGTTATACAACACACCTTGAGATAATTTTATTTAATACATATCACAAAATGTAAAGAGTAAGTCATAAAAGCAAAAAAAGAGTCCCATTTCTTAACAAGTGTAGTGTGAGAGCCCATTTTTCTTTCTGTTATGTTTCTTTCTCTAGTTTTTATAATAAGAAATGGCCACAAAAAGAAAATTATTGAGACGTTTATTGTTTGACAAGAACACAGGGTCTAGAAAAAAAAGTACATTTATTCACATGTTTACTTATTTAACACACATTAGTTGTTGTTTTCCAGGACTTCAGTCACCAAGTTGAAGTCCTTAGGCTTTCCAGGGGTAGCCAAACGATCAATCATTTTTTGATGCAGAGAGGCTTACTGGTCATCTCATCTTCACTGTTTTAAGGAAGAGGAGAAGGCAAAGTTGAGTACAATAAAATAGACTCTGTGACTTCGGGGGGGGGGGGGGGGAACGGGAAGTGATGGAGCTCTCCTCAGACTAGAATGAAAACTGTGTGTCCAGAATTGTGTGGTGTTGGAGCATCCACAGGATAACGTCATCCTATATCCTGGAAACACTGAAGCAAAATTTAAAAAGTGTCTGTCCCAGGAGCCCCCTGTGTTCTTGGGCCACTTCCATGGTGGACTATTTCTCTGATGCCAAGAGTGTGGAGATATAATTGGAATAAGAGATACTGCCCAGTTTCTGCAGTGGTATCGAACCCTTCATGGGATTATACCAGAACTTCCAGTACTGAAGCAATGGTTAGAAAGAGAATTTCAAATGGAGGAAAACCAAAGAAGGAATGATCTCCCTGTCTTGATTATCACTAGCATCTTGCTGGATGCAAGAAAAGTTACATCGCATGTTTAGAAGCTCATCCATACTTACCCTGTTTCTTACCCTTTCTGCTTGGTTCTGTTTTTAAACACTTCTGTATAAAGGCTCTATTTTACTGTAGTTATCATGTGTTTGACTTTCACAGAGCTTGTGTGTATATCCAGGATGCTAGGCACCCTGCAACTGTAGAAACTGTCTCTGGAGTTGGCAGTTTACCAAACCAGCTTTCTACCAAAGAAGGCGAGCAAGGGGACGGGCGACAAATGAGCAGTGGAAAGAACAGCGACAGCTGTTAAAAGTGGCAGAAGTGGCCGTCAGGAGCATGGGAATTCAATCTGTGTGTTTATACTAATGGCACATTAGCAGGCCATGCCAAGTATAGAATCCCCCTTTTCAGCATTCAGTGGAGGGCCGATTCACAAGATGCCATGACTCGCATCTAATTAATATATTTTAAGATGTCCACTTCTGTTTCAGTGTTTCTATTTATATGATTCTGTTATTCGTGCTCTGGGCCAATCAGTGGCGTTAAAAAACCACTAAGGGAGAATGGAAAGGAAGGAAAGGAGAGAGGAAGAGGAAGAGAGAAATCGGTAGAATAGGAAAACTATCAAAATGACGTTTTTGATTTGATGCACTTTGATTCAATCAGATAATTTTTTTTCTTAAAACTGTTGATAAGTGCAGCCCTTCCTCCTCAGCTGGAGTCAGATGGGGAAGATACAGGGTGCATATAAATAGACAACTGCTTCTTTGAATTTTGTATGCAAAAGAAGTTCTCTCAAGTTCTCTCCTCACTTCTCATCTATGTCTCTGTTTGATTTTCCTGTTTGCCGGCTTCCTGCCTCCAGGGCAAGTGCCGAAAGATGGAGAGACCCTGGCAATGCCAAGTAGCAAGAGTCTGAGCTTTAACGAGGTTGGGAAATTTGAATTTATGACAGGTGACATCAGCTTATGAAATCTGTGTTTGTTATTTTCAAATCACACTCATCGAGAGATATATTGGCATCACAAGACATTGAAAGCAAAGTATATTTGATCCATTTTAAATAGGAAAAGAATGCAATCCCAGGCATGTCTGTAAACATGCCTTCAAATTGGTAAAATGGCTTGAGCCTATGTGTCTGGAGAGGAGAGACTGGAATGTTGTTTCTGCCTTAATCTTAAATGAGTGATAGGAGATAGCAGGTGAGTAAGCTATTGATATTTCCTTTAATTTTAGTTTAATATTGTCAAAGAAAGGACAAAGATGGTTTTTAAAATATGACATGAGGATTCCCACTATCATCCCCTCACCCCTAGTGAATTTAGTGATTTCCTCCACCATTCTGAAGCTTCACAACTTCTTTGCTTAACACATTTCTTTTAATTTAGGGGGAAATGCTTACATAAAATGAATATCAAATCACTCTCAAACCCCCTTACATTTGGTTTCTTCTCCTGACTCTCATCACAGCATAGATTCAGGAGGCAAAAACATTGAGGAAACAGTGTTACCCACCTGAAAGAAAAACTAATGGCAACTACGTTCTCATATTACCAGAGGTTAGCAGGGAGCTACTTTAATATGACAGCTAATATAACTCATTGATGCGATTACTCAAAGAGAAAAACGCTGTCAGAGTCTAGTTACATCCCAGTGGTTACAATTAGATAGGCCAGCTGGATGGGATCCAGAGAGACAGGCTGGGAAACCTGCAGCCGGGTCAGCAGGGACGTGGCTGGGGCAAGGTGGACTTCATGAATCAGGCAAATAAAGAAAGGTGCCCTAATTAATTATAGGCTTTTTAATTCAGAGGTTCTTAAACAAAGCCTGGATGAAAAGAAGTAGTTTTTGGGTCTATTTGCCAACTCTAGGCTAAATGTTTTGAAGAAGCAGTTTCCTTTAATGGCTGATGGTGACTGACTATTAAAGTCATCTTAAGTTCACTTTAAAAACAACAAAATGGTAAGTCAAGGCCCCCTTAGAAAAGCAAGTTACTATTTTTTGAGCATGTCTGTGGCTATAAAGTTACCCTGGATCTGCTAGGAGCACGGTGTGGTCAGAAGTACAGACACAAGTGGGGTGAAAAGAGCCTGATCCACATAGGGACCTCTGTCAGACAGGAACTATGCAGGAAATAGAAGGCATATCGGAAAGCTGCAGCAGAGGAAGTTTATTGAGAGAACTATTTAAAGCAGTCAAGTCAGGAGGCTAAGAATCCCAGGACCAGCAACAATAGACATTTGTGCCCCCTTTTCAGCCGTAAATATAACCTTCTAGAGTTAGAACTGGTCTCTCCATGGGAGCAGAGTCATAGTCTCAGCCAAGACACTCCCATAGAGAATGAGTGTAGAGTTATGTGCATACATGCATTTGTGTATATATGTGTGTGTTATGCATGTGTTTATTTGTATGTATATGCGTATATAAGTGTTTGTGTGCAGGTACATACATGCATGTGAATAAGTGTACATAAAGGTGCACATATTGTGTGTGTGTGTGTGTGTGTGTGTGTGTGTGTGTGTGTGTGTGTGTATTCACATGCAGGGGATAGGAGCCAAGCTTTTTCTTCATGCTCTCTAATCCATCAGAGACAACAAGAAGCCAGAAGATAAGGACAGTACCACAGGGGTCAGCTCCCAGGTTGCTGAGCGGGGCACAGAGTGGATTAATAAAACTGGGTCTGGTAACAGAGAACTACCACTTCAGAGATTGTAGAAGAGGAGAAATGATTTCTTAACGGTGTGTGTGTGTGTTGTTGTTGTTGTAGACCAAGACTAGAATATAGCCCCTTTGGTCCTTACTCATTGAGTATCTTTGTTTAAGCCATTCTATCTACAGCTACAGTTGACTGGCCCTTTAAGATGACAGTGAATTGAAAAGAGTATCAGAGACTTGACTTAGGATGTAGTCAACATGAGGAGGAGATCACCTCTCCAACAATAAATATTTGAACCTCAAAGCCGAGAGGACAGAGAGAGGGAGAGATACGCAAACTTCAGGGTCTCCTTCCCCGGCAGAGTCAAGCAAGGCAGCCATCAGAAACAGGAACTTCAGTGTAAATCTATGAATTAATGAACTTGCTTTTACAAAACACACATGCAAAGACTAAGTTTTCCAGATGAGCACCACACCCTTGTCCTTGGGAGGCCATGGGAATATTTCTCTTTGTTCTGACATTTCATAAGTCATGTTTGAATTTCCTTTTTATAAATGATCTTTGGAACTAAACTATGTGTCACAGGAGAAACCCAGTACCCCAGGGGGTTATGTGCCCACTGCATTGCTTGTTATTGCTATTGCTGATTTTCTAGCCAACTTCAATAGTATTTATCAAACTTGGTAGAAAGTTTTACAGATCCTAAAAACCAAACCCACTCCTAGTATGCAATTATTCATCGCACTTGAGATGGATCGAAAGTATAGCTCAGATTCCAAAGTGTATTAATCAGGGCTCTTCAGCAAAAGAGAGCCGATAGTGCCTGCATCCTATATATCTGAAACATAAGGAGTATAATGTAAACTGGAGTTTCCAGGAAAAAGAAAAGCTGTACCTATAGTAAAGATTCTACAAGGCCAAACGGCGGGACCTCCTAGTTACAGAGAGTTAAAATATTTCAGACTAGTCAGGATGTCTTCATCGGCTTTTTGTTTCTCCAAAAGGCATTTATTGCCCAGCTTGGTGTCTGACTTCACATCCTCATGACTATTAGAGCTCATCAAATGTGCGCTCAGCTGACCACCAAGTCCCACCAATCCAAAAGCTAAGTCATCACAGAGTTCCTCTCGCTTTGCTGTAACCTGCCTACTGATGGCCCTTTGCAGTGTGCTTGATAAAGTCTTAACATAAATTTCTTCGCTCTTTAACTAATAAAAGCTCACATAATAACTTCAGCAGTGAAATATGCTTTTCAGGGCAAATGAAATCTATATTCCTGAGATGATGGTTAATATTGTCAGCTTGACAAAATGGAGAATCACTAGAGAGGCAAGCATCTGTGCTTAATCTAAATTAGGTTAATTGAGTAGGTAAACCCATCTTAGATATAGATGGCACCATTCCATGGGCCAGGGTTCCACGCTACTTGAGGAGGAGAAACACTGACATTTGTTGCTTTCTGCTTTCTGAATATAAATACAGTGTGACCAGCTGCCTCGGCTTCAGTTACCTAGGGTTCCCCGATAAACCCTTCCTTCCTCAAGTTGGTTTTCTCACAACAAAAAAAGATAGTTAATACACCAAGCCTCGGTCACTCTTTTGCCTCGAGAAGAAACTATGTTTTAACATTACCAGGGAAATCTGGATCCTGTTTGTGGGCTCTTAGTCTCAATAATGAAATGGATTCAGAAGGAAAATCAAGAACCATTTTGTTATAGTTTGAGAAGAAAAACGTCTGGAAAGCTGCAACTGTCAGCAACTGCCGGAAGGAAGCAGGTAGGAGAGAGGCAGCACAGTCAGAGAAACAGTGAACAAGCTTGAAGAATCAAGGAAAACATACTTAGGATTTTGGTCAGTATCCAAAGAAGAAATAGAAATGGAGAAAAGAAAAAGGTGTGATTTTAAAGACAGATCTCAGAGAAGCAGGTGGACTTATCGAAGATGCTCTCTGTGAACATACTGCACGCAGGGTCTGGGGACTTCGAAGAGATAGATATAAGTATCCTATCTCCCTGGGGGTTGGAGATACATTTTCTTCCTATCTCCTTAAGCAGATTTTCAAGTGAATCAGTTTTCCCGGGAAGTGTCCCCTGGCCAGAAGATTGATAGGCCTAACTGGATTAACTCTTAAGAGTCATTAGCTAAAGTTCAAGTCTTTGGAACAGATCCGAATATCATGTGTCTAGAAGGGCCAGAACTTCCCTTTGATCAGAAATAGATTTCTCTTACTGAGCATCAACAAAGCCCTGGTATTTTCACCTCTCATATGATATTTTAAATGCTAAAGAAGAGCAAATATGAAGCTCCCTTTACTTTTGCTACCAGGAAAATAGACATGGAGTCCAAAGCTGATCACTAGGGAGACAGAATATATCTCCAACTGCCTCCAAGTCCATTAATTCTTATCTATCTAACATTCTCCTTCAGGTATAAGATATATTGGGGGGTTGTGTGTCTGTCTATCTATCTACTATCTATCTATTATCTATCTACCTATCTGTCATCTATCTAGTTTATACAGAGAGAGATCAAAAACTTGAAGTGCTGACTTAAAATTATAAGGCTCAAAAGTTCCACACTCTGCCATCTACAAGCTGGAGACCCAGCAAAGCTGGTAGTAAGTTCTTGTTCCGAGGCTAGAGACTAGGAAAACTAATGGAGTAAATGGCCAGCCTTCTGGGAGCAGGAGGAAACAGGGTGAGGTATCCAAACTGAAGAGACAAATCCTTCCTTTCTCCACGTTTTTGTTCTGTCTCAACAGAGGGGTGACCTGCTTCAATGAGTCCTCTGATTAAAGTGTTAGTCTTAGCTGGAAACATCTTCCCAGAGACACTAGAAAAATGTATAATTTGGCCACCTCATGGTCCAGTCAAGTTTCTGACACATAGAATAAACTATCACATTACAAAATGAAGCTTCAAAAGTTGCAGAACAGTGATGGCCCTAGTGGGAATAATTAAATGGTTGTCTCTCAGACCTCAAGGTTGGGACAAGAAAGGTCATTTGCTTGTGGACAACCTGTAGAGTTTGTAAAAATATGTCTTTAAATGTTAGATGATATATATGAATTGATAAAATATACTGGAGATGAGTGAAGCTGTAAAATATGTGATTCACATAGAAAAAATGAAGACATGAATTGTTGAGAAGTAATATTTTTATATTGCATCTCTCACCCCAAATTTACAAAAACATTGTTTTATAGGGACATTCTACAAATGCCATGAAACACAGAAACAATGTCACTCCACAGACCCTAGTAATCATTTACATGATCCATGTAAACGCTAGGACTTTGTTCAGATGGAGACACAGCTTTGTCATTGAGCTGAGTCAAATAAATGCAGCATTTATGTTGCTCTGAATGTAAAAAAGCATGGCTGGATGCTCTCTCTCTCTCTCTCTCTCTCTCTCTCTCTCTCTCTCTCTGTGTGTGTGTGTGTGTGTGTGTGGTATTCCTGCACATTGAGAACACATTGGGGAGGGGGGTTAGAAGAGAAAACAAATGAAAAAATTATGATGGAGACTGGTTAGTTAGAGTTGGGCAGAGGATTTATACTGTGTAAGCCTGCTTCCAGGAAACCCAATAAATTCAATCGTATTTATGAGCAAGTGGGCTTTCATTGTTTTTACATGCTGACTCCATCAACATCAGGTTGATCTCTTTTCTGGAATAATTACTCCTGCCATGTGCCTAAAAGTTTAGAATGGTAGAAAATTGGTGATGGGGTGTAGGGAACACAACAGGAAAACAGGAAATGGATTTAAAAGTTACTTAAAAGATACTTGTTGCTTTCTTAAATGTGACCATATTTTCTTGTTTGAAGAGAAGGTAAGAGGTCCACGTTGCAGTTTTATTACGTGTCTCCAGAAAGTTTTACACTTCATTAAATTGCTTAGGACTATTCTACCAATCTTTCCAAGATATAACTCAAAAACATGGATATTGGTTTATTGTTCTTATTTTTGAAGTAAAAAGGAAGCGAAAGAGACAGAGCTCAGAAGGTTTGAATTATTTTTTTAATCTACAAACAAATGTCGCTGCTTTTAAAGATTCTTGCTGATTTATTATAAAATCCTGTGCATAAAACAACAGTAAAAAAAAATAACAGTTCATGAATTTGGAAGAGTAAGGGAGGGTGTGTGGGAAGGTTTGGAGAGAGAGAAGGGAAGAGGGAAATGATCTAACTATGATTTCAAAAATTAAATTCAAAAAATTCTGTGTAGCTTTACTTCCTAACACAAAGACTTGCCATCTTTACATAACTGAAGCCTCCCCCTACCAGATTAAGGCAAATCAACTTGTTATTTATAATGCAAATGTTGAAAAAAACTATTAAGAGCATTAATTTAGCATCATCCTCTGCAGAGATATCTATAACTTACCTTGGGTTGCTCCTTCAGTGCTTCCCATTCAAGGAGCTACTGGAGCTTCAAGTTTGAACAAAGTGTGGTAAGAAGAAATTTGACTGTAGTAAAGGTAAGTGTAGCTCATGTCTCCCCATGGACAAGTAGAAAGGGATGCACATGTTTAATAATTAATTTCCAGATGATAACTTCTACACAGATAGTGATACTGAGCAGGCAGACAGATGCTCTGGTTGAATAGATGAAGTGGACCACAGCAGCCATCACAGAAGCAGAAGAACATTTTTGTATCATCTGACATCTAAGTCTTTACCCTGACACCTTCATTCAGCAGCCAGATGGTCTTGAGCACAAAATCTCCAGCAGACTAATATCTTCATCAATATATTTTAGAATAAGAATAATAAAACTCCGCAAATTTGTTTTCATGCTCAAATAAGGTAGTGCATAAGAATTCCCAAGAACATATAGGAGAAAATATCTTCTAAAAAGATGGAATGAAGAACCCTTTGAGGCTCTCAGTTTTAAAGAGTTCTTGATCACTTGGTCCATTGCTTTAGACTTCTAGTGATTCAGGGCATCATGTAGACATCCCATGTTTGGGATGAAACTGCTTACCTCATAATATCCAGAAAGTAGAAAGAGAAGAGAAGAAGAAGAGAGAGAGGAATCTCCTCGTCAAGGGCATGGTCTAAATGACTTTCTATTAGGCTCTATCTCTGAAAGGTTCTGCTGCCTCCCAAGAACCTCCCCTGACTAAAGGTGCTGATCCCACCTTTAACCATGAGCCTCTGGGGATACTTCCAATAGAAACTATTTATTTCTGACAGACAAGCTGGATAACTATTACATTTTCCTCTGCCACACCTTCTCAGAGCCTTTTTGGGTTTTGTTATCTGTAGTTTGGGGCCAGGTTGAGTGAGTGATGCTAGCTTCAAAAGTCCAGTAGAGGCAAAACCACATTCTGAGCCTCCTTGAATAAGTACTTAGGTGGAAGTGAGCATGTCCTAGGATCCAGTCATGAAATGACACTATCATGTGTCTTCTTAGGGAAGGTTGGAGAGACATTTTGGAGGAATATAGAGGTGGTGACCAGAGGTGTGGAACGTAAAAGGAAAGTGGCCAAAAATGAGGGGAGAAGGCCATTCAAGGGTCTTCTTAGTTAGGATGAAGCTGTGAGAGAGGCCTGGCCTTTGTTTTGGTTGGTTGGTCAAGAGTTTTGGTTTTGTTTTGATTTGTGACAGGGTCCATTGTGTTCCAGAAATAGCTTAGAACTCCATATGCAGCTGCTGCTGATGGTGAACTTCTGATCCTCTCATTTCCTCCCTCCAAGCTGTATAGTACCACAGCTCTGAGCTTCAAACCCAGGCCTCCATGCATCCGAGGCAAGCATCTCAGTCTTTATAGAGGAAAAATTCGTTCTGAGACAATAGCAGAAGACAAAAGCCATCTCCGGGACTTTTCCACATAAGTGGTTCAATTCTGACTCTTACAGTTTGGTTTCTGTCATATTTTACAAGTTTGTCATCATTAAACCCTGACTTTCCTGGGATAGCCATAGTTTACAAATGTACAAGAAGCTCGAATCATCAATCTATACCAGCTTACTTTACATTCAAAAGAGAATTTGATGAAGTATCAGCAAGTCATCCAGGATGATTCAAAGCCACTTAGGACTTATGTCCCTTCGGTGTTGCTGCCTATTGCACAACAGCTGACATGCCTAAGCCTCAATTTTCCTGTTTGCAAAGTACTATGAAACTAAACCCTGCCACAGGAAGCTGTGAGGATGAAGTATATATAGCGCATGTGCTCACTAGGCAGAATAGCACTGGTGAACATGTTCTAAGAAGACCTTGCATCGTGGGTCTCTGGCTTCTGGGTGGACTCTAGAAGATGGAGCCGAGCATCCAAAATAGCCTTGATTTTGTTTCGACAACCAGAAACAACAGTCGACTTCCTATCTTGTTTGAAGAAATGCTCGCTGACTTTGCATTTACAAAAGCAGAATTCACATACTCATTTAGTCTCCCTCCCTCTCACCCCTATGCTGGATTTTACTGTGATCTTTTTGTCATTAAGTCATTGGAGTTTGCTACATGAGTGCCGAGGAGGAAATAGATTTTACAGCTTAGAGGACAGCCTTGGTGTTTCCAACAGGAGCTTTCTGAATGAACACATTGTTTGTTATTATTTCTCTGGAAAGATCACACATTATAATCACTATTTACAGTAGACTGTGCAAAATGGTCTCCGTTTGTTTTCTACAATAGATACTGTGTCATTTAATTAATTTAGACTACAGCAGAGCAATCAACATTCAGTAACAACATTCCCTTAGGGGATATAAATGAAAATTTTCCATACCCTACACAGCAAAGCAAGCAGTGAGAATGTGAACATCAGGGCTTCCAGTTGTAAGCAGGAGAATTCTGCACGATTTCACCAAAAGGCGCTTACAGATGGATATTGGGTAATTTGAGAATCTCTGGGAGGGCTGAAAAAGCACTTGAGGCTTCAAACTTAAGTCTACACCAAGATCTCATGCCCTCTCCACAAGAGAGGAAAAGCAAGGACACGGCAGCTTCTAACTGATGGAGTGACCAGGAACTTCCCACATGTACACAGAAACAATAAGACAAGCCCCCAATATCTGCTTAAGCCAACATTACCAGGACATCCTGAGCCCCCAGTTCCTCAATCTCACCTTCAGAAGTATACCAGGCCTTCTCCAAGCTGTACAGGAAACCCTGCAGCCTAGGCCTCCATGGAAAGAGGGTGAATCACCACTGGCAAGAATGGATGCAGAAAGATACTTTATCCTTGAGCACCCCATGTCATCAAAGTGCTCTAAGTTGGTCCTGTTGCTCTGGGAAGAAATTCTCCATCTCAAGCTCTTCTTCAATCTGCTTTAATTTGGATAAATTTTCCTGTTTGATGTTTTGTCTTTGTTTGGTAAGAACAGCGAGTTTCTTTTAATAGGCTCAGTAGCCTAACGACTTAAGTTTGTAACCTCAGTTTGAAATAAACCTAAAAAAATGTCATCCCTTCTGGGATGTTCATTTGACCATTAGTGTGTCAACCCACAACTGATAGGGAACACAAGATGAGAAAAACAAATACAGAACAAAGAGAAATCCTTGCAGTGAGTGAAGGACCAGGTAGCTTACCAGGCTCTATACAGCTCAAATCCAAAGTTCCAAGAGGGGATAATCAATTATCTTTCAAAGCCTCATCCATCCACCCAATGTTTTCCCTACTGCTTCATGCATGCTTGAGTTGGTATGATTTTCTTTTTTATTATGGTAGATTGATCGGCTGAAGTTTTAATTTTAATTCCCAGGCTTATTTTTTAAAAGGCAGTTTAACAATCCACGTTGTTAAGGGTGTTTATAGAAAATGAGGCAAAGGGCTGAGATAGCCACGAGAAATGAAAATCTGCAGCTTAGCATTCTTGTCCCTGTAGGATCATTCTGTATATTATGGAAATTTCTGCAGACCTTAGGCCATGAGTATTGAACAGCTCTCACCTTCCACAGCCTCTCAGTGACCTACAGCACAATATAGAGTGTTTTGAACATAAAAGAATCATTGACAGCCTCTCTATTACTCTAAGAAATTGTTTACCCATGTGATAAAGAAGCCTCTGAAACTTCCTTAATTAAAAGTATGTTCATCGATGACCCATCTTCCTGGTAGAGACAGAGAAATCTACCAAACGTACTTCTTCCTACCAATTACATAACCTTCTCGGGTTTTTGTGTCTTCTAGCCTATTTGCTTCAGGGTATCATGAGGATGACTTCTCCCTTGGTATAGGCTGCCTGACTAAAGAACAAGTTGCCCAGTGTCTTGGATATCTCTGGACAGTTGCTACCTTTGGAATAACTAATTTGCAATTGCATTACCCAATGTGCTCAACTAAAGGTATGTCTGTCTGATTTGACTGTTTATTTCTTCTTTCCTTCCTCCAACCTCATGCCCTACATGGAGACTAAAATCACAAAATATGAATTGCAGTCTTCTCTCTTTTCTGGTGCTGTCTTGACACCTGGATCTCTATGTTTTGAGTATTCACACATCAGGTAGTATTAGCATATCCATCATGGAAAAGGAACCTTGCCAAGGTCAAAGAAACCCTGCCCCTGCAGAGTTATGACTGTGTTTCTCTTAGTAATGATCACTTTGCATAAATGTGAAGATTTTCTGCAAGAGTTAATTTTGGGCAGACCTTTTAGATCATTAGGAATTTCCAAGGCTGCTTTAATTAAAAGGTAATTTAAAAACAAAAGAAAGGGCCTGTGAGGTGGCTCAGCGTCTACAGGCTTCTGCTGCCAAGACGGCTGAGCTGAGATCAGAAGAGCAAGTCCTTCCCATTGCTCTCTAACCTCTATGTAGACTTCATGGCACACACCCACCCACACACACACACACACACAAACTCACACACCCACACACTCACACACACACTCACACATGCACACACACATACACCCCCACACATACTCACATACACACACACTCACACACACACACACACACACACACATACACACACGCACACACACATACACTTACATGCAAGCACACATGCAGTGGTAAACAATTAATTAAATAATTAATGTAATAAGAATTTGAAAACAAAGAAAAAGTAAAGAAAGAATGAAGTAATACACAGATTAGCACTGGCTTCCTGGCACTCATGCCAACCATGATGCTTGCTTTTTAGAAAGGCATTGAAAATTCAGCAAACAGTAATTGTATGCATACTTTTGCTTTCAAGGGGAGATTTCTTTACAGAGAGATAACATAACAGTGATGGCATTATTGCATAATTTAACGACCATAAAGTTAGTCAACTGGGGTTTCTTTTAATTATTTATAATAATACATCTTTAAAAATCTTAACAAAGGTTTTATTTATATATATATAGCTGAATGGTGCTTTTGTACAAGACAAAGTTGAAAAATAAGAACTGCTCAAGCAGCCATCAGATCCCTACCAGGAACTTTGGCTTCTTCTGTCCATCATCCACTAAACATTGCGTGACATACCCTCTGTTTTAGACCATGGTGGCTCAGGGGGAACATGAGGAATGAAAAGCTTAATCCCCTCATTTAAGAGAGTCTGAACTGGGGTCCTAAGACTGCCATGATAAAGCACCATCACCAGGCAACTAGAAACAAAAGGAACTTACTCTCTGAAGGTTCTGGAGAGTGGAAATCCTTTCCCGTGGAAGATAACCTGCATCTGGGATCAATCCTTGGCATCCCCCTGACTCCATTCCCTGCCTCTGCCATCATGTGGTGATCTTTGAATCCATGGCCCACCCTAGCCCTCACCTTAACATATCCACAAAAATTCCTCTTTCCAATGAATGTTCTATGTACAGGTTCGTCTAGTGGGGATGTTAACAAATTTTGGAAAGACACAATTCTCCCCAACACGACTCTTAGCAGGTGAAAGAGCCTTGAAAGTGAACTACTTGTATCCGGGGAGCAGAAGGTAGGAGCGAGATCACTCCTCTTCTCCAACTGTTGACTCTACATATACATTAGAGTGTCACTCTGGGGAAATAGGTCAGTGAACACTTTTGCTATCCTCTCTCCTTCTAGGTGCCAGAAATTAAGGCCATCAGATCAGAAGTGGAAACTCAGATTTTTTTTTCTTTTTCTTTTTTCTTCCCTCCCACCCTTCTTTGGCTTTTTGAGGCAGCCTTGCTATCTAGCTTTTGGCTAGTCTGGAACAAATTGTGTAGACAAGGCTGGTATCAAACTTGTGGGAATCCTCTTGTCTCTGCCTTACCAGTGATGGTGTTACAGGCATGCACCACTGTGCCCAGCTGGTTTTCATCCCAGGAAATGGCTGGAGAGAGAACCACACACAGAACAGGTAAGCAGTGGGTTGTAGGAAATAATGAAATCACTTGTCATTATTCAATGAACTTGGTTTATTCCACACAATACTTAAGACAGAAATCGTATCTCCTGTATTTGGGTAAAGGTTTAATGTAGCCTGAATTTAAAATTATTCAGGAAGCCATTAAGCCTCCTGAGATGTAAGCAAACCAAAGACCAGCTCAGTGTAAATGGTAAGGTGAAATTGCATTTACCAATCAACAACCTATCTTCTAACTAAGGAAATATCCACAAATGATACCCAAATACGCCTCTGTACGTCAATCAATTTCTTTGCTTTGCTTCCTGGTATAGGCTATAACAGTCCAAAGCTAGTGATGTTTAAATGGCTTTCTTAAGGCTTGAGAGATAGCCCAGGGGTTAAGAGCACTGTTTTCTCTGCCAGAGGACCTAGGCTCAATTCCCAGAAACCACATGGCAGCTCACAACTGTCTGCAACTCCAGAGAAGCCAACACCCTCATAGAGAGATAAATAAAAATGAATAAATCATTAAAAATAATAAAATAATAAAAAAACAAACCTCTTGCATCTCTTCTGACTTTGACAGTGTCTGGATCATGGCTCTCTTAATTCTCAAACAACTACAAACTTGATTTTGTCTGTAAGATTTTTGAGATATAAATGCATCTATGTACATCTGCTCTTCCAAGACCCCCTCAATTCCAGGGCTCTGGAGAATATCAGCAAGAATTTCCTGAGATGATGGAGACAGAGGTAGAAGTTATCTGGAGGTTGAGAACCACAATCAGATGTTGGAGAGTGTGGGTTGTTGTTACCCCAAGTTTCAGGCCTGAGGTTGGATTTGGCTGAACCTCAGGAGTCTGACAGCTCTGGGGACCCACATGAGAGCTGGGGATTTTCCATGTGTCTTGTCTCAGTGGGCATTCCGCTCTTCCTGTGCCAGGTATGACACAATCCTTTGTGGCAATTTAATGACAGTCAGTCAGTTACACCAGAGGTCAAGATATGGCTAAGGAGGCAGAACAAGAGGGCAATGCCAACCTCAGTCGGGTCAGGAGGGGCAGAGGACTCATTCTCAGTCAGGGCAACCATCATCCTAGGGGAGGGAGGGAGGGTTTTTAAACTAAAACAGTAATGTTCCCCGAGGAAACCAAAGAAAGTTATCTGATGATTAACTCTTTTCATTTGCATGTGATAATACGGCTTAAGTTATGCTAAATTAAAACAAAGAATATTCTGTTAGCACATTGACACTATGACTACATTTTCATCTTCCTACTAAAATAACCAGGCTGGTTTAGTGGAACAGAGACTAGCGTGTGGACCAGTATGCGTAAGGTAAAGGGGAGAAACAGGCTTCATCTAGCACAGCTGGGTTCAGCACAGAACAGAATCGTCCCTCTGGAGATACTTTCACTGTCTACAAAAAGTTAAGTGAAGGCATTAAAGAGAAACTCATATTTCCACACTTCAAAATTAAGTATATTGTTTGATCAAAGGGTTTATGTTGTCATGTCTAACACATCTTATCAGTATGTGAATAGACATGACAGGTTGTCTGAGGTGTCCCTGGTGTCATTGTGCCTTAGGGACACAAAAATAAATCTACCATCAGTATTCCCCTAAAGTAAATGGTAAAATGATTGTATCCCTTCAAAAATACTTTGTGCTTAAAATTCTGAGCAACAGTATGACAGCATTGGAAGCTGAGGGCTCTAGAAGATAATTAGTTCATTAAGGTGGAGGCTTGATGAACGGGATTAGTGCCGTTTATAAAAAAGAACCAAGTGAACTTTCTCATTCTTCTTCCACCATAAAGCACACTCCAGCCACCAAATCTTTATTACCTTGATCATGAATTTCCCAATTTCCAGAATGTAAACAAAGGTGGGCAGTTTGAGCCTCCTCATCTGTGGTCTATGGTATTCTGTTATAGTGACCTGACTGAGTAAGACAGCCATGCATTTGCCTGATGTGCTGGCAGTTGGCTCACAAATGCTGTCAATCACCAGACACAGATTCTGTTGCTGCAAAAGCAGAGGCCATTTATACATTATCACTGTGAAAAAGTTACTTATATTTTGAATAGTCAAGTTAAACATTCTCAGTAACAGGTGTCTGGTGTTGAGCAGGTTCCACCAGCTGCTGTCCCAAAGGCTGTGCATGTAATTCTTCAGCCGAAGCTTACACAAACCTGAAGATTTAATATTCTTTTCCTCATTCCACATCTGAGGGAGCATTAGGAGAGTTGACCAGTGTTACACCCTGGAAGTCAGCTAGGAGGTGAATAAAACTGAAAACCAGACCAATCCTGGATAAGTACAGGGGTTTTGTGTGATACGTAGGAAAGAAAATTACAACCATTTCCTATCATCTCCCTTCAGAAATGTTCCACCTTACATGAACCATGTAGGTGGCTGGCTCAGCAGTAACCTTCCTGAACAAAGTTCTTCTCTATCTCTGACACATCGTTTTCCCTGGAGAGGTACTACAGCATAGGAGAAAGGAGGTTATCACACATGCTCAGAAAAACGCCCAATATCTCTCCCTGAAAGAGCAGAAATGATAAGGACATAGCACACAGCACTTATTTTGTTCTACACAGGCATTTCTCAACCTGCAGGTTGAAGCCCCATTGGAGGTCAAATGACCCTTCCAGAGGTCACAAATCAGATACCCTGAGTATTAGATATTTATATTACAATTTATAACAGTGGCAAAACTACAGTTATGAAGCAGAAATAAAAATAACTTTATGGTTGGGGTCATCACAACATGAGGAACTGTATTAAAGGGTCACAGCGTTAAGACTGAGCACCTTACCTTTAAAATGTTGGTGTTTTCATGGATTTCTTCATAATCATTGAATGGATTGTCTTTATTTTGACAAGGTAGAAGTAATTATATAATTTTCCATTAAACCATAAAGTGCACTACATATGTAACATAGGTAATCATATAAGAAATATTTGAACTTGAAGAAACATGAAAAATATTTTGTCCAGTTTCCGGATTTTTTAACTAAGGTCAGGCAGTACACACAGTTTGATTCAGTTTGAAACTCCATTCTCTGAACTCCTAACCTAGATCTTTAGGTAATATAAATATACCATCCCATAGATTCACATGCTCATATTCACATAACAGCAAGTACACAGACTCCTGCATACATACAGAAATAGAAACATGCACATACAAAGACACCCCAAGTACTTGTGAGCAAGATGCAGTTAGTCTCCTCTCTCTCTCTCTCTCTCTCTCTCTCTCTCTCTCTCTCTCTCTCTCTCTCTCTCTCTCTCTCTCTCTCTCTCTCTCTCTCTCTCCCCCCCCATAAGAGTCATATTTCCTGAACAATACTTAATGGCAGGTAGGGATACTCTATCCTAGGCGTATTTGCATGCTCATAAATGACTTCAAAAAGTAGAACACAGTGCAAGCCCCAAGAATTTGGATGGTGTCATTTCAGACAGAGGAGAGGCTGAGCACATGTCCAGTGTCCTTCTGTTTGCTTCCTTGCAGAGGATTCTTGTCAATGGGACTGTTTAACTAAGCAAATAACTATTCTTGAAAAGATGTTACCATTTCCTTTCAAACAAATTTGGCCCAACCTCATCTTGCTATAGCTTCCCCAAAGGCCTGGTTCACTTAAAAATAATTTGTGTAGTGATTGTTAAACACAAACAAACAGCATGTGTAACTTAAACATTTGCATTTTTCTTTTTTCCTTCTTCATGTAGACAAAGTGACTGAGAAATGTGGCTGTGGTTTCCAGCCCACCAACCTTGTCTTGCTGCTTAAAAGAGCCTTGGAGAGTCTGCCTGGGCTTCCTTCTGTTTCTCCCAGGTTTTTCTACTCCTTGTAGATTCAATTATAGAAAGGACTCAAAGGTATCTTTCCCATTTTTAATTCTAAAATATAGAGTATACTAGACCTAAGCTTTTTGTTTGTTCAATATAAGTGGTTTGCCTCACCCACATGTTCCAACATCCTTCATATGGGAGTGATATATAATAGCTCATGTTGTACATTGAGGTCAAATTCAACTATTGATCTATTTAAACATAAGTACTTACTACAATTAATTAGAGAGATGGGATTAGACTAAAATATCTGACCTTTCTGGGTTCTCCAGAGCATCCTGTTTTTAACTTCAGATAAAAAAAAAAAAAAAATCCTCAAAAGGATGTTTTCTAGGCAAAGATATTCTCAATAAAGGACTTTAGGAGAGATGGACCTTCATTAGCAATGTCCAGTGAATTATACCCTTTAGTGAGTTGTGACCAAGCCTTTCACCCTGGCCAGATCAGGATAAGTGTGGAGCAGGCTCATGAGGAAAGATTTGCTTCGTGAAACCTACAAACACTTCAAGAAAGAAGCATTGAGAGTAGGTTCGAGGAGAAAGCTCAGGCCAGAAAGTACTTGTCACACAGATGTGAGGACTGAGTTTGATCCCAAGAACCCATATAAAAAGGCAGGTATGGTAGCAAGCATGTGCGATCTCAGTGCTGGGAAAGAAGAAAGAGAAGAGGAACCTTAGTAACTTGTCAGCCAGTGAAACCAGATTAGCAAGCTTCACCCAGTCTTAAAGAAAACAAAAAATTTTAAAGAATGTACAGAGTCTGAGGAATGATAACAGGGGCTGTCATCTTCTCTCCCCCCCCCCCACACACACACGAGCACCTTTTGCTTGGTTTCTTATCTCCTTCAGGACCTGTCTTCTCCAGTGGCAGATATCTGAGTACAATGGGAAAATGTGAGAAGGAGGCTTTCTTATCAGAGAGCTTCATAAATATTATAGTAATGGAAATCAGTAATATGCCAAGATTAAAGTGCCCTAGTGGGTGACTTGAGGGTGGTTAAAGGGTCCCTTAAGTTCCACATGCATAAGGAACCCATGTATGTGTTCCCATGACACAGTGGTACCCAGTGACTTTGCAGTGGACTGATGGTCAATTATGCTACTTCAGTGGGCCCTCAAAACCCCAGGTGATATGCCTGCCTACTGCCCAGGTCTCCAGTCCCCACTACAGCCAGCTCATGGGATCCAGTCCCACTGGCTTGTATTTCCCATTGCTGGAATGTGGTCAGGTCTCCCTTTCTTAAGGTTATGGACAGAACCATGGAACGTATTTGCCCGAATATTTCAGGGGAACATTTTCCTATATCCTGTGCCCAAACCATGCTAAACTCATTTGTGAAATGGGAGTACTTAGATAGAGTTACCATGAGGCTTAAGCGAGAAGCCTAAGTGAGCAAATGCTTGAATGCCACTCCACTGAATTCTCTGTCTCCTCTGTACTTACTTATCATTTGCACCCAGTTCACATCCCCTCATTACTAAGACCTCCCCCAGTCTATAATCAAATGAAGCCTTGTCCATGTAACTACATCCCATATCAGTTCAGGCTCACAGGACACAGTCCAGTAGACTCCTATGTTGTTAGTTTATAGCCATCTGCCCTTGTTAGTATGAGGAGGTCTTTTGTGGCCTCCTTTCCTGCTGCATTACCAGTGCATGGACCTTCTGGCACATAATGGGTACTCAATTAATGTTTTTGAATGAATGTTCTAGATATTTCATATAGCATTTTTATTAGCCCAAAATGTTCAACAGAATACCATTGCTCTATTTTAAAGATGATGGAAATGAATCTAAGATGACCTTTAAAATGATAATTTATATATTTGATTATTCGTTTTAGGGCCAATATTAAACTAAGGGTTTATTAAAGATTATTTCTTTATTAGTGAAGTAAATGTAGGAGGAATGGATCCAAAGGACATTTCATGCTCGTTACTTCTACTCAGGCTGGCATCTATCTGTAAGCAAAATTTTCTTATGATGAAGTCCAAGATTTCTTTTACAACAAAAATGTCCTGAAATACACTCCTACCCATATATCAGCTATAACTGTGCTAGCTACTTCCATAGACACCTGTCCATAAATCTTTAAGATGTATTCTTCCTAGCTCTTTGGAATCTGAGGTAGACAAGACAAGCCTAAGAAGCAGTTTTGAGATGTCAGACTCCCACTGCATCGCTTGCTCCCACTTCTGGTCACTGCAAGGTGACAAAATGGCCACCATGCCTCTAGGAGCCACATGACCTTCTTCTAACCTCAAATACAGGTTAATATTTTATCTCTCAAAGAAGAAAAGAAAAAAATGCTATTAAATATATTGCCAACATAATGACTGCCTTCAGGATAATCTATCATTTCCTTTATTCATATAATACAAAGATCAGATAAACTAAGTAAAAAAAAAATAAATAAGAGAATTAATTTCAAGTCTGGTTACCATATCCTGGCCCATGCTTTTGGCAGAGCCTCCTACCCCATCAAAGATCAGGCCAGAGCTCTGAACCCCAGCTTAACACAATAGCCCTTTTCTCCTTGTCACTGTGTCCTGGCCTATACAGTCTCCTGCCACACTATAGGTCAGGCCACCTCCCTGAAAACCAGGTGAGCCACACATACCACCTTCCCCGTCCATCCCTCCTCTCCTGTCACTATACCCCCAGATCACACATCTGCCTGCAGCCTCCTACTCAGCTAGATCAGAGGCTACACACATAACCAGAAACTCCAGTACTAAACTTAGGCAGCATCCCCCTGCTGGACCAGTTACCATCCAGGTTATCATAAGTCCAGCCCTTACCGGAGGTTAGACCCTGTACTACACAACAGGCCACTGCAGCCAAAAGACCAGAGAGGAAAAAGAAACCAAGGAAGACCCATCCAACAAAGACAAGTCCAGAAATCAGCATTTATACATATAATCACTCCAAATCTAGATGCCTAAACATAAGCGTAAGAACACAAAAAACAGCCAGGACAATATATCACCACCAGAGCTCACCCATTCCACTGCAGTAAGTATTCCAACACAGGTGAAGCACAACAACAACAACAAAAAACCCAAACCAACTTTATGAAGCTGATGGGGGGTCCTTAAAGAGGAAATGAATACATCTCTTAAAGAAGTCAAAAAAAGAAGACAATCAAAAAATTTAAGGAAATCAATAAATTCCTTAAAGAATGTCAAAAAAAAAAAGCCACAACAAAACAAACAGTTGAAAGAAACAAATAAAACTGTTCAAGGACTAAAAATGAAAATAAAAGTAATAAAGAAAATAAAAACTGAGGGAATTCTGGAAATGGAAAAATCTAAATAAGCAAACAAGAGCTACAGATGCAAGCATCACCAACAGAAACAGAACCTTGGTAGACCAGATGTCCCCAGCTAGGACTACAAGCAATAGTAGAGAGGATACCTAAACAGGACTCCACTATAATCAAATGAATGACATTCTAACTGCCATTATAGAACCTTCATCCAGCAACTGATAGAGGCAGATAAAGAGATTCATAGCTAAGCTCTGGGTCGAGCTCTTAGTCCAGCTGAAGAGAGGGAGGAGAGAGTATATGAGCAAAGGGCTTAGGATCATGAGGAGGAGACCCACAGAGATGACAGACCGGAGCTATCGGGAGCTCACTGACTCTCAAATAACTACTATGGAAAGGAACTAAACCCTCAGAATGCAGATGACAGTAGAACGGCCTGAGCCCCTTGTGAAGCCCCTTGCAATAGAATCAGAGTTTGTTCCTGGTGCATGAACTGGCTTCCTGGAGCCCATTCCGTACAGAGGAACCTAACTCAGCCTTGAGACTGTGGGAAGGGACTCAGACCTACCTCAACTGGATATGCCAGACTGAACTGAGTCACCTTGGAAATCCTTGACCTCCCTGGGAAATGGATGGGGGAATAGAGTAGGGGGAGGCTGAGGGAAGATGGGGAGGGAGGGGGAGCAGTGGATGGTATGAGAAAAACCTTTTTAAATAAAAAAAAAGAGTGTGCTACTATGTCCAGATTATTTTAAAAGCAACTTTACAAAGACATAAAAGAAGGTCATTGTCCTTTAATGCCTTTACTTTGGTGAAAAGGGGGCGATATTTGGAAGTGTGCTGACATATTGATTCAATCTCCAAGGTAAGTGACATTATACTATGTTAACTACACCCAAATACACCCATGAAAATATAAGCAAAAATAATCTCACATCAGCAAAACCCAACAAGGAACACACACACATACACACACAAACCACAACAAAGTAACAGCAATTATTAATCATTGGTCATTGATTTTTCTTAATATCAATGGACTCAATTTCTCAATTTAAAAAAAAAAAGCAGACTAACAATGGATACTAAAACAGGGTCCATTCTTCTGCTGCATACAAGAAACTCACCTTAACATCAATGAGAGACATTACCTCAGAGTAAAGGGTTGGAAAAAGATTTTACAAGCAAATGATCCCAAGAAGCAAGCTGATGTAGCTATTCTAATATCTAAGAAAATAGATTTCAAACCAAAATTAATCAAAAGAGATGGGTAAAAATATTTCATATTCATCAAAGAAAAACAATCTACCAATATGATATCTCAGTTCTCAGTATCTGGGCCCAAACATGCCATTTTTGTAAAGAAAAAACTACTAAAGCTTAAATCACACATTAACCCTCATACATTGATAGTGGGATGATTCATCATGCCACCCTCATCACAGGACAGATCATCTAGACAAAAACTAAACAAAGAAATATTGGCACTAATGGATGATATGAACCAAATACCTCACAGATATCTACAGAACATCTCATTCAGACAGGAAAGAATACACTTCTTCTAAGCATCTCATGGCACATTCTCCAAAACTGACCACATACTCAATCACAAAGGAAATCTCAACAGATAAAAGAAAATTAAAATAACCTTCTGCATCCTATCAGACTATCATGGATTAAAGTTGGATTTCAACAACAACAGAACAGCAGAAAGACTTACAACCTCATGGAAATGGAACAGCTCTCTGCTTAACGCCTACTGTGTGAAGGAAGAAATATAGCAAGTAAAGACTTCTAAGAATGCAATGAAAATAAATGTACAACATACCCAACTTATTGGACACATTGAAAATGGTTCAAAGAGGAAAGCACTTTGCGCCTTCATAAAGAATTTGGGGAGATCTGAGACTAGCCACATAACAAGACACCTGAAAGCTCTAGAACAAAATGAAGTAAATGTATCCCAGAGGAGTAGACAGCAGGAAGTAAGCAAACTTGGGGCTGAAATCAATAAAACAGAAACAAATACAACAATACAAAGAATCAATGAAATAAATAATTGGTTCTTTGAAAAAAATCAACAATATAGACAACCCTTTTTCCAAACTAACCAAATGCAGAAGGAGAATATCCAAATTAACAAGATCAGAAATGAAAGGAGAGACATAACAACCAAGGAAATACAGAGTATCTTTCAGATCATACTAAAAAAAAAAACCCTGTATTCCAGAAAATTGGAAAAATCTAAAAAAATGAACAAATTTCTTGATAGGTACCACCTACCAAAGTTAAATCAAGATCAGATAAGTAATTTAAATAGACCTATAATTCCTAATGAAATATAAGCGTACACTAAAAGTTCCCTGGCAAAAAAAGTCCAGGACAAGATGGTTTTAGCCCAAAATTCTACCAGACTTTCAAAGATGAGCTAATATCAATATGCTTTAAATTAAATTATTCCACAAAACAGAAATAGAACATTGCCAAATTTATTTTCTGAATCCACAGTCATCCTAATACACAAACTACACAAAGACTATAAACAAAGAAAAAGAACTACAGACCAATTTCATTCATGAACATTGATGCAAAAATACTCAATAAAATATTCAAATACCAAATCCAAGAATACATAAAAAAATAATTTACCATGAGTAAGTAGGCTTCCAAAGGTATGAGTATGGTTCAATATATGAAAATTTATCAATGTAATGCACCATATAAACAAACTAAAACACATGATGATCTCCTTTGATGGTTAAAACGACTTATACAAAGTCCAAAACATTTTTATGATAAAATTTTGGAGATATCTGGGATACAAGAGACATACCTAAACATAGTGGAGGCAATGCATAGCAAGCTGATAGCCAACAAATTAAATGGATACAAACTCAAAACAATTTCACTAAAATCAGGAACAAGACAAGGCTCTCCACTCTCTCCATATCTATTCAATATAATAGTAGAAGTTCTAACTAGAGCAATAAGACACTAAAGGAGATCAAGGGATACAAATTGAACAGGAAGAAGTCAAAACATCACTATTCACAGATGATATGATTGTATACATAAGCAAACCCAAAAAATCCTTTCAGAGAACTCCTATAGCTGATAAGCACCTTCAACAATATGACTGGCTACAAGATTAACTCAAAAAATTTAGTAGTCCTTCTATATACAAATGACAAACAGACTGAAGCAGAAATGGAAAAAAAAAAAAAACAACAACAACAACCACTCTTCACAATAGCCACAAATAATATAAAATATTTTGGGGTTATACTAACCAAGCAAGTGTAAGACCTGTATAACAAAGCTTCAAGTCTTTGGAGAAGGAAATTAAAGAAGAGATCAGAAGACAGAAAGGTTTCCAATGCTCATGGATAAGTAGAATTAACATAGTAAAACTAACCATCTTAAGCAACCTATACATTCAACACAATCCCCATTAAACCCCCAAAATAATAGTTTACAGACATTAAAAGAACAATACTCAACTTCACCTAAAAAAAAAACAACAAAAACAAAAACGAAACAGAAATCTTCCTGATTTCAAGCTCTAATAAAAACCACATGATATTTGCATAAAACCAGAGAGTTATATCAATGGGATCTAATAAAAAACCAAAACCTATGGACATTAAATTTTCAACAAAAAAAAACAAAAATTATACAGTGGAAAAAGTAAAGCACTTTCAACAAATGGTGCAGGTCTAACTGGATGTCAGCATGAAGAATAATGCGAACAGATTCATTTATCACACGCACAAAACTCAAATACAAGTGAATTCTAAGACTTCAACATAAATTCAAGTACACTGAGCCTGCTAGGAGAGTAGGTGGCAGACAGTCTTGAATGAATTGGCACAGAAGACAACTTCCTGAACAAAATGTCAATAGTATACACACTTAAGTGTAGTATGAGGTTTCTGACCCACAGTCCCACACTTAAGATTGACAATTCACAAATGGGACCTCATGAAACTTGAAAAACTCCTCTAAAACAAAGGACACTGTCAATAGTACAAAATGGCAGCCTATAAAAATGAAAAAGGATCTTCACTAATCCCACATATGACAGAGGACTAATTTCAAAAAACATAAAGAATACAAGAAACTAGACATTTAAAAAAGTAATCTAGTTAAAAAAGTAGGCAACCAATCTAAGCAGAGAATTCTCAACAGAAAAAAATCTCAAATGGACAGGAAAAATTTAAAGAAATGTTCAACATCCTTAACCATCAGAAAAATGCAAATCAAATAGCTCTGAGATTCTATCTTATACCTCTCAGAATAGATAAAATAAAAAACACAAATGATAGCTCCTGCTGGCAAGGATATGGAGCAAGGGGAACACTCCTCCATTGCTGATGGAAATACAAATTTGTACAGTCACTTTGAAAATCAATATAGTGGTTTTTCAGAAAATTGGAAAATGATCTACCTCAAGACCCAGTTGTACCATTCTTAGGCATACACCGAAGTATGCTCAACTCTACCACTAGGACACTTGCTCAACTATGTTCATAGCAGCTTTATTTCTAATAGCCAGAACCTAGAAAAAACCTACATCTCCCTTAACCAAAGAATGGATTTTTTTAAATGTGATACATTTACACAATGGAGTATTACTCATCTATTAAAAACAATGACATCTTGAAATTTACTAGCAAATGGATAGAAGTAGGAAAAACATCATATTGAGCGAGACAACACAGACCCACAAAGACATACGGGGTAAGTGTAAGGAGGACAAAATCAAGTTTCTGTGTTTTAGACTACTACTATAGAACAAATCGCATTGAGTCCTGTAAAATACAGGCTTTCAAAAGGATGATGGACATCCTTTCCATCAAATTCTATCAGGTATTTGAAAACAACTTGACAGCCATTTTCTGACATTTTAACCGACTCTACACAGGATTCAAACTTTGTTCCCTCTTTAAGGGCCATCCACCTGAAAGAATTAGGGATAACACAGAAGAGTTGATTCCTCACCACTGGGGAGGTATCAGGATGAAATGCACAGGCACGGGGCATGGATATTATGAGCAGATGCTAGAAACAGGCTCTTTAATAATTACCTCTGGGCCCCAGTCCCTGCAACACAACCTCTGTCTGTCTCGTTACGGACTCTGAGCTTGGGCCCCTAGAGTAAGGCTTCACTCAGGCTCAAACAACCGAGTAAAGAAAGCATGCCCATCTTTAAAGCTGGTTCCTTTTTCTTCCCATCCTTTGAGGTTAAACACAGTTCTAACTCAAAATACAAACACTTGGTCAAGCATGTGGAGCTTCTCCTTACCACATTCAACACTTCCTGACATGTGCTTGACTTTGGTTGCTAATTCTTGGAAACAAAGCTAACACAAGCATGTAGCTCACTGGCAGCCGTCAGGGTGAGATGAATGTTCATGGGAAGAGCTCATTGCCCATTTCATCACACCAGAAGCCATCAGAAACAGGCAGCCACTATGATGATTCAAAAGTACATGCTTTCAAAATAGATGGAGAGCCTTATCAGGCTTGTTGACAAAATACAAAAAGGAGGAAGTTCAGTTGTGGAGATGCTGATGTTGTGAAGACAAGGAGCCTGGGAATATTCACTGGAGAGTATCATTGGATTAGAACAGCTACAAAGCCTTACCAGGAAATCCAGGGAGAAGAGGGAGGGAACGGGATGGTCAGTGTGTCAAATGGAGGCCCCAAACTGTGACATTGGCAGCAGATGATGAGAGTGCATGATGCTCTGTTTGGTGGGAACAAGAACATGAAAAGACACCATCACTGTAGTTGGTCAGAACTTGGGACGAAAGTATGAATATTATTTTTGTATTTTGAGTTGAGGAATTCTATGTGTGACTAATAGAATGGAATGTATGCGTTTAAAGTGAAAACACAAGTATACAAACAAAAATCCCAGAGGCAAAGAGAAAAGAAGGCAAGGCCCACATGAAAGAAGCCTCACTGGGGTGCATGGAGGGGAGGTCTAACAAGTGGGGAAATGAGTATTATTTCTAATAGCAGTGTTAATTCTGATCAAAATCTGTCAGTTGGGTGTATGTGCTCACTTCCCTGACTGCAATGCAACATTGCCAGCCCCTCTTCCTCATGTTTGGCTTGTCTCCTGTGTTCCTTTGGAAGATGGCTAGATGAGGCCTCTGGTGGAAAGAGACCAGACGGTAATGTCAACCACTCTCCTTTTCATGCCCAGTGTAAAGGCCAGCAGATCTCAGACATGAATCAATACACTATCAATCCACATTGTCGGTACATAACCAGTTAAGAGTTGATAAGAGGGATTTCTGCTGGCTGTTCATGCTAAGTGCATTTTACCACAGGAGCACATGGAGAAGCAGATCTCTTGGAACTGAGAGTCATGTGTGAGCACTTGCATGCTTCAAGTCCTCCTCGTATGTTTAAGGACTCAGTGAAGCATTCCTCAGGCTGTGGAGATACTGAGCTCTCCTTTTATTCTGGATCACTGGAAACAAGCATAAGACTTTAATGAACTTACGCAGAGAATATTTCATTGGGCTGAAATAATCCCAGCTTTCGTGTGTGTGTGTGCGCGCACACACACACACACACACACACCCACACACCCCTAGTCCCCTAGCCATCTGCCTTCGTTCATCTGTACTATCACCATCCTTTCTTCTGCCTTTCAATGTTCCTCCTCTGTCAGTCCAGCCTTCACATTGTTATTAGAAAGAGCTTGATAAAAATAATAGTAGTAGGCCTGGGGGAGATTGGGGAAGTGTAGGGGATCTGGGAGGACTTGAGGAGTAACAAAGAATATGACCAAAAATTTAAAATATATTTTTAATGCAGAAAAGAAAGAAAGCACTTACTAAAATGTAGTAGAGGTACTGAGTACATCCTAGAAGCCTTGTTGTGGGGTATGTCCAGGTTCTACAGCATGGGTTGTCAATAGATGACCTTCACTCTGGTTTGTAGTAAGAGATTTCTGGCCCCGACTTTCAGGCCTACCCTTAAGGTTTAGGCCTGCAGACCCACAGACCCATAGAGACACACAGATGCTTACTATAATTTTAAGCTGATTGGCCTAAGGCCCAGGCATATAATTTGTTAACTCTTTACCCTTGACTCTTATCCTGTTCAGCCATGTGCCTAGGTACTTTTTCTTAGAGCAGCATAGTTGTCCTCTGCTTCTTCTGGCTTCTCTCTGGCATTCTGCTCTGTGCTTCCTGTTTCCAGAGTTTTCTTAGTCTGGTAGCCCCGCCCACACTTCCTGTCTGCCTTTGGCCAATCAGGGCTTTTTAATAAACTCAAAGGTGGGGACAATTATTTACAATGGAACAACATAATCTCCCTACACTGGTTTGCCTGGCCTGTTTGATTCCCCACCCATCGTCCCAGTATTGTTACAACCATGCTGCCTGTCACCCTCATAATGGCTAGGTTTGGAAGAGAGGAAAGAAAATAAATTTTGTGAGCATGATGTGGTGTAGAAAGGAAAGGAAAACCTTAGAGTCTTGAAATGGGGAAAAAAAGAATCCCTGGCTCTGAAATCAGTCCAAGCCTTTGCCAGCAATAGGGTAGGAATTCCAGCAAGTTAGCAGCTGCCTGCATCTTTCTCCTGTCCCCAGTCACGAACCTGTAATCTACTAGGAACTGCACAAGGAATCTCCTGTACAGGGAAAGATGCACACAGGGAAGATGCACACCAAACCCCTCCTCCAGCAACCCCAGTGCTTTCTGGTTTTACTTTATTACCTAGTAATTCTGCCAAAGGCCTCTATGAGACACTTTGCTTAACTCTCTTATCAAAAGAGAAGTGGAAAGGGCTTCCTCCTTTGAGATGCAACCTGGAAGCCACCAACATAGTGTATATGAATAATGCTGAGACAACCCATTGCTTATGCTCTTTGAGAGAAGCCTGGTCCCTCAGTTTACTTGCCTTGGTTTCCCTTGGGAAGCACAAACTCCATCGGGTGTGTCTCATGATCTTCTGTGGTCCTTCTCTGAGCCCTCTTTTAAGCCTTCACTAAGACCTTTCATAATGCCACTAGAGTAATGGCCTGAGCTGCTTGCGGAGGCCGTACAAGCTGCCTCTCTATCCTTCTCTCTCATGATGACAGATATTCTAAGCATTCCAGCCCTGCTCTGCTCTTGTACTCCATGATGTAGCCATAAAGCCCAATCACTTTTGGACTTCTGAATTCGGCTTAGAAAATCTAGTCTGAAATCTTTCACACATGCATTCTTTCCTGCCTAAAACATTTCCAATTTTATTCATTTGGTTAATTCGCACTCATACCCCCAAAACATTCTCTCTCTCTCTCTCTCTCTCTCTCTCTCTCTCTCTCTCTCTCTCTCTCTCTCTCTCTCTCTCACACACACACACACACACACACACACACACACACACACACACACACACACGCTGAATTCTCACCTCTGTCAGGGTTGATGTGTCTCATTTAGTTTCTTGTGGTACCCTAACTTTTCTTTGCTAACTTTATCACATGATGTCGATCCTGCTATGGATCAGATTGTTATCTCCATCATATACCCTTCTGTTTTCTGTAAAGACCACATAGTCTTTCCCATTGCAGCACTTGCAGAAGTTCATGGATAAGTACCCTCGAACACACAGCATTCCTATATACCAATGAATTTTTTGTTTTTGCTGAAAACTATAAAAGAAAGAAAGAAAGAGAGAGAGAGAGAGAGAGAGAGAGAGAGAAAGAGAAAGAGAGAGAGGAAGGAAGGAAGGAAGGAAGGAAGGAAGGAAGGAAGGAAGGGAGAGAGAGAGAAAGAAGTGTCACGAGGGAGTGGATAGCAAGAAGATTTTTTAGTCCTAAGATCTCACAGTTATGTAGCAGCATTTTTAGAAGGATGGCTTTTGCTGTGGTACCAGCTCAAAGTCTCCATCCTGCCCTTGGGCTCAACATCAGAGGAGAAACAAAGTTACTCTTCATAATCCAAAGATTTCTGGGTACTGTCCGGTCTTCTCACCATGACCATTCCCACAGGAGTTACAATAATATTCATCATTTCCTTTTACTGGTAACTAAAGGAAGCAGTTAACCAAAAAGCTCTCCCTGTTTTAAAAAGGGAACCATTTAAAGAATAGAAAGAAACACCCCGTTTCTGTCTGGCCTTTGTAGATTTCAGGTTCCAGTTCTGTGCTCCTGCAGAGAGTGTGATGATTTTTATCTCCACAAAGGGTGTGTTCAGGAGAACGAGCCCAGGCTTGCTTTACTGGCCCAAATCTCTTAACACTCCAACAAAGAAAGGCTCTTGTTTGGGGTGTTTTATTCAAGTCAAAGCTGTTGCTCAAGCTCAAGCATCAGCTCCACAAACATGTTTTGATCACCTCTGAACGTTGTGCTAGGGGGAGTTGAGTTAATTTTAAGTGCTTCCTAATTGCCCTCCAGGAGGCCAAGGTTAAGGTAATTCTTAATCAAAACCATTCTGTCTTCACTGAGAAAAAAATGTAAGGACAATGTTTCTCAACTCTCCACAAACTGAAATCACCAGGTGAGCTTTTAAAAATAGTGATGTCTGAGTCCCACCTCATGCAGCCTCATTTAATTGGTCTCAAATGTGCCTGAGCCATTGGGAATTTTCAAAGTTCACCCAGCAACTGTTATGTTCAGCCAGCATTATAAAGCACTTTTTTAGGGACAGCCCCATCTACAAATCTCTTCTCATAGAATGGTCACCACTTACTGGATAAATAAGTGTTAAGTCCCAAGATGCCCTGACCTACTTCACCAGCTGGGTGTGAGGCAGGTTGCGTTGTAAAAAGAGGTCCCAAAAGGACAGTGAAGAGACCTGGACATAGAGGTGGCCATGCTCTGTTGTCCTGGAACTGAGGGTTTCACTAATGTGACAAGTGAAATACTAACTACATTAGCATTTTCCAAAGATTCTGTTTTGTTTTGTTTTATCACCAATGACTACCTTGTTATCTAATCAACACACCCTATCTATACCGTTTATGGAGAACATTAAGATAACGAGATACATACACATCCACAATGTGTAATGCTCAGTCAATGTAATTAGCATTCCATTCCACAAACTTGAGTGGATTCTGTGTATTAGGAGCCTCCAGATACTTCTGACTGTGAATAATCTATCAACCCCATTAAGTTGTTGTAGAATAGTCACCCTACTAGTCTATAGAGCTCTTAAGCTGGTTCCTTCTACCAGTAGTGTTTTGAAGTTATTTTCTAAGCTTTCTTGACACCCCTGAAACCCTGCTTCCTAATCTCTAGGCTGCTGTTCTATTTAGCACCTTAAATCTGACACATGAACAAAGGGACCAGAAGTCAATTGTATACTTACCATCAACTTATTGTTTTAAAAGCAGAATAGGGGTGTGGAAAAAGATGCATGTAGATTGACAGGAAAGAATGCCGTTAGCAGAAAGACTAGAAATCTCTATTCAGTGACATGTAACAACAGCATATGTAAGAAAACGCTTGAGAGATCTGGAGAAGGTGGGCATCAGCTACGTGAATATTCCATAAAGGGTAGTGATGCTAGGCTTAGAGCTTTTGAGTTTGGTTATGGTTCTACTGACTAACCTCTTGCCGTTCTTTGCTTCCATTTTCTCTGATTTAATATCACTATTAAATTAAATTTAATTTTATCTTTTATAACACTATTTTCTAACAGTACCCACTTGTCTCTGGTTTCCTCATAGCTAACAAAAGTGCCAAGGACAATGGATAAAATAGTGTTTCTCAGTGGTACTGAGAAAACTGGCATATACATGCCTAGCAACAAAACCAGATTCATGTGACATATGAGACATTCAACTTGAATAATCTACCAGCCCACAGTTATTGTGTTCCTTAGCTTTCCCCTAGTTGAATAGGCTGATGATATTGTCAGGAGTTTGAAGGAATAGGCCGGTGCTCTGGCTGTACCACCCACTGCTTTCTTTCCCCACATTTGTACCAATCCTGTATAAATGCAAAGTTTTATGCTAAGAAAGCATAAATGTTTTCCTTCATCTATTTTAGAGGACACATCCTAGTTGTCTCCTCTCCTGTTAAGGAAATGGAAATAGATACCCACTTTCATCACCTCTTCCACCATCTTGCCTCTGGCCAGTGACGGCCGGGGAGGACAGAGGACCATGGAACCCATATAGCCCCTCCTGAGGGGCTTAGCAAGCTTCAACCAGGGCTGCCTCCACCAAGACTCAGTGGATGTAATAGACTAATCCTTAAATAGATCCCAGGCTTTGAGTGACAGGCTCTCACCATATCATCCAACAAGTTTTATCTGTTCTAGAAAGGAATAAGCAATGGGCCTCTACAATTTTTGGTAGAATTGCCAACATTATCATTTCTTTCTCTCTGGGGACTAAGAACAGAATGAGAAGGGGGGTAAGACAACTGTGGTTATTAACTGTGCATTAGGTTCTATGATTGATATAAACTACCAGAATTGCCATTGAACATGTAATGCTTAAGCCTAAAGCAAAGAAATGTGTCGAACCCCAAGGGTTTTGTTAAGGATAAATATAGATTTTGCTACGATTTTTAAAATAATGAGGATAACTTATAAATACCCATGATTACCCATGAAATTAGCTGATGGGAATAAATTCGTGGGAAAGCTGAAGTAATTCTAAGACTCTTCTAACACACACACACACAATTATCATTTAAAAATACAAATAGAATAGAGAGGTTTAAATGCCTTTTGTTGATAAGAAAAGAAATGATATGTAATTGTCCTGTATGTTTTGAAAATGCTCAAGGACAACTGTGATTGTAGAGGATAACGTCAGAAGAGCTCAGGGCCTCTTGTCTTGTAACCCTGAAAAGAAAGATGGTGTTTTAACTGTAGTTCCGCTGTCCCCTCACTGGGGTGGGTGGTGATTATGCCAAAAATAAGCACAAAATATTATCTTCTTATACCATGCTAAGATACGGTGATACACTGAGTAATTATTTCATTTGATGAACACTGCAGCCTCCTGCTTCTCTTAAACCCTGTTGGGCTATTGCCTTTTAAGTGCTATGAAGCTTTACTCTTCAAGTCTTTCTAAGAAGTAAGAGTATAAACCTTAAAAGCGACTAAATGGATTCATGCTGGTACTTGCCAGCATCCTAGAGCAATTGTGCCTGGCAGGAACACGTGTGGGAGTGGAAGGGATTGGCATATTATCATATAGCCATGCTGGTGTCTCCCATTATTCAGGCCATCCTGCTCACACATGTAGGGAATTAACGCTTCATGGTACACAGCTGAGCCCTGTTGATCAGATCAAGGGTCGGCAACTGATTAAAAGGGAACAAAACATTGGGCAGGTTAAACCAGGCTTTTCCTGAAGGAGTGGTGTACTCCAGACCTGCTAAGTTGCAGAGAGCCTAGACTAAAGTTGGCTCTATCAAACCGTGGACTGGAGTACTGGGGAAGCAGACACTCTTCCCCCTGCAGACAAAGACAATCTGCCCAAGAAAAGCAGAGAGGAGAGACCAAGGAGTTTAAAAAAAAAAAATTCAACCTAAGATTGGACAGTCCAGATAAACTGATGCTCATGCAGACTGTATGATTCCTCTGTATCATTTTCCCAGCCCTTATTACAAAAAAGAAAAAAAAAAACCAAAAAAACAAAACTTGATGCTTATTTGAATGAGTTACTATTCCTGGAACAGAACCCTTGACCCAAACAAGCTTAGTAAGTCAAGTGGAAGGGTCTCCTGCTACCTGTATAACAGTATCACACACAGGAGAGCCTCTTCTGAAGTTGTGACTATACCTCTCTCATCTTCCTGTAACAGACCCTGCTTACATCTTGTATTATTTTGGACAAGTAAGGCCTGGCTTAAAGAAAGCATATTAATCTATCCCTTTACTACTATAGAGATACAAGGAAATGTTTTCAATTGCTTATCTGATAAGTTATAGGTTATTTCCAGTATATACCTGTCTCGCCTACAGGCCAAAATACTGAATAAATATTTAACAATGTGCTCAGAATATTAAAATGCATAAGAAAGGTTCTCGTGCCTGGAAGGGTGAATAATCTAAAAAGACACGTGTATACTATTAGGTAGCATATCTGTCAAATTCATTTCTTAAACTTTCATTTAATTTCATTATGTATTCTCTAAATGAGCCGTGGAAAATTCTGTGGGAACACAGAAGTTTATGTCGGTCATTTTGGCTGCAAAGTTGAAGACTTCTCCCCCATACAAGAATGAGCAGCGGAAGTATGTCAAGTAGGGCAGAGTCTCCAATGTATGCTCCATGCAGTATAATCATTTTTACTACAGATGAGTCTAGGAACAGGGATGAGTTACAGATTGATTAGTGATCGATCCATAGGTTGGTAAGTTTCATAAATACTGGGGTTAGCAAAGTTCACAATTTCTTTATTGTATACCTTCTGAGAGACATTTATTTATTTTCAATGTTGGTTTTGTATCTTCAAGAGAAAAATACCATAAAGCATTGCCTCAGTGCATTGGCTTAAGAGGTCCTGTTTCCCTTTGGACAGTTTGCAGAGAATGGTGTTTGGGAGGTAAAATGAGTAATGCCCATTTCTAGTTCTTTTGTTTTGACCCTGTTGTTTAGAAGTGTGACTGTCATTATCCTATTTGATGCCATATTTACTTCAAGAGTACACAGACAAGACTTTCTTGTAGATTCCTAAAGGTTCTGGCCATGGTTTTTGTGTAAACTTACTTTATTTTAGTTCAAAAGTTGCTCCATTTGACTGCAAAAGATGCCTTTCTCATACTTGGAGTTTATTTTTCCTTTTTAAATTAATTTATTAATTTATTTTATATCCAGAATGCATTTCCCCTTCCTACTTTCCTCCCATTTTCTATCCCCACTCCTTCCCTCCTCAATCCGCTCCCTCTTTGTTTCTGTTCAGAAACATGGCAGGCCTCTTAGGCTGTCAACAAAGCACGGCATATCAAGTTGCAGTAAGACTAAGCACCTCCCGTTGTACCAAGGCTTGGCAAAGCCACCCAGTATGAGGATTGGGTTCCCAAGAGCCAGCCAAAGGATTAGAGACAGCCCCTGCTCTCATTGTTAGGAGTCCCACAAGTAGTCCATGCTACACAACTGTCACATTTATGTAGATGGTTTAGGTCAGTCCCATGCAGGCTCTCTGATTGTTGGTTCAGACTCTGTGAGCTTCTATGAGCCTGCTTAGTTATTTCTGTGGGTTTTCTTGCGGTGTCCTTGACTCCTCTGGCTCCTATAATCCTTCTTCCCTCTCTTCAGCAGGATTCCGGGAGCTCAAATTAATGTTTGGCTGTGGGTTTCTGCATCTGTTTCCATCAGTTACTTGGATGAAGGCTCTCTGATGACAATTGGGGTAGTCACCATCTTATCACAGGAGAGGGCCATATCAAGCTAAAGAAGTTGCTAAAACTATCAAAATCATGTTTCAAGGAGAGCAGGGCAGAAGTGAGGTCCCACAAACCTCAGCTGCCCCTGCACATTATGCATAGATTGCATGTCAGAACTCACCAACCTTCACAGCAGACAACCATGAGCACCTAGGGTTACTCCCTGGGTCATACAACTGGTTCCAGACCCTGCTTTCTGGGTGATGTTTGTTCAGCACAGATGAGAGAATTTTCTTGCCTCAGAGCCAATAATAATTCAAAGCCACCCTTGTCTTGTGTCTCAGCATGCTCAAATCCAGCTGCTCAATCTGAATCTTAAATTATTTTTTACCGGTATGTTTATTTTCCTTCTTGCTAATTTATGAGATACTAAATGACCTTTTCAAAAGCCTTCATTTGAGAGCTCATTAAAATTCTAGGAAGTCTTTCACTGGCTTGTTCCTTCACAGGCGCTAATTTGCATGTCACAACATAATCAGAGGGTTAAGGACAACACAGCACCACTTCACAGGCTGTTCCATGCCTAACAGGGCTGCCACACAGATCAAGTCAGCTCTTGTGATGCCATAAGCCACCAGGCATGTTACTCCTGCTATATTTTACTTCATTGTTGAGAACACCACACACATCACTTGTAACTGCTTTTCCCATAATGAATGACAAAAATGGAAAGACCAAGTTGCCAAGCAGCCTGGCTAGGCACCTCCTTCTCTTTGGTGAAACTCCACAGTTTTAATGGCTTTCATCTCTTTCATAAGCTTATCTGAAGCCAACAGGGCACTTCTATTTTCCTACTAGAAGATGGCAACACCCTAGCTGTAGTGGTGTTTGGATGAGAAATGTTCCCTCACAGTCTTGAGCATTTGAACACAACTCCCAGTTGATGGCGCCATAAGGACAGGTTCTTCGATATGAAGGCCTAAACAGCTTTCAGTTGATCCCTGCCTCATCCTCACAGAAGTGAGTTCTCAGCTTCCTGCTCCTGGTGCCAAGCCTGGAGAGTGGATAAAGTCCTGAGTGGATATGTTTTATTGCCATGAGTACAACCATGTCAAGAATTCCAATGCCTCAGATCCATGGGAATGGCTAAAACTTTTTCTGGCCCAAGTATGAATATTTACAAAAGGCCGACCTCTAGCTAAAGCCAATGTATGCAGAAATTATCAACCACAGTTTCTTCCTCCTGGATGACTGCAACATGGGGATCCTCTCATACAGAGACTGTTTACCAAGATTAGCTAACCTGCTCCCTCATTCCTGATGTATAAGAGATTCCAGACTGTTGGTGGTATGTTTCCATTGGAGTACCCAGCTCATCCAATCCCATCTTTTCTATATGTCATTTCTTTATTGTCCCAGTCAGGTCTATCCTTAAGCCATGCCATTAGTGGCACCAAGTTGTGGCTGTCTCTGCCATTATGAACTCTAACCTTCTTCAAATAAACTCCTTCCTCTGTAAGTCACCTTGGTCATGGTCTTTTATCTCTGTAACAGGAAAGTAACTAACACACTACCCCTGACAGCTAAATATTTTACCTCATATAAAGTAGGAGTTTTCATTCCAAGGTTACTATTTTATTTGTCTTCATACCACCCTATTCTTGTTTTGAACCCTGTCTTTGAGATTTACAAATGGGACTCTCCTTTTTCTCATTGGAGCTTTAAACATCATTGTTTTAAAATTTGGCTGCTCAAACTCTGTTCCTTTTGTCTAGCCTGTGACATTAGCTTTGCTCAAATGCTGATTCTTGGTTGTGCAGTTTTCTGGGTTTTGTTTGTTTGTTTTCAATGGATTTCTCTACGGCCCACAGGATGGCAGCTTTTGCTATTGTTACCAGCCTTGATCTTTTTCCATAGTGGTCAGTGTCCAGATAGCTTCTTGCCAGGGAATATGTGTGTGGTCAGTGTAGTGGATTTATGATGTTAATATGTGTGTGGTCAGTGTAGTGGATTTATGATGTTACATTATAAATAATTGTCCCGCCTATGAGTTTAATAAAAGGCGCTGATTGGCAAAAGGAAGACAGGAAGTGTGGGCAGGGCTACCAGACTAAGAAAACCCTGGGAATAGGAAGAACAGAGCAGAAATGCCACAGAGACTCCAGAGTTGCCAGACAAGCCAGAAGATGTAGAGGACAACTATGCTGCTCTGAGAAAAGGTACCGAACCACATGGCTGAACAGGATAAGAATCATGGGTTAGTTTAAGGGTAAAGAGTTAACAAGTTATATGCCTGGGCCTTAGGCCAATCAGCCTAAAATTAATGAAAGCATCTGTGTGTCTCTGTGGGACCGTGGGTCTGCGGGTCTTAACCTTGAGGTTAAGCCTGAAAGTCTGGTTCAGAAACCTCCTACTACAGGTCAGTCTATTCATCTTGAACTGAAACCTAGGGTTACTTTTGTGTTTTCTCTAGACTCTTGGCAAGTATCATGTGAAAGAGAGAAAGGGAGGGGGGAGAAGGGAGAGAGGAGGAGAACTTTCGGGAAAGAAAGTTTCTTATCAAGTTCAGGACCAGCCCAGACTACACACTTTTTAAAAAGTCAGTATTTTCCCTAATTGTCCAATTCCACGGTCACCTTTATATTTGGTTTGTTTCTATGTGGTTCATTCACATTTTCAAACATCTGTTCATTGATTCTTCTGTGTATTTTGGGATCATTTATGGCTACCCATCCCTGACTTGCACACTCACAGGATGAATGTCTATCAATTTGTTCATCATTGAAACAAGATAACAGTAAGTCCTGTTTTAAGAGCTTAATGTGAGGATGAGTCAGATTTGCAAGACAGTGGAGTGTCTGGTATACAGTAAATGCTCAGGGACAAAAAGAGAAGAGAATAGAAAGGCGTTTAGTACCTGTGTATTTAACAAATCCAGTGCTTACTGCTTCATTTTGTATGTGTAGCTTTCCATTTTGTACCGTTTCCCTCTACCTGAAGAGTTTCTTTGACGTTTCTTGCAGGGCATATTTCATCCCCTGGTAGCATGCATAAAACCCTCCAACACTATCAAAGCTGGTTAATAGGGATGCTGCTTTTAGGATGGCATCAGCTAGATTTCTATGTCCTGTGATTCAAGTATTTAAAAAATGGTCCTTGCCTCAAAAAATGGGACACTTTGTATCATGGAGTCTCCTTTAAGAAGTGTAGAAGACTTTTCCTCCTTATCCCCCAAAAGAAATGCTTCAGCAATAAGGTTTTACCACCAACTTCTGGCGGCAGGGAAACCCAGGGCAATAGCAATAGCCTGTAATGTTTGGGATATCTATGGCACCACCGTGGCCAGCTCAAAAAGAGATAACCCATTATGGCATTAGGCTTTCTTATTTGATACTGTGTGGTCTCTGGGAGAAGCATTGTTATAGAATTAACTTTAACTCTATTTAACTTTATGTGAATATGTATCTGTGTATATACTTAATGTACAGGTTGTTAGGAAGCTTCTACAGTAGTAGAGATCCATATGGCATTTTTGAAGGTCTTTAATGTTAGTTATCCTTCCTTATACTCATTCCTCTATCCTGCTTTCCCGCCCTCATTTAACCCTTCCATGACCCCCCTTTTCTGCTTCGTTCTTTCCCCCTCCCTACAGGTCCTCCCCATTGTTTGTTACTAGTCTTCTGCCTTCTATGGGTACTCCAATTTAAATACACTTATCTGAAGACTCAAAGCTAGCATACACATATGAGGGAGAATAAATGATGTCTATCTTTGGTCTGGGTTATATCACTCGGAATGATTATTTCCAATTCCAGTCATTTACCTTCAAATTTCATAATTTCATTTTCCTATAGAGATGAATATTGTTCTATTGTGTGTTTATATATATATATATAATATTATATTATATTGTCATTATTTGCCAGTTGATGGGTATCTAAGCTGTTTCTGTCCCCTGACTATAGTAGCAATCATGGGTATCTATCTTTGTTGGAGGCTAAAGAGTCTTCTGAGAATACATCCAGGCATGGTATAACCAAATCATATGGCCAACCTCCTTCTACCCTTTTGAGGAGCCTTCACAATGATTTCCATAGAAACTGCAGTGTTCCCACCAACAGAGAATAAGTGTTTTCCTTTTCCCACATCCATGCCAGCATTAATGGTCATTTAGGTTTTTTGTTTGTTTTTTTTTTTTTTTAATTTTTCATTTATTTTAGCCATTCTGACTAGGGTAAGATCTTACCTCACAGTAGTTTTAATTTGCATTCCCTGATGGCCTTTGTTCCTTTGTATGTTCGGTGTCTTTTCCCTTCTGGCTGCTCTGAAGATTCTCTCATCATTATTCTACAGAAATTTGATTATCGTGTGCCTTGGTGTAGCTTTCTTCAGATTGCTTGGATTTGGTCAGGTGAACTTCCTGGACCTAAAGGATTATAATTTACGCAGTGTAGTTTTTTCATCTATTATTTCTTCAAATATTTTTATAGCCTCTCCTGGGGCTCCAATTATATGTATATTAGATTCCTTTAAGGTCTCTCATTACTGATCCATTTATTATTTTAGTCCTTTGTCTCCCTCCATTTCATCCTGGATAGTTTCAATTACTGTGTCCCCATATTTACTAACCATCACTCTCCCAGTGTTCACTTGGCTGTACAGAATTACATTTCCTACATTTGGCTTAAACAACATTGTAGTTTTCATCTCTAGAATTTCAAACTGTATTGTTTTAAAGTTGTCCTATATGATAGTTTTAACAACTTGGCATATCCTAGAATTGGCCTGGGAAAGAGTTTCAGTGAAGGAAGCAATATGACTCCCCTACAATGATGCATTCTGGCCTGGAATTGTGAGCTAGCATAATTGTGAGCTGTTATTGGGGTATTTCATCACAGAAACAGGAATGAAGCTAGGGTGACCTCTACCGAGCATGGCAATGTGTTTCTATGTCTTTTTGGACTCATGGGATATACTTATAATTTTTTAATCTGTCTAATAATTGGAACATGGAACATGAAACATCTCTGCAGTTTTGCTATTGCTTTTTTGTCTTTTCATACTTTCTGTACTTTATATTAATCTACTCATTTTTGATATTGGGAAAGGAAACTAGAGACCCCTGCATGCTACGCCTGTACACTGTACACTGAGCTGTAGCTACAGTCTGTGCTATCAATTACTTTTTATCTTTTGTTTGTTTGAAATAGAATCTATGTACCACTGGTTAGCTTAGAACTCACTGTGTATACCAGGTTAGACTTGGACATGAAGAGATCTGCCTGCCTCTGAGTCGTGAGTGCTGGAATTAAAGATATTCACAATACTCAGCAAGTTTTTTTATTATTTAAAACAATTTTTAAATTAAATATATTTTGACCATATTCTTCCCTTCTCCCAAATTTTTCCAGATCCTCTGTTCCTCCCTGCCCACCCAACCTTAAGTACTATCTCAAAAAGCAAACGAATTGCCCAACACAACAGCAACTCCCCTTATAAAATGTAAAAAAAGAAAATATAATATCTAAACACGCAGAAAAATAAACTGTAACAAAATAAAAACACACAAAAAATTATTCCTTCTGTTCTTTGTTGGTCAGTTACTCCTGAGCACGAGACTTGTCCTGGAGAGGTTGATATACCCTAGGTCACCCCATTGAAGAGAGCTGATTTCCCTCTCCCGTCAGAAACAAATGACACTTCAGTTCTTAACCTTCACCACAATTAGGTTTTCATTCATTCATTCCTTTTTAAATATAACGAAATAAAATATAAGCTAGAGCAAAAACTATCACTTTGAAGTTGGACAAAACAAACCAAAAAATAAAAACAAAAAATTCCCAAGAGAAGGCAAAAGAGTCAGAGACCCCCTCATTCAGACAATCAGAGATCTCATAAATACACTAAACTAGAATCCATCATAAAATGCAGAGGGCCTGGTGCAGACTGGTGCAGGCCCTGTGCAGAGGACCTGGTGCTGACCCGTGCAGATGTTTATAAGTTCATTTGAGTTTTGCTCGTGCTGATTTAGAGGGCCTTTTTCTTAGTGTTCTTCATTCCTTCTGGCCCATATATTCTCTCTGCCTTCTCTTCCATGGGATTCCCTGAGCTCTGAGGGGAGAGATTTGATAGCGATATCCCATTTAGGGCTGAGTTTCTCACTCTGTGTGATGTCTGGCTGCAGGTCTCTATATTTGTTCCCATCTACTGTTGGAGGAAGCTTCTCTGGTGATGACTGAATGAGGCACTGATCTATGAGTATAGTAAGATGCCATTGTAATTATTTCATTGCTACAATTCTCCCTCCCTCCCTCCCTTCCTCTCCCTTTCCCTCCCTCCCTTCCTTCCTCTCCCTTCCCCTCCCTCCCTCCCTTCCTCTTCCTTCCCCTCCCTTCCCCTCCCTCCCTCCCTTCCTCTCCCTTCCCCTCCCTCCCTCCCTTCCTCTCCCTTCCCCTCCCTCCCTTCCTCTCTTCCTTCCCCTCCCTCCCTCCCTTCCTCTCCCTTCCCCTCCCTCCCTTCCTCTCTTCCTCTCCCTTCCCCTCCCTTCCCCTCCCTCCCTCCCTTCCTCTCCCTTCCCCTCCCTCCCTCCCTTCCTCTCCCTTCCCCTCCCTCCCTTCCTCTCTCTTCCCCTCCCTCCCTCTCTTCCTCTCCCTTCCCCTCCCTCCCTCCCTTCCTCTCCCTTCCCCTCCCTCCCTCCCTTCCCTTCCTCTCCCTTCCCCTCCCTCCCTCCCTTCCTCTCTCTTCCCCTCCCTCCCTCCCTTCCTCTCCCTTCCCCTCCCTCCCTCCCTTCCTCTTCCTTCCCCTCCCTTCCCCTCCCTCCCTCCCTTCCTCTCCCTTCCCCTCCCTCCCTCCCTTCCTCTCCCTCCCTCCCTCCCTTCCTCTTCCTTCCCCTCCCTCCCTCCCTTCCTCTTCCTTCCCCTCCCTTCCTCTCTTCCTCTCCCTTCCCCTCCCTCCCTTCCTCTTCCTTCCTCTCCCTCCCTCCCTCCCTCCCTCCCTTCCCCTCCCTCCCTCTCTTCCCCTCCCTCCCTCTCTTCCCCTCCCTCCCTCCCTTCCCCTCCCTCCCTTCCTCTCCCTCCCTCCCTCCCTTCCTCTCCCTTCCCCTCCCTCCCTCCCTTCCTCTCCCTTCCTCTCCCTTCCCCTCCCTCCCTCCCTCCCTTCCTCTCCCTTCCCCTCCCTCCCTCCCTTCCTCTCTCTTCCCCTCCCTCCCTCCCTTCCTCTCCCTTCCCCTCCCTCCCTCCCTTCCTCTTCCTTCCCCTCCCTTCCCCTCCCTCCCTCCCTTCCTCTCCCTTCCCCTCCCTCCCTCCCTTCCTCTCCCTCCCTCCCTCCCTTCCTCTTCCTTCCCCTCCCTCCCTCCCTTCCTCTTCCTTCCCCTCCCTCCCTCCCTTCCTCTTCCTTCCCCTCCCTCCCTTCCTCTTCCTTCCTCTCCCTCCCTCCCTCCCTCCCTTCCCCTCCCTCCCTCTCTTCCCCTCCCTCCCTCTCTTCCCCTCCCTCCCTCCCTTCCCCTCCCTCCCTTCCTCTCCCTCCCTCCCTCCCTTCCTCTTCCTTCCCCTCCCTCCCTCCCTTCCTCTTCCTTCCCCTCCCTTCCTCTCTTCCTCTCCCTTCCCCTCCCTCCCTTCCTCTTCCTTCCTCTCCCTCCCTCCCTCCCTCCCTTCCCCTCCCTCCCTCTCTTCCCCTCCCTCCCTCCCTTCCCCTCCCTCCCTTCCTTTCTTCTTTTCAGAGCAGTATTACTTGATTTTGCTCTAGGTCCCTGGACTACTCTCAGAGTCCTGGTCATGCAGGCAGTGTTGTATATGGGTTCCTTCTCATGGAGTGGGCCGTAAATCAGATAATTTATTGGTTGCTTACTCCCTCAAGCTTTGTGCCACCATTGTCCTAACATCCCTTTCAGATAACTGAAGATAAAGAGGTTGTGGCTGGCTTTTTGTTTACATTTCATTTTATTAGCATGTCAAGTACTTTCCTATAACAGAGATGCTGGGCATAGGAATGAAAGCTCTGTGTGTAAGGATTCCTGGTACATAGCAGTTATGTGGTGAATGTGCTAGTCTGATAACCCAACATGGCCCTGGGTGAGATACAAGAATTCCTGACATGTAGCAGCCATGTGGTAAACCCAACATGGCACCCGCAGAACACACAGTGAATGAAGGGCACGCCCCTAGGATGGATATGTAAAAATCCCCCCCCCCTCTTAAAAGGAAACATCACATGACAGTCTGTCTCTTTTCTCTTCTGCTTCTCTGTCCTTGTACTTGCCAGGCAATTCTCCTGAATAAACTCCAGTGTGGAGCTGGTAGCGTGTGTCTGATCTTACTATGTGAAGCCAACATTTTGGTGCTGTGACTCAGATAGGCTCTCTCCTGGGCTTAGGTACACATAGGCCAGGATATCCTGATCCGGGGCTCACTACCAGGCCACCTTCCATCTGCCCCACCGGCTCTTGTTCGAACACCACTGGCCTCGATTGGTAAGTCTCCCCTTTCCAGTTGGCATAAAAGCAAACTATTGTCTCCAGAAAAGACTGTTGATCGTCTGGCTTTCCAGTAGGACTCTAGTCTCATGGAGGACCACCCCCAGCCACAATCTTCACTGGTTATGGCTGTTCCTTCTTGCCTGACACTCATTTCTGGCCTTCCCTGATATTGAAGCCCAGCCCAAATAGTTGGATCCTGTCCCCAAGGCTCTGCCATAATTCCTACCCTAGGTGCTGACAAGTGCCTGTGGTGACTAAGTTGGGTTTTACACCTACCCCAAAACTAAAGTTTTTACAGGTGGCAATCATTGGTTCAGGCTTTGCCCGGATGCCTATCCTAGGTGCTGACAAGCATCTAGTGATAGCTAGTGTGGTTTTTATACACATCCTCATGTTGGCTAGCATTGTTTTGGGCTTTGTCCTAATGCCTACCCTAAGAGCTGATGAGTATATTTAATGGTAGCCAGTGTTGTTCCCTGGGGACCACTCATTGGCTGGATCACGACCCAGATTTAGTGGTAGGATCCCTCCCCTCTGGGCCTCAATAATAGAGAATGAGCCAGCAAAAAACGTCTTTCCATCTTCATCTCTAGGCTGTGTTCTTGAGACTCTCAAGCCACTTAGCCTTTTTGCCTTACCTAGACACCGCCAAGCTTATCCGTTATTGCACGAAGAAATGGCCTAAGTACCCCTTAGATAACTCAAAATACTGTCTTATGGTTTGCTAGACCCCAATATTTTTGGCTCACTAGACCCCAATATTTCTGGCTTCCCGCCATCTGTTTCTAGCCACACAACCAGGCCCTTCTCTGGAACCCCCCAACTTTCAAATCTCAACACCCACCTGCAGCTCCTCCAACCTCTTCCTTTCTGGGAATTCCAAACCTGGAGCCTATATTTACTCCACCAGTTATTTGCTCTCCTAAGCATCCCATCCTAAGGATCCTGATCCAGTTCTCCCTCTGCAGGAAGTGGCTGGTGTAGATGGGATAGTGAAAGTTTATACCCTGTTTACTCTGTCAGAACTTTCTCTGGTGGAAAAAAAAAAAAAAAAAAGGGCTCTTGACTGAAGGCAGGTTTGGGAATAGGCCAGAACTCACACAGATGAGGTTCATCAGGCAAATGTAGCAACCCCCCAGGAACTGAGGCTGTCCCAGATGTAGACCCCCATTAGAATTACAATACACCAAGGTGGGTCTTAGCCAAAAACAATTTTGTGACCTGCTTACTGGCAAGTCTGTGTAGAGCTGCTCTGAAGCCTGTCAATTTTGAAAAAAAAAAAAATACAGGGGATAGTACAAGATGAACAGGAGACTCTGTCCCAGTTTTTTTAAATGTCTCATAAATGCACTCTCACAGTATACTAACTGAGAGCGCTGAGGGAAGGCAACTTCTCATGACCCATTTTTTTTACCCAGAGCTACCCCGACATCAGAGCTAAACTTATATCTCTTGAGAGGGGACCGCTGACTGCACAGGCAGAAGTCTTAGTGCTGGCTTTTAAGGTGTATCACAGGAGAGATGAGAAAACACACCAGGAAAGATCCTCCTGCTGGCCAAAGCCATCTGACCAGCTCCTCCATCTCCTCCAATGTCAAAGGGACCTGGACCTCCCAGTGTGTGCTTTAAGTGTGGCCAACTCAGCCACTGGTCTCATTACAGAGACCAGACCTTATAGAGGCTGTTCAGGCCTTGTCCTAGGTGCCACCAAGGGGAACACTGGTCTAAGTGATTATTCCTAAGCCCCATGTGGCAGGGGGACATTATACACAGGCCACTCCCCAGCTGATGTCCTAGGCCTGGCTGTGGTCAGTTGATGCTGCCAGGGCTTCTCTAACCCAACCACCGTCATCACAAAAAGGGAGCCTCAGGTTGTCATAATAATATCAGGGCTGTTCATCTCCTTCCTTGTGGACACTGGTGCCACATACTTGGTCCTGCGGAGTTTTAGGGTCTTATCTCTTTTCTTGCCTCCATTGTCAGAGTGGGAGCCAAACAATTCCGGCCTCATCAGACACCACCACTTAATTGTATTCTCAGAAATATCCCTATCATCCACTCATTTTGGTCATGTCAATCTGCCCCATACCCATGTCTGATCTCACAGTACCTGTGTCTGATTTCATGTGTGAAACCAACACTATGTAGTCACCAACTGAACATCTCTATGTTCGGTAAGTTGTATAGTTATCTTCAGAAATGAGGCCTTCCTGTCAGTTTATGTAGAACAACCTATTATCTTAGCAACAGGCTGGGTTCTTTGGGGATTCCCATGGGATCAGTTTGGACAACAGTTTAACTAGATGCAATGTAAACATGCTACTGGAAACTTTATTTAGTGTCAAAAAATTTTTCCAGTTGGGAATCTATCTCTCTCACTATATGACAGTTTGATTTACATTGCCTTCATATACGTATATATTTTAGAAAATTTCTGCCATTTAGGTTTCCATATTACCACTCAATTTTAGCTGTGTCTCCCCATGCTCCCTCTTACTAGCTTCCTCCTCACCCCTCCCCACTGGATCCTCCTATTCCAAACCCTCTACATCCATCATAAATATCTCTTCTATTTACCTTTGCTAATAATTTCTCTCTGTTCCCCATGGTCCCCTCTCTACACTTACCCTCAGTGGTTCTATAGATTGTGTCTCGGTTCTGTGTGACTTAACACCTAATATCCACATATAAGTGAATACATAACATATTTGTCTTTCTGGGTCAGGATTATTTCATTCAGGATGAACTTTTCTACTTCTGTCCAATTGCCTAAATGTTAGATATCTAATTTCTGGTTATTATGAACAGAGAAGTGATAAACATGGCTGAACAGGTGTCTTTGTGGTAAGATGGAGTATCCTTTGAGTGTATGCCCAAGAGTGATATAGCTGGATTTATGAAGGTATATTAATTTCCATCTTCTTGAAGAAGCACCACACTGATTTTTACAGTAGCCGTACAACTTTATACTCCCACCAGCAGTGGAAGAGTATTGCTCTTACTCAATATCCTCGCCAGCATGAGCTGTCACTTGTGTTGTTGTTCTTAGCCATTCTGACAGGTGTAAGGTGGAATCTCAAAGTAGTTTTGATTTGCATTTCCCTGATGGTTAAGGATATTGAACATTTAAGTGTTTTCCAGACATTTGAGATTCCTTTATGGAGAATTCTCTGTTTATATCTGCATCCCATTTTTAATTAGATCATTTTTTCTTGGTATGTTTTCTTTGGTTCTTTATATATTTTGAATATTAGACCTCTATCTGATGTGGAGTTGATAAAAATCCCCATTCTTTAATTATCACTCTATTCAAATGACCTCTTTTCTGTTTCGTGAGGTCCCTGGTTTTTTTTTTTGTTTTTTTTTTTTCATTTATTTTACAAACCAACTGCAGTTTCTGTTGGTTTTGCACAAGAACAGACAGTCACACACTACCAGTTCCACACTAGAGTTTATTCAGGAGAGTTGCCAGGCGACTGCAAGGGAAGAGAGGCAGAAGAGAAAAGAGAAGGGGTGGGCACAGGTTTGCATAGCCACACTTAGGAGCGCGCCCTCCATATGTGGTGCATTCTGCAGGGGCCATGTTGGGTTTGTGGCTGATACATGCCAGGAATTCTTTTATCTCACCAGGCACCATGTTGGGTTATCAGAGTAGCACGGTTACTACACAGCTAGCTGCTACGAGCTAAGAATTCTTACAGTTTTCACCTCCCGCCTCTTCTCCCAGTCCTCCACTTCCCAACTATCCTCCCTCCTCTTCCACTCCTTCATCTTCATTCAGAAAGGGATAGGCCTCCCATAGGCTTAGGGGATGCGTTGCACATCAAGTTGAGGCACAACCAAGCTCCTCCCCTTTTGTCAAGGCTTGGTAAAGTAAACTAGCATGGGGGACAGGTTCCCAAAACCTAACTAAACACCAGGCTAGAAGTCTTACAGAGAGGCCAAACTACACAACTGTTACACACTAGCAAAGGTCTTAGGTTGGTCCCCTGGAGGCTTCATAACGGTTGGTCCAGAGTCCTTGAGATCCTATGAGCCTATGAGTTCAGGTCAGCTCTCCCTATGAGTTCCCTGTCATGAACCCTCCCCCAACACATATATGGCTTGTACACATTCTCTCCTTCCTTTCTCTATGAATACTCCTAGAGCTCAGCCCAGTTCTTGGCTGTGGATTCTGCATCTTCTTCCATCAGTTACTGGATAGAATATTTCTGATGACAATTAGGGTAATCATCAATCAGATTACAGTAGATGACTAGTTCAGGCACTCTGTCCACTATTGCTAGGAGTCTTATCTGGGGTCATCCCTGTGGATTCCTAGGGTTTTCTCTGGTACCAGGTTTCTCCATAACCCTGAAATGCCTCCCATCAATAATCTCTTTTATTACTCTCTCCCTCTACCCCACCCCAACCTGCCTCCTGAACCACCCTGTCCAATCCCATCCCTATCCCTATCCCTCCATTCCCCTTCCCCATTCCCACACCTAGTTTACCCAGGAGATCTCTTCTGTTTCTCCTTCTCAGGGAAATGCATGCATCCCTCCTTGGATCCTCTTTATTATCTAGTCTCTGGGTCTGTGGATTGTAAGTTGGTTATCTTATATTTTATTACTAATAAACACTTATGAATGAGTATATACCATGGTTGTCTTCTGGATCTGGGTTACTTCACTAAGAATGATTGTTTTTTCCTAGTTCTATCCATTTGCCTGAGAATTTTATGAGATATTTTATATATATAACAGCAGTATCACAGATACTGAGATTGACAATTAATAAATGGGACCTCCAGAAACTGAAAACCTTCTTTAAGACAAAGCACACAATAAAGAAAACAAAATGGCTGCCTACAGAATGGAAAAATATCTTTACCAACCTCACATCTGACAGAGAGGTGATCTCCAAAATATATAAGGAACTTAAGAAACTAGACGGCAAACTAGTTTCTTTAGTTCCTTATATATTTAAAAAATTGTATTGATTGATACAATTTTTTAAAATGGGGTATTGATCTAAACAAAGAATTCTCAACAGAAGAATCTCAAATGGCAAAAGACATTTAGGAAATTGTTCAACATCCTTAGTCATCAGGAAAATGCAAATCAAAGTCTTATACCTGTCAGAATGGCTGAGATCAAAAACACTGATGACAGCTTATATTGGAGAGGACGTGTGGAAAGGGGAGCACTCCTCCACTGCTGGTCAGAGTCCAAACTTGTATAGACACTTTGAAATCAATATGGCGGTTTCTCAGAAAATCAGAAATCAATCTGTCTCAAGACTCAACTATGCAAATCTTGGGCATATGCTCAAGAATGTTCAATCATAGTACAAGGACACTTGTTCAAACTATGTTCTTAGCAGATTTATTCCAAACCTAGAAACAAGCTGAAAAATGGATAAGGGAAATGTGTTACTCAGCTGTAAAAACAATAACCACATAAGGTCCTGATTTTAATTGTTGACTGCAGTACCTGTGCTAATAGTATTTTTTCTCTGCAAATGAGTTGAACACTGTTCCATTCTTTTTATTTTATCAGGTTCAGTTTGTAAGGTTTTTTGCTGAGATCATTGATCTATTTGAAGTTTAATTTTATGCAGGGTAATAAATGTGGATTAATTTGGATTCTTCTACAAATCACCATCCAGTTTGGCTAGCACCATTTGCTGAAGATGCTGTCTTTTTTCCCCATTGTGTATTTCTGGCTTCTTTTTCAAAAATTTGTGTCTGGATTTGTGTCTGGATCTTCAATTTGATTCCATTGTTCAATGTGTCTGTTTTTGTGGCAATGCTATGCTGTTTTTTATGATTTGTTATTGTTCAGAATTGTTTTAACTAACCTATTTTGTGTCTCTCTGTGTGTGTTTCTATATAAAACTGAAAATTATCTCAAGATAGGTGAAGGATTGTGTTGTAATTTTATGGGTATTGTCTTGAATTGGTAGGATGGCCACCATTTTTTACTATGTTACTCCTACCAATCCACAAGCATGAGAGATCTTTCCGTTTTTTTGGTGTCTTGGTCATTGAGCTGAAGCTTTTATTATACAAGTCTTTCACTTGCTTGTTTAGAGATCCCATGCTCTGATATTACTTGATGCTATTGTGAAAGGTAATGTTTCCCTGATTTCTTTCTCAGACCTTTTGTCATTTGTAAATAGAAGGGCAACTGCTTTCTGTAAGTTAATTTTGTGTCTAACTATTTGCTGAAAGTGTTTAGTAGCTATAGAAGACTCCTGGTGGAATTTCAGGGTCCATGATGGATATCATTATGTCTGAAAACACCTTGACTTCTTCCTTTCCGACGTGTACCGCTTTGATCTTCAGTTGTTTTTTTGCTCTAGTTTAGACTAGACTTTAAGTACTTCATTGAATAGAGATTAGATTTTCTTGTTCTTTTAGTGGAATTACTTTGAGTTTCTCTCCATTTAAATTTAGCAATGGGCTTGCTGTAAACTGCCTTTATTATGTTTAGGAATGTCTCTTAAATCACTAATTTCTCCAGAGCTTTTATCATGAAAGAATGTTGGATTTTGTCAAGGGTTTTTTTGTTTTGTTTTGTTTTTGTTTTTGTTTTTTGTTTTTTCTGTATCTAATGAGATTACCATGTGGTTTTTGTCTTTCAATTTGTTTATATGATGGATTATACTTACTGATTTATGTATGTTGAGCCATCTATATCTCTGGATAAAGCCTACTTCATCATGGAGGGTCTTCTTGATGTGTTCTTGGAGCAGTTTGCAAAGTATTTTATTGAATATTTTTCAATCTATGTTCCCCAAGAAATTGGTCTGTAATTCTCTCTCTCTCTCTCTCTCCTCTCTCTCTCTCTCTCTCTCTCTCTCTCTCTCTCTCTCTCTCTCTCTCCCCACACACACACACACACACCTCTCTCTCGTTTGTGTGTCAGTGTAACTGTGACCTCATAAAATTAGTTGGCCAATGTTCCTTTTGTTCTACTTTGTAGAATAATTTTGAGAATGTGGTCATTACTTTTCTTTGGAAATCTGGTAGAATAATGTGATAACACCATTTAGCCCTGGACTTTCTTTGGGAGACTTTTAATGACTGCTTTTATCTCACTTGAGGTTATAGGTCTGTTTGAATTGCTTTTCTGATTTATGTTTAAATTTGGTAAGTGGTACATTTTTATAAAATGTTCATTTCTTTAAATTTACCATCTTGATGGAGTACAGGTTTTTAAAGTATGTCTGTGTGGCTCTCTGGTTATCTGCAGTGTCTGTAATCATGTCTCCCTTTTTATTTCTGATTTTGTTAATGTGGAGCTTCTCTCTACCTTTTAGTTAATTTTGCATAATGGTTTACCAATCTTATTGATTTTCTCAAGTGCTTAAGTGATATTTTGTATGGTTTGTTTGTTTCTATTTTGTTAATTTCAGCTCTGAGTTTGATTACTCATTGCCTTCTACTCCTTTTGGATGTGATTTCATTTTGTTGTAGAGCTTTCAACTGTGCTGTTAAGTTGACAGATGAGATCTTTTCAATATCTTTACGTGGGTGTTAGCACTGTAAACTCCCCTCTTGTTGTGTCCTATAAGACATAAGTTTGGTTATTCTATGCTATTCATTCTCCTTCAATTCTTGAAAGTCTTTGTTGTTTTTTTTTTTTTTTTTTCTCAATTTCTGTCTTGGCCCATTTTTTTATTCAGTGGAGAGTTGTTCAGTTGGTTTGTAAACTGCCTGTATTTCTGTTGTTGATATCCAACTTTAACTCATGGTAGTCTGATAGCATACAGGGAGTTGATTAAATTTTCTTGTATCTATTGAGACTTGCTTTTTTTCTGGCTAATTTGGAGAAAATTCCGTGACGTTCACAGAAGAAGCAGTATTCTTGTGTGTCTAAATGAAATGTTCTGTAACTATCTGTTGGGTCCCATTTGGTTTATGACTTCAGTTAGCACCATCATTTTTTCTGTTTCTGCTTTTGTCTGGAGGTCCTGACTATGGAGAGAGGGTCACTGTGTGAGGGTCAATATATGATGCCAGCTGTAGTAGTGTTTCTTTTTAAAACTTGAGTGCTCTTGTGTTTAGGGCATAGCTGTTAAGAATTTCAGTGTTCTCTTGGTAGATTTTTCTCTTGATGAATATGTCGTATCCTTTCCTATCTCTTCTGATTAGATTTAGTTTAAAGTCTACTTTGTCAGATATTGGCATGGCTGCACCAGCTTGTTTCTTAGGTCCACTTGCTTAATATCTTTTTCCAACCCTTTGCGCTGAGGGTTCCATCCTTCATGTTGAGATATGTTTCTTGGATATAATAGAAGGATGGATCCTACTTTTACATTCACTGTATTAATCTATGTCTTTTTCTTGGGAATTGGGTACTACTGATGTTGAGAGAGATCACCGACCAATGACTGCTGATTTCTGTTATTGCTGCTGCTGGTGGTGATGCTTGTTCCTCCCTCTTATTTTCTGACTTTGCTGGCCTTAAACCATTCATTCCTTGTATTTTTGTGGTTGTGGTAAACCTTTTAGGCTGCTGTTTTCCTTCTAGCACCTTCTGGAAGGGCTGGATTTGTAGATGGATATTGTTTAAATCTGTCTTTATCATGGAATGTCTTATTTTCTCAATCTATGTAAATTGAAAGTTTTTCTGGACAGTAGTCTGGACTGGCATCTATGGTCTATTAAAGTCTGTAGCACATTTGCATTTGACCAGGATTGCTTGGAGTTCAGAGTCTCCATTGAGAAGTCTAGTGTTTCAATAGATCTGACTTTATATGTTATTTGGTCATTCCTTTCTTTATTCTTCATGCTTAGTGGCCAAGGGGCTTCTCTTTTCTTGTCCAGTATATTTAATATTTTATATGCTTCTCCTACTTTGATAGGCATCTTCTTTCAGTTAGGGAAATTTTCTTTTTTATGATTTTCTTAAAAATATTTTCCTGGGTCTGTGACCTGGGTTTCTTCTCCTTCCTCTGATCCTATTATTCTTAGATTTGGGATTTTTTTTCATAGTTTCCTGAATATTCTGTGCCAGGAATTTTTTAGAATTAACATTTTCTTTGACCAAAGTATCCATTTCTTCTATTACGTCTTCAGTAGCTAAAATTCTTTTTCCTGTTTATAGTATTCTGTTGGTGCAGCCTGCCTCTCTGTTTCCTGTTTGATTTCCTTAGTCCTTTATTTTCATATTTCCCTCAGTCTGGCTTCTCTTTATTGATCTATTTCCACTTTCAGGCCTTGACCTGTTTTATTCATTTCCTTCCACCATTCGTTTGTGTTTCATTAAGGGATTTATTCATTTCCTCTTTGGGGCCCTCTATGACACTTGTGAAGGCTGCTTTAAGGTCTTTAACTTTACTCCAGTATGTTGGATTGTTCAGAGCCTGCTGTGGTGGAGTTGCTGGGCTCCGGCAGAGACATACTGTCCTAGTTGTTCTGATTGCGGTTTTAAGGTGACTTTTAGCCCTCTGGGATTGAGACGATTGTGATTCTAGGTGCTGATATCTGGTCTTGCTTTTGTTGAATTGATATTTTCTTTCTTGCTTTCTGGTGTGGCCACTGGGAGTTCGAGGCAAAATGTGTTTTTGGGTATTGGGGCATGAGACTTAGGAATGGGGATGGGTTGGGGTCGATGGAGGAGCTTCATAAGTGGGAAGAAGGCAAGGCTTTCACCACAATCTGTTAGTTATTCCCCAGGGAATGATGCACATGGGGTGAGTAGAAGGTCTTCTACTTAGATGGAGATGAAACTTGAGAATTATCCGTGGAGGAATAGAGGAGAGGAAGGGGTGAAGGTCTGCAGTTAGCCTACTTACTTCCTTGGCTGGGTTGGCCTGTGCATTCCCAGAGAGAGCCTGCTGGGGTTGTGAAATGAGATAAAGCAAAGAGTGGGTGGGGTGGGAGTTGAGTAGCTCTTCAGAGGGGAAGGTCTTTGGGATCCACTAGAGATCAGGTGGGGAGTGTGGCAGATGTTCTGACACAGAGGTGGGTAAAAGACTGGGCACTGGACTTGGAGGAATGGATCAAGAAATGAAGTTCCTCCTCTAACCTGTTTCCCCTGGCAGGAGGGGCCCGTGGGTTCCCGGGGAGCACCTTCTGGAGCTGGGGTTTAGTTAGGATAAAGCAACACATGGAAGGAGGGAGGTTAGGAGGGGAAGATCCATGGGGATCTGCTGGAGGTGGGGGAGGGAGGCAGGGAGGCTGCAGCAGATGTTCTGTTGTAGTCTGGGAATGAAACTGGCAGATTTGAATTGAAGGAACAGAAGGAGAGGTGAAGGTCTTCAGTCAGCCTACCTGCCTCTCTGACTGAAGTGGTTTGTGGTTCTCAGGGAGAACTTGCTGGGGTGGCGGATGGGATAAAGCAAAGACTTGGGGGAAGAAGGTTAGGAGAGATGATCTGTGGGATCCACTGGAGATGGGGGGGGGGGGGCTGTACTGCAGGCACTCTGCTGCAGAGGTGGAGATGAGACCGGGGGATTGATGCAGAAGAATGGAGAGAGAGGTGAAGATTTGCAGTTAGCCTACCTGCTTCCCTGGCAGGAGTGGCCTGTCACAAGTTTTTATCTTTTTTATAAGTCCAATTTTGTGTTCTTTGGATAATTTTCGACATTATAAAATTTTGCCTTGTAGCTAATTTCATTTTGGTTCATTTGTTGTTTGATTGTTTTTCTATATTCTTTTCTTACTAAATGACACAAAATAATAATATACGGTTAGGAGAGCCATGCAATATTTCAAAGCCAGTGTACATTGTATGGAAATCAAATCAAGATAATTGACTTATCATACAAATGTTTATTATCCCAGTGTGTTGAGGATACTCAAAATCCTCTTTAGCCACATTGAAATGTACACTTAACTACAGTTATCTACCTGTGTTATAGGATATTGAAAGTTATTTTTTCTATCCAACTACAGGTGTGAAGCTGGTTCCTCACAGCCAGACACTACCTCTTGCATTTGACATTTGTGAGTTTGTTTTCTGAGAGACAATGGAGTTACTTAGAATAGATTGGTTATCTTCATGAGCCTAGCTTTTAATATTTGTTAGATGAGTCAAAATAGTCTTTGGGTTACAGTAAACTTACTCCAACTAGGAATAATACCCTTCCAAAGTCCTCTAACCAATTACCCCCCCCCCCCATCGTGGATTTCCCTCTAACCAGTGAGACCCTGTGCTGCTTCTCTGATGGTTTCTGTCCTCGTTTATAGGGATCGCAGCAAGCACAGCATTCCAGGGTATCCCTGCAGACCTCTAGAGACCTGCCCTCTGAGACTTCTCCCTCCCCTAACTGTGGTTTTGACTCACAGGCACTTTAGGTAAGGCTCCCAGTGTTCTGACTCCTTGTCAGGTGGTCTGGAAACTCTTGTAGGCACTCCACCAGAGTGGACTTGATTTGCTGCTCTTACGAAGCCTCTAAAAACACTTTAGCATATTTTTCTGTTTTGTTTGTCTAAGGTGGTAGGGTGAATCTGTTTCCTGTTACTATACCTTAGCCACAGAACAAATACTAAATTGGGGTTGTTTACTTATTTATTTTTGTATGTTAGTTGTATACCCTGATATTACAATGGTCTCCAAGGAATTTATAGAGCTGGGCATTCTTTTACCTGTATGTCCTGTTTGTCTTTGTCTATACTTGCATATTATATTTTTATATTCCTTGTCTTTCCTAAACCACTAATCTTCTACATCCAATACATTTTTCCTCTAGTCTTCGCAGCAATTATTTTTAATATATGCATATTTTTGCATTGACTGGAGGTTCCTAATTTACTTACTCATCCACTAATTTTTGAGTAATTAGGTTGTTTGCAATTTTCTCTGTAGATAAAACCAAATGCAGTTCTCTCTCCCACCCTCTCCTCTCTCTTCTCACAGCTCCTTCTCCTTCCCCCCTCCTTTGTCTCCATTCTCTCTCTCTCTCTCTCTGAGAAATTACTGAATTATGTTCCTCTGTAATTTTGTATAAGAAATTAAGTCCTGACCATGAGATAAAGTTAGAATTTCATGTTCTCCACGATTTTCTCCCTCCTTCTACTCTCTCCCCTTCCTCATCAATCTCTTGTTTACTTCTCCACCCCTCCCCCTTTTTTATTCCCGGAAATCACATATTGAACACTGCTTTGCTGCCACTGTGCTGTTCGATGCTTGTCTTGGTGGCACAGACCATTCCATAGGTAAGTGCTGGGACCAAGGAGGAGGATGGGAAGGCTTCTATCATCCCCGACACCCACAACCCCACACATCTCTCACAGGAAATAGGAGTTAGAGCAAGGTGTCATTGCCCTGTGGCAGCCCTCCTGCGCTCTGATGCAGTCTCAGAGGTGGCGGAGGGCCACATGGCGCATGTTAATATGGACTCAAGACTAGGCTGTACCACCAGCTGTCTGATATGTACAGGCAAACTATTTAGCTTCTCCAAGTCTGGTTTCTAATTGCTAAAGGATGATCATAAGGCACCATGCGGCTGTTTGAGACCTCAAGTTGGTGCAGTGGATTCCAGTGCCCATCCATAATCATGCTTACTAGCTCCTTGGTAATGGGAGAGGCCCTAACTACTTTTGAAACTTTTTCCACTTGTGACTGCCCTTAGAAGAATTTGTGTGCCAACCTGGGGTATGTGTATTGGTATTGGGGGTTGCATTTTGACCTAGAGTAACCTCTGCAGCTCATAAGCAAGGCCTGACCTTAGTCAACTTCTTTGTCCTCTGCTAATTTCTTCATTCCTAAATCACAGCACCTGCTTGGGTATAGTTCCTGATAATGGAAATGGATCAATTGGTTCCTGTAAACAACATAGACCACTAAACAGTGCTAAGCCCTGGGGGGTTGCAGACTGACCTCTACACAAACCAAATATGTATTGTTAATAAATGAAAACTTTTGGTATGCATACTTCACAATTTTTGAAGACAAAAGCAATTTTCATACTAATAAGATGAGTGTTGGTTTATTTTTACATGGATAATTAATCTTGGCTGTCTATTTGATTAACATTTGTCAAAGTTGATTGCTACTTTGATTTACTTGTCAATTAAGAACACTCACTGCTTTATATAAATATATACTTCAAGATGGCAGAAGTATGTTTAGGGCTGTCTTAGAAATTTCTAGAAATTCTGTCCTGGTCCCAAGCCAAAAACCATTTAACAATGTTTAAAAATGAAACCCCATGGAACAACACAAATAGCGAATTTTAAAGCCAAGCACTCTTAGACAAGACAATCCAAAGGTTTATTAATTTGACACTTACAGCCGAGCAGTGGTAAAAAGCCTTTGTTATCAGTAACTAAACCATTATGTTTCTCTAAAAATATAAAACTTTTTGCACAGTGAAAATACACGGTCCCTAGCATGCAGTGGGCCTTTTGGGCAGCTTCAGTGAGTACTGATGGTGTGACCCATGCGCGCAAACCTAAGTGACATCACATGAAACAATGTGAGAAGTGATTTCAGGAGCACTGTGGAGTCTTTATTCATCTGATTTTTAAAAAGTACTTTTTGGTCTTTGTGTATCCAGAAACCTTTTACTGCGGCCACATTGTTCATAATCCCACATTCAGCTGTGGTTGGGGTCCACAGTTTAAAATGCTGAGGATTAGACAATAAATACCTCAGACTTCAGTTTACAAAAGGTACAAGAAGGGTGTGTGTGTGTGTGTGTGTGTGTGTGTGTGTGTGTGTGTGTGTGTGTGTATCTGTGTGTGTCTGTGCACTGCATGTGAGTGTGGGATCCCGTGCTCACATCCTACACCACTGGACAGTAGGTATTTTTCTCTATTGGCTTGGCCTTTCGCCTTGAGACAGGGCCCGTTACTGTACTGGAAGCGCAGCTGGCCGGTGAGCTCTCCTGCTCTGCCTGTCTCAACTGCTTGTTGTTAGGGTTACAGCCATTCAGAGCTACCACAGATTTTATGTGAGTACTGGGGGTTTAAACTTATGTCCTGATGCTTGCAGATAAATGCTTCCACTGAGCACTTTCTAGTCCTCAGAGGTTCCTTTCTGAAATCTAAAGAAGTGGCAGATTTGTACACAGAACTAGCATTGGCCCATATCTCCACTATCAGTGACACACTGAGAAATACTTTAAGAACTCTTCTGGGTCAGATAGTTCTCTTCATTCCCCTCCCCCCCCCCCCCCCCCCCCCGGCCCTCAGTTAAAAATACTGTTGACTTAAACAAAATTCCTACCTAGACAGGCTGGTCAGTAGGTGACAACCACTGAGCAGCTGTCCACCTGCAGTAATGTGAAACCATAGTGTGAGCTTTGGGTAGAAATTTAGGCTCTGACTGAAGTAGGTAAAATTTTGTGTTGAAGGAGGAAAAAAAAAAATCAACATACTGAGTAAGCAAATCAAAGTCAAATAGCAGCTGTATTCCTGATACAAGATTGGGGGGTGGTCCAGGTGACCTCCAATAGAAATGGAAAAAGGACTAACATTTTAAAAATATCTCTGTTTCCAGAAGTAAGGACTTGTACCAAATGACAGCTTCAGGGTATAACTATAAAATCTATCTTCCTTGATGTTCTGAATAAGCTGCCTTGACTTGCAAGTTTCCCTTTTTGGCTGCTAATCATGGAAGGAATACACGCTTCCCATTTTCCCTTCTTTTTTTTCTTCTTTTCCAGACAGGGTTTCTCTGTATAGCTCTGGCTATTCTGAAACTCATTCTGTAGACCAGGCTGGCCTCGAACTCACAAAGGTCAACCTGTCTCTGCCTTCAGAGTGCTAAGATTAGAGGTGCACCACTGCCCAGCTCTTTCCTATTTCTTCCCTGAAGGCTTAAATCTCCATTTCTAAAAGCCCCTGTTCTATATTTTGTAGCTTCTGTGTTCTGTGCCTGTGTTGATGAGAAGAGACACTGGAGAGAATTTTATAAATTACTAAGTTCAACCCTGTTGATTTACAGATAAAGACAGTGTATACCTACCTTACCTTATTTCCTGTTATTACAGCAAAACACCAGAGACTGGGCATTTTGTCAAGGAAAAAAAAAAAAGGTTAATTTAGTTTGCAGTTTGGGAGGATAAAAATCCAAGATCAGGCAGCCCCAGCTGTTAGGCTTCTGGAGGCCTTTTGTCTACACGTATGGAATGAAGTCACATAGCAAGAGCGGGTCAGGGTAACCTGATGACAGAATAGGAAGCAAAAGGCCTGCAGATAGCCTGGTGACTCTTATAGTGACCTGTTCTCCAGAAACCGCTCTACCCCTCTGAGACCTGGTTCACTCCAAGAGACCAGCATTTACCCCTCTTGGAAGAAATTGTGACATTATCATCTCCCACCAGGTTCCACCCCATAAAGAGCCAACTGCCTTTTCATGATACATTGGGAACCATACTTCCAAATCTCGAATCTTTGGGGAAAACATTCAGACTGTAAGCCACAGTCCAAAGTGTTGTTGATAATAATAAAATCAAATGATGATAATAACAGCAATAATAATAAATAATGTGTGTGAATAGAAGGAAGCATGAAGAACATTTAAACATTGGTGTCCCCCAGCCTGGTCTGATGGGTGAGTGAAAAGGATCATTCTCAGGCGTTCCAGTTCAGTATCAGGATTTGACTCCATGTCATATGTAGCTAATTGCTTGTGCTTTGATCTGCAGAGCTGAGACTTGGGTTTCTAGCACTGCCCACTACGCCGCCCAGAAATACATGTGCTGAAAATGAACAAAGGAATATGAACTATCACCTGACGCAATGCATTGAGGTGGACATATTTCTATTTACATAGAATTCCTCCTCAAAATACAGTTAAGTCACATAGAAGCACTAGGTAATATGTAGAGCTTACCTGTGGCCTTAAAGAAAACACTTATGTCATAAAAGAGAATATTAAGAGGCTGAAGAACAACTCCAGACTGAAAAGAACAAATATATATGATAACTAAATGCAATACATGATTCACAATTGGATCTTGGAGAGGAAAAAATTACCAGAAAGAACATTTCTTGGGCCATATAGTCGGCACTGGTTGGCATAGCAAAACACCATAGGCTGAGTGGCTTACACAATAAAAAATGGGTTTCTCACAATTCTGTAATCAGGAAATCCAAGATCAGGATGCTGGCATGGCCAAATCTGCTAGGCTCTCTTCCTGACTTGTAGGTGGCCATCTGGCTATGTTGTCACACGGGAGAAAAGCAAACCTTTTCTGAGAATCTCTAATCTCCTGAAACCCACAATGCACCTTCAAAATCTCATCTAAACCTGGATATTTCAACACTGCCACACCAGGGGTAGGACTTACATATATACATATGGGGGACACAATTTTGTTCCTATTGAAACTACTAATAAAACCTGAAAAGGCTGAGTTTATGCAATAGTGTATTTTTAATAATATTTATAATAATAATTATAATGTTCTTAATCTGGTAATTCTGTGGTTATGTGAAAGAATATTTTTCTCAGATAATTCATCTTAAAGTGTGTCCAAAGGGGATGTCTATGTGACTTACTTTCAGAAAAGAAATTAAGACTGAGATTTTGATTCCTCCAAAGTGGGAGTGACATCAATGTCACTTGCAGATGAGTGGACCTTGAAGTCATCATGTTAAGTAAAACTTTATCCAGAAGCAGAAAGGAAAGTGGTGTGTGTTTTCTTTTATACGTGGAAACAAAGCATGCCTCAAATACGGAAGAGACAGTAGGTGGGTGGAGAACACACAGACCAGAGCATAGCACGCCATTGTACAGTTAAGTTAGCACGACTGAATAGCTATAAAAAATAAAAATAATTCTGAGTTAGGATTAAAGAGGAGAGAGAATAATGAAATGTGGCAACATGTTAACAATTGGCTAAGATATATAAAGAGACACATTTATTTTACTCTTGAAACTTTTGGTTTAAAATTATATAAAGACAAACACTTGAAAATTTACTTAAATCACAGGTATCTTTCTTGGATTGATTGGGGGGCCACAGGACACATAAATGAAATGTCACATATATCACTAATTTGTGTCCTGAAATTTACCAAGGGCAGAAATTGGATGGAGGTGACCTAAGTTAGAATAAGACTGGTTCCTATGCTCCAATTTGCAAAAAAATTCTCAATTTCATTGCAGATCAGCTATTAGTGTATCTACAAAGCACATGTTTAAAATGGTCTCGGCTAAATTCTCTACTCTTTCAAGCGAGTCATATGTAATTGACGCTCTCAGTCCTATGTGTCATGTGCCCAGCACATACCAACTCATAAAAATGTCCTGAGGCATTAATTATCACAGCTAAGGAGAGTAAAGGCGGTGGCTCCTGCTAATTGTCAAAATCCCCTCTGTGGCCGCACACTGCCACACACACAGTTGGAGCTTAGAAAACATGAATTGGCGATGAAAGAAGGCATTCCTCTTCCTTTGCTGGCAACAGCAGTGATTAAGATGGGGGACACATCAAAAATCTCCTAGTGCCTGCCCAGGCACAGACACTGTAGCTGAACTTGGATCTTGAGCAAGTGGGGGGCGTCTTGCAACAGCGATCAGCAATTCCGTTTGATTTAGGAAGTGCTAATCAATAGTAAGTTCAGCTTGAGGAACTGCACTAGCTGAACCATTTTGCATCTGGCACCCAGGACTGACACACCCCAGCTGCAAAGGAGGGGGGGGGGGGAGAAGTATAAATACTGGAAACAAGTTCATGAAAATTCTGTATACCTCTTTCTGACGTTAAAAATTGTTTCGATTTTCAAAGATCAAAACCTCACAACCAAGTAAAAGACATGAAACACAGCAAGGCAAGAGTAGGTAAACACAAGGCCTTGCCCACAGGGTCCCCAGGTGATCTGTCTTTGTCAAGGAATCCTTTACACATCAGAAGGATTCCCAGCCTCTGCCAGCTTGTCTCATGTACTATTTCTATCCCTTAAAGGGTTTCTTTCTCTCTTCTCTAGTAAGCAGCAGTTTACAGCACAAGATTGGGCTCCAATTTTCTTCAAACTGAAGCTTGTGCAAGTTTTGAGAAGAGCTTATTTCTTAAATCTAACTGTAATGTCCGTTTACCCTCAAAGGCCATTCTTTTTATACATTCTGGCACCTGAGGGTGACAGATGACAATTAGCAAGTCTATCCATTTCAATTAAAAAATAAAACCCAGGGACACTGATGTGAACTGTGTCCAAACTCCCTTCCCGGAGATGCAAAATGTGTATACTTCTCTGGTACCTAGGATTCTAGAGTGATGGACATTGGGGTTGACAATGAAGGGGAGGAAGGATGGTGAGCTGGCCCTTGGGCTACAGTGGGTAGGCATCCCTACAGGGTGGATCTGCAGCTGGAAACCAGACCATAAGCCGTGTGACTGTCCATCTGAAGAAGATCTAGAGCCCCAAGACCAGGATAAAACGAAGGGAAGGAAACGGAATCAAGATGGTGACAAACCAAGGCTGTGAAAGCACCTGCCTGGCCTAGCCCTTAGCTGCCTCTCCTAGCCGTTGGCTGACATCTTGGAACGTTTCTGATCATCACTATGATGAAAGGTACAGACAAGGAAAGAGAGAATTTATGCATGGAAAGAACTCAGGATTCTTAGGAAGGAAAGCATGAGCTAGTTAAGCCTTTTTGACTATTATAATACTCATTCTATGGAGCTAATTCATTTCCCATTGTGAAAACAAAAGCAGATCCATTTATATGGTGATGAATTTTTAGGCATTTTACTTTTCTCTTGGACAGCCTGGTTTTGCAATTTTTATTCTGAATTGATTTTTTTTTTTTTAATGAGTGAAAAGAAAACAAAAATGGAGAGAAACAAGGTGATATGGCTATACACCCACTGGGTGGCCCTGGCACACCCTTTCTAGATGGAGCATGCTACCTGATTTATAATCATGACGGTACTGTCATCTGACAAATGCCCCAACTATATCGTGCTGAATCTCCCTTCTGACTAAAAACAAAAACAGTTTCCCTCATCTCTAGATTTTCCAGATTTTTGACACTGTTCCTTACTGGGAAGATCTTTCAGATGTGATCAAAATCCAGTCTTGATCTATCCCAATGCAAAGCGTTTACTCTTTCCCTTTCTCATCAAAAACTTGGTTAGTCTGTGGTGACCAGGTGGGGTTAGGGTCACCAGCAGCAGATGCTCAGATACCATCCCCTTTTGTCTCTCTTTCCTCTTCTTATGGAAGTGGAGGGAAGAATGGAAATGACGACGTTATTTCTTGAGTGAGACAGTCTTCTCCCTGACCTTTGTTGGGAACTTGTTGGTCTCTTCTGCATGTCAGAATCTGAATACAGGACTCTTAGAGGACAGGACACAAAGGAAACCCTCCACGAACCAATGACCTAGGTGGTCCTTTGACATGAGGTTTAAATCTCTGAAAGGCACAACTTCCCCCAGTAGAAGACCCTCTTTTGAGAGGCATCCCCCTAGTGGCAGACTGACAGTGATATAAAGACTCTACTAAATGACAGGGTGCAGGCTGTCCCTCTCTCTGTCTCTTAACTCTTTCCATACCCTACAGTATCAAATGCTGCAGAGGCACACTCTCAGAGAATCCCCCTCAAGTGAAGACCACTAGGCTTCCCTAGACATACATGGAAAGCAAGCACAAGTCAGGCAGATGTCTAGATAACTTGGGTCAGGATTCTCTCTAGTCTTCAGATTTTCATGATGGCTGCTGTTGGACGGTGAAGACATCACTTCTCTTTGTGAACTTCATCCTCTCCAGAAAGGCCCCTCCTTTCTATCGGGTCTCAGTATGCCTTCTTGGGAGGTCACTGGTCATAACTGTTGTGACTGTGACATCATGGTAGGTCTATGGAATGTGGAGAACTCAAGAGTCTCTGTCTTCATTTTAGGTCTTAGCCGCAGTTCTGATACAACAGGAAAAATAAAATGGAACATGTGTGTTGCAGACCACCCATCAACTCTGCTAAGTCTACATCTTGGGGAAGTCACATATGTGTGTAAAGAGACGGCTGCAGAAATATTTCTAGTCAAAAACTAAATGCAATCTAAAAGTCCACAGCCATAGAATGGACCAATAATGTGTGAAAGTGGTTTGATAGTCAAGCCAGTGTCCATAGGAACCCACAGGTATGCACAGATACTCAGAGCTGCTGCTGTTTACAGTGAACCCTGTATGTTCAGGCTGGGACCAGAATAAGGTCAGTTAAACACTGTGAATATCACTCCTCTGTCATTTGATTGAATTCATTACGAAGGAAATGAATAAAATAACTCTGGATAGATAGCCACTGTGTGCTCAATGAAAGATGTATAGAAAGAAAAATGATCCCATTGTGTGTCATTTTTAAAGCACAGGAAAGGTTTTATGTGTATGAGTGTACTGGGGTATGAAAGCATGGATAGAAAACGCTGCACTGAGCTCACAACAGAGATCTTTCTGAGGAAGGAAGAGGAGGATGAGGAGACTGAATATTGAACATGGATTTAACAGCTATTCGGATTCTGTATTTCTTCTTTTGAGACCAGATCTCAGCTAGGAACGGTGGCACATGCCTGCCATTCCCACACTTGGCAGGAAGAGGAAAGAGTCGAGAGGTTAAGGCCCGCCTCACCTACGTCCTGAGTTTGAGAGCAGCTTGCTACATGAAGCCCTGGCTCAGACTCAGAAAACAGAGAGAGAGAGAGAGAGAGAGAGAGAGAGAGAGAACAAGCCCAAACAGACACAGAAACAACAAAAGAAAATAAGGAAAAAGAAAATATTTTTCATCAAAGGGCATCATCAAAAGATGAGAAGACAAGCTTTGGATGTAAGAAATTATTTGGAAGTTACCTATGGGATAAAAACTCAACATTCAAAATAAATGAGAACAAACCAAAACCCACACCAAGCTTTTACAATCCAACAAGAGATTCAAAAAGACAGCCCTATCTTTAAAGAACGATATAAAGTTGAATACATATTTCTCCAAGGAAGATGCATGGAAAGGTGCTTCCATTAACCACAGCACGAGTCAAGACCACATATCAAAAGCTGAAAAGCTATTAAAATAATAAGCAAAAAGAAAAGAAAGGAATCCGTGTTGGCAAAGGTCTGGGAAGATTGGGAGCCTCCTTCCTTGCTTACATCTATCTACTTTGAGAGTTTCAAAAAATTTAGAATTTTCAAATAGCAATTTCACATTTTGCTATATACCAAAAAAATAATGAAAATCAGGCAGGGACATTTGTAACATTGATTATAATTATAAAATATGTAAACAACTCAGGTGTTCACCAACTGATAAATGGATTTTTAAATGTGGTGCATATACAAAGGAATGCTATTTGGCTATAAAAGAATGAAGTTTTCATGCAGGCTACAATGTGGATGAACCTTAGAGATGTTTTTTTCTGGGCGAAATAAGTCATATGCAAAAGAACAAATAATGTACATACAATTCTACTTTCAAGAACTTTCTAGAATCTGGAAATTCATAAAGAAGGCTTTCTTGAGATCTGGGATAGGAAAGTTAAGAAATTATTGTTTCATTATACTGAACCTCTGATTGGATGATGGAAAGTCGCTGTGTGTGTTATCTTCCTCATTGCTGTGATAAAGCACGAGCAAGGGAAACTTGGGGAAGAAAGGACTTACTATATCTGATAGGTGAGAGTCCGTCATGTAGGGGAGGCAAGCAGGAACTCAAGCAGGAACTTGGAGGCAGAGACTGAAGCAGATAGCATGGAGGAATTGTGTTTACTGGTTAACTTTCCATGGCTTTCTCTGCCTGCTTCCTTACGCACCCAGGACCACCTGCCCAAGAGAGTAGGGACAAGACCCACAGTGTACTAGGCCCTCCCACACCAGTTATTAACCAAGGAAATGCCTCCCCTGAAGTGCCCCCCGGCCAGTCTGTTGGACCTTCCTCAGCTGAAGGTCCCTCTTATCCACATGACTAGTTTCTATCAAGCTGGCAAAAACTAACCAACACAAGTGTAGTGGCCACAGTGTTATAAATGTAATTAATTTTGTTGAATTGTGTACCTTAAATGCTTATAATGGCAAAGTTTATATCTTATATAATTTGCCATACTTTAAAAAAGCCAGGTGGGATAACCCATGCTTGTAATCCCAGGACTTGGGAGATAGAGACAGGAAGATCAGGAGTTTAAAGTTTGCCTTAGCTACTCAGAGTGTTTTAAGGCCAGACCAGCTACAGTAGACATGTCTCAAGATAAATAACAAAACAACAAAAACCAAACAAAGAAACAACAGCAAGACCCAATGCAATTTGCCACACCCACCATGTGTGGTCTGTTTTTTCGCTTGTTTTGCATTGTTTGTGATGAGGACTGCCTGTCTGGCCCAACTGTCCTCAAACTCACCACTTAGCTTCTATGCGCTGGATTATAGGCGTGTGCCACTTTACCTCCGAACTCCTAGACTTTAACTGGGTAAATTAAGTATGCGAATTATATCTCAACTACACTTTTAAAGTATGCAGGAACACAGTAAAGTGCAAATGCTCATTAATTCTTTGAAATGAGGACGAGGGCTTGCTTTGTTGTTATTCTTTGTACATGTCTGAAATGTAAATGGTTCTTTCCAAATCAGAGCACGGGAGGCAGAAAAGCAGCTGGGTGTGGAAATGATATCCTAAAGAGGGTGTAAACACTGAAGAAGGAAACTACACAAGCAACCACTCCCACCCGCTGCATTAAGAAATGCACGTTTTCTTTTAAACAAGCTAACTCTGATGCTCCCGAAACTGCCGATTAAGTTTGCTTTGATTCAGAGGGTAGAACTAGCTACTAAATGACCAAAATCAGCCTTAGAGGTTTTGGAGGTCAGAGATCAGATAGACACAAGGAAGTAGTAGGGTGGGCCTTAGAGTCTCCCCTTTTTTGAATTGAGGAATGGGAGAGAGAGGAAGCCGCTACTGGATCCTCTGATGCTTCTCTGATCATTCTGGTTCTTACTCCATATCTGACTTCTGAGTTGTACTGATAAGGAATAATTAGATAAAGGCTTCAGAACTAAGAGCTGAGGGTTTTCTAGGAAGCCTTTGTCTGGCAGGGTTGCTCTAGGGTGTAGAAAGCACTGTGCATGTGGGAAGAGGCCAGATCGGGAGTTAGGGGTGGAGGTATGAGGTAGGAATGGGGGTAGAACATTCGTTCACAAGATCCCTCAACCCCTGGATGCTCTTCTCAGAGTTCTGGAGTCACGGCTCTCACTTCTGCCCACGGAGTATGCATAATCTCATGCCTCAGTGGTGTGCAGCTCAGAATGCCAGGGCCTGCTTCACAGGCTGCTGAACTAAGGCCAGACTAAGTCTTCTGCCTTTGGGCTTAGACTCTGGAATGTGCATGAGGGTCACAGTACAAGCAGAGCTGTGAGAAAGGCTGTGTTCCCAAGTGTCAGCAGAGAGTCCACGCTGCATATAGTCAGCTAGACTGGGGATCAGTCTAAAGGGCTCCATAGCTCCAAGAACCCCAGAACACCTGAGAATCTTCAAGCAAGTGCCACTCTGTTGGAAGACTCCTTCTAGGGAACCCACCTGCCTCTTAGAGTGCTAGAGCCTATGGTAGAAGGTACAGCTTACTGAGCTAGCTTTGAAGTTCCTTGATACTGATGATCTTGGAAAAGAAGCTACTGCTAACTGAGCCCTGCTCTAAGTCTGCAGGACTGGGAATGCATTTGGACCAAGCATTCTCTTCCATAGTCTCACCACTGTACAAGGCAGGCCCTGCTTCTCTTAGTGACCTCCAGCCAATTGAGGGGGATTCCTGCAGACTGTCATCCTATACCATAAGCATGTCCTTGTCCTGTCTGCTGCCCAAGGTCAGAAAAGTTACAGCCCCATGAGCCCTCCATAAGGGGCTCCTCCATTCTCCAGCAGAACTAAAATCTCTTCCTGTTTTCCTTCATAACCTGTGAGCTCCATGTTCTTGCACAGTGACCCACTTACTCTTGGGAAAAGAACCACTTCTAGTAACAACTTCTGCACTTGGAAAATAGGTTATCAAGTGTTTTGCAATTTTTTTAAAAAAAATTCAAGAACATTAAAATCATAAGGACTCTCTCCTTTTGTTATTTTATGGTTGTGAACTGACACCATGCATGGGTCACAGAAAGCCCTTTTATAGGTTTTAAGAAACAAAGCCTAAGTCCTTCTGGGAAGTAGTGTCAACTGAAAAACAGACAAAAAACAGCAAAGCCCTGACATCTAAAAGCAAAAGTCGTTTTCTTTGGATCTATAGTTTGTCCTAGAAACTTAGTTATGGTACCAAGGTCAGCGATAGGCACAGATATCTTACAGGTCTCAACAAGATGGAAAATCCCAGCAGTGTATTCAGACACATGACTCATTCTGCACATTTTGATATCACTTGTCTTAAGAGACACCCCGTAGTCAGTCAGAAGTCAGTAGTCTTCCATGTATTAAGAACAGCACACGAACTGGGGCCAGGGAGATGGCTAGGCCAGTAAAGCAGAGATTCAGAAGACAGATCACTTGAGTCTGGTCACTGAAATCCATTAAAAAGCCAGATGCGTAGTGCACAGCTACAATGTCAGCATGCCTGAGGCTCTATGAGAAGCAGAGTTGGAATCTGTAGGACAGCAGAAAGAGAGAGCCTGCATCAAAGCAAGGTGGGGACAGCAATCTTGCCTTTGGATCCAGCTGCCATCACTATCTAGATGGTCTTGGGCAAGACATCTTATATGTAAAGCAGACATAATAGCTTAATGTTCATGTACAACGATTTTCTAGGCAAAAAACAGGATAACACAAACTGTGTGACCCCCCCCCCAACAAAAAATCTATTCTCTCATAGTTCAGAAAGCTCCAAGTCCAAAATCAGAACTGTTTCCTCCTTGGGGCTCCTGGGAAGACCTTGGTCCATGCTCTCTGCCGGGTTTTAGTAGTTACTCGAAGTCTTTGGCATGTCTAGGATCACAGCGTTTCTTCAGTCTCTAGCTAGTATCCTCCCCGGGGCTCCTTTCCTAGTGTGCCCTAGATTTGCTCTTCCCTTTGTCTTATAAAGATGCCAGTCATTGGATTTGGTTCACAACCTCATTCATTATGGTCCCATCTTAACTCCATCACTTCTGAAAAATCCCAAATATGATTCCATTTACAGACACTAGGGAGTTAGAATTTGAACGTATCTTTTTAAGGGACAGTTCATTCTGCTACAGCATGCTCACAGTACATTCTTAATAAATGCTGTTTCCCTTCCCCCAATATTATGATGTTTTGAAAGTGTTTCTTCAACCGGTTTTATAATCAGTTTAATTGTGAGATTGTGTTTTAGAATCACGGGCACAAAACTGTCTTGTGATTGGAAATGCATGCATTTCCTAAGTATTTGGTCACGCTTAGGGATGCCATGGGAAATGCCAGGACTCAGTGAAACCTAAACTTTATTTATTTATAATTTACTTTATTTGAATTGGTGCTTTGCCTGCATGCATGTCTGTGCCAGGGAAGTCAGACCTTGGAATTACAGTTATTAAATGTTATGCAGATGCTGGGAATTGAACCCAGGCTGTCTGGTAGAATGGCCACTGTTCTTGAACCACTAAGCCTTCTCTCCAGTCTGAGACTTAACCTTTAAAAAGCAATGTACTGCAAATGTGTGCCACAATGGTCATCTGGCCTTTCAGTGTTTGTTGTCAAATATTGATTAGCAGCTAGCTAACAAGACTAACATTACCACAGGTCACAGAAACCTACTTAGGAGAAACCATAGAGTGTGTTTTTAAATATCCACAGAGGGTTAAGAAATGCACAGAAGTAGAAAAGTTTAATAATTGCCTTTGATATGGGAAAAAATATAGGTACTGTTTCCTACAATTTCCATTGGATTGATTTCAAAACCTTACCCAGAATAAGAGCAGAGCAATATGCCAGATTCTTTGGCTAAATCCTTCATTGTCAAAGCCTTGAATTATTGCAAAGACCTGAAGATTTCAGAATAATGATGATGTGGAGCAGTAACTTTGTATCACTGTGCAAAACGTACAGAGCTATAAATCTTATTATAATACAACATAGAGTTCTAGAGACGCTTAAAGCCCTTTAAAAACCAACTCAGCTAGTTGGGAAAATGAAGCATTTGCAATTTACTGATAAAAAAATTAAGGTTAATGACCTCACTATAATCATGGCAGAGGGAAAGGTGAATTTGCTTGGCTAATTACATTGTGACTGATCTGGTCTACAACCTACCCTGTCATATTTATGTTTTAATGAAATATAAAAAAGTTTGCAAACATCTTGTCTGCCTCATAAGTGTGTCCCCTAGGACCACTGAAAGATCAAAAAAGGAAATTTCAAACATGCAATCTGGCAAAACGCAAAAGGAGCTGGAATAAACAAGCCATGCTTTTCTAGTTCACATTACACAGAGACCAGCAGAGTACTGGTGTTCCACATCTTCCGTCAGTGCTTCAGCTATTCAAGGACTATTGTAACTATGAATCTGAAGACTCAGACTTCCCCTTTCTCTTTTTTTATCTTATTATTGTATTGATTTATTTTCCCTTCAACAGAATCCTTTCCAAAGTTTCCGAAGACCCTGGTCTCTTGCTCTGGGCTCATTTCTTAGTAGTCTATCAGCAACTAAGGTACTTGCTGCCTTTTGACTGTGGTTAAAGTGTGTTCCCTGAAAGTCTGTCTGAAAGACTTGTGACAGTCTGACGGTGTCAGGAGGTAGGGGCCCTTTAAGAGGCGGGGACTAGTGGAAGGTGGTTAGGTCATTGGGGTACTGCCTTCAGAAGGGATTACATCTCCAGTAAGACTGAGTTGCTATAGAACAAGACCATCCCAGGCCACCTCTCTTCCGCATAGAATCACTTCTCTTCCTGTGTCACCCCCATGTCATGATACAACCATGAGACCCCCACAAAGGGCTGGCAAGATGGATCCATCAAATCCTGGAATCTCAGCCCTGAAAACTGTAAGCTAAAACAAACATATTTTTCCTTTATAACTACCCAGCTTCATGCATTTTTGTTAAAGCAACAAAAGCACACTAATAACAACACAAATCAATATTTCTTATCCGCGATGATGCTCCTGGCTCTCCCTCTTTGTCTTGCTAGAAGTAATCACTTCAGGGTATAACTCATCCGGGAGAAATGTATTCAGCTCTCTCCTTGCTCTGCTCTTGACAATGAGCGGATAAAAGCAATTTAGGACAGTAGCAAATTTACCAAAAATTCTAAAACAATTGTTTTCTGAAAACTGGCCTGTTGAAAAATCTTAGAGCCTGAGGAAATGTGTCCAGCACAATGTATTTCATCTGGATTGCTGTTTACCTTGACGCCCCCATTGCTGTCCTTAAGGATTTCATCTGGTGGCAGGAAGGCTGTGTGGGCTATTTCAAAGGCCAAATCTGCAGTTTCTCACGGGTACACTTTCCTCTGGGGTCTTGGTTCACAAGGGCAGCATCAACAATAACAAAACATATGAACAACAACCTACACAGAGCAAAAACTAAATCCACCATGACTACCAGAAAAAAGCGAGGTTCCCAGAAGTGTCACCTTACCATGTTTTGCAAGGTCAGAAAGAAAGACTGTGTGCTATGTAGAAATCACAGTGTCAATATGGCTTTGAGAACAGGGACGTAAGGCACCAGATGTTTATTTGGTGGTTGGAAGGGAGGTGGGCTTGAGCAGTGAAGCAGATGTGGATGGAAATCCCTTGCTCTTGCATGCATGGCACTAGTCTACTTTCCCTAGATGATGCCTTTTCCGGGTCAGGGAAATGAGGTCCTAACAAACCTGAACTTCAGCATGGCAGGGCTGAGTGAGAATGAGCCTCCTACAGGCTGATGTTGGAGTCTCATGCCTGACCAGAAGGAACTGGTAGGAGCCACTGTTATGTGGACCACATGGAGCTCCTAGGGCCCAAAGGCTGCAAACTCAGGAGCTAGAGAAGCTCTCATGAGCTCCTCCTTTTCAACCGTGCTACCCCAGGTGCTGCTGGCTGAGGTAAAAGAGATGAGACTGAGAACCTTTGGCTCCAGTACCTCTGACAGTAGGGAGCATGGACACAATATTGAGACCCTGCTACCCATAATAAATACTGGTTTAGAGAGACAAAGGGTAGTAAAACCAAGATTCCTTTTAGCAAATTCCCTTGTAAATAACCCTACCCACCTGTCACATACCCAGAAGCTTTTCAATGGAATTGTGCATATGTGTGTCACAATATAGTTCTTACTCAGGAAGAAGACTCAGTTCACTCACTGCATTGGCCCATGCATGCTTTCTGTTTTTTAGCTACAGATAATGTATATTAAGGAATCTCAGACCCCTTTCTATTCTCAACCTCTATTATTAACTCTGCTTCAAAAAAAAAAAAAAAAAAAAAAAAAAAAAGGTCTGGTGGACTAAATGCTTGCAAAATGGATTGAATAAAATAGGTTAAATATTCACATTGAACATTCCTCTGTGTTACTGAGCATATCCCAGCTAACTGAACTCAATAACCATGTGAGTTTATGAATGGTTGTGTGCTTATAACATTTCCAACACTAAATAGCTAATATCTGTGTTGAATTAATATAGTATACTAATATTTAGCCCTTCTCTTACCAAGGTTAATTGTTAATTACTCCAAGGCAATTATTTATATGCTTGAAAGTGCATTTTCTGAGCCTGGGTCCTTAGTGCTATGTGTTAAGATTTGTAAGAGGCAAACACACTTGTATAAAGGCAAATTAATTATTTAGGGACGAAAGCCTTAATCAAGGCAGCAGGCCACTACAATAATTAGACTGGGAGAGAAAGAGGCAGCAGCATAATCCTCATAATTTCTTCTACCTTCTCTTCAAGTGTCAGAGCTGAGTGTCTATCTGGGAAGCAGGCACAGTCTCATACACACCCCACAAATACTGAGGAAGGCCCACTGCTCCCCACTGTGCCCCACCTCTTTTTATCATTACAGCCAAAGGACTCCGAGACACAGATCACTTACAGCATGTTAGAACAAATAATCCGCTTGGTCATTCCACAAGGCTCCAAAAAAAATAGACCTTTGAACAATGACAGCTGGAAAATCCTGAGGCATCAGACAGTACTAATAGAGGAGTCTCCTCCTGTTTTCCCGAGTCTCTGAAAACCAAAGGTATAGTCCACAGCACAGCATGTGACAAGACATTTATTTTCATCCATTTGCCGGAAGCTGTTGAAAACTAGAAATTTCAAATTGGATCAAATGTTTTAAAATAGGTTAAAATCAATCTTTTCCTTGCATTTGGGGTTCTGCTCCAAAAGTCTTGAGGTTGGGCCTCCGAAGCATGAATATATATTTCATCCCAAAAGGGACAGCAAAGTCCCAAATGGTGATAATTACTGTGGGCAAAATAGAAAGCTAATTGTCTAGGAGCTTATGTCTCTCTGTGGTGAAGGGCTAGGCACGAATACCCAATGTCTTTGGGCAGAGGCAGGGATTGTTTCCTCTTTCAATTCTTTGGGACATTTAAAATCACTTCAGTTATAGACACAGAATAATAGGATTTTTTTAAAAAAACTGGTAATTTTTGGCAAACAAAGGCATTATTGGGTTTTTGGTGGTGGTGGTGTTTTCTTGGTTTTGTTTTTTCTTTTGTGGGGGGGATTGTTTTTCTCATGCTAATCGTCTTTTAGTATGGAAAATATGGAAACCCACAAAATGTCAAGCCCTGTGACTTGAACCTGGATTGCCAGTGTGGACTGATTCTGTTTATGTTTATGATTCTCATCCTAGAGTTAGCCACGCCTCTCTGAGAGCCACAGGGGTCCCCCAGCTGGCTTTGCTCTCATCATTAATCTCAGGATGTCCCCTAGAAGCAGGGAACAGACAGCTTTCGGAATCTTCCTTTGTAGAAGGAAAAGCCAAGGTTTGGGAAGGTTAAGTGACTTGCCCAAGGTTATTTAGCAAATTAGAAGAGGCCACTTGGGGACAGAGCTCAGAGTGCCTAGGTTCTGTGGCTGCACCAGGGAGCCTTGGCCACAGAGGAGAAACTCTTATTAAAACACTTCAGTGTCGAAACAAAATAAGTTAATGTTTTAGTTCAGTCCGTCTCTTGTATTACACACACACACACACACACACACACACACACACACACACACACACACACACACACACAATTAGTCGTGGGGGAATGGGAAAGCCCTGGATTAGAACTTGCAAATAAACTCACTGATTTGCTGCAGGAGTCTCAATGTATTCTATTGTTTTAGAATCGACCACACACAGGTGTCGTTCGACTTCCTGTTCTCACTCTGAGAACTGGACTCATGTATTTATTCATTATGACCATATTTAAGGACTTGCTACAAGAACAACCACTCCATTGATACAGACTTAAAAAAAATTTTTTTTAAAGAACGATTTATTGCCACCATCATAAAGGAGAATAAAGATGGCATATAATTCATGGAGGGGTAGGGCCGCTCCACAAATCAACGGGGCTTTTGCAGACCGCCTTGGATTAGCATCTGGAATGCGGCTACAAGATGCACTGCCTTAGTTCTCGGGAGCGAGTGGTGTCAAGGCCGGAGGAAGAAAGAAGCCACATCTTAAGAAACACATTTTTCTACTCAGTCACAGGGCTAGGAATAGAGTAAGTTTCAAAAGGTGAACTCACACAGAAACAGTGCCTGTGGGGAGAAGTGACCTGTCCTGGGGAGAGAGAAAGAGCCGTATCAAAGTCTGGGAGGAAAGAAAAGAATACCATCTTCTGGCAAGTAGTGCCTTCCTGCTTCTGCACATGCAGCTTTGTAAGTACAATAGATGCTTTGGTAACAGCCTTGTTCCTCAGAGGCTGAGATTGCTTTCTTTCTTTTCTTTTTTCTTTAAATTTTTTTTTAAGTTTTGAATTGCAAGTGCGCCATCTAGTGACCAGTCCCCCAAACAACAAACCCATGGTGTTGCTGATGTCATCCTTTGGATGCAAATTACTTAGTTCAAGATTTTTTTTTCCTTTTTTTTTTTTTTTTTTTTTTAAATGACTAATGTTTGCATCAATCATAGCAAGCTATTGAGAATTTAACTTCCGGCAGGCACAGTTGGCAGCAGCTTTCAAAAACTGAAAGTATCTGTATATTGGCAATTTAAATCACAGAATTTTCCACTGCTGAGATCAACTTCCCTGATTCATTATCTAAAATTTAATTATGTTGACAGTGTTTCTGGGGTGAACAAAATAGTCTTCCAGAAGATTTGCTAAATGTATGCTTAAATCCAATGCATGTTCTACTATGAAAATGGAGAAGCATGGGGCATTTGGCGGCAAAGCAAAAATATCCTGAAGTGTTTGGGACATAATACCCTGGGTGGGGTTGGCTGTACTTGTGAAGACAGTGGTATCTGGTGTGGCAGCACTGGGGACTGCAGGCTCTCAGACTGTGAACCACACTGGTGACTACAGGAAGGGAAATTCTCAGTGGAATATGATGCCGTAGATGTCTGTTTTAAAACTCGATTTTATGTCTTTCTGTGGGTTTTTTTGGCACCTCTAAAATTGCTATTTCTCTTTTGTAACAAAGGAGAACTTGTTCCTTATTTTCTTTGCCCCATTAATAATACAGTTAGAATTCTACATGATTGGATTCTGTGCTGTCTTTAGCTATATCTATTGTGAATACCAAGTGGGATGTTTTGTCATTAAAGTAATGATATAAAATATCTTTATGATAAATTTATTCAAGAAAAAGCCTGTGTTATTTTGAAGAAAAAACTACAAAAATAAGTGTAGTGTACATGTGGGTATGTCCACTGCCGGGAAGATGGAGCCGTGTGAAGGGATGCTCTGAACAAGTCTTGGGAGCAGGCTCTGCTGACTGTCCTCTCCCTGAAATGTGCCTTTCAGCCCTGGAATTACTAGACACGAAAGTCTTTTGACTTCTGTTGTCTCTCCTGTAAAGTGAAGGTTTAGAGTGTAGGAAGGCTCCTCAAGCAACCAATGGGGAAGAGATTGTTGGGGGCTGGAGAGATGACTCAGCATTTAAAACCGCTAGTTGATCTTCCAAAGGAGCCAGGTTCAATTCCCAGCATCCACATGGCAGCTCCCAATTGTCTGTAACTCCAGTTCCAGGGCACTCAATATCTTCACAAGACGTATATGCAATAAAGACAGCAATGTACATGAAAATAAATCATTTAAAAAAATTTAAAAGAGAGATTCTTAATGCAATGCTTAAGGGGGATTATTTTATTCTGGAAACAGCACTCAGAATGAAAGGAGAATCCTGTGGGGAAACACAAAGGAATAGAGAGGAATGTGTGGTACTTTAGGATAGAAACAATAATGTCCAATTGTGTCTTCAAGCCCCAAATGATAGTTAATCTTCAAAATTCTAGCTCATGGAAACAAATGACTCATCAAATGTAAGAACTGTCAAAACGCATCTTATTACCAGTTACTAGAGACAGAGCACCATCCTTCCAGTCTCAAACAGGACTGTACACTACAGGTTCCAGGCCTTCTGCAGACAGAGTTTTCTTGGACACAAGAAAAGCTTGCTGAGGAGTGCTGAGCCCACAGAACCCATGTGCTCACAGCCTGGAGGAGAGCATTATAAGGAGGCATGGCAGTGTCCATAGTGGGCTCTAGGTCCTCCCTTCAACAAGCCCCGTACTAAGTCCTGGGCTGCCTGGCTGTGCTCAGAGCCTCGTCTACTTGACCAACCCTGAAATGGAAATGTGTCACACTCCATCAACAGACGTGGAAACCACAGACGTGGAAACCAGGACTTACAACCAATTTCTGGACAGAGGTCATTTGGCATTTAAGTAACAACACCACATTTGAAACTGGGTCTCTGTGCCTGGAGAATGCTGAGTGTCATTATGAGGAGCAGGAGGCATAATCTCCTGAACAGGAAGCTACGGTCCGCTGTTCTCTTCACAACACATCAAAACAATGGGTGTGGGGAGATTGGCCCTGCACTTCTCTGGTAGGGCTTAAATTAATCCTGATTCTTTATTATGGTTGTTTAATCAGCCTGAGCCTCCAGTAATCGTCCAATTACAGATTCCAATAATTCCTCCTAACCCATCCACATCCCTTCTCATTCATTGCCATCAGAATAGGGACAGTCAGGCATAGGCTTAAAGAATGGAGAGCCTGGGCCACAAATGGCCAGGCCACATGGAAGACTGTCCCATTCCATGAGGAGAGCAATAGATTCTTCCTCTTCTTCCTCATGTCCCTCAAGCGCCTATAGGATGCTTCCTTCTGCCAGAGCATATAGGTATCCTCTGTTCACTTCAGGCTTGCTCTTCCAAAGGAGCCAGGTTCAATTCCCAGCACCCACATGTCAGGTAACAATTGTGACACTTGTTACTAGGGAAGAATAGCCAATTGTAAGAAGACACAATGGGCAACTGAATTCCTGCATCCTTATGAAATGACATTCTATATAGCAAGTGGATACCATGTGTTATACATAGTACTGGGTGGGGTGGGATAAAGAAGATGAGGAGAGAGTGTCTGTGGAGCAAAGTGTCATGCTACATCTGTGCCTTCAGTTTTCTTTATCTTTGTAAAATGCAGGGGGGGGGGAATACCCACTGTCTGTGTAGGGTGGTATAGAGAAAAAACTCAAGCTTAATACACAATCTGGTACCTAATAAGTGTCTCCCATGCACCATCTTTATGGCTGTCATCAATTGGACAGCACTTGTGTTATATTCTGCTTTTCCAGAATCTGTGGTGTGGGCTTCACTTACAGTGTGACTGGCTGCATATCTCACTCATATGAGGGTGATGCTACCATGAACTTATGAGAGGCTCATCTAAGACACTTAGCATCCAGCCTTCTGGAAAGTCTCTCTCTCTCTCTCTCTCTCTCTCTCTCTCTCTCTCTCTCTCTCTCTCTCTCTCTCTCTCTCTCTCTCTCTCTCCTTCTCTCTGTCTCAACTCTCTAGCCCCGAGGAGATGGGCAGATGAGTCTTTTGAAAGGCTCTATTACAGTGCCTGGAGAGTATGACCAATGGTTCTAATTTAGCTCATGGATTGAGCAGAGGTAATGCCATCCTTTGAATGGTCTCATCAGTTCACGTGTTTCAGCATTCGATCCCCAGATGGCAGCACTATTTGAAGATGCTGTTGAGACCGTAGAAGGTAAACTTAACTGGAAGAAGCTTGTCACTGTGGGGCGGGCCTTACCAGTGATTGCCTGCCCTCATTTGAGCCTAAATATTCTTGGTGTTTCTTGTTCTGCTGAGATGTGGGCAAGTCATTTCACCATAAACAGGAGCTAATGTTCCTGCCAGGAAACCATTAGTTTAAATAAAACCCTCCACTGAGTTGCTTCTGTTATTTTACCGCGGTGGCAAGAAAAACTCATCCAGTAAGCAGCCTCCACTAGATGCTGTGTCTATTAGATGCAAGCTGGTGACTATTAGCATCTGTTACTATTCTACTACTAGTGTCTATTAGGTACAATCCAGTGACTGGAAGTTTGGAGGAATCCCAAGCCCAGATATGGCCACTGTGATAGTGTGAAGCCATAGGGCTTAGGCCGTAAATACACCTCTCATGAAAAAAGAGCCTTTGTCAAAGACACTTCACACGGTGCAGTGTGAAACTTTCATGACCTGCCCCCACCACACATGGACACACCTTCTCTTCCCTTCCACAGAGGCTTCCTACCTTCCCTTTACTGTAGAACCCACTCTCCAGTTTCTTGACCTTAGACTCCCCACTTTCACAATGGTGAGAAATAAACTTTTTGCAATCAGTTATCAGCCTGAGACATTCAGTTATAGACGCCACAAATGGCTGTGACAAACGTCATAGTCATTCCCAAGTACTGGTTAATGTCCACTTAGAAAAACAAAGTTAGACATAGAGTTAGTTTCCAGGTCTAAGCGGAGGAGAGCCAATGATTGCCTAGGATGCCTTTTTCACAATCCCCTTTGTTTTGTTTAAGATAACTAAAGAAGGTGATTTTGTGTTGCACAGCGGAGGCAGAGCCACTAGACAGGGCTGAGAAGACTGTCCCTGGGCTCTGGAGATTCTGTTGGAAGCCCTCCATTAGTCAGACACCTCCCTGTCTCATGTCCTTACAGACTTAGAAAAGGAGAGCCGTGGGGAGTTGAGTTTTGTTTATATTTCCCTAAGTTTCCTACATCCAAGAAGATGGAGACCATGGAAAAGAAAACTTCCCAAGATGCCAGGAGCTCCCCCACCACCTAAGCTGACCAAGATCTTGAGGGGCAGGGGGTCCAATGTCTTTCCTCTGCACTTGACTTCCAGAAAGCAGACAAAAGAAGCCCCTAGACTTTGGGGATTTGTTTTCAAAGATAATCTTCATCAACATTAACAAATAAAACATTTTTCTTCTTAATTCCTTTTTTATTAGACATGTGTGACTCTATGAAGGACAGTACTATGTGTTTTCCATGGCAACAGAATAGAGAATTCTGTGGCCCCAAACCTTAACTGAAGCAATGGAGCCAGGTCTCAACCTCAGAGTTCAGAGATGTCAGAGTGGACATTTGTCCCGAGAGATACTTTATCAGAAATGTTGTGTTCACACATGTTCAGAGAGGTGAAGGTGCAGACTAAGAGGCTGTATTGTGGTTCCTTCCCCAGCATGATTCACCTAGAAATTTCCAAGGACTGGCAAGCTGCCACCTAACACCTAGGCAGAAAACACAACCCATTGAGCATAGTGCTGGGCAGCCAGCCAGGCCCACCCACAGGCACTGAATTCATTCCTGCTTTCTCTTGCGGGCAATTGGAATTCAGCCCACCTATGGCCACACAGTGTCACTGGGGTCTGACATGTCTTCTCACTCCGCAGAAGCAGCTACCAGGATGAATGTCCCGCAGGTCTCCCCACCACACTCTGTCACAGCTCTTAGTTTAACCTCCTGTCCTGTGCTGTACTGGAAGCTGAATCCAACACTCTGAGCCATCAATATGCCTGAGATCACAGTCTCTTCCCAGATTCCTGGTCCTCCAGGTTCCCAGTGTTCCTTGCTCATACCTGCCGGTGTCATTTCTTGTCAGGCAGCAGGAACTGGCAACCACATGTCCAAGAACTGAGGCTCTCTACAGAACTCTAAGCTATAGGTCACAGGCCTTGAGGTGTGTGCGATTTGATCCTCAAAAGAAACCTATTTTGAGCATTGGATTGGGGGTGGGTGGAGACTAGAGAGTTGTTTTATTTTCCCCTCCCCCTCAAGGGTGCTTGTAGGAAACTAAGAGCTGTCACCAGCCTTACTGGGAATACAGTCTAGAAGGAAAAAAACTCTCTCTCTCTCTCTCTCTCTCTCTCTCTCTCTCTCTCTCTCTCTGTGTGTGTGTGTGTGTGTGTGTGTGTGTGTGTGTATCCTACTACAGGATAAATACTTCATCTAACTTGCAAACCTAGCCTGTTTAGTTTTTTTTAATCCCATGGCTTTGAGTAATACCTGTGCTTCACAAAAACCTGATACTAAATTAAGTTCAGCAATGAGCCTGGTAGGATGGCTCAGTGAAGATGAGGCATGTCCTCTGGTGTCCACATGCCATAGCATATGTGTGCCCACACATGTGCATACAATTTATTAAATTAATTAATTAAGTGTTTAAAAAAAAAAAAAAGAAAGAAAGGTCATCGAGGCTTCTTTCTGGTGAGCTTCCATGAGGTCCTCAGAGAGCAGGAGACTGAGAGGGGCGGGCATCGCCCAGTCTAAGTCCCCTAGAGGAAGCTAAAGAGTGATCGCTATTGTTTTTACCTTCAGGGTCTTAATCAGATGCTCCGGTATCTCTTTCGTTGGCTGTCCCCTTGTCATCCTTTATTGGAGCTGCCATTGCTTTAGATAATTGCATTCACCCTCCCCAGGCTCCCCCTTCGCGAACCTTCTTGGAAGCCTGAGCTCATGACTCATCCTTCTGTGATACAAAGTGACTCTCTGAATTCATCAATACCTGACACAGGGCTGCCCCTGTCCCCATTAGGCACCGGATCATTGACTGGTTGGTTAATTTCAGAATTGGGTTTAGGGTCATATGAATTGTTACAAAATCTCTTTTGACATCAGGTTTGTTGAGCTCATCAGTTTATCCAGGATTCAGGAGCAATCTCGTGTTAAAGGCAGCCAGTCCTGGAGAATTCCTAGTGAGTAACACTGCTTGGAACCTGAACATTTGAGCTGTTCCTCCAAACCAGCATCTCCACTTTCTCTGCACAGGCTCACGCTGTGCAAGGGGCTTTCCCTGGAGTCCCTGGGTACTTTTTTCTTCCTAGAAGCTTCTATCCCTGCCTAATTAGCCAGAGCAAGGGCTGCTAGAGTGGTTTGTGTGTGTCACTCTTCTCTGCATCTTTCCTCTAGGCTTAGCTGGGGTTTCTATTGCCTTGATAAATACCATAGCCAGAAAACCTGGGGAGGAAAGGGTTCTCCATCTACAGCCTTGTGCTCCAGACAAGAAAATACACCACAGGCTTGGCCACAGGCTCACCCGGCAAAGGCATTTTCTCAATCAAGGTTCCCTCTTCTAAAATGCCTCTAGCTGTAGCAGGTTGGCACTAAACTAGCTGGCACACCCTCTGAAGGCAATGCCAGAGACAGAGCCGCACACACTGCAACAGCGACTCCTTCCTTTCATGGGCAGAGTAGAGCCTTAGTTCTTCACCTTCCTCGGCTCCTCTCCTGACACAAGGCAGCAAACATAACCTCAACCCTCCCACCCTCACCACCTGATGACCTGCCAGAGGCTTCTACTCCACAAAGAAGTGCCTCCTCCATGACTCATGGGCCCCAAAAGGGGCTTTCCCAGGAACAGCTCTTCTGGCTGACACCCTTCCCCGATAGAATTCACACGTGGAAAGAGCCTTGGTAGGGTGTGTGTGTATGTGGGGGGGTGCCTGATTTTAACAGGGACCTGTAAGTTGTGAGTTGGTCCAAGTTCACATGTAGGGAGCATTTTCCTACCAAAGCAGTGTCTTCAAAGGACTGTGTGTTGCTTATTGACATGAAAAATACAGAGCCTATGTTGTAGTATTTACAGATTTGATCTAGACAACAGTCTACTAATGAGTCAAACCTGTCTATAATCCAGTTTTGCTCGTAAGACCAAGATTTACAGTAACTGAGTCAAGCTTTAGTGCTATGTGCATGATTTGAAGAATCTCTGGCAGTGCAGGATGTGGGAGCAGACAGGCCTAGCAGTGGGACAAGAGTCCATTCTGCTATCTGCATCCAGAAATCTGGGTTTGAATGCCTGTTATTCCTCAATCACAGCGAGCTTCTAGGAGACCCCCCCCCAACCAAGCATCATTAAGATAGTGATTACTGTGCTGTGGTGATTGGGAGGAACCCTATAAGCAGTAGAAAGAAGTTAGTTAAATGCAAGTTCTGAAGAACTAATAAGCATCTCAAGAGGTTTTACAGCTCTGAAAAATACTTTTACTCCTTTCAAACCTCACAGTCTGAATAAATTCCTAGGGTTGCTCATATAATGAACAAGACTTCTCAGTATACTGGAGACCACAGTCACCTCCTTCACCCGCCCCAGACAAGATACAGAAGTATATTATCAAACTTAGCAAATACAAGTTCTGCATAGGTCATCACATCTGAATTTGAGGTGGACAGCAAATAACCACATGGGATCTTCTTATTAAAAATTACTCATAGTTCATCTGAAACCAGGTTAGCTTGAAATTCTGTATTTTATCTCTCAAGTCACCCCAAACCTTGATTCCTTCAGAATCAAAGGCCTGGTCCAGTCTGACTATGGTTGCTTGTCCTTCTAATCAGCAGACCCTCTCTAAGTCATCTCATCCAGTGCATGCAAACCACACAAACAAAGCACCAGATGCCATCAAGGCAGTGTCATCCATCAGCCCTACTGGATGGCAAAAGTCCTATACCCTGAGTAGAGAAGAAGTGTCCTTTCATAGGGAGAAGGGCCTCCCAGGGAATTAATTCTCCTCTTTCCAGGAACATATCCAATCAAGCATGTCCTGGAGCTGAGGAGACCAGTACCCTGCCCTCCCTTTCCTTGAGGTGAGGCAGAAATCCAGAAATGAAAAGCCTAGCCCTTTGCAGATAGGGAGCACTCCTGGGAGACGGCTCAGCATCAGCATCTGCTGGCCCCTTGTGATGGCTGATTTTGATGGCCAACTTGACAGGATTTAGAATCACTATAAAAAGAGACCTGGAGTGTGTCATAATGAGGGATTTTCTAGGTTAGGATAATTGAGACAGAAAGACTCATCTAAATGTGGGTGGCATGATTCCATGGATTGGGATCCTGAGCTGGATAAAAAGGAGAAATCAAGCCAAGCATCAAAGCATCAGCATTCAGCTCTCTTCACATCCTAGCTAGGGGAGCACTGTGATCAGTTGCCTCTGGCTCTTGCCACCATGACTTCCCCATACTATCCAACTGTGAGCCCAAATAAACCACTCTTCCTTATTTTTTTTTATCATATATTTTGCCACAATAGTAAGATAAGTAATTAACAGACTCAACATACCAGGCCAGGAGCTCCAGGTGGGAAGAAGCAGCATTTGATGCTCACAACAGGGGCTGGAACTCTTTCTCCTATCCTGTCTTCTAGGGAAGTACCCTGAAACCCCACTACACGATGTCACTGCTCATCTGCTAGAGCATCTTTCTAACCTGGAGTCTCTGGCTGTCTGAGAGCCAACTGGAGGAAATGAGCCTATATTTCTACTACTTGAAACTACTGTGAATTTCAAGCGCCGTATGATACTGGGTAGAGCAAAAAAAAAAAAAAAAAAAAAAAGTGTAGGGGGTATAGGGACAAAAGACCTGTCTGCTTCTTGTTTCTACTTCCCTCTGTGGTGCTGGATGAACTGAGTCTTAGTTTATTCATTTGTAAAGTAAGGTTAATGATGTCTAGAGATGCTGAATAAATTTCATGAGATAATGCAATCAGGGCCTGGTGCTGTGTACGGCATCTCACACTTTTTCATTCCATTCCCTGAATTTATTGTGGCGGTAAAATCGGGGTGATAACACATACCCTTGGATAATGTAGTCTGTATAATAGCAGCCCTCATAAACCCTCTCAGCCCCAGTTGGCCTATAAACCACAGGGGATGGGAGTAAACCTCGCTAATTGATTCAATAGCCCAGACCTGCTAAGCTCTGTCTCTTTACCTTGCCTTTCTCTTGATGCTCAAGAATGTTCTACAAAGATTGCCATGAACAAGGCATTCCAACCATACTCTGGAGCAGATCACACCAGTAATTTGCTGTGATGGATAGAGTGCTTCAGACTGCTTGTGTGATTGTGGTGAGCAGCTGCCAGAGCAGAGAGGCAACTGCATTGAAGAAATTCAGACTCCTGGGGAGTGTGGTGCTGCCCAAGCAACCATCATTCCAAAATTAGACCTTTCCTCCACTCCATCATTACACGAGTAAGCAGTCAGAGCACTTCCTGAATACGGACCACAGATCAAAAGTGATTTATAGAAACATCCACATGTGTAGATGGGTGGCAGCGGGAGGAAGGGAGCCTGGACTTGGCCCCAGACCAGCAACAGCCTCCTCAGCCACACACAACTCCAGCAAAATGACTGTTCACCTCATGCCACGGGGACAGAGGAAAATTACAGTCTGTTGTGGCAAAGGATGAGGAAGATCTTTCAGTTCAGTTCATAGAACACTTGCAGCACAGATTTTTTTTTTTTTTAATCAGCCATGAGTTGGGAGATAGCTCACTGGATAAAGTGTCTGCACACAAGCGTTGGTGTCTACAGCTTGCAGCCTCAGGACCCTCATAAGTGCTTTGTAGGCATGGTGGCCATCTGTAATCTCAGCACTCGGGAAACAGACAAAATCATCAGGACAAGCTGGCTGGTTAAAGCCTCCAGGGATCAGGGAGCTCTGGGATCACTGAGAGAGCCTGCCTCAAAAAACAAAATGTAGAGTCAAGAAGGACACCTGCCATCAACCATGGCCTTCTGCATATTCATACATAGATGTGCACATGCTCCTGCATCCATGCATACCCATACATGTTTAAACATATATGCACATAAGTTGTTCTCTCTCTCTCTCTCTCTCTCTCTCTCTCTCTCTCTCTCTCTCTCTCTGTCTGTACACACACACACACAAACAATTTAGGTACCTGGATTTTCTATGGAAACACTGATCCAGTGGGTTTAGCTTGGACCTGGGTATCTATGCTTCTGACAGCCTCCTTCACAATCACTCTCAAGCTTGGCTGCATAATTGAGCCACTAGGGAGGCTGTGGAATACAGATGCTCCTCAGCTGACAATGGGGTCACAACCAATAAACCCACTGTAAGCTGAGAATATTGTACATTTAAAATGTGTGCACTGTGCTCCACTGTGACAGCCTAGCCCAGCAACACAGCCCATTACCAAGTGGCAGTTTTCTCCCTATGTTACCACAGCTGCTTGGTGGCTGCTTCTGCCTTCTGTCACAGGACAGTATCAGAACACATATTTCTAGCCCAGGGAAAATTCAGCACAGGCTTTCCTAAACAGGTTTTGATTATCATAGAGTGAAGTCTCAAGTTAAACTCTTGAGGTAGGGAACTGTCTGGTACCCAGGGTGCATCCTAGACCAGTTAGAATAGCCACTGAGACAACACCTAGGTATTGGGGCTTTTGAGGCATGCTAGTGATGTTGGTATAGAATCAAGTTCAAGAGCCAATGCCAAGACAGTTTGTAAAACCAGTATAGAATCAAGTTTAAGAGCCAATGCCAAGACAGTTTGTAAAACCAGGCAAGTTTGAAAAATACGGTTCAAAAGTGAATACTTAAAAAAAAGAACCCAATTACTCTTTGATTTGGTGTGGTCCTACTGATATTGATGACCCAACTAAGTTAGGAGATGGTACAGTTTCTGACTTGGAGCTGTAAAATGCAGCTGGCCAGATCAAGGTCACCTGGTTTGTTTATTTATTTCTTTACTCCTTCCTTCCTTCCTTCCTTCCTTCCTTCCTTCCTTCCTTCCTTCCTTCCTTCCTTCCTTCCTTCCTTCCTTCCTTTCTTTCTTTCTTTCTTTCTTTCTTTCTTTCTTTCTTTCTTTCTTTCTTTCTTTTAAATACAGCTGCCTAAAACTCAACTCTGACTTACTGAACCAGATCAACATTTTCTTTAAGGTTCAAATGTCGTTCGGGGATCTAGAACTACTGACAGCAGAAAATTTGCAAAAGGTCAAATTTTTTGAGACATGATTATTTAGGAAACATTAGTGTTTGGGGTTTGCTACCTGAACATTTCAAGGTGACCAAAGACATTAAGATATACGTTTTTCAGATTTTTATCAATAAAAGATGTTTAATTGAAAGGTAGGGGATTCAACTTAGTGTAGAGTGCTTGCCAAGTACATGCAAGGTCCTGGTTTGCTCCACAGGTGGAGGAAGAGGGTGGAGGTGTGGTGGATTGGTAACCAGGAATTTCAAAATATATACTATGGTAAATTTCCAATCTGATCTTAGTTCCGGAATTCTTGAGTCCATACAGAGATGGGGTCACATGACTCAGCCATTCATATGGACTTTCCTCTATCAGGGCCACTTTCACTCAAAGCTAGAAAAAGTACACACATCCCACTTACCAAAACAGCAAGGATTTGATTTGACACCTCTGCGGCTCCTGAAAATTGGGAATTTTTTGTGGGGCTCCCTCTGGTGTCTAGGGTGAGGAACACTTCTGATTAGCAAGGGGAGTGGGGGGCTCTGTGCAGCTCCCCCTGTGGCCCTGGTAAGCAAAGTCCAGGTTTATCTCAGTCAGGACTTCTCTAAGGCACGAATTTCTCATCGAGCCTCCAGAATTTTATTTTCAAGCCTGCCAATGGCAGATTAAATGGCTACATGAATGGGAAAATGGAAGAGGCTTTGAAACAGATGGTTGGCTGTGCGGGCTCAGTGACTTGCCAAGTGCTGGATTGTGTTGCAATATAAATGAAAATCCCACCACTGTGACTGGGTTTTTATATCTTCAACCTATGGATGACAGCCCCCCACCCCAGCGCAGTGGGGCCTGGAGCAGTTACCTACTATTTATTCCCTTCCCATCAGGGCTCAGTGTCTTGCCTCTCTGGATTTTCCTGGTTTCTTTCTCTGAAAGGGAGTATCATTCTAGACTGATTTCCTGATGGTGTAAATGATTTAGTAGGGACGATGAATATCAATAGAACTGCAGATGGCTTTAAGGCTCCTAATGAATGTGACAGTCACCAATGCCAAATTTTTTCCCAACTTGCATTCAAGATGAAAACAAGCTTGAATAGTACCCGCTAAGGGTCCTTCTTTAATTATGCATTATACAATTTAAAGTCAGAGGTACAGCTGTGTGTGTGGCTGTGTGTGGAATACACAAGAGCCAGGTTCGAATCTCAATTCTGCTATTCAATAGTTGTGTGACTTTTGACATACTAAACAGCTTTGCAGCTTGATTGTGAGATGTAGATGATACTCATTGACCCTGGACATTTTGAAAATAACAAACACAAGAAATGAAGCTTGCCAAGCATTCTTAGTTCAATTACTAGTTCAATTACTGTGTGTACAGGGTTACAAGGTGCTGTGGTTCGGAGAATGAAGAGACTGAATTAATGCCCCGAGGTCACTGACCATCTTCATCAGTTCTTCTTAATGTGGACACATTGAATGAATCTCTCTGCTTTTCCCCTTTTCTGACCTGTATTGGTCTGGTTGCAAGGTGGTCAGGTCTTGCCCGTAGGAGGTGCCAGAGACGGGTTTTGTTTGTTCAGTTTTTATGTAAACTTTGGCTATTTTCCGGGTGTCAAACATGCTAAGTACATTACTGCAACCAGTGAGGCACTAAATTTTAAGTCACTGCAATTGACTTAAGAAGTGGCCCCTCTGTCATGGTATTTCTCCAAGATCGAAGATCCTAAGGGGAGAAACTAGGTCAGAGCCTTTTGAAAATGTGATTTGCTGCTTCAGTTGGGGCAAAGCACTTGCCTAGCCTCTGAAAGGCCCTGGGTTCAATTCAATGCCACAAAGATTATAAAGTAAAATAAAGTAACTCCAATCATTGAGTTCTCTTGTAAGTCGGCCGAGGATCTGACATTTTGCAAGTGACATTTCCAGCAGGCGTTGGCATTGTAGGATTGGTCTGATTCCAGTTTGAACATAAAGCACATCCTCATTCCCAAGAGAGCAAAGTGCGTGTCACATCACAGGACTACTGAGTGATAGACAGATCTGAGGATGACGGCGTGGATGAGATAATCCGCAAGCTAAGCTTGTCCTCTTAACCACTGTGGCAGAGATCACATAGATCCTGACTAGGTCATAGGAAAGGCTTAAGGGCCTGGAACCACTAGGCCTGGCTCCTCTAACGTGTTTACGCCATCAGGGAAGTATTTAAGACACTATGAGTCTCAGAGCTGAGATGCAGTCAAGGGAGCATCAGGAACTTGACTGGGGCATAAACCTGAGCTTCAGGAAGATTTATTGCACCAACGAAGTATCAGACAATGACCAATGAGTAAAACAAAACTTATTTACATCTCCCTATCCCATGGTCCCTCTGGGCCAGCCTTACACACAGTCCATTGCTATTCTTTTCTGTTTCTTTTGCTTTTTTATTTCCATAGATTTGGGTGGGGAAAATCTTGGTTACATGAAACCTTAGCATGGAGCCCGGGGTTGCTGATTCTATTGATAAAAAATGGAATCAGGAAGATCAGTTAGTTCAGGTTCTCTGGCTGGGATTTTAAAAGCTGACGTCCCTCCTTGGGCAGCAATACTGAACTTTTCAGACTCTGCTTAATGATGATCATGTGATGAAGTGCACATATCCTAGACAAAGTGTCACCTTTTCACATTCTGCGGGAGGAATTTATGTCACATTAGGTTCCTTCTTTTTTTAGTCAATCTATAATGAGAAACTTCTGTCTATTTCATTTAACTCAGGTCACTTGTCTGGATTTATAGACTTATTATCAGCCCCTGAGTCTGTTTCCCTGTCCGAAAATGTGAATCCGTAACTGAACCACTCTAATGTATGGTAGTGTATGTCAGTGGCTCAACATAGATTTCTGGAGCTGGAAGACAGTTCAGTGGGTAAATCATTTGCTGGGCAAGCATGAGGACCTGAGTTCAGATCCCCAATCTTCCACATAAAAAGCCAGGTGTAGTTTCCCACACCTGTAACCCTAGTATTGTGGGGGACAAAGACTATGGCTGCCAGCCTAGAACACTGAGAAACACGGTCTCAAAGAAGTGTGCTGGAGACACCCAAAGTCCTCTTCTGTGCCCACATTAGGCAAGGATTTGTACACACATATGTATATGTAGATCATACACACACACACACACAGAGAGAGAGAGAGAGAGAGAGAGAGAGAGAGCGCTCCAGATTCCCAGTGTGCTGATTTTCTAGGTGGCAGTAGAAGCTTTGGTTCTACATTTGGTGGTGGCAGATGTAGCTGAGACAGAGTGGGTAGCCCAAGGTGACAATGGACTCACCTCCTTCTGCCTCAACCTCTCTGGTGCTGGATTGCAGGCATATGCATGAATCTGTGCTGCCTATGGAAGTTACTTGCAGACCTCTCACTTTATAGGCCCTCCTTTGAAATTCTCAGACCAAGGGCATATTCTTAATTCTTCTGAATCCTTTGTGAATAATAAGCCTTTGGTAAGTGTCTGCTGAACAAAATTAAGCCACCTCTGTCCTCTCCTGCAAATGTAGACTATTTAGAACATTTTGTAATGACTTCAGTCTGGGCTTCTTTTAACAGTATTGATTCCAAGTCAATTTTTTTTTGTTGGATCTGTTTGCAATTTTTGTTTTATTGAAGGATTCAAAAGTAGTATATGAACTGATAAGCTGCTTAATCAGCAATCTAGATGGAAGAGACATCAGCAATATTTCATAAAGATTCCACATTAACTGTGAAGAAACAGATGGAAAGGTAGACTGTAAAATAATAAGCCATTTGTGGCTACTTCTAACAACCAAAAAAGGCACAGCTTAAAAGACAACATTGAGTTCACTTTGATATGCAGGGCTTCTAATATTTGCAGTGTCAAAATAACTGATTAGAAAGATTCCTAGAATCCAGATTCAAAGGAGACTCAACAGTCACTTCTGCAATAATGAGGCCTCCCAAGCACAATATTGGTGGCAGAAATTGGAACCTAATGGAGCATAGGAAATGTAGGATATGCCCTTAAAATATAAAATAAGGCCAGACATCTTGTGTCAGATTTTGTGACAGTCATTATTTTTACATTTATACCAAAGTTTTTAAAAATGAGGGAAATAATGGGAAATGTAAGTTTTCTGTTATCTGTGGACAATTTGTCAAACAGAAAAAGTTAACAGTAGTAGTGATTTGCTTTCTAAATCATTTCAGAGCATCAGACAAGAAATTTAACAATTATTATATGGTCTCCTGGCACCAATGGACTACTGCACAGTTTTGCCTATTATTTGTAAGAAATTCTACCAGGAATTCATTTATCGTGTGACACCATAAGCAAATTATTTTATAGTTCCAAAAGAAGGCTCATGGATGGTTTTTGAATGAAAGTAAGTTTAGGTTCCAGGTGGGAGAGTGAGACACAGAGTCTCAAGCTGGAGGCCAGTTGTGGTTGCACAGGCCTTTAATCCTAGTACTCAAGAAGAAGAAGCAATTAGATCTCTGAGTTCGAGGCCTGTCTGGTCTACACTGAGAGTTCCAAGCCAGGCAGAGTTACACAACAAGACTCTGTCTCAAAACAAAAGCAAAAAAACCATACATGAAAGCCACAGGTCCCAAAGAGCCCACTGTTGAATACACGGGTCTGAGGGAACTATCAGGAAAGAACTTACATCCTTTCCTTCCCCATGTGCCAGAACCAGAACCTCACAGAGCTCAGAGGCTTCAGAGACCAGTGGCTCCCTCCCACACGCAGCAGTAAGGGGTGCCTGCTAGAACCTGAAAAGTCTCAGACCTTCATCTTCCAGTGCAGCCCAGCAGCATCAGTGAGACATCCTAAAAATATGATTTTCATTTCTTACTTTCCAGTATTTCGTTTCCATTCTTACATATATATCTCATGATAGTTTTGCTTTTGTGTATTTACTGCTCAGTTAGGTTTTAGGACCAATATTTATGTTTCCCCCATTCAGTTTACATAAAGCATGTTACATCTCATATTTCTCCTCTTATTCCAATGTATTTTCCTCTTTCTCTCATCCTTATCCCCTCCTCCTTTTTTTCTTAGCTGTGATCTTTCATAGATTTAGCAGTTTCTAAAATCTGAGGGCCCCAATTCTATGACAACTTTATCCCCCAGTTACTTAAGCCACTCCATTTATTTATTTATTTTTTTAAAAAAAGTTTATCTAATAGTAAATTTTTATCCTCATCCGCCCTACTTCCCTCCCCCTCCTACTCCTAATCATACTATCTAAAGCTTGACATCCTTCAGACAATTCTTGGTCATTTATCCTCCAGTAATTACTGAGGTCTAAGGGCTGACTGTTAGTAATTGACTTGCATAGTGTTTTTCACAGTGGTAATATCGAACAGCTCTACTTGCTCTCACCAGGAACATCCTACTTAGGGATAATAGAGAGCTCTAGGCTTTCTCAGCCCCTGGACTCAATGCATTTTGTACAGCTGGATTTTCTACACTATCCATTGCACCCTGCCACTTTCTCATCCACCTATATGATTGTAAACATTTCAATTGAAAGATTATAGCTGATTAATTAAAAAAAAAACAATGAAATAACACTAGGTGCACACAAAGAAGCAAGACAATACAACTCCTCCACCTTGTATTAACACCAAAGTAATGGCAGCTGGGGAGAGTGAATTAAATTAAACCATAGACAAAGAACTCAAATAAAAGATTCTGAGTATGTTAGAAATTAATAAAGAAAATAAGGTCCTGATTAAGAACAGAAATAGAAAAATTAAACAAGGAAAATAACACAAACTATTAAAGAGGAATTTAAGAAATAAACTCAAGGACAGACATCACATAGCTTGATAAGAACCTACATCTCCCATGAAAAAAGTCTAGAACAATCTTGGAATAGTAGAAACATATCTCAATGTAATAAAGGCAACATATTACAAGCCTACAGCCAATATTATAGCATTTCAACTAAAATGAGGAACAAGATATGATACAAGTATCTATTTTCTCTATTCTTATTAACCATACTGCTGGAAGTCTTAAAACAATAATACAAGAGAAGCAAATAAAAGGGATGAGAATGGGAAGGAAGCCAGGCTGTCGTGTCCCAGGCCTTTAATCCTAGCACTCAGAAGGCAAAGGCAGGTGGATCTCTGTGAATTCGAGGTAGGCAGGTTTACAGAGCAAGTTTCAGGGCAGCCAGGGCTACACACGGGTTCTCTCTTGAAACTCTACCCCCCAAAAGGAGAAAGGATTAATACCTCTGTTTATGTACAATATTAATCTATATCTACGACCCTAAACATCAATTTAAGAACTTCTAGAACTGAAAGACTGGCAAGATATAAAATCACATGCAAAAATTAATAGCCTTCTTATATGCCAATGGCAAAAGATAAAAAGTGAGAAAGATAAACAAGAGAACAGTTCTATTTGCAACAGCAAAAAAAAAAGAAACAAAAAATACAACAGCCACAACCAACACCTTTGAGATAAGCACAACCAAGAATGTGAAAGTCCTCTACAATAAAACCTTTAAAACACTGAAAAGAGAATTTGAGGAATATACTAGATGAAAAGGCTTCCCATGCTCATAGATCAGAAGAATTGTTATCATGAAAATGATAACATGAAAGTCACCTACAGATTTAGTGCCACAGAAATAGGGGAAAAAAAATCTTAAAATAGAAACAGAAAAGAAATCTTAAAATTCATATGGAAGCCCAATAGAACACCAACATCTAAAGCAGCCCTGAGCACAATACTGCTGGTAGTATCACCATACCTGATTTCAGTTATAATACAGAGTCATAGTAATACAAAAGGCATGGTACTGACACAAAAGAGACATGTACATCATTGGGACAAAATAGAGAACCCAGATACAAAGCCACACAACGACAGCCATCTGATTTTGACAAAGATGCCAAGAATGCACACTGAAGAAAAGACAGTCTATTCAAACAAAGAGCTGGGGACATTGGGTATCAACATATCGAATAATGAATCTGGATCTTTACCTCGCACTCTGCACAAAAGCAGTTCCAAATGGATCAGGAACCTCGATATAAGATCCAAAACTCCCAAACTGCTAGAAAAAAAAATACAGGGAGCAATTCGAGTGTACTTTAAGACACAAGAATAAGTAAAAATAAATAAACACACAAAAAACTTTTTGAATAGAACTCTGAATGCTTGGAAAACAAGACCAATATTGGAAAAATGGAAACTCATGAATTAAAAAGCTTCTGTGAAGCAAAGAAAACTGTCAATCAATAAAGGGCTAGCCTACAGAATGTAATGAAGTCTCTGTCAGCTGTGTATCTATCAGAGAGTTGGTATCTAGAACATACAAAGACCACATGAAACCAAACATGAGTAAAACAACTCAACCAATAAGCTGGCTATGGCATTTCTCAAGAAAAGAAATACAAATGGCTAATAAACATTTGAAAAAAGTTTAATATCATTAGCCATCTGGGAAATGCAAATTAACACCACTGTAAGTTTCCATCTCAGACTAGCTAGGGCAGCTACGGTCAATGATAACAAATGCTGGCCCAAGGAACATGTATGCACTGTTGGTGTGGGCCATGCATTGGTGGATCCACTATTAAAGGCAATGTGGCAGCTTCTAAAAAAAAGGCTAAAAATTATACCTACCACATGACTGAGTCATGCCACTCTCTGCATATATGAAAGGGATTCCATATCATGCTATAGAGATTCTTACACATCCATCCATGGTTCATTGCTGCTCTATTTAGCAGTGTCTAGGAAGCAGAATCATCCTGAACACCCTTCATTAGGAACGGAAAATACAAATGTGGTACATATACACAATGGAATTTCATTTGTCTATAAGATTACGCTATGGAATGGATAGAAAATTGATGGGACTTGAAAATATATACTAAATAAAGTAACATAGACCCAGGCAGGCGCATGTCCTTGCTCATATATGGATTCTGGTTTTGAATTGTTAGAGGTAGGTGTTTAATTTGGAGTGTCTGTCTGCACAGGCCAGAATGACAGAAAGGTTTATGATGGGGAGAGGGTTTAATGAAAGGAGATAGTAGAACATATAATTTCAAAGTATCAGGGAATACTGGGTGTTAAAAGTGCAGGTATACATGGGATGGGGGAGGGGAAGAAGACGGGGTGGTGATGGTTTAATCTAAGGATGAATGAAAAAGTTTTACAGAATCTCACTACTTTATAAGCTATATAATAAAATATTAATATAATTATATTAATATGTTAAAAATATTTAAGAATTTAAATGGAAGTGCCTTGAATGTGTAAGCAATGCAGAAAATATGGAATATTAATCAGGGTTACCTAGAAGGAGAGAGGTGATAAAATAAATGCAAACATAAATATAGGTATGTGTACACATAATGCTAGGTGTCTCAGAAGTCCCAATCTGGTGTCCTGAAGGATTCCTGGGGAGCTACAGGTCCTCACACTCTAATGGAAGCCCAAAGAAACTACTTCTGATATCAGTGAGGGGGTGTAGCAGCAACAAGGCTGATGAACTTGCCAACAGAGTGAAGGAAAGTAGGCAACGTACCAATGTTTATTTGTTCCATGTTGTCTTTTTGTCTGGGCTACCACTAGAAGGTGCCATCCACATTAGAGCGTGGCTCTTCCTTCTTCATGTATTCTGGTTATTAATTTTATCGTTGTGTTCATCACTCACATTATAATTCACTCCAGATCCAATCAGACTGCACTAATAGCTGCCACACTTGAGTTATAAAATGAAAATCCGGGTGTCAGGTATGGTCTACCTTCTCTTGAGTTATTAATCAAGGAGACCCTGGAGGTTCCCTAAAGAACATAAGCTCTTGCCATTGCTCTTGGTTGCCCACCAGAGCTACATAGGTATATTGCTAAGGATACTGTAGGCCTTGGTTGTAGGTCGTGGAAGAATCCAATCTCTCCCTGGTGGACAGCTTTCATAGTGCCAAAAGGTACCATGCAGATCACTCACAGAGAAAAGTTATGAGTGGAGTTACCAAGAGATTGTACCTGGAGCTTCAATACTAATCTGGCAGGCAAGATAGGCTTGGAGTGTAATAGTGGCACTATTGCTTTGAGGTGACCACTTTCTAGTTGGATTTCTGGTTTTCTTCACAGGAGGGAATTCATTCCTATCACTATAAACCTGATAAAGAGCCCAAGGATGGGGAAGTCCTAGGCTCTCTGTTTACAGAGGAACCTACTTCTGATTTCAAATAATAGTAAAGATTTGAGAAGTGGGGGAAACTGCTCAGTCGGTAAAGTGCCTCCTGTGCCTGCATGAAGACCTGAATCTCCAGCATCCATATGTGCTGCAGTGATAGAAACAAGCAAATCCCCAGAGATTAATACTAGCCCCTCCAGACAAACAGATGAACTGCAGTCTCAGTGAGTAACCTTCTCTCAAAAGGAAGATGGAGAGTTACTGACCTATATGCATCACACATGGAGAAAGAAAGAGAGAGAGAGAGAGAGAGAGAGAGAGAGAGAGAGAGAGAGAGAGAGAGAGAGAGAGAGAGAGAGAGAATATGCTTTTCAAAGGTTAGACTCTAACTCAGGCTATAAAATTGAGTCTCAAAATGATTTCTCTGGCTTTGTGAGATTTTCACTCTTCCTTGAATTTCTTCTGCCAGTGTTTGTCTTCCCTAGTGTTTACAGATAATAAGAGAGGTGCTGGAGAGACTGGGGTTTTGCTTGGAGCAACTTGCCTGAGATTTGGTCCAGAGCTGGTGGATGTCACACAGACTGAAAATCAGAGAATGTATTCTAGACTTCTCACTTTACTCCTAGAATGCCATTTAATCTCCCATGACACTACTAAACTCATATATAAGATTGGAGTTTGGCTTATACCTTTTAACTCTACCTTTCTATATTATTTGGCATATCATCTACAAAGCGCTATCATCAGTCAAGAGAAAGATGTAAATCTCCAAACAGTAGGAACCCTTATAGTTTACAATAACAATAGCTGTCACCAAGGATCAGCAGACCACCTAGCAAAATGTGAACTATTATCCATCAAGAAGTCTATCACAAAACAGAAAGTATAACCTGAGATTTTAACCATTTAAATGTAAAATGTTGCAGAAAACTTACTTTTATGTATGCTGCTTGACTCAGCCCATATGGAGATCATAGTTATATTGTGAACATTATATCCAGACTTCAGTTTAAAAGCAATGTGAGTCAATGTTCCATGTCAACAAAAACAAGACACAACTTTGAAGTGACTTATAAAGCAAATCTTATTCATAAATATTCATGGTTGTATAATGTAAGCAAATGTAATATCCAGATAGGATTTTTACTTATGTGAAGAATATGGGATTTATAAAGGATATGGGCTCCAAAGCTTCAACCTTGTTGATGTGGGAATCTTCGAGTAACTGAGATGGGAACATCCTGGGGAAGGGAACATGGATGATAAGCTATAATCCAATACCTGTTTTTAAACTTTAATAAATTCTGGCTTCTATCCCCCAAACAGAAAACCATTTTTTTTTTGCAAAGTCTTACTAGTACTCCTTAAAATTTTTGATAAACTAGATTGATAAACTAGATTTGCTGGAGTTTCAAGGATTTCACTTCTTGTGATCTTTTTGATACTTCTACGTTATGGTACCCACTTTAAAAGTGTAACTGAAACAACTGATATATAGTTGGATAATGCTAGGTAAAGACAGTTAAGGGGTTTCTGATAATTGACATATTGCTATAGGAAACTTGCTGATTTTTCCCCTTTATTTTATTAAAAATAGATACTTCATATCCAAAAAAAATCATCCATCATGGTCAAGTAGGCTAAATCCCAGAGATGTAGGGATGGTTTAACATACAAAAAACAAACAAACAAAAAAGGCAATATACAGCAAGCCAACAGCCAACATCAAACTGTATGGAGAGAAACTCAAAGCAATCCCACTAAAATCAGAAACAAGACAAGGCTCTCCTCTCTCTCCTTATCTATTCAATATAGTTCTCCAAGTTTTAGCTAAAGCAATAGGGGAACAAAAGGAGATTAGGGAGATACAAACTGGAAAATAAGATATAAGCTATCTCTATCTGCAGATGATATGACAGTATAGATAAGTGACCCCCCCCCAAATTCTACCAGGGAATTTCAACAGCTGATAAACACCTTCAGCAATGTGACAGGGTACAAGATTAACTCAATAAAATTAATAGTCCTCCTATACACTCAGGATAAAAAGGCTGAAAAAGAAATCAGAGAAATATCACCCTTTCCAATTGCTTCAAATAGCATTAAATATCTTGGGGTAACTCTAACAAAGGACATGACAGACCTGTATGATAATAACTTTAAAATCACTGAAGAAAGAAATTGAAGAGAATATCAGAAAATGGAAAGATCTCCCATGCTCCTGGATAGGTTGTATTAACATAGTAAAAATGGCAATTTTATCAAAAGCAGTCTACATATTCAGTGTAATGCCCATCAAAATCCAAAAACAATTCTTCACAGACCTCAAAAGAACAATATTCAACTTCATATGGAATAACAGGAAATTCAGGATTTCCAAAACAGTCCTGTTCAATAATAGAACTTCAGGAGGAATCACTATTCCTGACTTCAAGCTTTATTATAGATCTACAGCAATAAAAACAGCTTGTTGCTGGCATAGAAAAAGACTTATAGGTCAATGTAATCAAATTGAAGAGCCTGACATTAATCTACACACCTATGAACACCTTATTTTTTACAAAGAGGCCAAAAATATACAATGGGGAAAAGCAAGCATTTTCAACAAATGGTGCTGGCATAACTGAATGGTGGTATGTAGAAGAATGTAAATAGATCCATTATTGTCATCCTGCACAAAACTCAAGTCCAAGTGGATCAAAAATCCCAACATAAACCCAGTTACACTGAAAATGATAGAAAAAAGTGGGAAATATCATTGAAAGCATTGGCACAGAAGACCAATTTCTAAATATAACACCAGTAAGCATAGACACTGAGTGCAACAATTAATAAATGGGACCTCCTGAAACTATAAGGCAAAGGATACAGTTAATAAGACAAAATGACAGCATACATAATGAGAAAAGATCTTCACAAACCCTACATCTGCCAGAGGACTGATTTCTAAAATATATAGAAAACTCAAGAATCTAGAGGCAAAAAAAAAAAAAAAAAAATCCAATTAAAAAATGGGATTCAGAGTTTTTTAAAGAAGGAATTCTGAACAGAAGACGTATAAATGACTGAAATACACTTAAAGAACTGTTAAACACCCTTAGCCATCAGAGAAATGAAAATCAAAACAACCTTACACCTGTCAGAATGCTAAGATTAAAAACACAGATGACAGCCTGTGCTGGAGGGGATGTGGAGCAAGGGGAACACTCCTCCATTGCTGGTGGGAGTGTAAACATGTACAACCACTATGGAAAGCAGTATGGTGGTTCCTCAGAAAACAGGGAATTAATCTCCCCAATGATCTAGCAATACCCCTATTGGGCATACACCCAAAGGATGCACATTTGTACCCCAAGGGCATTAGCTCAGCTATGTTCATAGCAGCATCATCCATAATAGCAAGGATTTGGAAACAACCTAGATGCTCCTCAACTGAAGAATAAGTTAAAAAATTGTGGTATGTCTACACAATGGAGTACTACTAGGCAGAAAAAAATGACATCCTGGAATTTGTAGGCAAATGGATGGATCTGGAGAGTATCATCCTGAGTGAGGTAGCACAGACCCAGAAAGATAGACATGCTGTGTACTCACTCATAAGTGGATTTTAGAGTAAAGCAAAGGATAATCAGGCTACAACCCACCCCCAACCTCTTCCAGCAGCCAGGTAATAGGAGGAAGTTAGAAAAGACATCCATAGATTCCCCCTGGGAAGAAGAGATAGCTATCTCCTGAGAAAACTGCAGTCATACCAGGAGCAAGGTGAGGTGAGAAGAGAACATGATGGAATGGGATGGTGGGGGGAGGGGCAACAGAGAGGGAGAGCAAAGAAGTGGATGTCCTGTTAAAGGGAAACATTGTGAGATGAGAAAGAAATCTGGTGCTAGGAAACACCCAAGAACCACAAGATAAACCCAGCTAGGACTCTAAGCAATAGTGGAGGGGTGCTTAAATTGGTCTTTCTCTACTATCACATGAATGACCACCCTAATTGCCATTAGAGAACCTTCATCCAGCAGCTAATGGAGGCAGATGCTGAGATCTATAGCTAAACACCTGGTTGAACTACGGGTTGAGCCGAAGAGAGGGAGGCGAGATTGCATGAGGGAAGGATCAGGATCGTGCTAGGGAGACCCGTGCACAAGGCTGTCCCAGGGAAGGATCAGGATCATGATGGGGAGACCCGTGCACAAGACTGTCCCAGCTCTTGGGAGCTCACTGACTCTGAAATACCAGCTGAAGAAGCTTCATAAAGCAGATCTGACCCTCTGAACGTAAATGACACTCGAAAGGCGAGGGCAGTTTGTGGAGCCTCTTGCACTGGGACCAGAGTCTATCCCGGTGCATGAACTGGCTTCTCTGAGCCCGTGCCTTGCTGGGGATCACCTACCTCACTTCTTGATACTTGGGGGAGGGACTCAGCCCTATCTCAACTGGATATGCCAGACTGAAATGCCTCTTGTTGAGATTCCTTGCCTTTTCTGGGGAGTGAACAGGCAGTGGGGGTGGGGAAGGAGGGGAGAGGCTGGGGAGGATTGGGAGAAGGACTGGGAGGGGGAATAGTGGTGAGTATAAGAAAAAAATTCAAAATTAAAAAGTAAATAAATAAATAACTAAAAAAGTCGTAAACAAAAGGAAAGCAGATTCTTTTCTAATCCAGAATATCCTGATTATAACTTTCCCTCTCCACTCCTCCAAGTTTCTCCCCTCTTTCCCTCTCTTCCAGATCTACTCCCTTCTGTTGTTTTATTAGGAAGAAAAAACAAAAGAGATAATAAGCAAACATGACAAAATAAAATATAGTAAGATAATGCAAAAACTATCATATTGAAGTTAAACATAGCAACTCATCAGGAGGAGAAGAGTCTTACGAGCAGGCACAAGAGTCAGAGACCCACTCATTCTCACAGTCAGGAGTCCCATAAAAATACTAAGCTAAGAGAGAACAGAGGACCTGATGCAGGCCCGTATAGACCCTGTGCATGATGCACAGTCTCTGTGAGCCCCTATAACCTCTGTAGACTTGATTCAGAAGGCCTCTTTCTCCTGACGTCCTCCACCCCCTCTGGCTTTTACAATCTTTCTGCCTCCTCTTTCATATAATTCCTTGAGCTCTGAGGAAAAGCTGCTGATTCTTAAAAAGTAAAATGACTTATAAATGCATGTGATGATAATTATCAACCAAAATTAATTCGTCATGAATTTTAAAAAATGTTATAAATGCAGCAAGTTTTTTTTAAAAAAAATATGCTTTAAAAGTTCCAGCCACATTATAATTACCTTTCATACTGAATAAGAAACAGAATAGAACCTCAGTTCATGGAACTCAAATTTGTAGTCTTGGAAAAACGTGAAATCCCATACTTAGAGAAACCGCTGAAAATCATGGGAGCTGAGCCCGTTTGAAATTCATATTAAATAAAAGCAATGCACACATACAATGCATCCCTTCTCTCTCTCCCTAAACATTAAATTTAAGCACCGGTTTCCAAGGTGCAGTATAATAAGAAGGGAAAAGGTTAGACTTACTTTTATTATTTCCATAACTTTCAAATATTTGAAAACATAATAAATTTTAAACTTCTCACCTTAGATTTAGCCCTGAGAGACTCGGGAGCTAAGACATGGCAGAAAAGGGAAAGACAGTAAGAATTTTGTCTTTTATAGTGATTCAGCACAGTGGTGTGTCCATTCTGCTGAGTCTCCATGAAAGAATGGAAGTCAAGAGGCAGAGAATTTGTCATCCTCCTTCTCCTCCTCCAGGCTCACATATGTGCTCTACTGACCATCAATATTCCAAAATAATGCCAACTACTTACAAGAAAATACACAAATGCATTCTTTCACCTAGAGGAGTGGAGTTTATCTACTCAGAAATGGGCAGCCACAGCACAACAGAGCAAGCATTCTGGAGAACCCTAACAGACTCCTAAGGTACAGAGTTGGAAGAGTCCAGGGATGGGCTGTGCTCTAGTGATAACCAAGGCTGATGTTGGCACAGCAACCTTTGTACTAAGATCCACCATTTTCCAGCAGTGTAGACGTCCAGGCTGAGAAACAAGCCACGTTTTTGTCCTCATGAAACATACACTGTGCACTAAGTACTAACACAGGCTCAAACATGTAAATGTAACTGTCCTTAGTTCAGAAAATTTGAATTCCTCACGTTTTCATTTGATTCTTTTGGATTGCTACCCATGATATCACTTTGAAGTTATATGATTTATTAGGACAGCTAAATGTCTATGGCAAAACACAGTATGAACAGTTTTTCCTTGATTATTCCTTTTCCAAGAGAGCATAAAATTTATTCATATATCTCTTTACAACTATTTATATGACAGTCTCCTGGTTTTCTAAACAGCCTTATAGGAAAAAGCTAAGTAGCTGGCTTAATGCTTTTTAATTAAATGAAGTCAATGCCTTTCTGTAGAGTGAAGTAACAGAATGAAGTTAGGGAGAGCACAGGGCTGGTGTGCGCATTGCAGGCATAGGTGAGTGAACTTGATTTCTAGCAATAAACATTCTATCAAATTCAATTTCCTTCCACAAACTTATGGTGAGTAAATGCAATTTCCCATTCCAAGCAAGCATGTCTCTGAGATTAAGGTGATAGTCTGTGGGAGATAACCATAAAAGTTTAAAGCCATTATTTCTCCAACAAAATTACTACAAACCAGGAAGAAAATAATTTCATGAACGAGATACAGAGCAAACTTAAACACCAGGGGAAGACTTTCAACTCCAACCTTGATATTTATATTTTTGATACTTTTTAAGTAAACATCTTTTTTTTTCACAATTCAACTTAAAATCTTCCTGGCTAACTCAGTTCTTTGTATTTGCCACACCATGTCAAAGCTTTTAGTGTTTCTTTAGACCACCAAAGACAGTGATGTGCAGACTTTGGTAATAAGTGTAGCTAAGGATAAATCTTGGGAGGTTTTATTTTGTCTTCCCTGTTCCTTGTCCCAGCTTGTAGCCTCTCTCTGGGACAAGAAAAGGTGCCTGAAAGAGTAGCCTAAGGAGGCTTCTATGGTTAGTTCAAAAGTTCAACCCACAAAACATTTGTACATAAATCGTATAGCACATTTGCAGAAACACGTGATGTGTAAGGCTTGCTTTGCAGAGATTAGGAATGAGCCCCAAGGATGCAGGGAGGAGGAGATGCTGGAAGCTTTGGCAGTGGGGGCTTGAGAGAGCAAGCCATCGGGAGACCTGGTAACAGGAGAAAAATCACCCTTCTGTCCTGAACAGAACCTCAGGAATGGCCAGGTCTCAGGACAGAAAAGGTTGCCTCTTAATAGCAGTAAATTTGTTTACCCTGGCTCAGCACGGGAGGGAAACAGCAGGCTCATCCTTTCCTGCTCAGGAGATGCCTGGACGTGAGTGGCAACCACAGAGGCTTTGCAGGGGAACATGGAGTAAGACATGAGAGTTGGACCCTAAAAGAAGACCTTTCTGTAGATGCTGGCAGGAACGATAGTAATTTAGATCAGATGACAGCCTCTCTCCCTGCCCCCCATGCCTTGCTATGATTTAAATTTCCAATAACTCACTGCAGCCCTTGGGAAAGAGATGGGAAATACTCTTTATTGACTAGTACTAAGATTTAGTCACCTAACAAAATGGGAAATAGAAATTAAATTATAACAAAATAAAGGCCATTTCCAGCACATCTAAATTTATGGTATTTCCATCTGCTATGTTTTCATATGGAGCTTGGTGGTTTTACTTAGTTGGGTTTAATTTGGGGTTCTGGGGTAGGAGTATGATTCGGTAAACAGATTGTCTTTTATTCAGGTAGTGTTGCCCCTTAGCTGTTCCGATGTTGAGAGCGTCAAGAAGGGGAGGTGGTCTTACAAAATTAAAACCCAATGCACCAAGTGGCCATTTGGAAGCTATTAGTTAGAATCTTGGATTGGAAAACTCTCTTCCAAAATATGCTAATAAGGTTTGACAAAATTAGGATCGTAAGGATTTAAAGTAGAAAAATCTATGGTATCAAATTTAATCTTGCTCTCAGAGCTGTTATAAATATTTAGAAGGTTGAATATAATCGGGGGTTTTTCAACACTAGCTGTATGTTAAATCACCCAGAGTATTTTATGAATAGATATATGCCAGATCTACTGAATCAGAATGTCTCCTGGTTGGGTCTCATTTTTAATGGAGCTGTTTCTGAGAAATGATTTGTTTTGAAATGTCACAAGGCTCTAGAGCAGTTAACATTAATGGCTGTTTGAGAAACCTCTTCCAATACAACAGGCTACAAGGATGAAAACTATAGAAACAGTCATTCTACACTTTTCCAAATGTATTTATTATGCACCAAAGATTTAATAGACCCATGAGGAGTTACTGTCTTTCATGCAAGATCAAACACTCATCCCTCCTTTATTTCCTCAATGTGAATGCTCAGCGAGCAAAAACCTAGGTTTTTGTTGTAGGTTTTGAACAGCTAAGGGGCAAAACTCCCCACTGCTGAGCTGGTCTGGGACTTCCCTCAGAAGCCCAAAGTGAGGCATGCTTTTTTATGAACTCCACCACTCACATTGTCCACTCACTTCTCCCCTAAAAAAATAAATTATCTCAGGAAGGGAGGGGTGAATTTAGTGAGGCAATATGTGCTCTGTTAATGTTCCCAGAAAATACCAGTCCTGACTCTGCCCAGCAACTCCTTTCCTCTGGCTTCTGACCAACGCTATCAGCCCCTCAAAAGACGATGGCAAGGTCCACAGTAGTCCTTGCCCCACCACACACTATTTTCTCTTTCTACTCGTGCAGTTACTTGGCCAGAAGTAAACAACTCCTACGTTTTGGATAAATTTCCCATAGACCTTTGGTAAAGTCGTTCTATTTTGTGGTTAATCTCTTATGCCTCATTTGTAAACTTTCTTGTAAGTATGTGTGCTGGTTAGTTTCAATTGTGAACGTGATACACCCTGGGAGGTCTCAGTGAGAATTGTCTATATTGGATTAGCCTGTGGGTTTGTCTGTGGGTGATTGACTGTCTTAAATTAATTGACAAAAGCTGACCCAGAGCACTGTAGGCGGCACCACTGCCTAGGCAGACGTTCCTAACCTGTGCACGTACGGAGAAGATAAAACTGAGCACTGAGCAAGCGAGTGCAAACGCGCTCAGCTCCTTCTGCTCCTGACTGTGGACATGCTGTGACCAGCTGTCTGAAGTCCTACCTTGACTTCCCCACAATGGATGGACCATAACCTAGAGTTAAAAGCAGATTTAATCTTTTCTCCCCTACGTCTCTTTGCCACAGTATTTGATAAGAGTAATAGGGAAGACACAGGACAGCCTAAAAGAACAAGGCTTGATAATATCTGCCATTTCCATCAACCCTCTGGGAGCTCTGAACATGTCCCTGAGGACAATGAGAAAGTACTACAGAAATAAACAGGCTCTTCTGTACAAGACTATGCCCCAGAGCTTTTAGGGTCCAAAGGTTTCAGTTGTCTGCACAGCCTATAGCAGGCCTGGCCAATTTCCTCTAGGCCCACTTAAGCCCATGTTCACACCTTTCTGTTTGCCTGAAGCTCCTTTCCTCTTGTGTTCGCATACTGATAAACTACTCAGTGCTACAAATTCCACACCAAAGGCTCCTTCCTCCTTCAAGAAGACTGTTGGTTTGGTAGTGGACCACAGACTGCATGGCTTAAACAGAAATCTGCTTCTCATACTCATGAAGGCAAGTGCAAGATCAGGAAAACTTTCTTCTAAGGCCTTTAATGGACTGTTGGTTTCAAGTCTCTCATTTTGAATTTTAGACAATCAGTTTTCCCATGTTCCCACATGCTATTCCTCTTTCTGTGCCCAAGACTACATTTGTTTTGTTTTGTTTTGTTTTTAAAGAAACCAGTTACACTGGATAAGGTCTTCCCCCAATGACCCTGTCTCAAAACTTTCTTACATTCTCAGAGAATAAAGATTTCTACATATGTTTCCTAAGGGGACACAAGCAGCTTGGTTGGGAGGATGCTCATTTCTACTAGAAGCAGTGTCTCTTTATCTTCATCCCCCCCCCATGCCCTCTCTCCTTCTTCCTCCATCCTCTCCTTCCCCACATCCCTCTGGCCCGGTCTCATGTAGCCAAGGATGACCTTGAACTGTTTGTTGTTCCTCTACATAGCGATATGGAGCCCAGGGATTCAAGTGTGCTGAGCAAACACAAAGAAGCCATATCTCCAACTCACAATCTAGCTTGTTACACAACTTAACTTCCTAGGAAGCCTGCCAATGAAACATAGATGTAAAAGAAAAGAACTTTGTATTTTTACAAACACAAATATGTAGTTTCTGTATTATAAAGGAAAACAAAGTGGCTACCCTGAAGAGGCCTGATGAAAAGGTAACCCCAGAAAGCACTGCTGAATTATGTGTGAGTGAGAAGCTGTAAAAGTCACAGAAAAACAATAACCACAATGTGCAGCCTCTGCTCTCAAGTTTCTCTGTGGATTTCTTCAGTTCTTACTCTGCTATAATGAAGCTGTAACTTAGGTAAAACTCCAAATGCAAGTTATACATGGTGCATGATAAATACAATTTAAGAAAGGCTACCCCAATATCCGGCTTTGAGTCAAGAAAAAGAGTTCTGCATCTTTACATCAGATGTTTCCCGAGTGAATACACAAGCTTATAAAAGGAAGTATGTATGGAATCTATGTAATTAGGGCTTAACAGTGACTATTTATTAATATTTCTAATTGAATAATTATACTACTAATTCATTGGCAAGAAGCCCCTGAAAAAGTCACTGCACCAATAAAAAACGGAATGCACTAAAGTGTGACTTTCTTTAAAAAGGCTGGAGAATTGCTTTAGGGTTTGTTTACTTCTGGACAGCAATCAAAAGTCCTAAGTAAAATGCACAACACAGCCTGCTTCCAGGGTAGCTGAATGTGGCATAATAGCAGATAGGACACTGAGTTAAAGGCCAGCCTCTGCTACATATAGAAACCATCTCAAAAGAAAGCAGCTGGGCCAGGGAGTGCAGGTTTGCAATCCTAGCAATTGAGTAGGCTAAGGTGGGAAGATTTCAAATTCAAGGCTCAAAATGCAAAAAGCAAAAGGGGATGAGGCTACAACTTGGCAACAGTAATAGAGTATATGCCTAATATGCATCAAGCCTAGGTTCAATCCAGCATACATCGATCAATCAAGGAATCAATAATAGTAATAATCAATCAATAGATAAATTAGCAAAGAACTCAGGGTACCTTCCTCTAAGTCACAGTCTTACAGTGACAGGATTGTCCGAACAGTGGCTGGCATTTCCATCTGTCCTGTCCTGGCCCTGGTTAAGGGTAAGTCTACACCAGCCCCTTCTCAACAGCTGGGAGCCTGCCACAGAGCTTCTGCCACAGCGATGGCACAGTGTGAGTGTCTGCCCTTCTGCAGCAGGCAAACCTACTTTGAAGAGACTGTGCAGTCTTCCTCAGAACCAGTTCGGCACATAATTGATCTCTCTGTTATGCCCAGCCCCTTTGGAAATTAAACATTTTACAATTTCCCACAAAACAATCCAGGAATACCCAACCTACTTAACCCTGTCACTTTAAAGCAGAGTCGCACAGAGGATAGCTGAGTGTTTTTCATTTTGCACATTAAAAGAGAAACTGCTGCTAACTATTGAGCACAGTTAGGAACAGAGACAGTACTCTCGCATCGATTTTCAGATAGCCCTGGGAGAATGGCTTTTTATTTTGTTACCACAGCATGTGCTGGGGTAGGGATGTCACAGACAGATATGCTGCAGAGAGGCTGACACAAATGCATCCCTCTGCCCACAGTGATCCTATGCAGCTGATGATATATATGGTTTAGGGATCTTGAAATGATACAGTCTGGGGGTCTTGATCGGTTCATTTTCTTATTAAAGAATTAAAAGTCAGGGAAACCTGGAGCAGGCCAGGTCACAGCAGAGAAATCTCTAGCACCAGCAGTTAAATAAAGCTTTATATGAGGGAAACATACACACACACAACACGCGCGCGCCAACAGACACACAGAGGAAAGAGCGATCCCCAAAGTAAAGTGGGGCCTGGGAAAGGACCGCCCATTCTCTCTCCAGAGGCTGGGGCTTTAAAGTCTCAGAAGAGTCTTCCTCCCCTAATTTAGGTTTGGGCAGATTGAAGAAAGCTAGGATGGCTGATTGGTCCAGAACTGTGGTGTGACCATGTCCTGGGGAGGTCTGTTGAGACAGTCCCTCAGCAGGGGACTTGCTGCTGGGAGACAAAAGTTGCTGTGCTTTTGTCTCAAGTGAGGAGGTTGTAGAAGGAGCTGGCCATCTTGGAGCTTTCCTGCCTTTATTACCTAGTCATAAACCCTCTCCCTGACTGTCGTCTACTGAGGTGTCTATCTACCTCCTTAGTCCCTCATAGTCAGTCTCCTGTCTCCATACGGTCATGTAGGACTAATCTAAGCCCCTTAACTAGTCAGCAATGGCTGTCCTTTCAGGGTTAGAATCTGTCACAATGTCTACCTACTGTGTCACCTGATGCACTATTTTTGAGGGTAAAGGGTCAAAGGAGCTATTAACTCTGACACTACTTAGGGGACTACATTACAAATCATCAGCCATTTCCTCATTCTTTCAAATCTGAAATGCAGGAAATTAACCCACTTCCCATTGTGCCCACTTTTTTACTTACCTACGAGTTCACTGCCTCTCATTCCTGTCCAGGTGCATGGTCTCTTCTGACCTTTGCCTTCCTCACCTTGTATCCTGGCTTCTCTGCTTTTAAGTCCTACACTCAGAGGAACCAAACAACAGTCCTATCCCCACCCTACCCTCGCCAACACACACACACACACACACACACACACACACACACACACACACACACACACACACACGTTTAGCATTGAAAATAAAGAACTCTAAAACTACAAAGGCTATTCAAGTCCCCAATCTGCTCACTGCTGCCAGGGGCTCAGAGAGGCAGCCATAACTAGCAAGGGTCTTGGGCTGTGTGGTTGGAGCAATGCTCCAGTTGTTGCTAATCCGGGTACTTAGGGAGGTAAAATCCTGCTTCATGTATGGAGGAAAGTCTGTCATCTGGAACAAGAAGCAATGCTTGTCATCAGTATCCTGGAACTGCATTCCCAGGTTGTGAGGGTGAAGACTTCCTTTGGTAAGATCTCTGATGCCTCTGCTGTCCCCACGGAAAGGCCACCTTTGTGGGCTTCATTCTCATTGCTTTGACTTTTTGAGACACTTCTTGCTTTGTAGTTCAGGCTGACACTTAAAACATACCCGGACTGGTCTCAAACTTACAAAGGGCCTGCCTCAGTCTCTCTAGCCCGGGATTCCGATCCTATACCAAGATTCCCATCTAGAGAGGAGGGGCACTTTGTGTTTAGACTGTTTTCTTCTCAGCTTCTTGGACCACTGGTAGATCTATTCTCTGTTGGGGAAAGGGACGTTTTCTCAGTTTAAACAAGAAGAAATTCATCTTCTGAATACTTGGGAGCATTTTTCTCCCCCCCCCCCCCCCGTTTTATATTGGACCAAATCATTTCCTCTCTCAGCCCCTAATTTCACATCTAAGAGATATTCTGTTTGGGCCAGGAATTTCTAGAATTCTTACAATTACAGCTGGTATGTATTTTCCAGATATAAAACTCTTTGTCACATTACAAAAGTAATAAAAATAGTACACAGAGCTCCTTGCTTTTATTTAAACTCTGGCAAACAAAGGATACTGCTTTTGTGGTTTTTTTTTTATTTATTTAAAAATAAAGAGTAGAGTTTGTGGCTGAGAAATCAGGTCCCCTCTGGTCTCTCTCAAAGTGAGTCACATGATAATGAGGAAATGTGTGCGGCTAGTACCTCACACTAATTTGGGTTGAGATGACTCTTTGAGCAGAGGGAGGCAATGCAATTAGTATCCAAGTTAGCTAAGCTTAACCCTTAGAGGGTCTGAACTGTATGGCCATCCCCTCACTGAGCCATAGCATCTAGGCATAACAAGAACATAACTCGGTCTACAGAGATCCTACCGATTCTCAGGTGGGTTGCTTAGCACAAAGGTAAAGAGGCACTAGACGTACATAGCTGACCCGAAGGTGATGGAGAGAGGAGAAACATTCCTGTTCTCAACCGCTGAATCAGGAAGTAAAGCAGAGAGCTGGGGAAAATGAGTCCAAATTAATCTCATTTGTTCTCAATTGAAAATAATTTTAAAAAGGAGTTTCTGTGAGCAGAACCTGCCACCTCCAGTGAGGAAGTGAGGCTGGCTGTGGTCTGTGCCGGGTCTGACAAAGGCCAACTCTTACCCAGATGTCCAATAAAAACACTTAGCAAGTATCATTTCCATAAGGTTTTGTCTACTTGAAACACAAGCCAATTGTTTGGGCCCAATTTATGAAGCGAGGTCTCACAAAGGTTACGGGGTAAGAAGGTCTGATGACAAGTAAATTGCCTTAAATGGAGCTCAAAATACCACCTTAAACATTCCCTCTCCCAAGAAATGCTTAATCATAAATCAAGTGACTCAAAACGTATTAAAAATGACAAATAGAGTGAGCACTTACATCTCATTTTTTCCTTTTAATTCACAGATGCATCCAAGAACTCTGAAGGGTATCATTCTACATACACACAGCAGATGAAGGATACCAAGAATGTAAGAGTCCGGGGATATGAAAAACAGATTAAAAATCAAATGATGGACCAGACTTAATGTAAAAAAAATTATTCTGAAAATAGACATGCTCATTTTAAGACACTCAGATGAGGACTGTCTGCCCTCATCTCTTTGGGGCAGCGAAGCTCACAGTAATTGGACACATGGTTTTCATCTTCGAAGACCTCGTGCATTCATTTTAATGTGCTGAGGTTCATGGTACTATTTGTCTACAAGTATGCTTTCTCCTCCCTCTTCCCACTATTCATTCTTTAATGGGGTTTTGATTTTAATGGGGGGGAGAGTTCCCAAACTCAGTAATGTTTCCTGAATTGCCATTAGGCTAGGTTTAGAAGCAGTTCTGAGGAATGTGCTAAACAAAACTTTATGTGCAAGAATCTTTAATATTCCATTACTTTTTCGATAACAAGTTATTTTTATGTGTCCTTTCCGCTGGATGTAAGAACTAATTCTCGACAATAAGAATTATTATGTGCCTAACCCAAGATACAAATTTGTCTTGATCTGGAATAGATTAGAAAGGGGATCACAAAGAAAAGCCAAAGCCAGCAAATCATGGCTCACCTTCCTAAAAGACACTGACTCGAAGCTCTCCAAGTGTTGGTGTGGCAGCAAGGAGGGGAAACTCTGGGAATATGCCTTATTTCTCCATTTGTGTTGATTACAAATACCTAGAGAATTCAACCAGTTCTGGAGGCAGTGAGCCTGAGATACATTTTTTTCCCAATTTTTTAGTCTACTTAGAAACATCTGTTTTTAATTGAATTTGGATTTGAAAACTAATTTTGGTGAGATTGGGTTCAAGCTCCAATCAAGTTGGAACTCGGAGATCATTGCTTATACACGTATCCCCAAATTTAGGAAGGCTTGAGGCCAAGGATACCATACTTCCTGAAGGCATGCAGGAGACACATGCACTTGGAAAAGAAAAGGAATGCTTGATTCTCTCAGGGAAACTTCTCGAAGGCCAGTGATTTGGGGTTTCAGGTTACAGCTTTCAGACTCAGGACTTGATTTGGGAAAGGTCAGCTAAAGGACGTGGTCCTCCCATGTATCCCATACATGGAGCAGGAGATTAAGCATCATATGTTCATGTCTGGATAAAAATAGTGCTTGGGATTGTGTACTGAAGAGATCATAAATCTACCACACACGGTTTGCAAGAAATCAACACAAATGTGTTATTGCCTTCTCTGCTGGCCTCCCAGTGGCATGGAGACTTTTGTTAACACCCTTTTTATTTCTAGAAGGATGAAGGAAGAAGCATCTGCTCTGCCAAGGTTCCTTGTTACTTGTTCAGCATGAGGCTTAGAAGACATCCCCCACCTTATTGCTAACTTGGTATTACAAGCTTCTGTATCCAGTCTATTCTAAATGAGACTAAGGATGGGGAGGCGTGCACACACACACACACACACACACACACACACACATGTACACATAAACAGACAAGCACACACATAGACATTTGCACACACATTTACACATACACACAGGTGCAATTAGGTTTTGCTAAACTTCAAGGGGCTGTTTTGATATTCTTTAATAACTCCATTCAAAAAGTAAAAGTAGAACCCTCACTAAGAACTCCTAAGTAAGTATTTGATGCTTTGCTGGGCAATACAGATAATAAGCCTTAGGCACCCCACCTTACAGTTTCACTAACATCAGGGGCAAATGTTGTCAAGATAGCCAGCAATAAATTCTCTATGTGTAAGTACCAATGTGTAAACAAATACACAGGATATGACCATCCCAGTCTGACCACACAACTATCTGAATTTTAGTAAACAACGATGTTGAGAATAAATGATGTATTAACTCATTACATCCAAAAGGTACAGGTTTCAAAACCATTGCCCTCTGTCATTAACTGTATTAACTAATCATTTCAAACACTTCGTTTTCTATAAAAGATTAGCCCATAAGATTCACTTTTATTGATAAAAAACAGGAACTCAGTTATCATTTACTAATTTGAAATGTTTTATTCTGAGATTTTCAAAGGTAACACATCTTTTGCCTCAATACCTATTCTAGTTCAATCAAAATTTAATATCTAAAATGTGTCCATTTTAACGCTTAATCTTGGCGCCAAAGACTCTAGGCCTTGTAGGCTGAAGATGGATGCCTCAGCTTTACAGAAGAACTTTGGGTGACTGTCCAGAGAACCAGATGTCTCTGTCATTTCTAAAATTTTGGAAATTGTTTACAATGCACTTCCTGTTTACTTATGCATGATTGTATTGTTCTTGGATCTTCAATGGAGATGAAGACTAGATAGGAATAATTACAGTTTTCCTTAGTTATGATAAATGCTATATTAGATATGGATGTTTAGACTTGCAAAGACAGAATAGATAATAGAATATTTTCTTTAATTTTGCCATACAAATAAACTAGATATTATAACTATAATATCTAGTTTATGTCAATATAAATTGACAACTGTTTTGTTATATGTAATTTTACTATGTTAAAGGTAAAACCTTCTTTTTTATTAGACAGAAAAAGGGAAGTGTTGTGGGATGGTTTTTCTGTATAATGTGAATATGTGTTGTTACTATTAACTAATAATAAAGCTGCTTCAGCCTATGGCAAGACAGGATAAAGGCAGGTACAAAATCCAAGCAGAGATACAAGAGAAGAAGAGCAGAGTGAGGGGAAACGAGATCCAGCTGCCCAAGAAGCAAGATGTAAAGTACTGGTAAGCCACCAGCCATGAGGCAATACATACATTAACAGAAATGAGTTCATTTAAGATACGAGAGCTAGTTAGTAATAGCTCGAGTCATAGACCAAACTGTTTGTAATTAATATTAAGCCTCGGAGTCAATTATTTTATAAGCAGCTGTGGAACTTTGGGACCAGGCAGGACTCAGAAACAGAGCCATAGATTCTTTAAAAATTATTTTGATTTATTATTACTGTGTGTATAGGTGTATGACGTTGGGAGACACATTTACGTAGATATGTGTGTGGAGATCAGACACACATATCCGATGGACAACTTTGTGAGGTCAGTTTTCTTTTCCAATCTGAAGAGTTAAGTCAATAAAAGGCTTGTATCACATGACAGCAAGTGTTTTCCCCCTGCTAAGTCATTTTGCTTTTCATTCCTTGCAAATTCTCTGAGAACACATTAAAATTGCTTTAGAACATCCCATTTATTGAATATTTAGATTGTAACCTATCTTATAGATAGTATTGTGGAAATCTTTTTTCAATATCTACATCTCAAAACTTTTTCTAGAATTTCTATAGAAGAGACAACATTTCAGTAGAATAATTCACACTTTCAAGGCATTTGGTGCCACTATGAAGCTGTCTCAGAAGAATTGCTACAACTTACAGATCTATTCAGCAGTTCCTGAGTGGACAAACAAACTCTGTCCTTACTCACTTCACTCCCTTTAATTTGTATGTATTTATTAATTTAATATAGATTTAAATGTTTTCCACACTTAAAAAATTTCCACATAAGGTAAATTCTTTTTCCCATCCTTACTATTTTTTCCTTTTTTATTATCTTTTTTGAGTCTTCTTTGTTTATTTCTTCTTAGAACTATGGAAATCTTTGGTAATACTCGGTTATTTACTATATACTATCCTAATTTGTTCTTTATGATTTTAGACAGTTAATTATAAATGGAGACAGGGTCTCAAATATCCCAGGGTAGCCTGGTGCTCACTGTGCAGTCAAGGATGACTTTGAACTTTCAGTCATTGCCTCTGCCTTCCACTTACTGGAATTATTAATGTGTACCATCATGTACAGTTTAGATGGTTCTGGGGCTTGAACCTTGGTTCTGAGGTTCTTTGCACATGCTAAGAAAGTACTCTACAAATTGAGAGCTCTTTGATTTTGAATTTTAAGATTGCTATGCAGATATGTCAGTTATTTAGAGCTTGTCCTACAAAGCTTTTCTCTTCCTGTCCATTTCTTTTACTATTAAAAGTACTAAGATTTGGTTGTTTGAATCATTATCAGTCATAATAAATATCACTTAACTCCAAAATTGGATTGGGATTAGCAAATTTAGGGCCATTCTTTAGAATGGAGACACACCATCACCTCCCCAAAGAGCTGTATCCGTGAAGCGTCCTTCTTAGAGCACTCAATGCACTGTCTTATTCTATTTCAATTTGGCTTATTGACACTCCTTTACCTTGTGACATACTTCATTCCAAACTGTCAACAAATATGAAAAAATATTTAAAGCAGATGGATGCTCAAGTTAAATACAGTTTAGTACTCATTAAAGCACAGAGAAGTTCAATTAGAAGCTGCCATTTTCCAGGACCTCTGGAAAGTGGGAAAGTAAACAAATAAAAACAGACCACAGATAGCTGAGAAATTAGGAAGATAAAATATGTATATATGTTTAGGGACTTTCTAAGTTGCCACAATAATATATATTAATAAAAGGTCTATGGAAATAGTATTGTTTCACAAATAGAAACTACCACAATATTTGTATAAAATATTTTCTATAATTTATTGTGACTCAGTTATATTGGTGTTAATATGAAAACCCAGAAAAACAGATATAGACTCCAGTCTTAGATGGTCTGAAATCTGCTGCCTAAGAGAAAAAATAAGCTTAACACACAGAAACAAAAATGTCAAAACGAGAATCAATTCAGCATGTGAAATTCAGATTGCAAGTCCCAAAAGCTCTGAGAGTCCAAGGCAAGTTCCGAAGGTTGATGCAAAGTAATAAGAAGCACTTTTGATTGATCAGACCATAGAGAAGAAATAATGTTCTTAGATTTCTATGGAGTTAAGGAAATCAAGATCCCAAGTAAAATGGCAAATAAATCCTGACATTTCAATTGTGGCAAGAGTATCCTAAAAACAGTTACACAGAAAGAGTACTAGAATCAGAGGTGACCAAAGCCTTCATTAAGATCTAAATATTTTAAAGGCAACAAGCACTATTAGAATAAGCTGGGGTCAAAGTGGCGTGTGTGTGTGTGTGTGTGTGTGTGTGTGTGTGTGTGTGTGTGTGTGTGCACGTATGTGCTTGTGTGCGCGTGTGTGCATGTATGTGCGTGTGCATGCGTGTGCATGTGTGTTTGCACATATGTGCGTGTGCCCATATGTGTGCACATGTGCCTGCGTGTGCGTGTGTGTGTGTGCGTGCATGTGTACGTGTGTGTGTGCATGTGCATGTGTGTGTGCACGTATGTGCTTGTGTGTGCATGTGTGCCCGTGTGCCTGTGTGTGTGTTCGTGTGCGTGTGCATGTGTGTGTGTTCCTATTACTTTGGAGGCCAATGAAAATTAAGCTTCTTTTCTAGTTTGTATAGCTCTCCCTAATAAGGTAGAAAAGTCACACCCATATCTTTAGCTCTACTAAGTTATTTGAAACAACAGCAATTTAGCTTTTTTTTCCAAAATAATTTCAGTATTTCTTTAAATCTAACTTCCATCTGGATTCCTGTTTCTTCACACAGAGTCATTTCTCTGACAGGAATACATAGTTATCTGCCCGTACAGAAGCAGACCAGCAAATAAGCCTCCTCAGTCTGGATTGAGCCTCCTTACCATCAGCCTCCATTCCATGCCGAGTGGAGGTTCTCCTTGAATTTCCAAGTATTTGGACCTTTCTGAGCTGTGACCAGTTCTGTCAAACTAAAGCACCCTACCTGTGAAATCCCAAAATCTTTGTTAGGTCCCTTAGTTGTATTTACAAAAGTTAATCAAAATTCTTTCTTGACTTTTCTATCGGGGGAGCACAGGGCAGGAGAGATCACTTCCTTGCACATTCTTGATTCTTTAAATAAAACAATATTTAGAGTAACTTGAACATTTTTACAGTTTCTCTGTGGCTATTATAAGATTAGCAATGTAAACAAAACAAAACAAATTATAAAAATGCAAATGGATTGAAGAGAAAATTCATAGCCCTAGCAAATGAATGCTACCTTTACTCGCTTCTGTCCAGTGGCAGATGTGATTGTACCCATACACCACCCCTTGGTACCAAATCTTCAGGATATTTGACTCACAGTCAAGGGACATGACCTTTAGTTAGAATTCAGGGTCACTGAGGCACCTGAGAGCTGGATCACCACATCTACCACAGCAGCATCTGGTGGATCACAATGGTTGGCTGCATCAGTTATGGGTGGGGGCGGTGCTATTTTAATTGTTCAGTTACACATTTTCGAGTTCAGTGCATCCACATCAGTGTTGTCAGTCATGGGGAATGGAGAAACAGATTAGGAAAATGGTAGCAGAGGACCAGAGATTAAAAGCAGTGTTACAGGCAGTAGAAGCCAATGAAAATTGAAGGCAGCCATAAGATCTCTGAGAGAAATAGGGATTCTAGGAACCCCGAGCTTGACAAAGATAAAGAGCAGAGTGGTCAGGAGATAGCCACAAAGACTTGAGCCCAGGACTCTGAAGTGTAGGAAGAGAAGTCTTTCCAACAATCTCCTTACTAGAGAACAGGCAAAAGCACATGATTCACACCCATCCTTCTAGATACTTTAGATGAGATGTTGTATCACATGGAATGTGTACCCCACATAGATCTAGATTGCCAAAAGGTCTCTGGCAAAAGCAGTAGAGTAACACTTTCAAGAGCTCTTTAGAGAAGCAACTGGTACATAAAGAGTGGTTCATTCTCTACAAACCCTGGTTGTCTGTCTGCTTTTCAGGGATTAGTAGAAACTTGAGAATGTCCAGAAATGATCACCAAATTAATACTCTTGTATAAGGGGCTAATACTAGGATTTATACTCTTAGTAAAAGACAAAACCAAAACCTACCAACCTATGTCTAAGTTAAGCCTTGAGACATGTGCCTATACCCTCAGCTATTGAGGGGCTGAAACAGGACTTAAGACTAGTGTACACAATGTAGAAATATTTTGTCTCAAAGTTTAAAAGTGGGGACAAAGAGGGCACTGTGTTTGCCTAGCATATGTGAGCCTCTATGTGCAATCCTCAATATTTCAAATAAATATAATGATATAAATCTATACTAGGATTAAAAATGGCCCTTTATAAATCAAAGTGCACTTGGTAGCAGCTTGGGCCAAGATGACATCAGGGTTCTGGGTGACAGCACAGGCCACTCAGGTCAGGATGGCTCTGGCAGTAGCATGGGCATCAACAAGGTCACAGGTTGCAGCTCAGGGCTTCTGTGTGACCTTTGGTGACAACATAGGCCTCAAACTTCAACACAAATCCTTGCTGATATAGAATCATAGACCCAGTCGTGGTCCTTGACAGCAACTAGGTCTGGATGTCACCAATGCCCCCAAGTGGCAGAAAGGTCACTCAGATTGCCATGGTTCCAGTGGCAGCATGACCCTCTGACACTAACATGGCACCAGGTGGTGGCCCAGACTTTGGGCATACTTATGGATTTCAGTGGTAACAGGAGCCTCGGACATCAACACAGACCCTGACTGCTGTAGGACCATGGGCCAAGACATGGTCCTCAGCTACAGCTCTGGCCCAGATGACACCATAGCACCTGATAGCCGTGCAGACCATTAAGATCTGTATAGCCCTGGCTGTAGTATGGCCCTCGGACACCAGCACGGTCTCAGGTGGCTTACTAGACACCAGGCATCCACACATCCCTCTATGGCAACAGGAGCCACAGACATCAACTCAGACTCTGGCTGTGTTAGGGACACAGACTCAGATACAAACCTTGGCAGCAGCCTGGCCCAAATACCATGGCTCTGGGTGACAGCACAGGCCCTCAGATCTATATGGCCCTGGCTGTAGCATGGCCTCCAGACTCCAAGGCCACAGGTTACAAACCCATGTCTGGGGCTATGGGTCTGCTGCAGCTGTGGTCTGTGTTACCACACGGAGCCATAGAAACCATGCATGATAAAATCAGAGGGTTATGCTGAGCCTGCCCTACCCTTCACTGTCCTTGTCCCTCAGTGAACTTTACAGCAAGAGAGCTGTCCTCAACCCTCACAGGAGAGCTTCCTGCCTCCTGTACTCAGAAGAGATGGCCCTATTTTCACCACTGGTGTGAAAGAACTGGCCCTGATGGTTTGGACTGATAGCTCAGCATCCAGGGCCTTGTGTTGGCCAAGTCTCACATCCATCCCATCTATGACTTGATGGCGCTCATGAAGGCACTGGTCCTGCTGAAGGATATCTGAAGGATCTCCATGACTGGGGTGGCTACGGTATCCCAAAGAATTTCTGGTGAGGATCCAGTCATGATGGTGTACCAGAAACCAAAGACCTTGAACAAGACCAGTGACTCATTGCAATAAATATTTGCGAGTAAGGCTGACTGAACAAAAGGGTGTACTGTGTGACTTACTGCACCCAACACCACTAGAATGAATGAAGAGGCATTAGAGAGGCAGGAAAGATGGAGAAGTAAAGAGGGTTTTGTTTGTTTGTTTGCTTGCTTGCTTGATGATTTGGTTTGACATTTTTTTACATTTTCTTTGGGAGGTGATGCTTCAGAAAGGAAAGGATGTGAGGGAACTGGGAGGTGAGAAAAACTGAAGTGCATGATGTGAAATTCCCAAAGAACCAATAAAGAAATAAAGTTAATTTTTTAAAAAAATTAAGTAAATAAATAAACCAGAGTGCCATTTACCATGAGTTTCTAGGAGTGCAGAAAGTCCCTTCAATTTTAACTTCTGTATTTTATTATTACTGTTTAATGTACATGGGTGTTTTTCCTGCATGTGTTTCTGTGTACTGCTTGCTTGTCTGGTACCCATGGAAGCATGAAGAATGTGTTAGATACTCAGGAACCAAAGGTACAGACAGTTGTGAGACACTGTGTGGGTGCTGGGAATTGAACCTATATTTAAAGCTTTTCCTTCTGTTAGAATTAGTAGACACAGGGGATGTCAGGCACACCGAAACTTGATTGCAAGGCTCTAGATAAATCATCCCCTACTTGTTTGACATCAAAACCAGGGAATTTTTTAATTTAAAATATTTTGTGGAGTTGTAGCTGCAAAGGTGAAACTCATGACTTGTTACATATTATGACCACATGCTAAGACAATAGAGTTCAATAAAAGAACTACATTCAAATATATCTTGTATTGAGGGACCTTGTTTTATCCTTCAGTACTCTAGGTTGGAGAGGCCATCCAACACATTTCTTTGTGAAAACTTAATTTTTTTTGAACTCTGCATTGACCCTAAGTTTAACAGCATTCCAAATTCAGTCTACTTTGCCCACACAAGATATTGCAGCTAAGCAAAACTCTGTCCCAGAAACCTCATAAATTGCATGAGCTGCCCAATTTAGGCCTGAGGGAGTAAATTGAACAGAACTGGACTGTCACATTGTTTTAGGCCATTTGCCACAGACATTTAGGATTAGCTCTAGATTGATTGAACTAGTTATGGTGGTGGCTAAATATATATGTAGCCTTTTACTGAATATTTATATGAATTTAGTTCTTGCTCCCGGGATTCAATAGACTGGCATAAAAAGGTATGTGCAGACACTGAAGAGGAAGCTGATTTCACTCTCTTTAAGTAACAAGAGCTTTGGTCATTATTCCACCCTTGTTTACTGAAGTGTTTGGGACTCAGTATTCAATAAGATTGCGCCTGTTTTAGGAAACTGATGTTTCATATGACACAAGTAGGCTGTTAATAATCTGGCATCATCTTCTGTTGATTTTGAAACTTAATGATTTTATTTACAAGACATTAGGTGTTGTTCCAAGTTATTGATGCCTCAGTGTTTCATTTACAAAAGAAAGGTGGCTATGGAGGTGAGTGAGATTAACAAATGCTATCAACTTGAACAGTGCCTAGTGCACAACCAAGGATCTCCCTTGTTCCTCACAGTAGTACTCCGTGGTGTTCAAAGTTAATTCTGTATATGTGAGCAAATTGTTCTCATCTTTGTAATAATTATAATGTTAGAAGGCACCTGAAGTAACCCACTAGGAGGTCTTGATGGAAGAATTGAATCTTTCTCATTGATGCATAGCCAGAAACACATTTTATTATTGTATTGATTCATTAACATGTAAATTAAAAATAAGACACATGATCATCTTGAAAACCAGTAAGCAAAGGTAAAGCAAATATTGTCAATTTCTCATCAAGTATAGTTTCTGAGCCTGTTGTGCACCAGCCTCAACACAGAAACTGTATCTGCCCCATGGGCAATTATGAAGAAAATTAGGTGAGTTACAGCACAGCTTGCCGCAGAGAATTCAAGAGTTACCTATGGCTATTATTTTGTGATGTTTTTAGATTGGTCGCAGAGAAATGACTATGTTTATTGCCTGTAGAAATCTTCAAGTGTTTGATTTCTATATAATCTTTTTTTTTAACCCAGAGAAACCAATATATTTTTCTAATTCATCAATTCTGTTCATTTTCCAAATGTATGTATCAAGTGAATTATAAGACTGTAATACAGAATCCAATGTGCCACATTAAAAAATTCTCAAAACATTTAGCGGATGAGGAGAAGACACGTTATCTTGCCAAAGTATAGCTTGACTCATTGAAAATAACTTCAAAATGCTCCATTGCTTTTCAAACGAGAAAGCGTTCTATTATACATGAAAACGTTAGGATGAACTCTATCATCTCTCTTTTTTTCCTTGCAGTAAACAAGTTGAACTGAGAAAGCATAATAGTCATGTTAATGCAGAAGATGGCTGTATAAGTCTGGAGTGGTGATGAGGGCGGACACCTGTATTCTGATGCTGCGACAGAATACTCCAACAAAAAGCAAGTTAGGACAGACAAGAGGTCATTTTGGCTTATGGTTTCAAAGGGATGAAGTTCATAATGGGGAAAGGGAAGGCAGAAAAAAGAACAGGAGGCAGGCTGATCACATTTCACGTAGAGAGAGAACAGGAAGTGCAGTAAGAATACAGACCCTCAAAGCCCACCCCTAGTGATGTAGTTTCTCCAACAAGACTCTATCTCCTTCCATAACTTTCTCAACCAACAGCAACAGATAGGATTCACATGTTCCAATGTGTGAGCCTCTAGCCAAGTTAACACTTCTCAGAGCACTTTAACACCATTTAAACACTGCTTCACTTCCTCACGGTAACAGTCCAGCAATGAAGCCTTAACTAGATACTCATGCATCCCTGAGACTGAAGCACACGATAGAAACAACTCACTTGGACGGGGGTATCCTTGGGCTCATGCTCCATTTCCATCCATTTGCAAGGAAGGCATGGAGACATTCATGGTGGAGAAGGAGACAGGAGAGCCTCATCTGTGACCAGAAAACAGTAGGAACCAGGTTGAGTAACCTTTCAAAGGCTGCCGCTAGGGTCTATCTTTTGCCAGCTGGCCTCCACCTTCTCAAGGCTCCAGAACATTCCCAAGTAGTGCCACTGAGTGGGGAACAAGCATTTAAAACATGAGCCTTTAGGAAACATTGCAGGTTTAACTCATGGCAAAGCCTGCCACCTACACAGAACACTGAATCTGTACTCCTCTCAAGATAAATCCTCACAATGGACTACACTGCTTAAGAAGCAGCCCACAAATCTTGTCAAGTCTCCATCTACATGAACATAGCATTTTTGAAAATCCAGAAAGATGCTGCTTTGTACACATTTCCAACTTTAAGTCACATAAAACTGGTGGAAAGGGACAGGTGACCAACACTTGCAACATGGAACTTAATAAAGAAATGCAACATCCGGTTTGTGCTGGTTTGAATGAGAATGCCCATATACTTCTATATTTGAATATTTAATGCTCAGTTGGTGCAGTTATTTGGGAAGAATTAGGAGTTGTGCCATTGTTTGAGGACTATAACTGGGAATATGGTTTGAAGTTTCAGAAGACTTACACCATTCAAAGTCATCTATCCATTTATCTGTCTGTCTACATACCTATCTATCATCTATCCATCCATCCATCCATCCATCTATCTATCTATCTATCTATCTATCTATCTATCTGTCTGTCTGTCTGTCTGTCTATCATCTATCCATCCATCCATCCATCCATCTATCTATCTATCTATCTCTCTATCTATCTATCTATCTATCTATCTCTGTTGTTGGATTATTTTAATCTAGCCCCATGTTGAGCCCCAAAATGTTGTTTGCTGTTTTTTGCTCATTTGAGGGACCCACCATTCAGCTTTCAAATAAATCATAAATGGAGGCTTATTCTTACTTATAAATGCCTGGCCTCAGTTTGGCTTATTTCTTGCCAGCTTTTCTTAACTTAATTTATCCTATCCATCTTTTGCCTCTTTTCTTTTTTATTCTCATATACTTTTCTTTGTTTCTTGATCCATGGCTTTCTGTGCAGCAGAGTGGCTGGTCCCGGAAGTCCCCCTCTTTCTCTGGTTTCTTCTCTCTCCTCCTCCCAGATTTCTCCTTCTATTTATTCTCTCTGCTTGTCAGCCCCACCCATCTCTCCTGCCCTGCTTTTGGCCATTCAGCTTATTAACAAGTCAGATGCTTTAGTTTCACACAGTTAAACAAATAGTTTTTAAAAATAAACAACAAACAGTAACACACCCTAAAAAATATTCTACAACATATCTTCCTGCCTTTTATTTTTAAGATCAACATGCAAGCTCTAGGGCATTCCTGCTACCATGCCTTTGTTCTGCCACCATAGACTATCACCCTTTGAAGCTGTAAGCCCAAATAAACTCTTTTTTATGTTTTCTTGGTCATGGTGTTTTATCACAGCAATAGAGAAGTAGTTGAGACACCAGAAAACACAATATTGTTGAGCAAAAAAACATACCAGTCAGTGTTTTTCAAGGCTCTGGTCTTGGTTCTCAGAAAAAAAAAAAAAAAAAAAAAAAAGTATGAACTCCGTTGACCATCCTAAAAAAAATTTTGGGGATGTCCACAGGACATAGCAGCCAAGAGCATTGCTGCTATCTAGAGCACTGAAGTTTTCTCAGCCTCCACACCTGACTGTTCACAGCCAGCTGTAACCCAATGTCAAGGGCTCTGATACTTTCAGACACCTGCACTCACATGTGTGTACCTAGTAACATAGATACATACATACATACATACATACATACATACATACATACATAAAATAAATATTTAAAATAAATCTTTTTTCTCTGCCTTTTATTTGATCACTTTTATGTGAATATATATGTCATATTTAATGCTTATTTTTTGTTAACCTCACAATGGGCGAAGATATTGGGAGATAATGAGAAAGACTACACCAGATATAGATAAATAGATATACATAAATAGACATTTGAAAATGTGTATATGTATTCAAATATATTTTTGTCATCTGCTAGATTTTAAATTTAGATTGTTTTCTTTAATTCAAATTGCCCATATGCACTGATTTATAAAGAGAACTAAACCAATATGAGACCCTATGTAACTCCCTAACAATGCATTTCTTATGTAGAATAGCCAAAGAAGCCAAGGTTTTAGTGTCCAACAGAGCTGAGCATAGGTTTATCACCTAGAGATAGCAGACCATCACATGGCCTCTTAGAATCTCAGTCTGTGTCTATAAAGTAAGATTACATGATGACTAGTGCTGATCTGAGCCACTGGTAGGAATAGGTGCCACACAAAGAATCTTCGTTCCAAGTGCATTGTTGTTGCACGAATAAAGGAAACTCGGGGACAGATCTCTGGGAAAGTCAGAGATATTAAAGAGAGTAAACACCACAGTCAGATCTTACCCAGCTGTCTTCCAGATTCCTCAGCCTGGCTTCTCCTGGCTTCTTCTCACCTTCTGTCTTTCTATGCCTGATTTAAATACTCTCTTTGCTCAGTTAAGGCGTGACTCACCACTGCCTACCTGAGAGCCTGGAACTTCTTCTATAAACTAAACTGACCTCAAACTCAGTTTGGATTAAGGGTGTAGGCACCACTCCCAAGATATTCCCTGTGCTGGGATTAAAGGTGTGAGTTACCACTGTCTGATCCTCCTAGACTGACTGTGGGTAGATCCCTCTGATATCTCCGAAATGTTTTTTATTATATTACAAAATATCCCCATACATGGTCATCCACTAATATATCTCACGTAAGAGTTAGTATCACCAGAACTTACATTCAAGACAACAAACCTACTCACACAAGGGTTGAGTTATTCTCTCACAAGTGGTGGTAAATACTACATCAACCTGCTTGTCAGAGGCTTTTAATTATATTTTCTTATTATAATGCATCTGAGGCCTAACTGTACTCTGTACCTTTTTATAATATTTAGAAACAGGTGACCTAACTACAACATGAATGATATTTCACAATTTTTGTGGAACTTATTATCTTTCAAGATCCCCCCCCCCATGGTAGAGGTGTTAGTGTCTGACATATACTCAAGAATTCAGCAAAGATGAGAAACTTTGCTTTGCAAAACCATGCCCTTTAGCTACCTTTAGAACTATCTCCATGTACAGTGAATAAGAGAATAGTGCAAGAGTCCACCTAAACATGCCTTCTGCTCTCATCACAGATGATCTTTAAAGGGTTTCAATGGAACATGGTAAGAAGGTCGCCTGCCTTATTATTTATTTTTACAAAACAATTTATATGTCTTAATCAGGAAAAACAGGTCATGAAGTATGTCAGTAATTTTGTTGTTATTATGAAAAATGTTATAGGATGCATTTTACCATCTTCAAAATGTGCATAATACAAGCAGAGCATGTGTCCAATAGCACTACTAAAATAGCTTGAAAACCTTTATTATAAAAATTTACATAATTTAAAAATACAAGAATATTAAGAACAGGAATTTTGAATTATGCATATGATAGCTAAGAGTCTTAGTTTATGATAGAGCAATAAATAAAACAAATAGAAACAAGTTCAATAACCACACTCCACTAGTCTCAGGATGCAGATATTCAGGTAAAACATGTCAATTCCACAATGTGAACCTCTGATTTTATAATTCAAGCCAGGATAGTTGACTGTGCTGGCTTTAGGAAAATGCCATTTAATGTCAGATGAGTTCTTTATTTTTAAAAAAATGTCAGAATTTAAAATTAATGTTGACCACAGGCTATTTCCAAATTAATAAAAAATTAAATGCCAATCTTAAATATTTTGTAAAAATGGTTTTCTTATAAGCCATCACTTAAAATAAAAAATTAAAGAAATAAAAAGATATCTCATCATCTCATTGTTTTAGGCTTAGATATTTAAGATAATATTCAGACAACACTATCCAAAGAAACGTACAGACTTAATGCAGTCCATATAAAAATCTCAACTGCCTTGTTTGTAAGCATGTGCAAGTTGATCATTAAGGCTGGAGAATGCAAAAGAACACAGATAGTCAAATTATCCTTTTCTTCCCTCTCTAAAAACTTTTGTAGAATTCGTCCTCCCTGGCTTCAAACTTATGACAAGGTTAATGGAATGGAGTTGACTGTTCAGAAATAAGCCCACATGTCCGTAGACAACTGATGTTTGGTAAGGGAGAAAGACTGTTCAATGGGAGAAATGTGTCTTTTTAACAAATAATGCTAGGTGAACTGATTACCCACATGCAAAGAAGTTAATCTCTCATTTGTACACCTTGCTTCACAAAATCATTCATATCAAAAAGTGAAGTATAAAAGTATAGTCCTCAGAAAAAGTAAAACATACCACTAAAGTTGACAATTAAGTACTACTTTTGATTCAAACCACAAACAACTATCTTTATTTGTTTATACAGATATATTGGGATTTTTTTAATTTTAAAAATTATATGTATCAGAGAATATTATGCACATGGGAAAACAACTCAAAGAATAAAAGAAAATCCTTTAAGTCATATGTCTAATATCTAAAATGCACAAAGAATTCTTACAATTCAACAACAATAAAACAATTCTGGTTTCAAAATCAAAGATTTTGGACATATATTTCTCAAAGAAGATATATTGAATGGTCAAGGAGTACATAAAAAATTTCTTGATGTCATTAATCATTAGGGAAGTGAAAAACCAGAACCATAATGAAATACAATGAAAGAATTAACTTCACACTTCCTGGGATGTGTATAGTAAAATTTTAAAAAATTTAAAGCAAATAACAAGTGTTTACATGATTTATGGAAATTAAGCCCCCTATGAATTACTCCGGATGAAAAATGGTTGCTCCATTGTGGAAAATAATCTTCAAATAATCTCTCCAAAAGGTTAAAATTGCTAACAATACATGACCTAGAAACATCTTTGATAAATACATACTTGTGACAATTAAAAACATAAATACACAAGTCTCACGTGAGTGCTTATAGTAGTCAAAGGAAGCTCAGAGGGTACTGACTCACAAACTGACAAAAGTATATCTACGCACAAAACATTACTCTACCTTAAAAAGGATGGAGTACTAATTCAAACTACAAAGTCTTTGATGGCATGCCCATAAAGAAAGGGCCCATGCCTTCCATGAGCCCTTTCTCCCTTGCCTGAGTATGATATAGAGAAGCTGTGGTTCAGTAATCCCCTGTTAGATGAAATGATTAATTCAAACACAAAAATAACAAAACAAGTAGGAAAAACAGCACCTAGGATTGTCCACTGACTCCAATATATCTAAGTCAGACTCTGATAGAATGGAAAAAAAAAACAATTAATATTTTGTTCTTAGCAACTGTAGGGCTTTTAATAGAGCAGCTGACTTTAATCCTAACTGTTATACAGAACTGTTATCTATCTAATGCATTTGTTTCTATCAATAATGTCATCTGTGGTAGTTAGAGAATGATCCTAGATAATTTGGAGAAACTAGTCAATATACTGTCCTAAATAACCAGAGTGACTATCCCTACCTGATGAAGGTACCAAACCAATACACAGACAAACTGTGGGCATTCAATGAAAGTTTCAGAAGTTTCAGAAATATCAGAGAGAATCTACCAACAGTCTATTTGAGGAGCTAATAAAAGCTCCAGAACTTTCAGAGCTCTAACCACAGTCAGTCTAGGAGAATCAGAGAGTGGTGATTCACACCTTTAATCCCAGCACAAAGAGTGTCCTGGGAGTGGTGACCTACGCCCTTAATCCCAACTGAGTCAGGTCACTTTAGATTATAGAAGGAATTCCAGGCTCCCAAGCAGGTGTGGTGGGGCCATGCCTTAGTTTGCCAAAGGCTATTTAAGGAGGATAGAAAGAGAGGAGAAGAGGGAGCCAAGGGAAGCCAGGCTGAGGAAGCTGGAAGACAGCTGGGTAAGATCTGACTGTGGTGTTTATTCCCTCTAATACCTCTAATATCCTCAGAGATCTATCCCCGAGTTTCATTTATTTGTGCAACAATTGGCATCCAACTTTGGGGCACAAATTCCTCCCCTCTCTACCCAAAAAACTCACTTGCCGGCCAGAACAACACGTGGCCAGAGGCGTAATTACTAGCAGCTAGGCTTTCTGTTCTGTGTTAGCCTCCAGCCTTAAGCAGACTGGCCACATGTGTTTCTGTTTCATTCTAATCTGGATAAGTTTTTCAGACAGTGGCCTCTTTCTCCTGGTGGGTTGTTTCTTTTTCCTTTTTGGACCTCTCCTTGAGTTGCTATCACACTAGGTAGCTGCCCCACTTCACAATCAATTGAATAATTAACAGACAACAATTAGTAAGTAATTTAAAAAAAAAAAAGAGGGAATTTGTTTAAAGCAATGAAGGGTGATTGGTCTGTAACCTTACTTTAGAAGATTTGATATTAAAACCAGTGAAGGAAAACATAAATAAGGTAGATGGAAATATCATAATGTTTATTATACGTTTACTATGAATATTTTTTGTTTGATATCACATAAAAAGTCAACTAAATAATAAATCCAAAGAAAAAGGTCTGTAGAGAAAGAACACAAAGATGTTCAAATTCCAACAGAGGAATATGAAGAACCAATTTCAGCAAGGTCATCTAAAATTATACAAAAACAGGCAACATTAATATACCCAATAACCTTTTTTAAAAAACGAAGGATGATAGAGATGAAAGAGAAGCTAGCTGGGCTCCAGTACAAATGTTAGAATTGCGAAGAGTAAAAGAAGCAATTATAGCATATGGGATGCATTCACCATTTGTAAAACAAATGCTGAACTCCTGGTCATGCTGTAACCGGGTCACCCCTAAAGATTGGTTAGATATGGTTACAGCTGTACTAGAGGCAGGGACGCTCATGCAATTCAAGTCATGGTGGAGGGAGGAGGCTAAAACAATAGAACAAAGAAGCAGGGCCAGAGGCATAGAAGTCTCCCAAGATCAACTTCTTGGGGAGGGAGATTATGCTGATATTGACAGACAGTCATTATGCAGTGAACATATTCTGGATTTGTGTCACATGGCAGCTTTAAATGCCTGGGATCAGATTGAAGAAATAGGGAAAAAAAGTTCACAAAACATTCACAAAAGTAATTCAAAGTCCCAAAGAAACTTTTACAGACTTTATGCACAAATTAACTGCAGCAGTAAACAGAATGGTACCGGACTCAGAGGCCAGGTGAATAATCATTGAATCACTGGCTTTAGAGAATGCCAATGCACAATGTAGAAAAATACTTAGACCTTTAAAACCAAGGTCAGTACCTTTGGAGAAATGAATTCATGAGACAATTAATATAGAGTCTTATGACAGTGATGATAATTGGGTAGGAGAGCTTATTTCAAGAGGCATAAGAAAAAATCAAAATGTCAAATGTTATAATTGTGGAAGGGAAGGTCACATAAAAAGAGATTGTAAACAAGGCATTCCCAGAAACAATGCTTTTGGTAAGAATAATCCCAAGAGAACCCCCTCCCTTCTAGAATATGCAGAAGATGTGGAAAAGGAAAACATTGGACATTGGACGAATGAATGCAGATCAACAAGGGACAGACACAGAAACTTTCTGCCCTTGGGAAACGCCCCAAAGGGGCTTTCAAAAGCTCCCATATAAAATCCTATCCAGGCTTACCCTGCCATTGTGGGGGAAACACCTTCCCAGAACAATTAAAAAAAAATTAACACCTATTTTAAGAAGACATACTACATGGAATGATAGAAAATCTACAGAAAAAGAAAAAAATTCAGGAAAATTTATAAAGCAAATATTTTGGCAAGCTTCTATCAATGAACAAAGGCGAAAATTATAAGTACAAATAAATGATGTTATTATTGAAGGCTTATTGAACACAGGCATGGATATAACAATTTCACCAGAATCATGGCATCCAAGTTGGCCCCTTCAGGAGGGTATTGGGTCGTTATCCCAGGTAAACAGAGTGAAAGATGGCTTGAGTGTATAGGACCAGAAGGACAGAGAAGAATATTGAAGCCATATGTGGCTGACATTGCTAAAAATGTATGGGACAAGATTTACTACAACAGTGGAACACTCAGATTAATATTCCTCCAAACACAGAAATTAGCCATAAACTAGCACATGGTTCTGGAAAAAACATTAGAAGGTATTATGAGAAACAGTCACAAACCATTCAGGTTATAGAGAAACAAGGCAAAACAGCTGCTGATCTTTCAAAAACACCCACAGCACTACCTCTAAAATAGCTAACAGAGAAGCCAATATGGATTCATCAATGGCCTCTAACAAAAGAAAAATTGCAGGCCTTAGAGCAGCTTGTACAGAAGCAGTTAAATGCTTAACATATAGAAGAACAACCAGCCCTTGGAATTCTCCTGTATTTGTTATTGAAAAGAAATCTGGAAAGTGGAGAATGGTAACAAACCTAAGGGCGATAAACAAGGTGATCCAGCCAATGGGCTCTCTATAGTCTGGGATTCCTTTGCCTTCTCTGTTACTGAAAGAATTGACTATTATAGTTATTGATTTAAAAGACTGTTTCTTTACAATACCTTTACAAGAACAAGACCAAGAAAAATTCACCTTTACAGTGCCCACTTATAATAATTCTCAGCCTGTAAAGAGATACCAGTGGAGGGTCCTCCCTCAAGGAATGCTGAATAGCTCTACTCTGTGCCAGTATTTTGTACAAAAGCTAATAGAACAAATACATAACAAATTCCCACAATCTGTAATTTATCATTACATGGATGACATCTTGTTGGCCGATTCAAATATCGATACCTTAGAAAAAAAGTTTTGAAGAAGTGAAAATAATTTTGCCTGCTTGGGGATTACAGATTTCCCCAGAAAAAAAATGCAAAGAGGGTATTCCATTAATTATTTAGGCTATAAAATAGGCCAACAAAGAATTAGACCCCAAAAGGTATAGATCAGGAGAGATAGATTGAAGACACTCAATGATTTTCAAAGACTACTAGGAGACATTGCCAATTTACGACCCACTATTGAAGTAAAAATGATGAACTAGATAATTTGTTCAAAACCTTAAATGGTGACAAGGACTTAAATAGTCCAAGAAAATTGTCACCTGAAGCTGAGAAAGAATTGGCTTTGGTGGAAAAGAAATTACAGGAGGCACACATAGATCATGTGGATCCAAACCTTAATTGCATTCTAGTTATCTTGCCTTCTAAGCATTCTCCTACAGAAATTTTAATGCAAAGGGAAAATTTTATATTGAAATGGATATTTCTTCCACATAAACCAAGCAAAAAGTTAAAGACATATGTGGAAAAGATATCTGAACTTATTTTTAAAGGAAAATTAGGATTTCGTCAATTGTCAGGAATGGGCCCAGCAGAAATTGTTGTACCTTTAACTAATGAAAAAAATTGACCAATTATGGGTAGAAAGTGAACCTTGGCAAAGAACCTGCAGCAGTTTTTGGGGAGATATTAACAACAAATATCCTCAAAGCAAAAGAATTGAATTTCTAAAGAAAACTAATTGGATTCTCCCTCGTATTGTACAAGATAAACCAATTTCCAGAGCCCCTACATTTTATACCAATGCAAACAAATCAAGAAAGGCTGGTTACAAATAAGAACATATAAGTAAAGTAGCTCAAAGCCCTTATAATTCTGTTCAAAAGTCAGAATTATATGCTACCATGATGGTATTAATGGACTTTACTGAACCTCTTAACATAGTCACTGACTCTCAATGTGCAGAAAGAGTTGTTCTACACATTGAGATGGCTGATTTTTTTAATGATGAATTAAAATAAACTTTATTATTTATTCAGTTACAAGAAATAATCAGGTCTAGAAATCATCCTTTTTATATAACACACATTCGATCCCATACAGGTCTGCCAGGTCCTTTAGCACAGATGAAATTGATAAATTATTAATAGGAGATGTACTAGAGGCCTCAGAATTTCATAAAAAGCATTACATCAATTGCAAAGGATTAAAAAAAAGATTTCTCTATCACTTGGCAACAAGCCAAGGAAATTGTAAAAAGGTGCCCCACCTGTTCTTTCTATAACCAAACTCCATTGCCAACAGGAAGTAATCTTACAAGCAAAACAATATGGTAACTGTTGGTACCAGTATACTTCACAGGGTAAAATTTCATTGCTAAACCTCTACAATTTTTTTATAAATTGAAGTCCCAGTTTGACTAAAATTTAAAGCTGGCTTTAGAGTTGGAGTGTGGCTCTCTCCTTCTCTAAACTCAAGCATATTTGTTACAAGAAAATAAAAAAATCTCTGAATCATATCAGAAGAGCTACCTGATATGGAACAGAAGAATAACAAAATTTAAGAGACTATTCTATTGTTATTAATCCTATGCTCAATAAATTGTTATATGTTTAGTTTCCTGTACATTGTGTTGATTTTTAGTCTCTTATCAGTTTTCTGCAATGATCCAGGACAAGGCCTAATTGCAAACTTAAAGTATCCAAAAGGAAGATGGGGCCCCACAACGGTGGTTTCACATGAATTCTGACAAAGCCACTAAGCTGACAAACACCAACCAAAGATCATATTTGGACTACAAACTGCTCAGGACAATTTTATGGCAGCTCTCTAAGATGAACCAGCTTCACAGACTACTATGGCCAGGACTTGAGACAAGTTGTGTGCTTTCCTGTTATGCAGAAACTAGACAACAGATGACAGCAGCTACTTATTTTAGGACTTGACATTTAACAAAACTTTTCTTTTCAGGATCCCCAAAAGATGCCATCGCCCCCAGTCAGCAGGAAGTAAATTTAAGAACATGGTGCCCACATTCCCAAGTAGTGGGGTGGGTTGGTTTTGGTTGTTTAATGGTTTATGGATGATTGTCATTGTTTAGGTTAATTGGTTAAAAATTGTTAATAGTTATAGTTAGAAAAAGATTAAACAAGAACTATTAGATTTAAGATTTGTGTTTAAAAAACAATAGAAAGAAAAGGGGGATACAGATATATATAGGATATAAAGATAGATTATGGAATCTTCTTTTAAAAGGATTTACTAGCTTTAAATATTTTACATTGCATTGGATTTTTGTATATTGTATACAAATTGAGCATATTGAGATTAATTGTGTCACTGTACAAATATCTCTATGCTTGTTAAGAAAGTATACTTATTTAGTTCATCTAACATTGTAATACAAGTTGCTAGTCCATGAAAGTTTTTATTACCCATTAATTAGAATATAAAGCAATGCAAGTTAGTATTTAAACATTACATTCAGGCATAGTCATTTTAGATAGGTTTTCAAGGTCAAATACATATATTTTAGGTGAACAGGTCTTCTTCAAACACTTCAGAGATCCATAGAATGTGGCATTTAAAATAGTTTTAGAACTTAAAGACTTTTCTGGACAGTGAGACAGGTCTGCTCCTGGCAGCCCCAATATACTTCAAGAGAAAAAAGGGCATTGAAGAAACTCCATATGGAGTCTACTTTCTTTGTGGCAGCGGTTAGCCATTGGACAAGAACCAGTTCCTGTATTGACTGCTTGACAGTATGCTGTTTAAATTGGACATGCAGGTTTCCTTGGGAAGTGACCTTTGATCTTTGACAAAACAAGCTGAGATGGTCCTGCTTTTCAGAGAAAACTGTCAGAGATGGCCTGTGGACGGTGTGAGGCCTATAGCGGCCCCTGGAGCACCTGGCCAGGGTCTTCCCAGAGTCAGGTTGTTTGGGAATGCAGCAAAGCCGATGGTAAACTCTATCTAAGGCTAAATACTGACATGAGACCAATAACCAACAAGTACCACAAGGGAAAGTTGAAAAGAACTTTGAAGAGAGACTTCAATCTTCAGGACACAAGGAGAAGTGACTGATGAACTACATCAGAATGGGCAGAGCAGATTTCCTGCTTCATTGAGATGAAAAGAGACTCTGGGCCTGTAGGCTGAAGATGGATGCCCCAACTTTATAAAAGAACTTTGGGTGACTGTCCAGGCAGATAGGTGTCATCTCTGTCATTTCTAGTTTTTGGAAGTTGCTTGCACTTCCTGGTTATTTGGGTAAATATTATTTCCTTCTTGGGTCTCTGAGGTAGTTGAATATAAGATAGTTATAGTTACAGTTTTCTAATGACAGTTTTAAAAAAGAAACTTTAAAGTTAAAGTTTATAAGTTTAAGAGACATCAAAATAATAGCTTTTCGGAAATGAATTAGGTATAATCTTTTGAACTCATCAAAATAGGATAATTAATGAAATATTTTCTTTGAATTGTCAATTATTAATGTACTGAACGTTACTGATTTATTGTTTGTATATATTGTATATAATTATTGTACCTACTGTATATTTGTACCCACAGTCTATTTGGGGAGCTAATAAAAGCTCCAGAAGTTCCAGAGCTCTAACCACAGTCAGTCTAGGAGAATCAGAGAGTGGTGATTCACACCTTTAATCCCAGCACAGGGAGTATCCTGGGAGTGGTAACCATGCCCTTAATCCGAACTGAGCCAAGGTCATTCTAGGTTATAGAAGGAATTCCAGGCTCCCCAGCAGGCAGTGGTGGGGCCACGCCTTAGTTTACCAAAAGGCTATTTAAGGAGGATAGAAAGAGAGGAGGAGAGGAAGCCAAGGGAAGCCAGGCTGAGGAAGCTGGAAGACAGCTGGGTAAGATCTGACTGTGGTGTTTACTCTCTCTAATATCTCCGACTTTCTTAGAGATCTATCCCTGAGTCTCATTTATTCATGCAACAACAAACATTTCTTTTTGTGAGAAATCTAAAACCAGTTAAGAACCTTCTGCACCTGTAAACAAGTATAAAACCAGCAAAAAAAAAAGCAGCCAGTAAGAAGCTTCATGATATTAATTCACTAGAAAATCAAAATGAATGAATGAATAAATAAATAAATAAACTCAACCCAAAAGGATACAGCAAGAGAAAGGTAAAAAATAAATCAATATAAAACAGCAAGATGTTAGTCTTAACCAAAACATCTATGAGAAACAGCATACAATGCTTGCCTAGTACACTAGATCCATGTTCAATTTGTAACATAAACACACACACACACACACACACAAAGAATGCAAGCTAGACAAATGTCTGTGTTTTTATCACATAAAAAATTCCAAATGTTTGAGAATATAGTTAGTGCTTCTCCTGATTTGAACATTACACAAGGTATATATGTGTCAAGCATCGTGTAGTACCTTATAAATATATACAGTTGCCATGTGTCAGTTAATAGATTTTTAAAAAACAAAAAGTGCACTACCAACTAGCTTGATCTAACTGAAACTGTAGTTCATTACACACTGTAAAAGGTCTGCTTATTTCACAAGTAGATAGGACATATATCATGAAAAGTCCCATATATAAGAAATAAAGCATGTTTCAATAAATGCAAATGTAACAAAATAATTAAGATTATGTCTCTACATATAACAATTCAAATTAGAAATAAATGGCAAAAATACAGTTGAGACATCTGCCTTTCATAATGATGGATTTGAGTTTAGAGCTACCATGATGGTCATCCAAGCATCATCAGGTATGGGTTACATTTCAAGAAGTGAGCCTTAAACCAAATAAGATATTGGCTGGACTTTGCATCTATGTTACAGTTGTGTGGCTCGGTCCTCTTAGAGGACTCCTAATGATGGGAACAGGGCCTGTCTCAGATACTTTTACTGGTTTGAGGGACCCTATTCTGCATACTGAATCACCTTGCCCAGCCTTAATACATCAGAGGTACTTATTCTTACTGCAACTTGATGAGCCATGTTTGTTGGTATTTATGGGATAACTTCCCTTTCTTTAATAGAAGCAGAGGAGGAGTGGATTGGTGGGGTGGGTACCTAGCGAGGTGAGGGGGAGGGACTGAAGGAAGAGGGGGAAAATTGAAGCCAGGATATAAAATAAATAAGTGTATTTGTTAAGCCATTGTCTGGTTATACTCACAAGCTTTGGGCCAACGTTGCACTAGTGTATCTTGCAATCAGGACACCATTGCAGCTAGATTGGGATTTAAGTCTCTCCTTTTGTAGCATTCACATAGGTGTGAACACTCTCTGTAGGCTCCAGATAAACTTCTCTGTGTCAAATGAATTATGTTAATGTTATTTTCAGTAATACAGACTTTCTGTAAGTTTGTGGAGAGCAATAACCTTGGTAGTAGCTTGGGTTGTTTGGAGGTTCCTTTGGCCAACAACTCAATTATATGTAACCCACTTCTGCTACTGAATCTTCATTGGGTGAAGATAGATATCCAGTAGGGTCTCTGTCTAGCAAGTTATTTGATGATTTCATAAGATTTCCTTCTTATATATGTATACTCTTTAGGAAGCTTCTACTGTATTAGTTTTCATCTTACCCCTCAAATGGCCCTTAACTATAGCTAACCTGCCCTGCAGTCCACCCTTTGCCCCTCTACCCTCTTGCTCTTGGTTTGATCATCATTTCTAATCCATTGAAAACTATATATGTTCCCTTCCAGGGAAATATCTTCCTCCCCCAAGTTTTCTTACTTTATGTCTGACCTCTGTGGTTCTACAGATTGTAGCTTGCTTGTATTTTACTTGTTAACATCCACATATAAGCAAATTCATACCATATTTGTCTTTTGTGGTCTATGATACCATGATCAGGCTGATTTTTTTCTAGTTCCACCCATTTGCCTTCAAATGATTTTTTTTTATACTTGAGTAATACTCCATTGTGTAAATGCACCACATTATATTGATTTACATATTTGTTGTTGGACATCTAGGTTGTTTCCAATGTCAGGATATAAAACAGAAATTAATATGGTTGAACACATGTCTCCATAGTAGGATGAAGGGTTCTTTGGGTATATGCCCAAGAGTGGTACAGCTGAATCTTGAGGTAGACTGTTTCCTGCATTCCTAGTGAACGGCCATGCTGATTTTCAGTGGTTGTACTGGTTTGTACTCCCACCAGCACTCGATGAGTGTTCCCCTCCTCTACATCCAGCATGAGCTGTAATTTGTTTTATTGATCTCGGCCATTCTGACAGATGTAAGATAAAATCTAAAAGTAGTCTTTATTTGCATTTTCTGACAACTAAGGATGCAAGCATTTCTCTAAACATTTATTAGCCATTTGAATTTCTTCTTTTTAGAATTCTCCGATAGGGTCTCTACCACACTTTTTAAACTTGGTTTTTTGTAGTCATGATGACCAGGTTTTGTTTGATTTATATATTTTTATATTAGCCCTCTGTTAGATGTATAGTTAGAAAAAAATTTCCCATTCTTTAGGCTGTCACTTTGCTCTAATGATGGTTTCCTCTATAATGCAATAACTTTTCAGGTCCCATTTATTAATTGTCGATCTTAGTGCCTGTGCTAATGGTATTCTGTTCAGAAAATCTTTTTCTGTAGCAATGTTTCCAACATTATTCACCACTTTTTCTTCTATCAGGTTCAGTGTGTCTGGTCTTTTGGTAAATTTAGTGTTGAATTTCATGCAGGGATAAAAATATAAATCTACTTTGATTCCTCTGCATGTAGCTGACCATTGCCATTTGTTGAAGAAGTTGTCTTTATTCCAGTGAACATTTCTGTCTTCTTTATAAAAACCCAGGTGTCCATAGGTATGGTAGAAGTTTCTGATCCAGACTAGCCCCAAGATCCAGACCAGCAGTTCTAAATAATCACATAAAGTCTTAGCTACAAACTGTCCAGCCTATTGTTCAGGCTTACTGATAGCTAGCTTTGCATTTTAACTCAACCCACTTCTATTAATCTGTCTTGCCACGTGGCCTGTGGCTTACCTGTATTCTGTTACATTTTGCTTCTTGGATGGCAGGATTGCGTCTGTCTCACTCCCCCTCTTTCCCCTTTATCTATGCTCAGATTTCTCACCTGTTTCTAAGATGCCTTGCCATAGGCCAAAGTGGTTCCTTTATTATCCAATGATAATTCATAGCATACAGAAAGACATCCCACATCACATAGGTAAGTGGATATCTGGGTCTTCAGTCTGATTTCATTATCCAATGTGTCTGCTTCCATGCCAGCACTATGCTGTGTTTATTACTATATCTCTGTATACAACTGGAGGTTGGAGCTGATGAGACCTCCAGCAGTTCTTTGAGTATTATGGATTTTTAAACTTTCCAATATTTGTGTGTGTGTGTGTGTGTGTGTGTGTGTGTGTGTGTGTGTGTTCATATGAGCTGAAAATTGTTCTTTCAGGGTCTGTAAGGAATTGTGTTTTAATTTTATAAGGACTATATTGAATTTGTAGATTGCTTTTGGTGGAATCCCATTTTTACTATATTAATCCTACCAATCCATGGCATGGGAGATCTTTCTATCTTCTGATATTTTCTTCAATTTCTTTCTTCAGTGCCTTAAAGCTTTTATCATACATTTCTTTCACTTGCTTGGTTACAGTTACCTCAAAATATTTTATATTTTTGAGGCTATTGTGAAAAGTGTTGTGTCACTGATTTCTATCTCAGACCTGATCATGTCGCTTTTCCTTTTTGGTTTGTTTATATGATGGATTACATTTGTCAATTTACATATGTTGAACCTTCTCTGCATCTCTGGGATGAAACCTCCCTGATCATGGTAGTGACTTGTTTTTATTCTTATACTTAGTTTCACATGTTTGAGAATTTTTGCATCTATGTTCATAAGGAAAATTGGTCTATAATTTTCTTTGTTGGGTCTTTATGTGATTATGTCTCTATGTAGTAACTTTGACCTCATAAAATGAATTTGGCAATATTCCTTCTATTTCTAGTTTGTGGAATAATTTGATGAATATTGGCATTAACCCTTCTTTGAAAATCTGATGGAGTTCTGTGCTAAAGCAATCTGGCCCTGGGTCTTTTTTGGTCAGTAGACTTTCAATCACTGCTTCCATTTATCTAAGGCTACTTTCTGTTTAAATTCCCTATTGATTATGATTTAACCTTAGCAAGTAGTATGTATCAAAAAATTGTAGTAATTAGTGTCTGGCCCAGACTAGTAGTCTCAAATAAATTGTCTATAGTTGTTTGTTTTAAAATTGTTTTATAAATATAAAGATTTATATTAACTACATGTTGCTTGGCCTATGGCTCAGGCTTACCTTTACATCTTCCTCCTCTTTGGCAGCAGCTCACAGTGTCTCTGTCTGACTTTGCCCTTTTTCTCCTTTATCTATGCTCAGATTTCCTACTGCTCCTAAGATGCCTTGCCATGGGTCAAAACAGTTCCTTTATTATCCAAGGATAATTCGCAATATACAAAAAGACATTTCATATCAAAAAAGTATCTATTTATTCTAGGTTTTCCAATTTGGTGAGCTACTGGTTTTTAAAGTCCATCATTATGATTACATGAATTTCCTCAGTGTCTATTGTTATATTCCTCTTTCATCTCTACTTTCGTTAATTTGGGTAATCTCCCTTTCATTTAATTTGACTAAGTATCAATCTTACTGATTTTCTCTTTTTAAAAAAAGCTCTCTTTGTTTCATTGATTCTTTGTATCTGTTTTGTTTTGTTTTTATTGATTTCAGCCCTGAGTTTGATGTTTCTTGCCAGCTACTTTGTTTGGATGTTGTTTCTTCTTTTTGTTCCAGAGCTTTGAGGTGTGCTGTTAAGTTACTAGTATATTATATCTCCAATTTCTTTATGTAGGCCTGTTAGAACCACCTTAATTGTATCCATATGTTGGGATATGTTACGTGTTCATTTTCATTTGATTCTAAACATTTTTTTATTTCTTCCCTGACCCCGTGTAATAATAAGTTTCTGGCCTGTCTGGCCAGAGGTCTAGAGATTTGGATCCTTTCTTAGTCTTAAATAATCACATAAAAGCTTATATTAATTTTATTTTGTTTGACCTATGGCTTAGGCATATTTCTAGCTAGCTCTTGCATCTCAATTTGACTTATTTTAAATAATATGTCTTGCTGTGTGGCCCGTGACTTCCCTGTGTTTCTTTTACAGATTGATTCTTGGGTGGCTGGATGGTGTCTCCTTTGACTCCACCCTCCTTCCCCTGTCTATGCTCTGATTTCCCCACCTACTTCTAAGACGCCTGCCATAGGCCAAGACTTCCTTTATTAAAGAATATTCACAGCACACAGAAAGACATCCCACATCAACCTCATTTTCCCTTCATTACTGAGTGATTCAGTTTCCATGATTTGACATCTTTCTGTTGTTTTCACTGTTTTTCATATCCAGCTTTAATCTGTGGTGGCCAGACAAACGCAGAATGTTATTTTGATGTTTTTTTTGTTTTTTTTTTTTTTTAAGTATGTGGTCAATTCTGAAGAAAGTTCCATGAAGTGCTTGGAAAAAGGTATATTATTTTATGTTTAGATTAAATGTTCAGTAAATATCTGTTAGATCCCTATTTGATTATGACATCAGTTAGCATCAGCATTTTTCTGCCTGTTTATGTCTTAAGGACTGTCTACTAGCAGTGGGTTTCTATGGGAGGCCAGTGTGTGATACACGCTACAGTAGTATTTCTTTTACAGATTTTGTTACCATTGTGTTTGGGGCATAGATGTCAAGAATTTTGATGTCCTCTCCATGCATTTTCCCTTTGATGATGATGTGATATCTCTATCTCTTCTGATAATTTTGTTTGGTCTATTTTGTGAGATATTAGAATGGCTACAAAAGCTCATTTCTTAGGCCTATTTGTTTCCAATATGTTCTTTTAACCTTCTTTTCTGAGGGGATATCTATCCTTGATGTTAACATGTGTTTCTTGGATGTAACAGGATGGATCCAGTTTTCACATCCACTCTGTTTTTTTAATTGGGACATTAAGACTGTTGATGTTGAGAGATATCAAAGTTCAGTGATTGTTGGCTCCTATTATTTTGGTGGCAATGGTGGTGTATGCCCCTTTCCTATTCTGACTTTGCTGGTCTGGGATTACTTAGTCCCTGTGTTTTTCTAGTTGTATTCTCTTTACATTGAAGTTTCCCTTCTAGCACCTTCTGTAAGACTGAACCTGTAGAGATATAGATTGCTTAAATTTTGTTTTATCATGAACCGTCTTATTTTCTTCCTTTACAGAGATTGAGAGTTTGCTGGATATAACAGTCTGGTCTGGCATCTGTGGTCTCTTGGAGTCTGCAGCACATCTGCATCCGAAAATGTAATTCTAATCAGCTGGCCTTTATGTACTTGGTCCTTTTTTCCCTACAGCTTTTAATATTCTTTCTTTGTTCTGCATGTTTAGTGTTTTATTATATGCTGATTATATAGGCTTTCTTTTCTGGTCCAGCCTATTTGGTGTTCTGTATGTTTCTTGTACTTTTATAGATACCTCCTTCTTTAGGCTAAAATTTTTTCTATAATTTTGTTGAAAATATTGTCTGTATCTTTTACCTAGTTTCTTATCCTTCCTCTGCTCATGTTATTCATAGATATAATCTCTGCATACTGTCCCAGAATTTCTGGATGATTGGTGCCAGAGGTTTTTTAGACTTAACATTTTCTTTGACCAAGATTTCTTTCACTGGTCTTCGGTGCCTGAAATTCTTTCTTTGATCTCTTATATTTGCTGGCGAGGCTTACTTTCTGAGCTCCCTGTTCCAGTTCCTAAATTTTTCCTTTCCAATTTTCCCTAAATTTAAGTTTTCCTTATTGATTTGATTTCTAATGATTATTAGGCTCTAGTGAAGACACATTATCCGGTTGTTATCGATCGTGTTTTTATCCTGACATCAAGGCATCTGAATTTGGCATGATTTTAACTCTTCATGTTGGTACCTGGTCTTGTCTTTGTTGAGTTTTGGTTAGTTAGGAGAGTGTGGTGCTTTTTGTTGCCTGGCAGTAAGTGCTTCTCTGATCCTGCTAGGTGCTGATACTAGAATTGGAGACAGGCTGGATGAACGAGTTCTCTGGGGGAATCATAGGAGAGCAGGGCATTCCACCAGGATCTGTTCCCTGGAAATGGTAGCAGAGGGTGAGGAAAGGCCACAGCAGCAGGTCTCCTACAGAGCTGGGGAAGAAAAGAGGGAGAGGGAAGTTCTGAAATCAATTATCTGTTTCTCTGACGTTCTTGCTTATTTTGGCAACCTTAGCGGTGGATTTCCGGGGAACGGTTGCTGGATTTAGGGGCTGGGATAAAGCAATGAGTGCAGGGGGAAAGGTTAGAAGAGAGAATTCGCATAGTCTGTTGGAGAGAGGGGCAAAGAGGAAGGGGGGGCACTGAAGAAGGTCATCTGTTTAGAGGATGACACTGGGGGATTAGATTAGAGGAAAAGAGAGGGGGTGAAGAGCTACCTGCTTCCCTGGCCTAAGTTGCAGGCAGGTTCCCAGGAAATCACCAACTTGTGTTTAAAGGAGAGACAGAAAGGGTGAGGATCTGGGTAGGAGAGGACATGGAGAGGGAAACCTGTAATCAAAATACATAGTAAGATGCAAATCTATTTTCAAAGAAAAATAACTCCCAATTCAGTAATAATAATAATAATAATAATAATAATAATAATAATAATAATAACTTAAAACTCTAGCTCTAAGATAAGACAAAAAATTGAAGACTTCATAGAAGGGTATACAAGATGGTAAATGAATGTGAAATGATAATTCATCTTATATGCTATTATAAAAATTAAAATTAAGCCACAGTGAAACTCAACTACATCAATTATGATGTCTAGTTTGGAAGAGATTGATCTTTTCAAGAGTTAGCAGGATGTTTGTGGTGCAGTTGTCTCTGTTGGGAGGGTAAAATGTTTCAAGCACCAGGAAAAAAAACAGACTTAGAAAATAGTAAAGTTAAAGCTGCACTTACCTTACAACTTGTAATTTACATATATTCACCCAAGCAAACTAGAAATGACTGCACAAAGAGTTAAACGTAGCTGCTAATAGCAGATTTAGTCATAAATACCAACATCTGAAAACAACTCAATGTGATAAATGGGACAAAGGAAAATTGTCAATTACAATGGAATCTAATCAAGATTTTAAAGGAACACACCACTAATAAATTAACAGAAGAGCTGAACCTCAAGACTACACTGAACAAAGGATTCATCCTTTTGAAACAGTTCATTTAATTCTGAAGAATCTCTAAAGCAGAAGACATTCGGTGTGAGGAACAGATCAGTGGATCTCGGGGTGGGTAGCGAAGGTGGTGCCATGGCCAGAAAGAATCACAAAGTGATTTTATGCACACAGAAATGCTGACTCAGGTAGTAGTTACGTGACTCTGGGTAAATATCAAAATTCACTAATAAGCGTGTAACAGGGAATTTTATTGCAGGAAAATTCTACTCTAATCAGGTATTTTAACTGAAGTAAAAAATCACATAATATAAAATAAATTATCAAATGCACAACTCACTGACTTCTGAGACACTCATGAAAGTTGGTTACCACAAACTTTACCTACTTCCAAAATGTTTTCATCTCCCTAAGAGAAGCCCTATGCTCACTAATATTATTTCTTCTTTCCCATCCCACCTACAGACCCCAGCCAGCACCAGTCTGCTACCTCCATAGATTTACTTTCTCTTGCTACTTTATAGAAATAAAATTATTCTATATAACTTCATGTTGGCTTTTCACTTAGTATTCACTCAAGGTCATCACACTGTAAGGCACACATCAGTAACTTACTCCTTTTTACTATAAAATAATATCCTGTTGGTAATATACACAAATCGTTTATCTACTCACCTAAGAGTGAAATTTGGATTCTTTCCATATTATGTTTATCCCTGTGTGCAGTGATGCTACACAAAAATGTACATACAGCTTTAAGAGACCTGTTTTTTAGTCTTTGGCATCTGAATTTGAGGGTGGAATTGTTCAGCTGGACTGGCAAATTTGTTTATCTGCTTGAAGAACCACCAGTCTACTTTCCACTGGTTAATTTTTTTTCTTTTTTGCCTCATCAATATACAAAAGTTGAAACTTCCTGAAAACTTTGTCAATACTTTTTTCCCACTGTTTTAATAATACACTTCTAGTTGGTGTAATGTACTGCCTCAGTGAAGTTTCAGTTTCCATAGTGACTGAGCATCAATCTAGGTGCTTATTAAGCATGTGTGTGTGTGTGTGTGTGTGTGTGTTTTCTTTATAGCAGTATGCACGGTTGGCAAACATTATCTCTCAGCCTCTGTTTACTTTTCATTTTGTTGATGTTTGCTGATATGCAACACTTTTATTTTTCTTTTTTGTTCAATTGTTTTTATGTCATACCCTAAGAAACCACTACCAAACCCAAAGTCATGAATACATATCCCAATATTTTCTTCCACAAATGTTACAGTTTTAGCATTTATACTAGATCATCAATTTGGTTCTTTTTTTTAAATTTGTATGTGTGTCTGTGTTTGTTTCTCTCTCTCTTTCTCTCTCTCTCTCTCTCTCTCTCTCTCTCTCTCTCTCTCTCTCTTCTCTCTCTCTCTCTCTCTCTCTCTCTCTCTCTCTCTCTCTCTCTCTCTCTCTCTCTCTCTCTCTCTCGCTCTGTGTGTGTGTGTGTGTGTGTGTGTGTGTGTGTGTGTGTATAGAAACCAAAAAGTAACATCTAGTGCTTCCCTCAATCACTTATACTTACTTTTCAGACAAGGTCTTTCACCGAACCTGGAGCTTGGCCAGCTGGGGATCTGCCTGTCTGCATCAACCCTAGGCACAGCTTTTTGCATGGATGCTGAAGATCTGAACACAGGACTTCATGCTTGCATGGCAAACACTTTACCCATTAAGACATCCTCCCAGGTCCAGTTTGGGTTAATATTTGTATGTAGTATGAAGTGAGTATGAAACTCTATTTCACATGTTCAGGCACTGTGTTTGAAATAACAATTTATCTCCCATTGAAGGTCTTGATATCCTTGTCAAAAAAGCAATTATTCATAGATGTATTGGTTTAATTCCACCTGTCTATGTAACTGTCAATATATCAATATTGCACTGTTTTAATCACTGTCTCTTTGCACTAAGTTTTGAAGGCAGGAAACATGAGTCTTCCAATTTTATTCTTCTGCAATGCTGTTTCCTTGAAATTTATTTTGGGGATTGTCTTTTCCATTTCTAGGGGGAAAAACCTGTTGACATTTGATATAGATTATATTTAGTCTATGCATCACTTTGAATAATACTACATCTTAAGATGTTAAGTCTCTCTGTTCATGAACATGGGATATCTTTCCATTTGTTTCTTTTGTTTTCATTAATACTTTGTGATCTTCAGGTCTTTAACTTCTATGGTTAAATAAGTTATTTCTAACTTATTCTTTTTAATGGTATAAATGTTAAGTGTTTGCTTGAGCCAGTGAGATGGCTCAGTGTGTCCTTTTATCACTGAGCTTGCCAACCTAAGCTTTGATCCTTGAGAATCAACCTCCACGATTTGTCCTTTGACATTCATGCTTTGGCATGTATTTGTCCTCCCCTACCACCACACACAATAAATAAATGTCATAAAATTTTGTTTAAATTTTGTTTTAATTTTCCTTTCAGATTGTTCATTGTTGTTACATAGACGTAAACAACCCTTCATATTTTGAGCTCATATTGTATAGCTTTGACACTCACAACTTGAATAAGTTTTCAGATTTATGATTTTATACTTTTATGTGTAGAATTGTGTCATCCATACATTTAGATAGTTTCTGTAGCCTGAGGTTTCTGATCCATCTGGGCCAGGCTCTGGACAAAACTCTCCTACCCGCTGTTCTGCAGCTGATTATAAAATAATTACTCATAGGTTTATATTAATTGCAAACTCTTTGGCCCACACTCAGCTCAATTAGCTCTTACAACTTAATCCATTTCTATTAGTCTTTGTATTACCACATGGCTTGTGACTTACCTATACTTTTACATCATGTTTCTTCAGGTGGCAACTTGCAGCATCTCCATCTGACTCCACCCTCCTTCCCCTTTATCTATGCTTGGATTCCTTGCCTACCTTTAAGATGCTTTGCTATAGGCTAAAACAGCCTCTTTATTAACCAATGGTATTCACAGTATACAGAAAGACTTCCCACATCAAGTTTCCTTTCATTTCTCCCAGTTTGGATGTTTTCTTATTTCTTTTTATTGACAACTGCCCAGGTTAGTTAGAGTTTTCACCTCAATTACAAACAGTTCTGAGAAACATGGAATGCTTGCCTTCCTCCTGATCTTTGAGGGCTATGCCTTAGTTTCCCTCCCCCCAGGATGAGAGCCATGGGTTTTCCTAAGCGCCCTTCATCATGCTTCTATTTCTAGATGACTGGGTGTTTTCATTATGAAGGGACTGGATCACACCAATTATTTGCTGTTTATTTTACAATAATTGAGATAATTGTGTAGTTGCTCTACTCTGTTCTGTTAATATGCTGTATGAATTAGTTTTCTTATGTTAACCCACCTTTATATTTCTGACAGAAATCCTCCTTTCCTATGTAAAATAATTTATTTAATTTCTTTTGTTTTTGATTTGCTAGTCCTTGGTTAATCACTTCTGAATTTAGTTTAAGATCCTTGGTTAATTACTTCTGAATTTAGTTTAAGAACACTGGTCTACAGTTTTGTATTATTGTGGTGCCTTGTCTGGCCCTGGTGTTGGGTTAATGCCACCCACATAGGCTAAGTTAGTTCTTACTTCTTCTACTTATTGGGGAAAAAACAAAAGGTACTAGTATCAATTTTCTTTTAAAGTTTGATGAAACTCACTGATGAGGACATTTAATTCTGGGCTGTCCCTAAAAGCTGAGAGATTCTGATTACTAATTCAATCTCTTTACATTCATAAATTTGTTCAATTTTTAAATTTTTTTCTGAGTCACTTTTGGTAGAATACATGTTTCTAAAAACCAGTCCATTTCATCATGGCTAACTACTTTGGTGCTATACAGTTTGACAGCATTAACTCAGAGGGCTCTGATTTCTATAAAGTAGGTAGCAATGACTTCTTTCACTTTGATCTTCTTTGTCTTGTGTGTCAATGTTTGTGCATGTGTTTGTGTGTGCTTGTGTGTCTATATGCTTGTCTATGTGTGTGTGTGTGTGTGTGTGTGTGTGTGTGTGTGTGTGTGTGTGTGGTATGTGTCTGTCTAGCTCAGTCAGTTCTTCCTGAAGATTTGTTAGTTTACTTAATCATTGTTTTCATTGTTTTATTTCTATGTTGTTAAAAACATTTTGCTAAATGTCTATCCTCATCTTGCCCATTACTGTCTTTTTCTCACGATTGCCATCTGTATATCCACAGTTGATTTCTTTAATTTGGAAAACAATAGTCTCTTTTATAGTGTGATAACAGGGATCAAAGAAGAACCAGGGCCTTCTCAGGATGAACCCATTGCCTCCTTTCCATAATCCCCTGTGCAAGGTCAACATGGCTCAGCATGGTTCAGTGATATGTGACACAGGAAAAGTATTTCTGCAAAGAAGTGGGTGATTATCTTAGCAAAGCTGAGTGGGCAAACCATGAATTTGTAGAAGACAAGTACCTCTACATTAAATTTTGCCTCTGCCATTTTATAGCTACGATATTATTAGGTTAACTTCTGAGCACCAATTCCCAAACTCACAATGGTAAATATGGAGCACAGCATGAAGCTATAGACACCATGCAGGCCAGCACACAGCAGGAACTCAATCAGATCAGTGCCCTCCCTAGCTCTGTGTCTCTCAGACTACAGGAGGCAAGTCAGTTTCCAACAGCACACACCCTGGGAGCTTGATAAAAGGCAGAGTCCCCACCCAGTCCAGAGCCACAGCAAATCAGAATCTAGTTTTAGAAAGTGGCCCATATTGCTCCTGCACATTATAAATAGGGGAAGGCTGCTATATTCACATATTATCAAGTTGCCCTTTTCTTGTTTACTTCAGTTTAGGCTGCTGATTAAGCTCATGTTATATGTCAGCACTGTTAGATTCTTGCATCTATATTCTCTAGTCTTTACAAAAGTAAAAAGTAGGATTGCTGATTTGCACATTCCCAGAGAGCTCCGAGTGTCTTAATTAAGTGGTCAATCAGAGGGCTCTCCAGTGGTCTTCCTGCCTCTTCTCTATAGTTGTCTTTTAAAAAGGGTTAGGATGCCACCCCCACCATACTGGTCATTTTTTTAACCAACACTGTACCATTAAGGTAGGTTTTTACTCAGATGAGCTTTGACCTAAGCTGGAGCTAAAATTGCACTATGAACAGTTCATAATCAGATGCTTCGAGTTTGGCTGTCAGTCACCTATTGGACTTTTAGTCCATATTCACTAATCAATGAGTTTTAGGAGGTACCAAAGCTCTAGGAAGTGTGGAGGTGGTGGGGGAGGTGCTTTAAAATAGGACGATTTCATTAATTTAACTTTCATCTCCTGTGGTTGCAAAAGACCTGATGTCTCAGTTTTTAAAGTATATTCTTATTAATTTATCTATTAAATTAATTATTTATTTAGTATGGGAGTACGTATGCACATCATAGGTCATGTGTCAAAGTCAGAGGGTAGCTTTCAGGAGTCCATTCTCACCTTAAATCATGCTCTCTAATAATTTCCTCTGTGCAGAGTCCTTGAGGCTCCCTGATCCAGAAGCTTCTCACCAGTTCTCCCATCTATGCCCCCCATCTTCCTATAGGAGTGCTGCTGTAACAGACGTACCCCTTTTTTGTTCAATGAACCATCCTTACATCACCACATATATGTCTCATGTTGGGCATGGCTCTTAATGTCTTGAAGAAGGAGTAGTTGTGACATTTCGGTCTAGAAATTTTTACAGAGGCAGCTGCTGATACTGAGAGCCAGCCACAGAGCCCTTTGGAACCAGAAAACTTTAGCCTAAATAGGCAACCACAAAATCACATGTACGTTTACATCTTCATCCATCAAAAGTATTGATAGCAACAGGTGGTCCCCTTTCTCAACACCTAAACATATTAAGTGTCTGCAGGTGATGAATGTAACCTACACCATGCTCCCCACCCCTCCTTCGGTGTCTCCCTCCTTTCTCTCTATTTCTATGTACTATGTACTCAATGAGCCCTGTACACCCAGGTCTTATTAAACAAGGTAACAGTGTAACTTCATACTATAACCATGTGTGTCCGCCCTGTTAAATGGAAGGCATGTAGATGTTTTTCACGCATCTTCAGTGTTCACAGAGAAAGGAGAAAACTCATCTTGGATGGGTTAAGTGGCTTGGCTAAGTTCATGGGATTAAGGATACTTATATTTGAACTCCTGAAGGCTAGGCCAGACCTCACTGGCCCACAGGCCTAGCTCTTTGGGCAAAGACTTCTACCTACCTTATCTGGTACTAAAAAGCCTAGGTCCTCAGACATTCCTTAGTGCCAGATTATGCCATGCATCACCAAAGGTTTATCAAAGTTCATTTCACAGTATTTCTGTATTGTGGACCAGGGAATCTGCCTTTTTCATGGGCCTACCCAGGAGCTCTCAGCTGCTCAGGATACTCATATAAACAGAATGAGAGGGTGTGCAGTTCTGCAAAAAGCTGATCCTAGGTTTCTTGTCCCTAAATCCCAATAACAAGCCATGTTCCACGGAGGTCCCCAACTGAATTCTAACCTCAGACAAAGACAGAAAGCTGGTGAAAGTGTTGTACAAATAAATGAGCCTCAGGGATAGATCTCTAAGAAAGTCAGAGATATTAGAGAGAGTAAACACCATAGTCAGACCTTACTAAGCTGTCTTCCAGCTTCCTCAGCCTGGCTTCCCTTGGCTTCCTCTCCTCTCTTTCTATCCTGCCATAAATACTCTTATGGGAAATTAAGGCGTGGCCCCACCACTGTCTGCCTGGGAGCCTGGAATTCCTTCTGTAAACTAAGATGACCTCGAACTCAGTTGGGATTAAGGGCATAGGTCACCACTCCCAGGATACTCCCTGTGCTGTGCTCTGATCCTCCTAGACTGACTGTGGTTAGATCTCCGAAACTTCTGGAGCTTTTATTAAATCCCCACATAGACTGTGGGTAGATTCACTTTGATATCTCTGAAACTTTTGGAGTTTTTATCAAATCCCCACATGAAAGAGAAATGTGCAGGACACACATGCCTGAGCTGGGGCAGAGAGGAAGAACTATCAGGATTAAGCATACAGGAGCAGGACAGGGGAGGGGTGGGAGCAAGGAGAGCTGGAGCAGGGCAGGGTGTGGACAGAGGCTGGTCCTTCAGTCCTCCCAGTGTGGTGGGCACACCCCTTCCAGCTTCGTGCTGGACTTGGTACACACCTGAGGCCCTAAGCTCCCACCTGGCCCAACTCAGTAAGTGCATCACAGCCCAACCTACAGCCCATGTGCCTTTGCTTTCTGTGTCCTGATCCCATGACCAAAGTCCCCCAGCCCAACGCTCACACAGCCTGGCTTCTGGCTTCTCCCAGCCCACTGGGGCCCATGAGTACAAGCACCTGGAACCAGGTGAGCCAAAGTGATGCACCCAGAGCTCTCAAGCTATGGAAGCCAGAAGGTCTGCCCTACAACTCCACCTACATGACCATTATGCCTTCACAGGCCATGTTGTCTACTTTCTAATTCTTCTGCAAAGGGGAAGCCTATTTGCCTTTCAGCACATATGCAGGGCAGGGCAGAGCAGGTAATGCTCTATTCATCTTTATGTTTCTAGCATCTGATACATATTGTGTGCCCAATACAATTTTTGTGTGAGTGAAGCAATATCATTAAACAATTAAACAATGGATAATAGTACAAAATATAATGATTACCAAAGTGTAAAAGCATAGAAGCTGAATATAAGTATTCAGTCATCACAGCAGCCAGCATTTGGCACATGCCAATCTGTAGAACACAACAGAGTATTCACTGATCCAAGTTCAGTATGTTCTGTTTAGACAGGCCAATGGAGATTCTTGGGTTCCCTGGATCTATCCACCTCATTGCTACTTCATTCCCAATGTGTCATTTTGTACAAAGTTCCCAGGATCGTCACTAAGCTAACAAACTAAGAAACAAGACTAGAAGTCCAGGTTCAGGCAATGCCCATTCTTTTCCAAAGCTCTCTTGCTTCCCACTCTCCCAGCCTCTGGGGTTTCCAGCATTCTTTGGCACGAAGCTGCATCATCCCAACTGGTTTTGTATTGCTGCTCTTTGTTATTGTCATATTTCCTTCTGCCTTCCTCTTACTGGAGCGTGTATGATTGCAGTTAGGGCCCAACAGATAACCAAGTGCAACGTCTTGCCTCAAAATCTGTAAGCTTGATGATTGGATTTGGTCCTGGGATCCAAAGTGGAAAGAGATAACCAACTCCATACCATTGTCCCCAACCTTCATATTTGTACCCTGGGTAGGAGTATACACACACACACACACACACACACACACACTAAATAAAAACTAAGATTTTTAAAAATTTGTCTATAATATTATAAGCAGAAATATATTTGGGAAGTAGAGTCATCATCATATACAGATCCATCAGTACAGATACAGGCTGGAGTTCATGAAGGTGGGAAATCACAGTTAAGAGTGAGCCTCAATAGAGAGGCCCAGACTACGCACAGACCCTGCCTTCGGGTTTCCTGTTGGGGTAGAAGGTATGTGGTATGGCTATCTACAATGCTCCAGGCCTCACTCCTTTGTACGGAATTAACCCTAAGCAGAAAGCTTATCTCTATCCCTGCAGAATTCAGACCTGTATAAAAGGAGCAGGGAGAGAAACTACTAGGCATTCTGGATATCAAATGGGATCAGGTGAATATGCCACCATCTCTCTTTGCCAAGAAAACCAAGACATGGGATCATAAAGACAAGAAAAGACAAAGAGCCAGTATCTAAAATCACTTAGTAGTTGCCTTAGGATTTAGCATGGAGAGCATACAAGATGAAAGCAAGTGAAGACACCATCACTTTCAATAAGCCCTTGGAAACAGTCCATTCCCAAATGCCCTTCATCTTTGTTGCTGTTTGTTGAAGGTTTGCAGAGCTGACTAAGAATGTTTTATGCTAATTGGCTTTATCTGATGTCCCTTTATCATCTGAAATTAATAGACAGCCTAGTAGATACAAGGTTAATGGAACATCTTCTCCACCTCAGATTTGCAACTTGGCATTTTCCCCCAAACACCACTTTCATCTTTATATAAGTGGTCATGTCTATAACGACTTTTACGAAAGGCACACTGTCTAATCTCATCAACCTGTCTATGAAACAATGCAGAAGGAAATCTTTCCCTGTCATTGTAGAAGATGCTCTGCTCTTGAATATCCTGACATGCGCCTGAATGTCCAACAAATTTGACATCCTATTAGTGTTGGGGGGCAAAGGCAGCCTGGTGTACCAAGCTAGTCCATAGTACACTCTGCTTCTGCAGCTGATTTCAATAATACCATCCCGCCCAGGAAAGCTTCCTGAGGAGTAGAAGCACATGTGATCTCAGGGTGCAGAAAAGGCAGAGGCCTCTCTTGTCCATCTGCTCTTCCTTTCCAAGCAAGCAGGCTAGACTAACCCCTAGAAAGGAAAGCATGATAATTTTCATAGCTTCTGGCTGAAGGCAGGCTTTCTCTGGACCTCTGAGTTGCTTTGAGAGACAAAAAAAAGGGAGGAGGGGATGAGAAGATAAAGAAGATGTTTGGGCCTTCAAGGAAGAGCTAAGAGCATCAGCAGGTTTGTTTATGATTATCCAGCTTGGGTTATGGAGGCAAAGAAGTGTGAGAGGTAGATGGAGGACAGAGTCTGTAGGATCACCCCATGTGACTTCTGTTTCCAGAGCCCCAGAGATAGTCTTGCCTTTTGGAGTACTGGGGCAGTTTCTAAGACATACAGAAAGGGCATGAAGAAAAAAATGAAATTCAATACATGTTGTGCATACATTTCCCATCACATCCCCAGTACCTCATTTTACCAGTAATTACTATTTCAAAATTCAACACCACATGCCAGTCTTTGCTACCAGCAGGTTACTCAGTATATTTCCAGACTTTATTTATATTTGTCGATCATGTGCTGGGGCACTGAATGTGAACAGAAACAAATAGATGCAGCAGGAAGAGCAATGGAATCACTGAGGTTTTAATAAAAACACAAGTGGATTTCACTGTCCCATAAATCAGTATGAAGGTGGGCCGTCAGAACCTTCATGACTATACCTGTCTTCTGTGCTCATGACCTCCATTTCCAAAGTCACCACCGAGCCTAAAGTTGGATGTTGTGCTTGGATCATTATGGGCCTACTCATTCTTCTCTCTAAGAAGAAAACAAGAAGGTTAGAGAGGATAGCTCTTGACAGCTGATGTTCTTCTTCCATTATGGATTTTAGCTTTTGAACTCAGGTCATCAAGCTTGTGAGGCAAGAGCTTTTACCCACTGAGCCTGTGATGAATGCTGCAGCATCTCAGTTACTTTATTACTGTTCTGACCCTGTGGTGGTTAGGATAGGAATGGCGCCATGGACTCATGTGTTTAAGTGCTTGGCCCATGGAGAGTAGCATTGTTAGGGGGTGTGGCCTTATTGGAGCAGGTGTGGCCTTGTTGGAGGAAATTGTTATGGAGACAGGCTTTGAGGTCTCATATGCTCAAGCTAGATCTAATGTGACAGTCTCCTGCTGCTGGCTGAGGATCAAGGTGTAGAACTCTTAGCTCCTCCAGCTCCATGTCTGCCTGCATGCTGCCATGCTTCTTGCCATCACTATAATGGGATAAACCTCCAAAACTGTAAGCCAGCCCCAGTTGAATGTTTTTCATTATAAGAGTTGCTGTGGTCATGGTATCTTTTCACAGCAGTAGAAAGCCTAAGATAGATACTACGACCAACACAATTTGTAGAATAAAAAAGTTACATGGGTCTTATAGTTTCAGAATAGAGGTCATGACTTTATTGGTAGGGAGCATGGCAGCAGGCAGGCATGGAGTTGAAGCAGCAGCTGGGAGTTTCCATGTTGAAACAACAACCACAAGGCAGAGAAAGCTACTAGAATGGTACAGGCTTTTGAAATCTCAATTTCTGCCCCCAGTGATATATGTCCTGCAGCAAGGCCACACTTTCTAATCTTCCTTAAACAGTTCCATGACCCAAAGACCAAACCTTCAAACATATAAGCCTATGAGGGTCATTCTCATTCAAACACCACACTAGGTCTGGTTTAGGTTTCTATGCCTGTTTTATATTTTACTGTGCACCTATTTTACACCAAGGTTATCCAAGGCTACACCAAGGTTATCCAAGGTTACACCAAGGTTATCCAAGGTTACACCAAGGTTATCCAAGGTTACACCAAGGTTATCCAAGGCTACACCAAGGTTATCCAAGGCTACACCAAGGTTATCCAAGGCTACACCAAGGTTATCCAAGGTTACACCAAGGTTATCCAAGGCTACACCAAGGTTATCCAAGGTTACACCAAGGTTATCCAAGGTTACACCAAGCCTCCTTGTTGTTTTTCTTCTTGCAGAACGGTTAAGGGAAAGAGTTTGCAGAAATGATGCTTCGAACATTCTTGTACATCTCCTGATTTTCATATGTGTGTGTACGTAGGGCTCTTATAAAGAAATAGCAATGCTGGTACATGCCTGTCAGCTTCCCTGAGCATTACCAACTCCAGATGACACAACACTCTCCACAGTGGACAGAAGTTTGTGTTCCCTGACAACACTTGGTATTTGGATGTTCTTTAGACTTCTGTCTTTGATGGCTCAAAATTACTGTTTTTGATTTCACTGCTCTCTAGTGCAGGCCAACATCATCCACACTTCCTCTCCTACAGACTTCTTATATTCATTTTCTAAACTGAATCCCCTTTGTTCTCTTCCTGATTCCGCATACAGCCTACAGGATAATCGTTTATGTTGACATTCTTGATCCATTGGGAGTTTGATTTTTGGGCTACCTCTGGCAAAAGTTAAAAATCATAGTATAATTAAGTTTGACTAATGAGTTTAAAGTGATTTTTTTGGCTTAAGAAATATTTTTTATCCCCAGTTCAAAAAGAGTCCTCTATGTAGGATGAAAAGAAGGAGGATTGCTGCTAAGAGCACTGGGTAAGCTTGGGTTCAATTCCAGCACCTCAACCATCTGTAACTCTAGTCCCAGAGATCTGATGCCCTCTTCTGGCCTAGTGACCACCAGTCACATGGTTGGTGCAGACAAGCAAGCAAAACACCCCACGCATAAGAGAAACATGTTGAAGTTGACTTGTGACCTTTATGCAGTTTAATTTATCCATACATGTACTTAATTTACTATGTGAGATATTGTTATGGTTTTACACCTTTTTGGAATTTGACTAATCATTTAAACCAGCACCATTTAACAAATGGTGTTATATTTCCAATGTTGTGAAATGTCAGTTATTAAACATAGCTTCCAGATGTGATTTGGGCTTTTTTTTCTGGCCTTCTCACCATTTCCCTGTTTTACTCATCTCCTGTTTCTGTCAAGGCTACACTGTCCTAATTGCAATAGCTTTGCAGTATTGAGTAAGTGTGGGATGAACCAGTCAATAATCTGGGGAATCAATGAAATCAAGCAAATGAGCCAGTGCTTTTCTGCCCTTCCATATGCCTGATTTTTATACATTTTACCCCATATATTTTGACTTTTACCATTTATGTGACAGCATTTTTTTCCTATACACATTCTTGAGCTTTATTGGAACTGGAAATTTCCCATGGTGGATAGGAGCAGAATGACATTCATGCCAGAGGTAGCATTTTCCCATTCCCAAATCAAGCCCCTTCTGTACTGTCTAGCTAATGGCATGTGAATCCTGTGGCTTCTGTAATCTAACTACACAACTCAATAAGAGAAAGAACATGTCTTCTATCATTTCCCCCATTTAAGGCATATTCAAGGATGTTAAGTTATACTTAAACTACAAAATGCACAGTAATTTAAGAATCACAAATAGCTAGGTTAATGTGCATGTGTCCTACTATATTGTCAGTATGGAAACTTTGGCACAGAGAATTCTCCAATGTGGCAACAATAACACACAGCTTTCTTAAGAAGTGATTCTGGGTGTCCCTTCATTTGAAACCAGAGTCTATGTCACCAAACTTTGAATCTGGGATATGCCAGAAGTGATGTTGTAAGACTTTCAGGGCTGAAAGGTAAAAGATGGCACAGCTTCCGTCTGCTTCTGTTGAGTTGCTCACTCTTAGAATCTATCCACTGTGCTGAGAGAGTAGAGAAGCCACTGGGTAGATGGTCCAACCCTGAGACCCAGACAAGCTCACTGCCTCTCAGCACCAATAACCAGATGTCTGGGTGAACAGCCCTCAGCAGATGTAAGCCCAGCTGTTGAGTTGCTCCAAAGTGGCTGAAGCTTCAGACATTGTGAAATAGAAGTCAAGCATACTCACAGTACCTTCTCTTCATTTCTGGTCCACAGAATTCATGATATAATGTTGGTCATTGTTAAAAATGTTTCATTGTGCTGCAATAGATGAGTAAAAAAAAAACTTGGTTGCCTTATAAAATATCACAACATAGCATAACCCAATAATAGCTAACATTCACTGGGTCTTGTGACAGGCAAGTAATTTATAGAATTCTTTCAGTTAATAATGATCTCAAATGACCCCCAGGTAGATACCTTCTAATACAATTTTACAGAACAAAGTGCAGTGTAAGGATATAAGTGCTGCTTCATGGAGCACAAGTATGTTTTATATTTTTATTAGTGCCAAATAATACATGTATGTGGAGATGTCATGATGAAATCCATACTTGGTGTGCTAATGTAAAAAAAAGTAATTTATGGAAATAAGAAAAAGACAGAAATAACTAGTGTCATAATCTTTTCTCTTCAAATATCATGACCTTTAGCTATATGCCAGTGAAAAGGGGTCATTTGGTACAGAATTGCTGGTGTTCTTTAGGAAGGATCTTAAGTTCTCAGCAAACTGTAAATACCTATTTATCGCTCTATGTTGTAAGACAGGCTACAAGACAATTTAGGAATCTTGGCAAATATTTTGTTTACAGATATAGCAATATAATAAACTGACTTACATAAAGAATATTGATCCTCTCACTTTTTCATTTTGCTATAAGGAACTCAGAGAACTCTGCTACGTGATTTTTATCACCTATGAAGACCTGGCCATAGTTGTGCCTCCATTTCAAAGTCTCAAAATGGGGTAATAAGGTGAACTTCCATATATTAAATAGGGGGGTAATGGATTGCACTCATCACTCCTAGTTTGTGATCTGGTATGTTTATCTGCCTAACTGCAGGTTTCTGGCACATTTAGCCATGCATTGATTAGGTCATTCAGTCCTTTGCTGTTAATTTGTTTTTTGAAACAAGAACTCACGGTGAAATCCCAGCTTGCCTTGACTCAATCCTACCTCAGTCTCCTGAGATTACAGATATGCTCCACTAGAATACTATTACTTTCCAAGTTTCTAATGCAGATATTTTAAGCATTATGTTATAATGTATTACTATTATTGTTATGTCATTTTTCCATATATATTTTTTCCAGACAAGATCTCCCTATGTAGCTTTGGCTGCCTCAGAGCTTTCTATAGAGACCAGGCTGGCCATAAACTCACAAAGATCTGCCAGACTCCACCTCCTGCATACTGAGATTAAAGGCATGCAGCACACTGTCTCTCCTAGCTTCTACTTCCTTGTGAATCTCTTTCCCCTAGTCAGGCCAGTCAAGTTCCATAGATTCAGAAAGTGGTATGAAAACAGGAAGCAGGGAAGCGCTTCATTTGTCTTCTGAGTTTTAATTGGTTAGGCCAACAGAAGAACAACAGACTTAATATGGACTGGATCTCTAGGGAAGCAACTCCCAAAGGTAAGAGACAGCTCCTGCTAATGCTCATGCCTATTCCTTCAGGACAAGGTCCTGACACATAAAGTAGGGAAGCTGAAGGAACAGGAATCCAGATGTTGATGTGTTCTGACAAAGGACTCAATTACACAGTCTACGGCAATGGACTTCACAGACCACCACAAACCAGCATGGTCTGAGTGGTGAGCTAGTGGCTGGGAGAAGAACATGTCTGTTGGGGCCTTTGTGAGCCACTGACAGGGGAACAAAAGGACAGTAATGTTTTGGTGGGTTCTGATGTCCACAGGAAACATGAGTGTCTTTAAATAATAACCAGATCAGTGTTGCACATCAGAGTAGGGAAGTAGAGAATCGCCTGAACTTCCAATATTTTTTTTTATTTTGAAAGAATTGAGATTTGCAAACAAATTCTATTATTCACTTAGTTGTGGATTTTGTACACCGCTGTTATGGACAGAGAGTTTTACTAAGCTAGGTTGAAGGGTTACATTATTGAAAAGAAAGATAATAAATGAGGAAATAAGTCCATAAAATAATGGTAGACTGAGAACACATTATGAGAAAGTAATTGGGGTAATAGGATATACTCACTGCCTCTCTAGCAAGGTCATTAGAGACAACTTGTAGAATCAGCATGAGCCACTACGCTCCCCACTAAGCTGCCACACTGTGGCAATGAGTGGGGTGATGCTGGCCAGGCAGGCAAAAGCCAGAATTTATAGGACCTTGTGGGCCATGATTATGGGTTTGGATTTGGAATTTATGCTGTATGCAGTGAACTATGGGAGGGTTTTAAACAGGAGGAATTACAATCAAGTCTATATTTTGAGATTAAGTTGGTTTCTGTGTGAGGTTGAATTGTTGGAAAAGGAAATAAGAGAAACTGGGCCCAGCAACAGGCTGCTAGTGGAGGAGTCAAGCCAGAGGCAAAGATATCCTCAAGTAAATTGAAAACAGAAAAATACAAGCTGTGTTCCTAGATATGGAAGCAAGAGGACCACTGCCTTGAAGATTTGGAAGAGGTCAGGCTGCCTGTGGAGATCTCAGATGCCTGGTCCTTGGTTCTAGTAACTGGGTTCCCACAAGGACCACTCCCAGGAAAGTGCAAACAGTGAGGAGAGAGGATACCACGCGTGCGCGTGCGTGCGTGCGTGTGTGTGTGTGTGTGTGTGTGTGTGTGTGTGTGTGTGTACTTCATCTCTGTTTTCTTCCCATAGGAAGCCAAGCATAGCCACTCATGGCCCTCAGATGGGACTCACTCTTGAAGGCTCATGTGTTAGCTTCTTCTGCTGCACAAAAAGTCCACTGTGGTAGGCACCACTACCTTCCTTACAAGGTTTGGTGAGAAGTGTCAAGATGGAATTAAGCTCAGGCACAAAGATTTACTTTCAAATGCCAGCCATTTTCCCAGTCTCTGTGAATAACTCAGATGTTGTGTTTTGGGGCCTTTAGACACAGTAATAATGCAAACGGAATCAAAATCATTATTCATATTATTAACGAGCGTTTTCCAGTAATGTTTTGAGTAAGTGCCTAATAAAGTTTAAGAAATAAAGATACTCATGTTATTAAAGAGGAATTACTAGGTTTCCATTCATAAGCTTCAATATCCTGCTTAATGGATTCCATACAGCCCAACAGAAACCCAGTGCATGAATTATGGTAAAGCAGTCCACGGACATTATATGGTTTCCTTTTTTACTTTGTTTCCTCTCCGTGAAATAACAATGAGGCATGTAGCTTGAATAAGGTCATTTCTTATAACAGAATGAAAGCATTAGGGTGACGCTGGTTGTATTTTAGCCTACAGGCCACAGCTTTATGGTCAGACAGTGCCCCCTTGTGGAACGGTAGAGTTGGTAGCGAGGAAACTGCATTGTGTTCAGAATCACTGACATTTGAAGGTGGCCACGGCTAAAGAGGAAGAAAACAATGAATAAATCCTGTTGGGCGCATCCTCAAGAACCACATGGGTGGAGGGTGGACGTTATGAGCATAGGCAGAAGGGAAGGAAAACTTGGACCAGTCAAGCTGATGGTCACAGGTTCCAAAAAACTTGATCTGTTGACAGGACTTATAAATGAGGCTCAGCAGAGCAGAGGGATGCTTCTGAGCTCAGCCAGCTGGGTGCATATCTCAGGGCTGATTAACTATGCAGATTTAGGGCCCTCCTTTGCTGTTCTGAGTTTCAGTCATTGTTCCTAAAAAACAATCACTGTGTCTTATTAGATGTGTCTTGGTATAGAAGTATTGTGTGGAGCAAATGATTCATTGAAAGTGATGCATAGAAAATATTTCAGAGTAATGTCACCTAAGATGCCCATTTCTCTTACCAGAGAATGCACCTAGAATCATTTGGCTCTCTGTTCCTTAAAATGGCTTTTTATATACAGGCAATCACCAACCACACAAGAATGCCTGTGAACATTGTCTTTCTGTGGGTCTGCTCCTGAGACCAGGTTGAGTCTACCTATGTCACGTGAATGTGTGCACCCAGGGGTATCCCAAGGTTATGCTTTTATACGCTGAGGGAGAGGCTGTTTTGTAGGTAGATGGTCAACCCATTGTGAGTGGCAAGTAAGGCAGGAATTAAAAAAAAGTCAGACAAGGGCCTCAAAAAGCATTCAGGGCCATACTCCCAGGGAACACGAGAGTGTCCTCAGGCACTCAAGCACATGCCAATGGACAAACAAAAGAAAAATAGGAAGATTGTGAAAGTTTTCTAAGATTTCTGAAAAATACTTTTAAAACAGTGTTTACCTTTTAACTCCTTTAAATGTGCCACTGATTATTCAAGAGTTTAAGAATGTCAAAATGCCTTAAGAATCTCTTAGGAGAGAAACTCTTGAAAGAGGAGGTCAGGCAGCTTGAGCCTGTGGGTTGAGGGCCTCACTCAGTCCTGCCTGGCCCTTCCGATGGAAGCCTGCAAGAGGCATGTAGACAGAAGACTGTACCACATCACATTCCAAGCCGAACTTCAGATGCTGCCTTCCTAAAATAGCCATTTAATGAGGACTTCCTCTGCAATTGACCAATACTTGGAAGTCACCCATACACGTGTCAGGAGTAAGTTTCTTTATATTTCCCATTTTAATAAAAGGCAGTTCAATTGTCTGTGAAAATTGATCTGTCCTAGTGAATTTCATGATATAAAACAAACCCAGTTTACTGACTATAATCATTGGTCTTGGACTTCCAAGACTCTAGGTATCTGTTCTGGTCTCTGGCTTCCCTTGGCCGACCCCTTGGCCTGAGGCAATCCACTCCAGTCTCTCTGCTTTCTGGTTTCTTACAGTTCCAATGTAGCCAGCTCCCACCTCAAGGTCAATGACATCTTCTAATTGTTTCTCTTTATCTGGCCTGACAATCATTAGATTGACAGGGTCTTAAATATCTGTGCTCTTGAATATTCATCTGGGATGTCAAGGCCTCTTCCAGTGCCCAGCTACTTTCTTTATTGTTCTACAGTGTCATCTATTCTGCCTCAGTCAGACCTCCTCCCTGTCTCAAGCCACCTCTTTCTACTCTCAAGAAATCCTATGCAGATTCTACTTTAATAGGCCAAGGTATTTTTGTCTTCACAGGATGGTTTTTGCTGTTCTAATATCTCTAGCTCTTCCTCTCCGCCAAGGCTGGTCCCGCCTTCTATTGAAATCCAAACACTTGGCACCTCCATTAGTGCCCTGTTCCATCAAGGAATCCCTCTGTGAGTTTCCCTTCTGTGACTTTCCTTTCTGTTTATGATACTTATTGTGATTTGAATGTAAAATGACCCCCTTAGGCACATGTGTTCATGCATTTCATCCTTAGCTGGTGGTCCCGTTTGGGAAGGCTGTGGAACCTTTAGGGGGTAAAAGCCTGACTGGAGGAAGCGGGTCCTGGAGGCAAGCCTTGAGGCTTTATATCTTAGCCCACTTTCTATTCCTGAGTGTCAAGACAATGTGCCAGCCAGCCTTCCATTTCCACCATCATGTTTTCTCTGCCAGTCTGTATCATGCCTCTCTGATTGTGATATATCCCTATGGAACTGGAAACAAAAAGTAAGCCCTCCTCCAAGGCTGGTTTCTCAGAGCACTTATCCCAGCAGTGAGACGGTACCTAAGAAATCTGCAATCTAACCCCGCTCCTCCTTCAAATTCCTTGGCGTACATGTCTATGGTTATTTCTGCTGACCACTGCCCTTAGAGAATTCAACAGACCTACCTCTCCCAAGCACTTCCTTAGGAACTCTTGTTAGCTTTTCTTCAGGACTGATTTTTCTTAACCTTTCTGGGAAGTTTCATGTGGTCTACTATTATCTTTCTTGACATTCATTGCCCTCTGTTCATGCTTTTTTTTTTCTGCCCTTTCTGTCTCTCCTTATCACTTCCCATCCACACAAGAATCCTACAGTTGTTCTTATGCTACCTGGTCTGACTAAACCTTACCTCATGGTCTATCCTTCATTATTCTCTTGGCTGGCTAAGTCCCACTGGCTTTCCATACTGAAGTTTAGCATCCTCCTAAAAAATGTCATCTAATCTCCCATGCTTGGTTTGAATGTCTATATCTTTGGGATGCTTCTTCTGTCAAAGTTACCACATCCTAATCTATTCACATACATATATATGAATATGTGCACATACACATATATCCCTCCATGTCTGTGGGTTCCACATTCACTGATTCTATGAACTGTGATGCAAACGTATTTGGGGGGGGAACATTTCAATGATGCATTTGCACCATTCTGGGTATTATATATTATCTAGAAATCATTTAAGGTATATAATAAGATGCTCATCAATTATATGCAAATCTGATAATATGATACCACTTTGCATAAGTGTAGCATCTGAGAAGATGAATATTCTTGGAGTATCCCGATAAATACCATATATAATATGATTATCTCTTGTCTCATCTTTGACCACCACAGTTTTGTATGCTCTTGGCATAAAAAGGCCCTGATGAATTGGGTCACAAAGAAAGTTTTAGAACCCATTAATGACACATCGTATGACTTTGTTCAAACAATCAGGATGCTGAAGTAATAGTATTATATTAATCCAGACTTAGATATACTGTCCTATGCTTGCTATATCTAAGTCACAGTTCTAAGAATTTGAAAACCACACACTCTTCTGTCTTGCTTAATTCTCCCAGCATGCCCATAAAGTATTTACTATTTTCATCTTGACAGAAAGGTTAACTGAAGGATTATGGGAAGTGCTTTGTTTATTTGGAAGATAAACAAATAGCTGTTTCTGGGCCAAATGCAGCAGTTGTCTGAGGTTAACAAACTTTGATGGGCATACAGCAGCCCACACTAGTCTAGTTCATGGCAACTTCTCCAGTAGAATAGGAAGAACTCAGGACTTGTAACAGAAAATATATGAGCCACATTGTAGTCAGAAGTTTCTGTCCCCACCCAGTCTCACAGCTGTTCAGTCCCAAACAAACACACAGAGGCTTATATTAATTATAAATGTTTGGCCAGTAGCTTAAGCTTACTATTAATTATCTCTTACACTTAAATTAACCCATAATTCTTATCTATGATTAGCCACTGTAGGGTAAAAGAAAAGAATATCCAGACAATACATTTTAAATCTAAAATCCTCCAAAGATACCATTAAATTTGTTTAGTGATGACCATATACTGCTGGTTATGGAGCCTGCCCTAAACTGTGATATATATACCCAGTGAGAATCTATTGGCAAAAATTAATTTTTGATTTGGTGTCTTCCACCCCCCCCCAACTCTTCCTACCTTCTCTTCTGAAAAGTTCCCTGAACTCTGAGGCAAAGGATTTGATGAAGAATTCCCATTTAGAACTGAGTGTTCTCAGGTCTCTTGCTCTCATCACACTGTCCAATTATGGGTCTCTGTATTTGTTTGACTGGGATGATATTTTTTAAACTCATGACCTGGCTATGCCTGCTTTAGGGAATTCAAAAGCTAAATGTTCCTATGATCTTGACAATTTAAAAAACAAAACAGAACAGATTTTGCAAACGAGGTCTGAAGACTCTGCTTTATTTGCTGGGAAGCATAAGCATCTGTGTCACATGTGTCTAGACAGAAGCTGGACATCCGTGGCCTTCTGAGGAAGGCCCTGCAATTTTCTGAGTTTTCATTCAGGGTAGCTTTGCACACTGCTACTTGATTCTTCACTTCAGGTCAGTGTTTTGTAGCCAGAAATGGCAGTTTATATGGAGTTTCTTTTTCAAGTGCACAAAGCCAATGCCTAAGCCCTCGGCAGCAATAAGATCCAGAAAATTCAGCTAAGTGTTGTCATGGTCTTTCTTCTTTGCCTTGTCTGGGTTCATGCCTTGGCTTCTTTGTCTGTTCCCATCATGCATGGTGTGTGTGTGTGTGTGTGTGTGTGTGTGTGTGTGTGTGTGTGTGTGTGCCTGTCTCCTTTATTTTTATAACCTAACTTCAAGGAAATGAAAAAAAATGCCTTAAGGTTTGACTAAGATGACTGTTACTCAAATAAATATTGGTTTAGATACCATCCAAGCCCTGAGATACAGAATATGAAATCTCCAAATGGTTATTATTCAGATCAATCAGCAAGGAATGTGTCAACACCTCTGTGAAGCTGCATAGCTCAATTAGCACACACGGTACTATTCAGTGCTTCCTGGATGCTGCTCACATCAACCAGGACCCTGCACAAGCAACTCTGTAGTTAAGGCTATGTCACAGCGAATCAACAAAATATGCAGTTTGATCAGCACATTCTGAGAGCAGATCATTAAAATATGCAACCAGATCCCCCAAGTGCATGAAAAATTAACTAACAAGTTTTGTATCTTGATCAGTTTAATGAGAGAGAAGTCACTGAACAAGAGTGTCAAATTGTACAGTCTGGCAAGGGGGCAGACAAGTGTCTTAGAACATGGGCAGGGCCAGAGCTAACATTTGTGGGCTGCAAAATAAAAATCCTTAAAACTCAATGTCAGATAAAGCTGATTGGCATTAAGATGCTGTCCAGCCTGTGTCCAGCAGGATGTGATGCTATGTGGAGCCTTCTGATGCAAATGAAACATTGATTCTCCCTTTCAGGCTTCACTGGCTCTTAATAGACTCAGCCATGCAAGTGGAAGGGCCTGCCAGTGGCATCATAGACACATATGGCACTAAAAGGCCATGGCAGCCTTCTAGAAATACCCAAGCCATCTGACCTTGAAAAGAATGAAGGAAAGAAAAAGATGGAGGGGGGAAGAAAGGCTTCTTTAATTAAACACTGTAAGAAATGCCCCATGCCATTGAGAAGGGATCAGGGCTTAATAAACCAAGAATGCCCAAGCTAGAGAGTTGGCTAAAGAATATAAATCAATTAAACCCAAGTGGCAGATGATCACAGACAAGATGTGCAAATTGGATTGTCACAGGAGTCTGCTGTCCCCCTGCTATTGACAAGATGCTGATGGGGAGGCTGACAGCCCACTCTGAATAGAGCCACACATGCCCCAGTGACTTGGCCCATGTACAAAAGGGAACTGAGTACCAGTCGGTAAGTCTGCTCAGCTGCTTTATCTGAGCTGCCCGGCTGGCACTGCAGCTTCGGGAATGTTGCATTCCCAGGGCATAAATTTACCCACCTTTCACAGGGAACTCGGCAACAGAGAGATGGCAGTCCCAAACAAAGAGCAGCAAGCAAATCCAGAAGGAAAGGCATCTGCAGACAAAGGGGAAGATTGGCAGGCTGGTGAGTGCCTAGGCTGGAGCTGGCTGCAGGCTGCCTTGCCATTCAGTATGCACTATTGGAGGACAAGGGAACAAGGGACTTTTTATTTATTTATTTATTTATTTATTTATTTATTTATTTATTTATTTATTCATTCATTCATTCATTCATTCATTCATTCATTCTAATTTGGATCAGATTCTCTCAAGTGAAATGAAAATGACTTTGGGTCAAACACGGTGCATGAAGAAAGGACTTTTGCAGATGTTCACTGAACAATTCTATTTTCAGGAGTATTTCATAAACTAGGAATAATACATCATAGCCACAATTTTAAGAGCATTTCTTTAAGGTTAAGATAGTAAATGTGAATCAAAGGAAAATTGAAGAAATGGTACTCTATATCTAGCAACACGTACAGTGGATGCATTGCTGAAGTTTATAAACAGGCTCTCAAACAACAGCAGTCAAATGAAAACTGGGACTAGAATATTGGATCAGAGAATCTCCTACAGTTCAGTCTGTGAACCAATCCAGTATTTGTGGATATTGAGACAGAACATTTTAAACAGAATATAGAGAAATCAAGTAATAGAGAAAATGGCCGTAAAAGAAAGGCTTCCATCTCACTATCCATTTGTCCCATGAGCCGAGGAAGGTTGGCCAGCATAAGGTCAGGAAGTGAAAACTTCCAGGGTTAATAGATATTATCTCCATACTGTGTTTTTAATGACACACTCTGTCTCTCAATCATCACTACCAGACCTAGGTTTCTGTGGCACCCTGCAATACTCCACAAATCTTCTTCCAACATCAAGAAAAAAAGTGTTCATTTTAAAAGTCACACTACACAGGCCAAGGGCCTGTCACTGGATTGCTTCCTCATCAAAAGACACGAAGTGAGAAGCCTGGACTAGAAAATGCCTTGGATGTGCACATATATCAAGAAATCATCATGAAGCCATAGAAGTGTCCAGATTACCAAAGCTAGTGTTCAATTAGAAAAAGCTTGATTATATTTGTGGTAAATTTTCATTACAAAGAATATACATTGAACACATGCAGCTATGCATATGTGTATCATATACACACATACATGTACTGTGGTGATATATTGTGTATCTAATAAAGTTTGCCTGGAAATCTGAAGATAGAGCCAGCCACAAATTCAGCCATAGTGATATTAGGGAGTGGTGACATACACCTTCAATCCTGGCACTAGGCATCCCAGGCCTCTGTTCCCAGTACTTGGAAACACAGGCATTTAATCCCAGCACTAGGAAGTTTGAGCCAGGAAATGAAATGGCTGGGCAGAGAAAGAGATATAAGGCGGGAGGAGACTTGAGCTCAGCCTTCCCTTTTGGCTGAGGACTCAGAGGCACATGGGCTGACAATTCACAAAGGGGGCCTGAGGAGTGGCTGTGTAGAAGTGGCTGGGGCTTGTTCTTCTGTTTCTCTGATCTTTCAGCTTTTCCTCATTATCCGGCTCTGGGTTTTTATTATAAGGCTAAGTAGAATTCACACAATAATGAACTATTGTTTTTATGTGTGCTTAGTTGCCACAAGTTGCCTGAAGCTACTTGTGTTTTAACTACCATGTGCATGCTGTGGCCCTGGAGTCAGCACCTCACCCTCCCCAATCGCAACATGGTAGGATTTCTGTCCCACTGGCACCTGCATGGCCCAGCCACTGCCATGGCCACCAAATGGTGTTTTGTCTTTTATCTGAATTGTTCTATTTACCAGTAAAGACTCAGGAGTCAAATGTTGGAATAAAAGCCTGTTAGAGCAGAGAAGCTGAGACACAACTAGCTGAACTTCTCTATTGACCCAGCAAAAGAAAGAGTCTCTCCACACAGTCCCAAACCAAAAGGACCTCACATCTGTAAGTCCCCCCCCCCTTTCTGTGTCTAACTATCTATAGTTCTGGGTCATCTGTATCTCCTTGGCTAATTCTTGTAACTAGTTGCTAGATCCACTCCCTGATTCAAGGCTAATTCTATTAATACAGTCTCAGTTTCATAGTTAGATCAAATATCATGCAACAACAAACGTTAAGTCTAATTATTAAAAGCAAATGTCCACTCCAACTAATTAAAAAATAAAAAAGACTCATGCTTAAGCAGGTGCAAGTGTTTCCAAAATATCTTCTGATTTAATCTATGTTTGTGTGTGTGTATGTGTGGGGACATATGTACAAAGATCAGAGGTCAATCTTTGGTGTTCCCATTCAGGAATTATCTCCTTTGGTGAGGATTTGGTGGGGTAAGGGAGGGGAGCTGTTTGTTTGGTTCTTGCTTCTGAAAACAGGGTTTCTCTGTGTATCCCTGGCTGTCCTGGATCTAGCTACGTAACCTAGGCTAGCCTGAAGCCCACATTGCCTACCTTTGCCTCCCAAGTGCTGGGGTTAAAGGTGGGCTCCACCATGCCCTGCTCTATTTTATTTTTAGAGACCAGATCTCTCATCAATCTGGAACTCACCTACTAGGCTAGGACTGTCTCAGTATCCCCAACCCTATATTACAAGCATATGCCACTATGCCCAGCTTTGTTGCATGGGTTCTGGGTATTGAACTCAGGTCCTTATGCCTGCTTGGCAAACATTCTACACACTGAACTATCTCTCCACCTTCTCTATAATTTGTTCTTTTCATTCAACATTTTTATTTTAATATTAACACAAGTTAATACATAGATATTCAGTCATTTTTCACATATGTACCATTATAGTGACTATACCACAATAGTTTGACCACTCTACTTCCACGGGGCTTTTAACTGTCCTTATTTTTAATATTACAAGTGATACTTCAGTTAAATTTCCTGGCATCATGGAAAACCCTTTCCAGGAACACAGACCAGGAGCTGCCATTGTATGTCCTAAGATTTGCTTCGGACCCCTTACATAACAGTGTTGCCTTGCTTTCAGAACATTCTGATCAACATACATTCTCAATGGCCACTAAAATGAAGTGACTAGTGAGAGAAAATACAGGCCATAGATGGAAACACAGTGGATCAGAGAGCTTTAAAGAAGTCATTTAGAGATGGGAACATTACCAAGGATAGAAAGTTCCAATGGTTAAAAAGTGTTGTCTTTCAAAATTATGTTAGTTTTATACCATCTCAACAAAAAGAATAGAGAAGAACTTTACTCTGATTCTGAAGTTTATAAGGAAATAATGTACAAGGTTGAGAATCATTATGATAATATCTAAAGAAAAGGAAAAGCAACTTGGCCTGTGGACCATGTAAATAAGATGATGTGGCATGGGCACAAGAGAAGATTCTAATCCAAACGAGCAAAGCATGAGCCAGGAACAGACCATTCCCTGGAAGAAACTGGCAAAGATGGAAATGACAGTGAGCGTCACTCTGGAAGAGAGAAGCCCTGAAGCAGATGGTTTTCTGAGCAGTGTTGACAGTCTGAAGACAAACAAGACATCCCTACATTGGACTACACATAACTATAAATCAAAGACTTAAAATAGGAAATACAAAGCGTTAGCCATGTTTAGGAGTTAGCAAAAAGAACACATTTCTGATTTCTGTGTATGGAAGGATTTCCGAAGAGAGAAAAAATGCAAACAGTAAGGAAAAGATTTAGAGTTTTGTCAACATGAAATAAAAAATACATCGAAAAATATGAAAAGGCATGAAGTTGAATCACATATTCAAATTTAATATACTTACACTTAATGTATTTATTTGGGAAAAAATTTATAAAAATATTTGTATAAAGAACTTTTGAGGGCTTGGGATGTCTTTCAGTTGGTTAATGCCAACGTAAAACACAGTTTTCCTCAAGGGGGATGAGATACAGATTATTCTGAAGTCAAGTGTGAGTGACCATGGCTGGGAATACCAGTTGAGGTTAATACAGTGTCTTAGTTTCTTTTCCTGTTGTGTGGAATACTCTGACCAAAGTGACTTAAGGGGGAATAGGTTTATTTTGGTTCAGAGTTCAAAGACAAAGTCTATCATGACAGCTAAGTCACAGCAGCAAGCACTCGAGGAAGCTCATCTTACTGCATGCAGTCAAGAAACAGAGAAAGATGGATGTTACTGCTCAGCTCACTTTCTCCATTCAGCACAGTTCTGGGTCCCCACTAAGGGAACAACACTACCCCCAGGGGTTAGATCTTCCCACTTCAATAATTCAGTCAAGATGATCCTCTGCAGGATGGCCAGGATTCACAGATGAATTTATATCTCATAAAACTGATGGTTGAGATTAACCATCACACCCAAGCTCCCTGTTCCAATGTGACAGTACTTTCATGGAGCTTTTTAAGGCATAGGACAAAGTCACAAATCAACACACTTTTCCAGTGCACTGGTGGATACATCCAATTGGCTATGTCTCAGGTGCTAGCTGACAACATTCTTAGCTTTGGAACTGATGGAGCTTTGTTCATAGATACCAAAGAATTTACCTAACAGTCACAAGGATGTTAGGTCATATACTAAAGTGGACAGTAAATGGCCATTTAGGGAAACTAGAAATGGCCCATAATTTATGATTAAGCTATGAACCAGCAACATTCTAATATTGCCAAAAATATCACAATTATAATCAGGCAATCTGCCTTTGTAGATGCAGCTGCCTTCTGGGAATGTTGGTTCACCTACCATGTAACTAGAAATCTCATCATTCCCTATCAGGAATCTTCAGGTACACATTGACTTGTCCTTCACACACCAGCCTGGGCCATATGAGACCCTGGTTCATTATTTGTTGTTAAGAACACTTTTTAATTCAATAAGAATCAGGTGAATAACCAAATAGGAAAGCAAGAAAAATATTGAATTTTCACTTTGCAGAACAAAACCTTAAGTTACAAATAAATATTAAAAGATGTTGATATTGTTGCTTTCATTAATGTTGTGACAAAATAACTAATCAAGGCAACTGGAGTGTTTTGTCTCACAGTTTGAAGGGACAGTCCACCATGGCCAGGAAGTCCCCGTGGCTGGAATGTGGAGCAGCTGGGGAGATCTTGTTCCTAGTCAGAAAGCAGACTGGTGAATGTTGCTTCTCTCTCCCTCTTATTCATTCTAGAATCTTAGCCCAGAGACAGTGAAGCCCACATTTCACATGGGTCTTCCTTGCTCAGTTAAGCCTTCCCGAATATGCTCAGGAATACAGAGTTATGTTCCATTGGCGGGAGGGGGTCTATTTCCAGTTGCACTGACCATGAAGAAGAAGTATTACAATGCACACTTTTGATGCAATGAATTGACATTTGCAAAAGGTCAAGATCTAGAGAGAAAGTTCAGTGGAAAAAGTGCTTCCTGTGTAAGAGTGAGGACTTGAACTTGAACCTCAGCACCTTCAGGAAAAAGCGAGGCTCAGCAGCATGTGTATGTATCCCCAACACTGAGAGGAAAAAGACAGGTGGGTCCAGGGACCCTGACTGGCAAGCCAGCCTCGCTGAAATAGTGAGCTCCAGGTTCAGTTAAAGATCTTGTATCAAAAGCAGGATAAAGAACAACTCCCAGTGTTAATCTCTCCTCCCCACTCTCTCACACACATACACAGTAGGACAAATGGGGAGAGGGAAATGGAAAGAGATCACAGAAAGGAGAGAGAGAGAGAATTTCACACTCAGTAGACTGGCAAAACTAGAATGTCAAATAATAACAGCTGTTGTTGATGAAGTCAGGTAATAAACTGCTATCCATTGCAAGGGGACATAGAAACCAGGTTGATTACTTTGGAAGATAAGTACCTTTTACTAATGTGTGGCACTGCATCTCTTATGAAATTAACAATACCAGTGCACCAAGTATAGACCCATCTCAGGCTTGTGCACATGCAGCCCAGGAGGCAGTGAATGAGGATGCCCAAAGCAGCCTCTCTGTAACAGGAAAATGGCAGCAAGTTAGGTTGCTACTGGGGGATTTGTAACTAAAGCAGAGCAGAACATGCCAACAGACATAGCACAACTGTAGCAAGGAAATCAGCAAAGAGCCCTGAAATGAACTCCAAAGATAAAATTATGAGTACAAGTCAAGGAGTCACAGAGTATACTATCTTATCACATTACTATTAACATTTGAAAACACATGAACTAGTCAGATGAATACAGAGATTAGAAAACCATAAAGGAAATAAACAGAATAAATATATGCAATTCAAGCTATTTCCACACAGGAGAGGCAAATATCCTAACTATGGCTAATATCTGTTTCCTGGGCTGCATGATAACCATTATGAAGATTAGTTTACATGTCCTCACATACGAATAAATGCATGTAATATAGGACTTACAACTAAAAAAAAAAAAAAAAGGAAATTGTATAAGGAAAATGGCAAATGACCTTTTAAAAGGTCGTTTGAGTCACCAAACTGAGGATCATTGTGTACCAGAACAGAAAAGAAGCTTCAAGGATAGTGTTGAAAGTCCATTTATTGTTTTAGGACAAAGGAGAACAGTTGGCATCTGGAACATAATACTTAATAAATCTGGTGAAAGAGAGGAAGGAAGAAAGTCTTCTCAAAGGGCTGGTGGGATTAGCTGCTCTGCTCTGTACTTGCAAATAATTGATTCTGAGCAATATCCAGATTCCTCATTGTTTGAAAGGAGTCCATGGCTGTCCTGAGCGAGGGAGAGCACTGTTCTTCTGTAGAATATAGCCCACTGTCCTCACACTTCTAACGGCTGTACTGACCACTATAGCTCACTGCTGAGAGCTTGTCAAATATCAACTACTAAGTTGTGTTATTATAGATTTTTTTCTGATAGAGCAATCCCTACTATCTCTGTGCAATGACAGAAGCTGCCTGATAGTATTTAATCTAATCCAAAAGTATAAAAACTAGCCCAGCTATATGAGACCTAGAGAGACCTCAAAAGGCTTTTTTTCCTAAAATCAGGACAGGAAGGCAGGCTCTAGGCACGTGACTGAGCTCTGCTGGATGATGGCAAGTGGCTTTGCACTGGACTTGATATTGTAGGAAAATACTCCAACATGTTGACCACATGCCTCAGTCTGTGTTTTTAATTAATTTTAAGTTGAATAAATATGAAATTATAACATTTCATTTCTATGACTTATTTTTTGAGATTATGACATAATGACATCATTTCTCTCTCTTTTCCAGCCTCCAAGCCTTCCCCCAAATCCCTCCTTGCTCTCTTTCAAATTTGTGGCAAGTGTTTTTTATTGTTTTGCCTGGACATTAAAGTAAAAAATAATGAAATGATGATTAAAAACCCTGTTAAATATCATACAACTTTAAAAAAACAAAAGTCTGGTGCATTTCTAGAAGCTCCTTTTGAAATATCTCTCTCTCTCTCTCTCTCTCTCTCTCTCTCTCTCTCTCTCTCTCTCTGTCTCTGTCTCTCTGTCTCTCTCTCTCTCTGTGTGTGTGTGTGTGTGTGTGTGTGTGTGTGTGTATATATATGTGTATGTGTGTTCATGTGTGTGTGATTACATATACATGCGGAATCCAGAGTACACGCTTGAGTGATTTTCCTTAAGTATCATTTCCCTTTTTGATACAAGATTTCTCATCTAACTGGGACTCACTAAGCAGTGTGGGCTGTCTGGGTTAGCCAGCCCCAGAGATTCATCTGTCTCCACCTCCCAGCATTAAGATTAAAAATGTGTGCCACTGTGCCTAGCAATTTTTCTTTTCTAGTATGGGTTCTGAGGATTGACCACATGTCATGGTGCTAACAGGCAAGTACTTTACTGACAGCTCTATCCCAATTCCCTATTTTTCTGTGCTCAGGGAAAGGTTTTATTTATTCCATCTCATTGTTTTGTTTTCTCAGTTATTGATTTGCATATATTTTTAAACACTAAATACTTTGGGACACACTGTTAGCTCATGTAAATACAACCATGCTGCTTTACCACACTGTGAATAAACTGGCCTTCACTCATTCATGTTCATTGGCCATCCGTATAAAACCAATGCATGAATAGCACATTGCATGAGATCCTTCCTAACCAATGGGTCTTTAAGTTCTTCCTAGCTGGATCTTATCACAACATTGAACTGGGGGGGGGGGGGGGGTGTGCATGCTTCTTTCCATGCACAACTTTATCCTTGGCTTTATCAGGCATAGAGTTCTTGGCCATTCTAAATTATTTGCTGAATCATCCCTTTCATTTCTACTCTGCCAGCATTGACTGAAAGTCCCCTTTGCTCCATATCTTCACCCTTTCTTTTACCCCTCTTATATGCATTAGCAGGCATCACACCCTTTGATGTGTCTGATGTAAATCACACTTTCAAGTAACTATGATTTCATCCTACCACAACCCATGTACTTAAAACTAATTACACCCATGATTAGAGGTTAATGGCCGTGTTGAGTTGGGGCATGGTCTTATTTATCAAAGAACAGGGCTTACAAAGGCAGATGTCTGCTCCCCAATAAGCTGATGATGGATGAGTATGAGTGGAAAATCATGATGTTAGTAGTAGAGGTGAAATATTACAGTTGGCACTATTGGGAAATCACCCAAGTTTTGTGGGTTTCTGACTTTATAACTACAAGATATTTGGATAAAAGCACACTTACTTAAGGTGATATACGAATTCACAATCCAAGGGGAAAGACTCATAAAAGTAGCATAACATTAAATACATCTTACAAGAGAAGCATTTAACTTGGCAAGATTAACAAAATAAAACACATGGGTTAGATTTCCTTTAAAATACACGGTGGAATAAAAATGTGCTCAGCAAAATATTCTTCAACATTTGCCAAACTAGAAACATCTGAAAATAACCTAAGAGTGTTCCTTAAACCACAGTCTGTTTCTGACTCTGTCTGCCACTTAATTGGGTGTTGCTTTAATAACGAAGTGTAATAGGAATGGGGGCTGCATACAGCCTACAAACCACTCATTTTGAGTTAGTTAGGATAAAGATAATAGTATGGATATGAAAAATATATGCTTGATTTCATGGTCTTACCTTCTTAGTATTCATTTCCTATCAGCTATTACTAGCTGTGGTGCCTGGGATAGGAATAACTCCATAGGTAGGCTCTTAAATTTGAATGCTTGGTCATTAGGGAGTGGCACCATAGAAGGTGTGACCTTGTTAGAGTGTGTATGACCTTCTTGGAGGAAGTATGTCACTAGGGGGGTGGGCTTTGGGGCTTCAAAAGCTCAAGTCAGGCCTGGTGTCTCTCTCTTCCTGCTGCCTGTGGGTCTGCATATAGAACTCTCAGCTTCTCCAGCATCGTATCTGCCTGTGTGTTGATGCTTCCCCAGTATAATGACACCGGATTAAATCTCTAAAACTGTAAACAAGCGCCACTTAATGTTTTCCTAAGAGTTGCCATGGTTATAGTGTCTCTTCACAACAGTAGAACAGTGACTAAGATAGTAGCTGTTTTTTCATTGTTTTTACCTAGAAATTTATGTAGAAATCTCTTATGGTGGATCAAAATTTAAGCAACTAGGTCTAAAGTTTCCTGGCACCTATGGCACCCCTGCTAGCAAAGAATACTGGTAAGGCACAATTTGACCTTTGACATATTTCAAGGAAAGTTTTACTTCATTTGATATCTTCACAATGTAAGGTCTTGACTTTTATCATTGTGTGTGTGTGTGTGTGTGTGTGTGTGTGTGTGTGTGCGCGTGTGTGTGTGTGCGTGCGTGCGTGTGTGTGTGTGTGTGTGTGTGTGTGTGTGTGTGTGCGCGTGTGTGTGTGTGTGTGCGTGTGTGGATGTACATATGCCGTGGGCACACATGTGGAGATCAGAGGGCACTCTGAGGAATAAGCTCTCCCATTCTACTGTGGGTTCCAGGGATAAACTCAGACAGTCAGGCTCGTATCACAATCCACTAAGCCTCTCACTCTTGAACTTTTAAAACTAACCTTTAGAGCTGATACAGAAATACTTAGAAGTGTCCATTAAGTTCATATAGAAAAAAATTATGTATATTCCTAAAATATATGTACTTTTAAAATCATCTAAAAATGTACTTTTTGGAATAAAAACTTAAGAAACTTCCATTTCCAAGGTGGTCTAGGCAAATCTGATTGCTTTGCCGAGAATAAATAAAATATGGAAAAATAAGTTTTAACTGTTTCAAGGCTTTGAAGATTATATGGGTGGAAAGTAAGCATAAGAAAAGCTATTCAACATGATAAGCCACTAGGCTTAAAACAAAACAACAATAAACCAAGGAAAAAATCCAAAAAGTGAAACAGATTAGCTAATACTGTGCCTACTATTAAAGCTTCTAAAGATAATAATACAATGAGCGAGCAGAGCTGGCCATACCAACTATTGGTGAAGATGTGGAAAATAGACCTTCCAAGTGATAGCAGAGAAAAGTGTAATAAAACAATCCTTTGGACAAACCACTGGCAATTTCTTAAAGAACCACATATATTGGGCTAGCCTTTATACACCTATGTTTTTATACAAAAGAAATGGGAACACACATATACACTAACATGTGAATGTTGTAACAGCTCTATTTGCAATATTCTAAGTTAGAAAATACAGAAATCCAAATGGGTAAATTGCAATTTATAAATACCATGGTATACTAATCAGTCAGATGAATTCACCTACATGAATCTCAAAATAATTATACACTGTGAAAGTAACCGGTAAAGTTGTTCTAATGCTGGTCCATTTAAATACATCCAAGAAATTCTAGCAATGTTCAGTTACAGAAGATAATCTAAGGTGGGTTAACTATTGTGAAAAAGGTGTCAGACACTTTAAGGAATTACAGAGCCAGAAGGAAACTTTGGCAAATAGTAGGCTACTGTCTTCATTGAGACGATTTCCCAAGTGTAAACTGCATCAAAAAGAGAACACTCAAATACATATAATTATGTTGATTATACACCAAGAAATTTATTTAAAAATTATACCTAGTACTGGAAAAAACGGAGAAAAGACACATGCCTTTGCTGTTGCTATAAGTGTAAGCACCAGATCTCTGAAGAGCACTTTGGAGCTTATTCATTAAATCTTTGGAGAGGTGTATCCCAGATTCTCAACAGATAGGACTTGGTTATAAGGATATTAGTTATAGTGCTATGAGTCTCATGATACTGACACAGAGAAAAATAAAAGCCTGAGTGTCCCCCTGCTTACCAGAACTTGAAGTGGTAGACTGAGAGGCCTTAAAGCCTTGTCCCATCTCCAGTCCCTAGCTCTGTTTTTTCACATGTGATTGGAGATCTGACTGGCTCAGCTTCTTCCCTCTGGCTGCCTACTGCCAAGCCCCCACCCCCACCATTACGGACTCTTCCTCTGGAACCATAGTTAAAATAACTCACTCTTCCATACGTTGCTTTTAGTGATGACGTTTTGTCATAGCAACAAAAAACTAATAACCTGAGCGGCAGCGTGATGTTAGGTGGGAAAAGCAGACTTTGGCTGGGCTGTCTGGATTCACATCCTAATATTTACTAACCATGTAACTTTGGGTAGTGTTCTTAATTTTGTTTTCAAATACTTGGCATTTTTAACAGGGTGAAGATTTTAATGGTGCCTGCTTTGTAAAGTAGTTATGGGAATCCTATGGAGTAATATTTATATGCTCCTTGGAATTATGACTGGAATGTGGTAAGCACTACATGAATGTTTGTTAAACACACATCAAAAAGAATATCTTTGTGAGTGCTTCCTTGTGCACAGTAGCAGGAACTTGTCTAATATCCATACCCAGAAGAAAAATTCTGTATAGTCAAATAAAAAAAAAAAACTTTAATTTTATTGTATGGAGGGTTTAGCTAATCAAAAGATACCTTCTATATTCTAAAAACTCAAGTAATATATGCACATAGTTTAAAATTTTTAAATATTCATGTTAGGAGGTACAAAAAGTACAGTTACCTACTCATGACCACACCTGTCTCTCATCTCTTTTGTTTCTGCTTGCCCCTCAGCCTTATGAAACATTCACCCCTCAGAAATGTCTAACTCCAACATACACAAACATAAACACAAGTATTTTATGCCTCCTGTCATGTGCACGTGGAAGAATGTATATGTGCCTCAAGGAGATATTTCAGCAATGATATTGAGATGTAAGGGTGGTTTCTTTTTATTGATTCTGCTTAGGATTCTGTAATAGTTAAGTTTTCACTGCTGTAACAAGGAAAGATTGGCTCCTCATTTCAGAGCTTTCAGCCCCTGGTGACTTGTCCCATTTATATGAACCAGAACAGTATGAGATAGACAAAGGAGACACACAAGCTGCTTCCAACAGTGACTCACCTCCTAAATGTCCCCTCATCTGTTTTCAAGTTCCCCTTGAATCATGGCACACTGCCTGTTTCACTTCCCTGGAACTGTTCAGGTTTTAAGACAGCTACTTTGTTGAGATTTTTGTGGACATGGCTTCCCTATCGTAGCTAGAAGACACAATCTCATAGCAGACTTCAGGTCCCCTAGTCCAATCTTCTCACCTCTTTCCCACATAGTTCCCTGAGCCTTAGGTGCCCTTGCGGTGGGGGATGGCAACCCTCTGTGGTTAGCTGTTCTCTGTTCTCTGCTGTTCTCACTGGGTGTGTTTTTCTGTAATGATCTCCTCTGCTAAGTGGGGAAGAGTGGCACAGATCGATGGGCATAAGGGAAGAATGCAGTCTGGGTTAGGAAACTGGCAATAGTAGGTTCTCTTCTAATCTATGACCTCGCTAGCTGCATGCAGTTGTTGGGGTTTCCAGTACTAGGCATGATTTCCCTCCTGCTAAGTGGACCTTGAGTCCAATTAGACTGGTGTTCACTGCTAAAACTTAAGTACTGCTCACTGACAATTTTCATCCTTCAGGGAATTTGTCCATTTCATCTAAGTTGTCAAATGTATTAGTACAAATTTTTCTAATATTTTCTGACATTTTGGTTGTAAACCTGATCTTTAACAACAAAGCTGTCTCTCCAATCCCTCTAATATTTCTTCCCTTTTCTCTTCAATTAATATCAGTCCTACACATATTAGTGTTATTTCTGTAGGATGTATAAATATACATAAGGTGTTGTATGATTTTGTTTGTTTGTTTGTTTGTTTGTGTTCTGACAAATAAAGCTTGCCTGGAGTTCAGAGGGCAGAGCCAGCCACTAGTTAATGACAGAGGCCAGGTAGTGGTGGCTCACACCTTTAATCCCAGCATTTGGGAAGATGAGGCAGGAAGATCAAGAGTTCAAGGCCACCCTGGGCTACACAAGGTTGAGCCAGTCTAAAAGAACAAAGCCAGGGGTGGTGGTGCACACCTTTAATCCCAGCATTTGGGAGGTGAAGACAGGAATATAATAAGGTGGGTGTAAAGAGGATTTCTGTCCCTTTAGGTCTGAAGATTCATAGAAGTAAGAAGTGACTGGCTGCTCCTTTGTTTCTCTGATCTTATAGCTTTACCTGATATCTGACTCTGGGTTTTATTGATAATACTAATTTGGATCATGCTTCAACAAGGCATTGGTTATATAGATTCATCTTTTTGCTGCTCTTATTACCCCCAGTTCTCTTGGTGACACTCTTTCTAGACCCTAAATATTGCTATTGTTTCAGCAATTGAATTTTTTTCTATATAAGAGGAACAAAACCTCGTGTATCTATGTCTGGCTTATTTTGCCTATTATAATGTCCTACAACTTCACCTACTTCGTAGAAAAAAAACAGGGTTCTATTCTTCTTTATGACTAATACTTTACTATATTCACAAATCACATTTACTTTATCCATTCATCTATTTATGGGCACCAAGGATGACTCCATATCTTAGTTATGGATTTCAGTTAGTATAGACATTTTGATCACTTTATTCTTCCAACCACAGCCCTGTGTCCAGTTCTTCTTGAGTATGCTAGAAATATAAACTGAGGTTCTCATGCTTGTGTGGAAAACACTTTATAAACTGAGCTGTCTCTCAGAACTTTTTTTTCCATGAAGATAATGAATTTTATCAAATGCTTCCTCTACACCTATCGAATGACATGTTTTAATAATTTTTATTAATTTTGAAAGATCATATATGGACAGAAGTTTGTCTATTTAATCTAGATTTTTTTAATTTGTTAAGAATTATTTGAAAAATAATTGATCTTTTGAGTGATTTTTGTTTTAAGGTGTAATGTATCCTTTTCTTTTTTCTAATGTCTAATGTTTCAATGCTAGTTTTGAGGGTTTTTTTCTCACTTACCAATGCTCTTCCTCCTTCTCTCCTTCCCTGCTTGCATTTTCCATCCCCCTTTTTTGTTACATGATGATTTTATCTTTTCCAAAAGACCAACTCTGCTCTATTGATCTTTAGTGTTAATCTTTTAGACTACGGCATTTATTTATGTACTGGCCTTCATTATTCAGTTCCTTCTATTAATCTGTGATTGGGTTCATTCTTATCATTTAAACTGATTGAAACAGTTCATGAGGCTCTTTAAACTGTTTCTGTTTTTATTTAGGTGTTCATTGCTTAAAACTTTTATCTCTGTACTGCTTTTGCAGTGTCTAGCAGGCTTTGCTGTACTGTACTAAGCTTTTTCTTTGTACTACCATTCCCAAATAAGGACACTGAGACTTATTATTAATTATGAAAGCTCAGCCTATAGTTTATGCTTGTTTATACCTAGCTCTAATGTAAATTAAGCCTTTTATATTAATATACATTTTATTTCATGTCATTACCTCTCTTTCATCTTGTACCTCCTGTGCCCTCACCATGGCTCCTGGAGTTTCCCCCTTTCTTTTTCCCAGAGTCTTCTAGGTCTTTGGAAGCCCCACCTAACCTCTCCCTGCCTAGCTATTGGCCATTCAGCTGTTTAATAAACCAACCAGAAGGTGCCTTGGCAGAGACATATCTTCACAGTGTAAACAGAATTCTGCAGTTAAAGGATTCACCCACAAAGAAGAATGGTTTCTGAGTTCCTGGGAAGGCCATTGTAAAACATGAGGCATTGGGGAACATGTTTCCACTGGAGAAAGGAGCTGGGGTTGAGGAACAGAGTGTAGGGGATCTGCTCTGCACTGTCAACCTTCTTTTCTACATATTTTGTATCATATCTATGCCTTATCTTTTACATTAATGAAAATTTGGTGCTCGATGGCTCAGTGGTTAAAAGCACTTATTGTTCTTCCAGGGGACTAAGGTTTGGATTCTAGCACTCATGTGGCAGATCATAATCACCTATAACTCCAGTCCTAGGGGGCCTGATACCTTCTCTGTCCTCTTCAGGAACTCATGTGTTACATGGATGTACAACACCCAAACACATAAAATAAAAATGAAACTTTTTAAAGATTTAAATCCAAAACATTAAACAATTTGTTTCTAATTTTAGAAGGAAAATGTAGGTGGACTTTTCTATTCCACCAGCCAGATACCAAACCATGACACAGAGGCTTATTATAAATTATGAAAGTTTGGCTGATTGCTTAGGTTTGTTTCTAACTAGTTCTTATAACTTAAATTAATCCATTTTTATTAACTTGCCTCCTGCCATGTGGCGCGTGGCTGTTAATTCCCTCCTGTTCTTCCTGCTTCTTCTGTGTCTGGCTGGTGACCCTGCATTCTTCCCAGCACTCTCTCTGCCCCCCTAAATTCTGCCTAATTACTGGCCATTCAGCTTTTTATTAAACCAACCAGAACGACACATCTTAACAATATACACAGAGATTATTCCACAAAATTTCCCCCTTTTTGTCTAAATAAAAAGAAAAGTTTTAACTCTAACATAGTAAAACTATGTACAATAAGAACAATTATCAGGTAAGAATTACATCAATTTGTATTTGGCAGTTTTAGATAAAACCCTCATTATTTATCCTATCATGATAAGTCCAAAGTTTTATACCTAAACCACTTTTTATCATAATTTCTATTACCAACTTAAAAATATGTTTTAGGCCTTAAAACAATCCTTGATAAACAACTTAAGCTTGTATGTTTTTCAACCTTATACACTTTACATCTCTTATGTAAGTTTCTTTTCTGAGTTTGGTAACAAGAAAAACTGTAAAGTGACAGCTATCTAATCTTCAATCCCCACCAAAAACCCAAGAAGGATAAAATATTACCCAAGTAAACAGAAAGTGCAGGGCAAGAAACTTCCAAAATTATAGAAATGACAGAAATGGCTGGCTGCTAGAACAGTCACCAAGGTTCCTCTGCAATTTTGGGGCATCCCTCTTTGGCCTACAGGCCTCAAATACCTGACAGACTTTTCTGTGAATCAGGAGTTTTGAAGGACTGTCCTACCTTGTCTTGGAAAAGTTCAGCTTTCTTTTTATATCCTCTTTATCCAATTTGGACAGCATACTGTCAGCAGTCAAGGTAAAGGCAATTTCTTTGCCCAGTGGCTAACTTTACAACAAATAAAACAAACTCCATATGAGGGGTCTTCAATGTCTATCATTTCTTTTTGAAGTAAATTGGTGCTGCCAGAAGACATGCCTCATTATCATGGAAAGCTTTACCTTATTAAAACATTTTAAGTGCCATATTCTGTAGGTCTTTGAAGTGTTTGAAGACTTATCTATTTAAAATATATCTGTTTTTGACCCTGAAAACATACATAACTATAAGTTTTATTGCTTTAGATGACTAATTACTAACCTTTCTTTCTTCATTAGCTATCATTATAGCTTTCAAAGACTAAAAATACTACATTTTAAAATGAGCTGCATAGGTACAATACCTTAAACAAGAATAGAAACATATATAGTATAACAAAAACAACCTTAAATTTGTATCAGTCTACAAAACCCATACCGATGTGAAATATTTGAGACTAGTAGATGTTCAGAAGTAGACTTAACAATCCATCCCTTTATTCCATCATTTCTATACGATATCCTTCTTTTTTCCTTTACAAAGGGATCCCTGAATCTAATTGTGGTCAAATCTTGACCATGACCAATAACAGCTTGTAGCCACCACCCCTCAAACAATGACAAATATTCATAAGTCACAGAATGACCAAAAACTACCCACCCTACTTCTTGGGAATGTGGGCATCATGTTCCCTAGATTGCTTTCTGGTATCTCTAGCAATGAAATCTTTAGGGGCCCTCTGAGAAAACTAGGATAATGGGCAAGCCCTGGGAGAGCTAGTTGTATTATTTTTGTTTGTTTGTTTAGTCTCTGTGATAGGAAAGTGCAGAACTTGGCTGAAGACTTGGCTGAATAGCTGGATCATCTCAGTGAGCAATTTTGAAGCTGTTCTAGACACAGAATTTTATGGAAACTGCTGTTGATGCATTTTGAGAGACTGTGATCACCTGGGATATTTGTTTTGTCCCAATTGGTATCTGGTCTTTTTCCCCCTGAAAACACACATTTTTTTTCACACAGCAAATAGATATTTTAATAAAATATTGTATACATTTTTAAAGTCTCATAGTCTTATAAATTTAAACAGTTTTAGATGATACTTCTTAAACATATTAGGTTATTTAATTTTATAAAACTCTAAAATTTTCTTTTAAAGTAGTTTGAAAATTTTTAACTGTGTTCTGGTAATATAAAAATGAAGTACAATTTTTATTTTAAGAGTGAAGCCATAGAACATAGCCATAATCTGCATAAGGCAAAACCAATTTCCAATACTATAAACAATATAGTGCCTCTAAAATCAATAACAAGTAAATTATTTTTTGTTACAAAGTTTGATGATAACAAGATATGTCTTATATCTGAAAGCATGGAGGTGAGGTTTTAAAATCTTATTAAACAAGCATTGTTTAAAGCCTTACCTTTATAAACTTTGTTCCCTTTTTGTAAACTTTTTTATTTAAAAAGTTTTTTTCTTATACCCTTTACTGCTCCCCCTCCCTCCCCTCCTCCTTCTCCCTCAGCCTCCCCCTCTCCCCCCCACCCATTCCTCAGGGAAGGCAAAGAGTCCCAAGGTGAGTCAGTTTGTTCTGGCATATCCAGTTGAGGTAGGTCTGAATCCCTACCCCCTAGTATCAAGGCTGAATAAGGTGTTTTTCTGTAGGGAATGGGCTCCTATAAGCCAGTTCATGAACCAGGAATAAACTCAGATCCTACTGCAAAAGGCTCCACAAACTGCCCACGCTATCCAACTGTCATCTATAACTGGAAGGTTTACTTGCTTTCCATGAAGGTTCTTTCAGTGGTTGGGTCAGCTATCTCTGTGGGTCTTCTTATGATGATCCTGATCCCTTTGCTCAAATACTGTCCCCTTCTCTTCACCTGGACTAGAGTTTGACCCAGTACTTCGCTATGGATTTCTGCTTCTGCCTTCATCTGTTTCTGGTTCTATAATTACAGTTAGGGTAGTCGTTCATTTGGTTATAGGGAAAGTCCTCTTTAGGCACTCCCTCCACTATTGCTTAGAGTCCTAGCTGGAAACACCTTGTGGGTTCTTGGATGTTCCCTAGCACCAGGTTTCTCTCTAATCCCTCAAATGGCTCCTTCTATTAAGACATCTATTTATTTGCTCCTTCCACTCAAGCGTCTCATTCTCTAATGATTTCTTCCCACCTCCTCTTGCTCACTCCCCATCTAATTCCAATTTACTCAGGAGATCTTCCCTATTTCCCCTTCCCAGGGGGTCCATGGATGACTCTCTTATGTTCCTCCTGTTATCTAGTTGCTCATGGTTTGTGGACTGTAGCCTGGTTGTTCTTTGCTTTATGTCTAAAGTCCACTTATGAGTGAGTATATACCATGTCTATCTTTCTGGGTCTGAACACACAAATTTTTAAAGGTAACACATATATCTGCATGTGGTATATACAAACCAGCTTAAGATAATTTTTTTTGTTTTATGTTTGAGCAGATAAAAGGCTTCTGTCAACTTTATAAGTCCATTTGGACTATATAACCAAACCTCTATCCATGCCATATGAAAAGATGACATGTAATAAAAAGGCATGAAGATTCTGTAGCCAAGATTATTTATCATATTTTGTTAGTCTAAAATATGCTTCCATGTTGAGTGATCAGCATATACAACACCTGTTCTGTCCTGTAGTCTGTTTTGATTTTTCCTCTTAAGTCTGCAGCCAAAGTCCTTAGGAGGTCTCCTCTGGCCAAATCTGATCTCCACTAATTTTGAAGAGAACCACAACTTTTTTTCCCCATGGAAACAAAGGCATATCTTCTCCCCCAGTGTAACATATTTTCTGACTTTTGTTTTGAAGCCAAGACACTTCAAAAGTATATAGACTGGTTTAATTCAGCAGTCTCTTTCATAATCCAATGTCTCTAAGCAGCATTCTTTTTGTACATTAGCATTTAAAGAAATTCAAAGTCAACATAGCACCATACAGGATCCAGACTCTGTGTATTTCCCATCTTTATGTGGCTTATTTTTTGTATTGTGTTATTTTCTCTTCAAAGACTTTATTTTTAAACTATTATTTTTCTATGACTGTCAATATTTATTTTCTTTCTTTTTCCTTCAGTAACTAAGTGCATTTTTAAACACACTGTACCATTTTAGAGGTTTTCTGAGTCTGGATCTTGCTTTAATATATACCTGCAGCATTCTCTGATTACATGAGACAATAAACAGCCACACTAGCCAAGTTGCTCTGGCTTAATTCCTTAAGAGCCCCTTGCCTCAGGCCAATACTTTTACTGCCCCAGCTCCAGTAAGTTGCTGTGTGTAAGATATGGTAGGCATTTTTACCTAGCACACTGGCTGCTCAAGTACTCTGCTGTACAGGAGAGCCTATTAAAAGGGCCACACCTCTGTACATCGAGCCTACCCAAAATCCAACTGTCTCAGGCCCTATGTGGATAGTCAAGGCACCACACTGGACGCCATATGTAATAAGTCTCTCTCCTGCTAGCCAGCTCCTAAGTAATGACATGTAGACTTATTAATTATGAAAGCTTGGTCTATAGCTTAGCTTAGGCTTGTTCCTCTTATAACCTAAACTGACCTATTTATAGTAATCTATGTTCTGTGAAATGGTGCTACCTCTCTTCCATCTTGCACCTTCTGTATCCTCTTTGTATTTTCTGGTGTTTTCCCCTTTCTTCTTCCCAGAGTCCTCTCTGTCTCCATAAATCCCATCTTACCTCTTCCTGCCCAGCTATCAGCCACTCAGCTAATAAGCCAATCAGAAGACACCTTGGCAAAGACACATCTTAACAGTGTAAATAAATATTCAACAACAGTGTACCACATTCTATTTTCATTGGTTCAAAGAATTCCTAAATTTCTGACTTCATCAACAATCCACTATTTATCCAAAACTATATTGTTCCATCTCTTTATATCTATATATCTATATGTGTGCTTTTTAAAGTTTTTCCTGTTTTTAGTTTCAGTGCATTGTGATTATATAATATATATAAAGGATGGGATTTAAAGTTTTTTAATTTGCTTATCTAATTTGTAACTCAATATATGGCCATTTTAGAGGAAGCTTTATGTGCTGATGAATGAGTATATGTTCTGTGGGGTTGAATGGAGTATTATATAAATTTCTAAGTCCATTTGATATCATGTGTATAAATGTATAAGTATCTATTTATATAATACATAAATAGTTTACCTATGTTTCTTTCTCGGTTCCTTTTTAAACTAAATGATCTATCTATTATGAAAATAAGAGTATTAAAATCTATCACTACTTATTGGTGTCCATCTCTCCTTTTAGTAGTGTCTATTTCATAATATTGAGTGATCCAAACTATAAATTAGCAATTGTTACATCTTCTTGATTAAATAATCTCAAAATCATGACATAGTTGCCTTCTTTAGCTCTTACTGCTTTTGTTTAAAAGTCCAATTTGTTGATAATAAGAATGAATATTCCTGTTTGGGGAGTCCATTTGCTTGGAATAGCATCTTTCCATCCTTTAATTTACAGTGTAGGTGAGGTTTTTTTATCTAGTAATATGAGTTTCATGTGTACATCATAATGTTGGTTCTTCTTTTTTCTTTGAAACCATTCAACTGTTCACTTTATTATTTTTTTATATAATAAATGTCTTTTTACCCATGTATCCCCCTGCTCCCCCTCCCTTCCCTCCTCCCAATGCCTTCCAGTCAACCTTCATCCTCTCCCTCCCCATCTACCATCTCCTCCCCTAAAAGGGCAAGAAGTCCCAAGGTGGGTCAGCTCAGCTTGGGATGAGGAAATCGGACTTGCCTGGAGTTGATGTACCATGTTGTTCTCTGTTTTTAATTGAATTGCTTCAGCTACTTACGTTCAGAGCTACTGCTGAAAATTACAAACTTATTCTATTTCGCTTAGTTTTTCTGGTTATTTTGAGTGTCTTTTGTCTAGTTCTTTATTTTTTATTCATCTTTGTAGCTTGATAATATTTTATTCACTTATATTTCTCATCTGTGTATCTACTCTTCTAGTGGGATTTATACTTCTGCATGCTACCATGATGGGAGTTCTCTTTCTTCTTCTGTATAGAGAACTCTCTTAATTATCCTTTAAAAGGTTTGTCTGGTGGTTATACATTCCATTAGTTTTTGATTCTTTAGGGGTTTCTTATTCTTCTGCCTTTATAAATTAGAACTTTGCAGTACAGCAATTTTCAAGACTTGAGATTGTATCATTCCAGGTCTTCCTGGTCTACAAGCTGAAGCAGTAATGACTGCTGGTCTAATTTGTTTGTTCCAAACTATGATTTGTTGATTTCCTCTTGGGGATTTAAATTATTCCTCAAACATGACTGTTGAAAATTGTTTATAGATGTAATTCTCTAGGGTTCTATAAACCCCTTGTACATTGATCTCATGCCTTTCTCAAGATTATGGAAGTTTTCTGATGTTTAATTCAGTGTGTTTCCAATGTCCTTATTCTCCTCCTATTTGGGTGTACTAATGATATAGAGGCTTCTTGCTATTTTAATGGTGTCCTGAAGATCTAAGATTGGTCTGAGTGTGACTTTTTAAAAAGTTCTGTCTTCAAGCTCTGATAGTTATTTTCTTTCTGCCTGATTTAGTCTACTGTCTTGAACTTTCAACTGAATTTTTTATTTCACTTATTATTATTGTTATTTCAGAGCTTCCTGATTAACTCTATTTCAAAGTCTTTCTGCTGGATTCTTTGAAAATTCTATATTATACAGCTCATCTATTTTAAATCTTTAAAATTGGGTATTAGAAAGTTGTGATCATTAAGAGCATCATGATACCATATTCATTTCTTTGTGTCCTCCAGTGAGCTCCATGCACCTGATAAAATGGCTAACCTAACAGTGTTATGTGATGGCTTTCCCAAGAAGCACTTGCTCTTGAAAACGTATCTTCTGGTATCAGTATACTATAAAACATTGAATTGATTTCCAGTTGGATGCAATGATTTTTTTTTCTTCACGATTAGTAAGTTTGAGCCCAGTCCATATTGGGATATCCATGTTTTGTTCTGCAGGTCTCACGAGAATGGAAACATTTCAGAAATTGACATAAGCATGGTGTAGACAGGCATGTTTGAGGTGTACCCTGTGTGGTTACTTCTACAGTGGAAATGGTAGCTCCTTTTGGGTGATGGTGTCCTCAATTGCCACTGATGTTGATGCTGCTTAGAAGGCTTTTAGCACTGGGTCCTGCAGCAGCAGTGAGAGACCTGAAGTCCCTGTCTCTGACTAGACCTGGAAGAGATCAAGGTGCTTTATAAGGAGAAGCATATTAGTCACAGTGATTGTAGCTCCCTCTCTGTAACTTGTGGTGATTTTGAGTGCATTTTGTTCTAATCTTATTCATCTATGCCATTTGATGGTTTACTATACAGATAAGAGCTTACTGTGTTGATACGCTATCTTTATATCAGTCTTATTAAGAGCCTGTGACTAAAAGTGTATGGAGACAAGGTGTGGTATAGACTTTCATGAGTGTGGTGGCTGAACGAGACATGTTGGTGCACCCTGCTGTTGTGAACATCCCTACACAAGCACAGGACCTCAGGTCTCCTCAGCTGTGTGCACTTGATGCACGTAGGATTTGTCTCCTCTGTAATTATTTCAGCCATAGTGTCTACCCCAGCATTGAACAGGAGTGAGTTGTAGCTAGAAGAAATAATCCTTCTCAGGTAGAGTGATCCTGGGAGTGAGCCAGAGTAGAAGAAGGCAAGAAAAAGGCAAAGTTTCCCTTCGGATATTAGATTTTGTGCCCCAGGAACAGAAAATAACTCAGAGTCGTAGGTTACATGGGTTACTATTTTCAATACTGGCACTTATATGAAACCATAATGATGGGTTATGGCTTTGGTCTCAAAGGCGAGGCCCTCAACCATCCAGTTCTCAAAGGCTGTCACTTCAATTCAATGTCTCCTCTCCATAGCAGCACACCATTTCCTTTCTTGTCCAGATAATGCTATCTTGAGTTTACTTCTGGATATTATGCTTGCCTCTTTAAAAGTAATTTTACTGTGTGTGGGCATTTCCTCAAGACAATGTTGTCTAATATATTCGAATGGCCTTTGCATATATTAAAGGAGTTGATCGAAATGGATTTTCCATGGCTTACTATTTTCACTCAATATTATCACTTTAGTATTAACATAAGTTAATGTGTATACTTAGCTAGTTTGTGTTAGAGTCTCTGTACCCAGCCACATCTGGTTCATAAAACATTTAACTGCTAAGTGAGTTCATTGGAATGTAACATGGGTTAGGTGGGGTGCCCTGAGCCCTAGAGAAGTCCAAATTCAGGCAGTAGGTCCTTTACTCAAGATGGCACCTGGCTACAGCACCATGGGTGCTGGCTGGAAAATGTTGTATCATTTCAAAAACTAGGTTTCATGCAGATTTTAGGTTAGTAATATAATAGGCTGCAAGGCTGGAAGAGCTACCAAACCTTGATGGTCTGTATCCATGCTGGCACAGTGCGCTCTTTCTCACCTTACTTCTCTGTTGGGTACAGAGCCAGGGTGGCAGGTGTTAGCATATTTTGTTCTCCTCACTACGCTGTTGTCTTTATCTCTGGATCTTCTCCAGTTGATTTTCAGAATTCTCCAGGATTGTGAATCTTAATTAGCCATACAGCTGTGTTCTTTGTACAGAAACATGTGCATGTGGCTGACTCTATTCAGCATCTTAAAGAGCTCTTTATTGTAATTTTTTTTCATATTGACTCAGTGAAAGCAATATCCATTCTTTTATCCCTGGTATTGGTAATCTGGCTAGAAACTTTTTCCTAGCAAAAGTAAATTCTGTCCTTTCGACTCTGCTGTTATCAAGATAACTAAAAATTTAATTTTTGAAAAGCTAAAATTAATTGTTGCATTGTAATAGGAGATTTCTGGCCCTGACTTTTGGGCCTAGCCTCAAGGTTTAGGCCCACAGACCCACAGACCCACAGACCCGCAGTCCCACAGAGACACACAGATGCTTTCAAGTTTTAGGCTGAATCGGCCAAAGGCCCAGGCATGTAACTTGCTAGCTCTCTACCCTTCATCTAACCCATGATTCTTCCTGTTCAGCCATGTGGCTCTGTACCTTTCTTTAGAGCAGCATAGCTGTCCTCTGCTTCTTCTGGTTTCTCTCTGGCATTCTGCTCTGTGCTTCCTGTTCTCAGAGTTTTCTTAGTCTGGTAGCCCTGCCCACACTTCCTGCCTGCCTTTGGCCAATCAGCGCTTTTTATTAAACCAGTGGGTGGGACAATTATTTACCATGAAACAACACAATCCCCTACATTGCATCTCACTTCAGGGTTTTTTTGTTTGTTTGGTTTTTTTTTTTTTTTTTTTTTGCTATTTGTACATTTCTTCCTGCATAGGAATTGTTTTTAGCATTATTATTATTATTTTATTGATGCATTTATTCAGAAATCCCTTATGAGCTTTATAATTGAATTCTTTCTCTGTTCTAATAGTAAATCAGAGCTAGAGATACACAGATGAACTAAATCCTATCCCTTCCTCTCGATCGCTGGTCAGCTACCCTTTAGAGACAAAGGAGAAACGATTGACCGTACCTGACGTGGGTTTTTCTCCAGAAGGTAGAAGGTAGGGTTTCTAGATGTGGGATGGTGGCATAGTCACAATGTTTCTTGTTGAGGAGCCAGCAAGAGAAAGGCACAGAGGCTGAAGAGAAGTTGATGACCACATCACTAACATGTATCTCTTAGTTACAAGCAATAGAAGCAGCTCTTATATAACTAGGAGCCAATGACTTATTAAAAGGATAATAGAAGTTTGCATAATTGTTAGAAAGACTAGACATCACCATTTGATAAGAGGAGGCTGATTTTGAGGAAACTGCTGCCCTGGGTTCTGAGGAACAACAACACTGTTTTGGCCCAGTGAGTGCCAATGCAGAGCCTGAAACTTGACTCAGTAAGGATGCCTGGCCATAAACATTTGAGGTTTCTCTCCCAGGGTCAATGACAGTCCAGGTTCTTCACAGTTGCTCATGTTCAGGCTGTTTGCTTCTAATCACGGTCTTGCCTGGAGAGCCATCCTGAGCTTCAGTTGAAGTCTACTTAGTCAAAATCAATTCAACAACTTGGATTCACACCATGTGTCAGACACCATCTCAAACTACAAGGAGCACTTCAAAGATAGTCTTGGCCAGCTAAGGGTGTGTGTGTGTGTGTGTGTGTGTGTGTGTGTGTGTGTGTGTGTGTGTGTGTGTGTGTAAGCAAGAGGTCAACCTCATGTGTGCCCACTTTGTTTTTGAGATGAAAAGACATTCCATGGCGGGGCAAGTCAGCTATGTATTATAATTTAATAGGATCATTCAGAAGCACCCAGGCATGATAACCCTTTGATATTGCAACACAACACTTTGCATAAAATTTATGCTTGAGAATCATGTAATTGCATTACAAAAAAAAAAATTGTATGGATGGAGAAATGGCTCAGCTCTTAAAAACATTTGCTTCTCTTACAGAGGACCCAAGTTTGGTTCCCAGAACCCACAATAGGCAGCTTATAACCACCTGTAACTCCAGCTCCTAGGAAGTCAACAACACCCTCTTATGGCCTTCTCAGTAAGTACACCTACAGAAATATACACATATTTTCAACTTTTTAATTCAAAATAAACCTTTTTAAAACCACACAAAGCAAAATATTTGAGTAAGTTTACTATTGTGCGTTGGTCACATTCATAAATATACTTAACAGCATGTGACTGCTAAGAATCTTGCAAGAGAATAACCATGTGTTAGCTGAACTGAGTTCATACCAGGAACATTGTTGGAGAATTCTTTCCAGGTTCCTTCCTGTCTGTAAGGAGTCTTTTCTATGTGTCTATAGGAATGGGGGCCCTGACTTCTTCTTAGCTTGATGAAACCACCGTAGCTCCTATAAGCCACCCCTAGTTCCTTCTACTGTACTGTATGATTTTCCACATGGACAGTTACTCCACTGAACCAGAAAGGAGAACATTTAGACGGAGTCTGGCAGTGTGAGGGTGTCTTAGATAACAAGGAAGCCACAGGAATAATGTTCTAGCCACCTGATGATGCTCTAAGTGTTAGAAGTAAGTCGTAACCCTGCCATTCTCAATGAAAGAAAACTACTACTCTAGAGCATACAGGCTAGCCTCGTGAAGAGTCACTTTAAGACCAATCAGTCCAGATCATAAAAACATTAAGCATCTAAAATGGAAAGACCTTGTGAAAAACCCTGGGGCAAAGATGAAGAGGAATATAGGATGGTCTCTGCTCTCCCATCTGACTGTCTGGTAAGTAGAACAGGTCTTTCACACAGAGGAGAACTACTTGGAGTGAATAATGAGTCTCCCCCAATTGGGTGGTAACTGTTACTGCTTTTGTCACAATATATTTATTTATCTACTTATTAATTAATTAATTTATTTATTTATTAAATTATTTTATTTATTTTACATACCACCCACAGCTTCCCCTCCTTCCTTCTGCCTCCCATCCACACACACACACCCATGTACTTCTCTGTCTCCATTCAGAAAGGGTCAGGCCACCCATGGGCATTGACAAGGCATTAGCCATCATATATTTACAAAAATAGTCCTTATTATAGTGAAACAAACTAAATAACCCTTAGTCACACTGTAAGGAGCACAGGTGAGCCACGGGCCACGTAGCAGACAGATTAATAGAAATGGGTTGAGTTAAGATGTAAGATGTGCCTAAACCATAGACCAAACAGCATGAACTTAATATAAGTGTCTGAATCATTTTTGGGGGCCTGAACAGCTGCGGGCGGCTAAGGGGTCTGGGGCTGCAGGTCTGTGGGTCTGGACCTTTACCAGACCAGGCCAGGAAACCATTATTGAACCAGTCGCACAGCCTTATTCCTCAATTCTTAAAAAACTTGGCTATCACAGTTTGATCCCCATGCAATTTTGCTGAACTAAAATGGCATCTCTGAAGACTTCTGAACTTCCTGACTACGATTACAATGTATTTTATCTGCCCTGGGAGACTGAACGCAGAAATGGTGCACTTGACAAAAAGTAAAACAAACCAAAAAAAAAAAAAAAAAAAAAAAAAAAAACAAGCTTATTCAGACCAGGCAAGGTGGCGCTTGCCTATAATCCTTTTACTTATGCAAGGAGATCTTCATGAGTTCAAGGCCAAACTGAGCTGTATAGAGTTCTAGGCCAGTTTGGACTTCGTGGTGAGACAATGTCTCTCTCCTTCCCTAAAGCAAAGTTATTCATAGACAATATTCGCTCAGGAATTCTCAATGCTTATTATGTAGTTCACCAACTTAGGGTTACCTTAGCGTTTACTTGGTTTTCTTCGTTCATTTGTTCTCAAGTTGTTCGAGAGTAGAGAAAAAAGTAGAGACACAGCAAACTCTATAAAGCCAAACAAATTGGTTAAAAAACTGCATGCATGGAGGACTCTTTATGATTAGGTCGATTTGGGTTCACAGTGGACACTGTCCTCCAAGCTGGGGATTCAGTGAAAGTATCAGAGAAGTGAACAAATTGAGAAAAGCTAACTTTAAAGATGTGATGTAAAGTACACTGAATAACCACATGCCTTCCCTCTCCAACAGACAGTGAGGGACCACAGCTGTCATTTAAAGGGCACATTTGTCACAAATGTGTCCTGGTGAATCTGTGGGTCCACTAATGCTCTGGATAAGCTCTCTCAAGAGTCTACCTGCAAACCTAGGTCAGGCTCACTTAAAATTGGTCAGGCCCCAATTAAAACAGCAGAAAAGCTAAGCCCAAATCACTGTATGACAAGAGCAATCTGACTCAGTGTCTTCTTGTCATGAAAATCAGCACCAAAGATAATTCCTGCTGAGATCAAACATTTACTGTTATTTTCTGATTGACTTGGAAGAATCTATATGTCTTTCCTAAATTAGTCACTGTGATCAGGGCAATGCAGTTGCCAAGATCAAAGGGCCCATCTTGTATATGGGCATCAACGCTATCCAAGAATATGACTTCCCAAGGGAAGAGTCAGTGCAATTTTGACTAGAATAATGAGATGGTGGATGGCACACAGGAAAAAGTGATCCACTTCGAGTATGGCTTTTGTGCACATGGCGGGGTAATTGCCAATAGCAAAGACATTCGGTATTTTTGTTTCTGTACCTTACACCTCACTTTTCCCTTTTGTTCTGCCTCAATGCACTCACCATACTTGGCTGAAAGTTCTAGAAAAACCTCAGATCAATAAAGGAAGAAAGCCCTTTTCATATCTATTAGGGGAGAGAAAAGCCTCTACATGTGTCAGTCCTCTGGGCACCGCCAATTAATTTATGCATTAGAGGTTTTGAAGTGCATTCTCCTTAAAAGAGAAAGATCTATGGAGACACGGGGTAGCTTGTAAGGGATCCCCTATGCATTAAGCCTGAGAGACAGCTCCATATTTGGAAGGTAAAGAAAAGGAGCTAGTAATTTCAGTGGACGCAAGAAGAAACCCTACTGAGAAATCCCTAGGGTTACTAGGGATGCTCCAGTCAGTTGCTCAGTGTTTCTCTATCAGCAACACTGATAGTGTAGTTGGATGGCTGCTCCTTAGACACATTTTGCTTGCCATGTGGTATTTTTTTCTCCTATCATATTTGGCTGAAATACCATCTCATTCCATTACTGCCATATCTCCCCACCCCTTTCCCTCACGTCATTATAAAGGCCCCACGTCTGATATTAACCTAAAACTTCCTTGGTTCTTTAAAGTGAGTTATTCATTAACAGAACCTAAATTACTGGTTGGTAGCAAATCCAATTTTTTTACACTACAAATTGGCTCGGGGAAGCTGCTGTAGATCTACCAAAGAAATAAAAGAAGCTTTGTGCCAACTGTTAGATCTAAGCAGAAGTTCAGAAAAGAAAGAAAAGTTACTTGTTCGCCTGATACACTCCATGAGTCTGCAGGAGGGACTCTAGTGCAGAGCCAGCTTGACAAGCCCACAGGGAGGTGCCAACAGCCAAGGACAGGACAGGCAGGCGCTGCAGGGCTGCCTCTGAGCATGATCCTGGGTCCCAGCTGAACTGCTCTGAGGATCGAGCCTTTGCCTTCTGTCGCCTGCACCTGCCAGTGTCCTGGGTTAGGAGGTACAGTACGGTATGCCTGTCTTCTTTCCTGCCCTTTTGTTCAGCAGAAACAAAAGCTAAAATAGTACGGGCCAGAAACTGCAGGGAGGGAGGCAAGAGGGAGAGAGAGGGGCTGGGGAAGGAGAGCTGAGAAACTTCCAAGGGCTGGCTAATTATGCGGATAAAACTCAATTAAGAGCTGTGTGTGTGTGTGTGTGTGTGTGTGTGTGTGTGTGTGTGTGTGTGTGTGTGTGTGTGTGTCCACATATGTGTACATTTTGGTTTTTACGGTATGAATGTCCACTTCTCTGTGGGTGATTAAAACATGTCTCTAAACTCCTAGGGCCAGATAACTGTGCTAGACCTTTAGTGTGAGTGATACTGTTTTATTCCACAGCTGTGGTCTCCTTTCCACACACTGGCTGAGCAGAGGAACTGTCCCCCATTACTTTTGAAGAAAGTTAAGTAGCATCTTTCCAAAATCAGGGGGTTGGACACTGTTAGTGCTGTTCATGGCTACTGCTGTGTATCTTAGAAATCATGATCTAACCTAAACACTTCTTTGTTCTTTCAAATACACATGCAGATCGGCATAAAGATCACCAACGGGGTCCCATGGAATCCCATTTTTTAAAGACTGTAAAAATAGGAAATTGCCTGAATTGTTCATCAGTAGTAATACTGGGAATTTACATGGAGTAATCATACGCTCAACCCTGAGTGTTCCTCATAGCTGGAGAGTTTAGGCATATTGTTTGGAAAACATAAGTCAAACAGAATTTGAATTTGGATTATTAGAACCAAGATATACATTGTTCTAGAGAAAATACAACTTGCCAAGTCAAAAGTTCCAGGAAAAAATGGATATACTATGAAATCATCCTGAAAGACCATGGAATTCTCAGCTTTATCAAGTTTGTTAGATGAAATAAGTTGCCTCTCATTGCCCATAAAGGGGAACACTTCTCCATTTGTGTTCGAAACTTGTAATTTGTATTTTAAATTATGTTTTGAGCGTTTGACAGAGTAGATGATAAAACTTATATTTGTATGTTCTTACAATAAGCTTGCTACAAATTTGGACTTCTGACTTCTGACAAAAACCCTGAGGTCTGAGTGTCTTAGGATTGTTTAGAATAATCTATCGTTGGAGGCTGGATTGAAATGTAGCAACATGCCACAGCCAAGAGACCCAGAACTGCCCAGGGTACAATAGCCATCTGTGGGAAGGGCTGAAATATATTCTGGTGATTCCCATGGGAACGCCTGTAGTCTTTTCACACTGTGTGAAAAAGATGTTCCTTCAAAGGAATCTTTAATCCTTTCTTTCAAGAGAAAAATCTATCTGGGAAATGTATTCAAAGTTTCTTAGCATCCAAATGGGCCTACATTAGTCAGAGACATTTTAAATTCAGGTAAATTAAATGAAAATATTTTGAGGCAGAGTCATATTGCTCAAAGTATAAACCTTGTTATTCTAGAATTTTCTGAAATAGAAAAATTAGGCCTATTCTAACCTGAGTTGTGACGTAGACATTTGAACTCCTCAAAACAAATTGGCTTTCTGAGCTAATTATATTTATCAAAATCTTTTCCTAAAGAGCTTTCTATGTTTTGTAGGCACTATTCCAATCTTAGAGAGACTGAGCCCTGTGGTGACTGTCAGACAGCAGACTCTACAGACTCATGATAGAGTAAATTATTAATGTATTTATAAGTGAACAAAGAGTATAGGTCACCTTGAATAGTCACAGAGAATGTACCTGGTTCTCTGGAACTTCATTCCCTACTGCCTGGTAAACAGCAGAGTAAATATTATACTAATATGGAAAACACAGGCATTTGGGTTGCCCAGCTATGAAAAGTTTAAAATACACTGCATCATAGTCTGTCTCTGATCTGTAAGCAATCTGTTATTATTATGCCATGGTAGAGGTAAGAAGGACCACAGTAAGGTTACTTCTCCAAGAAGTATGAGTGCCCCAAATCCCCAGGGACCCAGTAAAGTTAGTAAAATCTGTATGACACAAATGGACTATATCCAGAGTTAAGACGGAGGATACCTACAACTTAATCCATAAATGGTACAAATAGAAAAGAACAACCCTAAGTATCTTCATGCTAAGAACTGAACTTCAGTTAATAATATCATAGAGTTTTGACTTTTAAAAGCTATGACACAGGATGTGCTAATGGGAAATCATCTGTAAGAATAAAAATACCCAAGATTTGGAGGCAAAGTAATTTTTGTTTTGGTTTAGTTTTTTTGTTTTGTTTTTGCTTTTTGTTTTTGTTTTAATTGACTATGAAATTATACTTTTTTAAAAGATTTTTTTCATATATACCTCTGCTCCCCCTCCCTTCCCTCTTCCCAGTCCCACCCAGTCCTCCCTCAGCCTCCCTTACCCCATCCTCCACCCATTCCCCAAGGAGGGCAAGGATTCTCAAGGTGGGTCAGTTCAGTCTGGCATATCCAGTTGAGGTAGGTCTGAGTCCCTCATCCCAGTATTAAGGCTGGGTTAGGTGTACCTCTGTAGGGAATGGGCTCCAAGGTGTCAGTTCATGCACAGGAACATACTCTGATCCTACTGCAAGAGGCTCCACAAACTGCCCACACCATTCAATAGTTGTCTGCCTTTGGAGGGTTTAGTTCCTTTCCATGAAGGTTCCTCAGTGATTGTTTCAGAGTCAGTGAGCTCAATAGCCATCTCTATGGGTCTCCTCGTAATCCCGATCCCTTTGCTCATATACTCTCTCTCTCTTGAGTTGGACCAGGAGCTGGACCTGATGCTACGGATCTCTGCTTCTGCCTCTATTCATTACTGGATGGAGGTTCTAAAATGACAATTAGGGTGGTCATTCATTTGATTATAGGGGAAGTCCTGTTTAGGCATCCTTTCCACTATTGTGTTGAGTCCTAGCCAGGGACACCTTGTGGGATCTTGGAGGTTTCCTTAGCACTAGGTTTCTTTCTAACCCCAGGTGGCTCCCTCAGGCGCTGGCCTGAGACATATGAAGCTTTAGGTCTGAAAGGATTAGACTGATGGCACTTGCTTTATACAGCCTCAAAGATGCTAATTCACTGTCCAGGTCTCTGCTGCAGCGTGGCATAGTGGAGACTGAAGACCAGGTGTCTCCGTTCCCACACTCTTCCTCTGCTCCTCTTGCTGGTGTTTATAGAATGTCAAATTCCAACTCTACATGCTTAAAACATTTAAGATGTCTGAACAAAATTTAAGGATTTCAAAACCAGCAATCAAAAAAGTAAAGTCTAAAGGACACGTGGGAGAGTTCAGTAGTCATTTTGTAAAAAGAAAGAATACACTTTGAGGCAATGGCAGACATCTCCATTTTATCAAGGAGCTACGTGGACAGTTCTGCCCATGAGGACATGATAGAACACCAAGTGTCTGGAATGATTCACGGCATTATTCTCTCAGAATGTTGCTTGTAGCCCCAGACCTTTGTGAGGAGCACTCCAGAGAAGACAGTGTCTATCTTTGTCATCCTGAAGTTGGACTTAGCTACAGGAGAGCTATCTTCATGATCTAACTGGAGGTGGATTAAAAGAATACAGTTTATTTAAAAACAAACAAACAAACAAAAAAACCCTTAGTTTTAACTGTGCACCCAGATGTTTAAACAATCCAAAGGCTGGATGTAGTGCACACACACTTAATCCCAGCTCTCAGGTGGGAGAGGCAGAATCCATGAGTACAAGGCCAAGCTGGTCTACATAGCAAGTCTGGTCTAGGCCAGCCAAAGCTTAAATGCCCCCCCCCACACACACACACTTTTGGGTGTCAGTAAATTAAACAAGATAATTATTTTTTTTCTTACTTTTGTGGTAATACTTAAAAATACAATCCATAATATTTTATCCATGGCCATCAGTGGTTCTCAACCTGTGGGTCTTGACCCCCTGTAGGTCTTGACCCTTTGGGGGAATCAAACGAAATTTTCACAGGGGTCACATACCAGGTATCCTGCATATTCAATATTTACATTAACAACTTATAACAGTAGCAAAAATAATGGTTATGCAGTAGTAATGGGGATAATTTTAGGGTTGGGGTCACCACAACAGGAGGAACTGTATTAAAGGGTCTCAGGATTAAGAAGGCTGAGAACCACTGATATAGATAATCAACGAAGAACCTCCCTGCAAATACAGTGGAAAAATTAACCATGTGGTTTCATGTAGTTTGTTCCGTTCACTAGCAATTCCCTCCATCCTAAAACTTGCACTCAGATTAATCTGGAGGCAGGGCAGTAAAGTCATTTCTTCCAGGCAGACTGTTTTGAACTTCTGAGTTTCCTGCAGTCGCTGGGGCGAGGCCATGCCATCACCTGCTCCAACCTGGCCTACCTACCAGACCGGCTTCCTGAGTGGCTTCCCACCCCAGCCAATCTCGGAAGAGAAGGTGTAGATTTCCACGAACACAGGGCGTTCAGTCTTCTGGGTCTGCAGCGACTCTCCCTTACTGGAGCTGCCTTTGTGCTCGGAGGTAGCTCGCCCAGCTAGGGCCAGCAGAGGGTCACCTGACAGCCCCGGGAGCAGCGGGTGGCTTCCGCCGCATTCCTGGAATTCTTCCTCGCTGCTCCGGCTCCCGCGGGTGGACAGCTGCGGTTCCCGGGTTCCCGGAGCTGCACTGAAGCTGGCTGTCCGCTTCCCGCCCCGGCTAGAAGCTTTCGGCCAGTGACAGCAAGTGAGCCTTGGAGGAGTAGCTTGCAGGTAAACTGAGTTTGCGGGGGCAGCTGCGACTCCCTGCAATGGGCCGCTCCACGCAGAATCGTTCCTCTTTTGTCGCGCCTGTTTTTGTTTTTGTTTTTTTGTTTTTCTTTTTTGTTTTTTTTTTTTTTTTTGAAAGTTAACTTGTCAAAACAAACAAACTTAAACTATAAAAAGAGAGTAAGTCTCAAGTTAGGTTTCCTTACACATCGAGAAGAGCAAATTATGAGAGAAACCAAAAGCCAAAAGCACAGAGTAAAAAGACAATTTATAAAACACATTTCTTCTTGGTTTTGCCTAACCTGAGGCATGGCATGTAAAGTAATGTATAGATGCCGTTCTATATCCACTGGCAAAGTTAGTTAGTGGATATACTAAGAAGTATCTAACCCAGAAAGGATTTGAGTATGCAAACATATATGTATGTGCATGTTTTCATATGTGCATAAGTGTGCCTAACATGCATGCACATATCTGGTCCACGGTCCTACAATTTCTAGACAGGTAAGTAGTACAGATTTGACCGGGCTTGGGCCATGTCTTCAACTTCAATTACAAAATAAACAAGCAGGAGAAACCACACATCTAAGCAAAACATTGACCAGAAAATACATAACTGCTTTGCCAAACCTAATTCGGGAGGAGGGAATGCAGCTTAGTACAGGCAGAGTGGAACACTCCTTCAGTGAGGGGATGGAGGGGCAGCTCAGTCATAAGTCATAGCAATTATGCATAGATGTGGTAGTGTCTACGACTTGGAGGGGTCCTGGGAGGGCTGTGTACCCGAGACCTGCAGCTTTCTGTCCTCAATGCATCTGTTCTTTGGATACCTGGCTGCTCTTGATTCTTTTCTCTGAGCAGCAGGTCTCCATTGCATGTCGTGATCACATGACTTGGAACTTGGGAAGCACTCAGAATAATGTTCACATATAGCGAACACCAGCTCTTGGTTGTGTAGGGATCAAGACGGGTTATATTTCTCGCCTATCAAGCCAAAAAGAGAGCATTAGATCACAGTTCTATGTGATACAAGAGATTGCAAATTGAAGACCCATAAACGCAGAGCAGCCTGCTTGTTTTTTAAGCTTAGGTTCATTGATTTATAAACAGCTATATAGAAATCTGACTGAATAGAAAGGGTCTGGTATAATGGGGGAAACCCAACAAGGCCTCTTGTCTTCAGATCTTTCTTCTCCTCTCTGTGTGGACATTCCTTCTTATTGGTTATGGGATACAGAAAGTCTTACTGCCAGGAAAGCTGTGATGGAGAATGTCATAGCTGGTGCCAACACAGAAAGGCAGGGGATTAGAGTGATATTCTTGCCTTTGTGGTGGCCGCGGGGAAAGGGCTCTAATTTCTGTGACCTGCCATAGACAAGAGAGATTCTAGAAGCTGCATCTTGCTTCTGGTGTTGAGGGGAGATGAAAAGCTGTGAGGAGACAGAAGGACACAAAGTCATAGTGAAGTTTTCCTCAGAGGCAGCTTCTAGCACCCTCACTGGGGGTATTCTTTTCTTAATCCCAATAGTATCACTTAACAAGGGGATCTTTTACATGTCATCAACTTGGTCTTTAATGTATCTTGGTATCCAAAAAGATGTTGCTCAAATGCCATTTCCTCATTTCCTAGGAGACTTTTCTCTGGATTATCTCCACATTGCAGATTATTTAGTTCAGCCACCATTTTGAGAAGGGGCCTCTTTTGTCTTACAGTTCCAGGGGATACAGATGATTTAAAAAGTATTGCAACTGGTCACATCCCAAGTCAGGAAGCAGAAGACAATGAATAGTTACTCTCAGTTCATTTTCTTCATTTTCTTCAGTCTGGAACCCCCGCTCAAGGAGCAAGGCCACCCAGATTTAAAATGGGTCATCTCATCTCGATTGACCTAATCTGGATAATTCCTCAAAGACATGCCCGGAGATTAGTTTCCATGGTGAGTTGGTGATCAATACAGCCATCATGGTGCCCAAAGAAATGTTTTCATAGGAAGGGAGCTTTGGAACAGTAGGTCAAGCTGGAAGCATGTCTCGAATGTGTCATGTAGAGTGAGAATGAACTCAGGGACCAACCTGTGGGTGCTCCTCTCCATAGGATGTACTTCTGCCCGCTTTCAGATCCCATTTGCTGATGTGTCTGGGGCAGCTCAGTCTCTCCCTGACATGCAGGCATTGTCCAGTAAGCAGAGCAAAACTCATTTCCATCCCCTATGATTGCGGCTGCAATTTTATGGAGATTATCTCTTGACATAACTGCAGCTGGATAAAGGATGTACTAAAAGAGAGCTAACCTAAGTTCATTTTAAGATACTGTAACTTGTCATCACTCAGTTTTGGGATACAGCCATTCTGCCCCTCTCTCTCAAAGTCTCCCCTGCATTTCTCCTTTTAAATTTCAGAGCTCCCCCTTTATTCTGCTTGTCCTGCTCTCTGGCTCTTCTAAAGCCCAGGGTATAAATGGTTAAGGATTCTGGGGAGAAGATGCAGCCACAGTCCTAAGTCTTTACTCTCCCCACACTTCATTCTTAAATTAGAATTATCAGTAGTATTATTCTAGGACAGTGGTTCTCTGCCTTCCTAATGCTATAGCCCTTGAACACTGTTCCTCATGCTGTGGTGACCTCCAACCATAAAAGTATTTTCCTTGCTACTTCATAACTGTAATTTAGCTACTGTCATGAATCATAATATAAATATTTCTGTTTTCTGATGGTCTTTGGGCGACCCCTATGAAAAGTCATTCATCCCCAAAACTGATGTGCAGGCATCAAAGACTGTAACTACTGCCTTAGGACATTTGTTCCTAACCATGGCAGCACATTTACTTGGCACCAGCTCGACTTCTCCACATTGTGTAGGTATTATCTTCAGCCATGGGGCCCTGCTGTCAGTTTGTGGAGAGCAACCTAATATCTGAGCAACAGCCTGGGCTGTTTGAGGATTCCCATGGGACCACTTCTGCAAGCAACTCATTTAGATGTAACCCAGTCTTGGTACTGAAAGCCTCATTTGGTGACAAGACCCAGCCAGGTGGGACTCTGTCTCCCTCATTATTTGGTGATATCATATATATAGCCTTCATATTTGTACACATTTTAGAAATATTCTACTGAACTAGGTTTCCATAGTTCCCTTCAATAATTCTTAATTTTAGCTACCTCTCCCTGTATTCTCCCCTTCCCTACTTAACCCTCATATCCAGCCTCCATCCATTCATAATTATCTGTTTTATTTCCCATTCCTAACAAGATCTATCTGTAGCCTCTGGTCCCTTACTCTGTACCTACCCACTGTATACTATGGATTGTAACTTGGTTATCGCTGAATTAACAGCTCATTTCCACATATAAACAAATACATACCATATTTGTCTTTCTGGTTTTGGGCTACATCAACCAAAATGGATTTTTCTAATTCCATCCATTTGCCATTAAAATTTCACAATATCGTTTTTAAAAAATAAATTCTATTGTGTAAACATACATTTTCTTTACCCATCTTCCTATTGAGGTGTATCTAAACTGTTTCCAATTTCTGGCTACTGAGAATAGAATAGCAATGAACATGGCTGATCAAGTGACTTTGCAGTAAGATGAAGTGTCCTTTGGGTATATACCCAAGAGTGGTATAGCTGGATCTTCAGGTACATCAAGTCCCACCTTTCTGGGAAACGATCACACTGATTTCCATAGTGGCTGTGTAAGTTATCACACCCATTAGCAAGGAATGATTCTCCCCTACATAAGCTGCCACTTGTTTTGTTGACCTTAACCATTCTGACAGGTGCAAAATGAAATCTCAAAATAGTTTTGATTTGCATTTCCTTGATGGCTACAGATGTTAAACTTTAAGTGTTTCTTAGACATTTGAGATACTTCTAATGAGAATTTTCTGTTTGGATTTGTACCCCATTTTTAATTGGATTGTTTATTTTCCTGTTATCTAGTTTTTTAAGTTCTTTATATAGTTTAGATATTAGTTCTCTGACTTAGTTAGGGTTTCTATTGTCATGAAGAGACACCACGATCACGACATTTAATTAAAGTGGTGGCATACAGTTTCACAGATTCAGTTCATTATCATCATGGTAGGGAGCATGCAGGCAGAGATGGTACTGTATACATCTTACTAGCAACAGAAAGTGGTCTCTCTCACTGGGAGTAGCTTGAGGAGGGAAACCTGAATGCCCACTTCTATAATACACAATTCCTCTAACAAAAGCACACCCACTCCAACAAAGTCACATCTCCTAACTCCTTTGGGGGCCATTTTCTTTCAAACCACCACATCCTCTATCATAGGTTCAGTGATTTAAAAGAACACCACCACAAACTTTCCCCATTCGATAGCTGCTGCATTGTCCATACGATGGTGTCCTTTCCCATGCAGAAACCTCTTAGTTTTATGAAGTTCCATTTATTAATGGTGTTCTGTTCAGAAAACATTCTTCTTTGCCAATGAGTTCAAGGCAATTACTTACTTTATCTTCTATCAGGTTCTGTGCATTTTTTAAGGTATTTCTCCATTTTGAGTTGTGTTTTTGTGCAGAGTAAAAAGTGTGGTTATGTTCTGATTCGTCTACGTGCAGCCTCTGGTTTGATCAACACCATTTGTTGAAGATGCTGTCTTTTTCCAGTGTTTCTGGCTTCCTTATTAAAAAAAAAAAAAAAAAAAATCCGGTGTTCGTAGATGTGTGGGTTTATGTCTGGGTCTTCAATTCTAGTCCACTGATCAATATGTCAGTTTTATGCCCATACCATGCTGTTTTCATTATTATGGCTTTGGAGCACCACTTAAAATTGGGAATAGTGACACCCTCAGAAGTTCTTTCATTGTTCAGGATTGTTTTATCTATTCTGGATTTTTTGTTTGTTTTATTGGTTGGGTGTTTTTTTTTTTTTTTTTTTGGTCAGTTTCTTTGGTGAGTGAGTGAGTGAGTGAGTGAGTGAGTGAGTGTGTGTGTGTGTGTGTGTGTGTGTGTGTGTGTGTGTGTGTGTGCCTTTCCATACAAAACTGAATATGATTATTCAAAGATAAATAAAGAATTGTGTTGGAACTCTGATGGGGATTTATGTCATTTAATGTGTAGATTGCTTTTGATCAAATGGCCATTTTTACAATGTCAATCCTACCAATCCATGGGCTTCGGAGATCTTTCCATCTTCTGATATCTTTTTCAATTTTTTTTCAAAGACTTGGAGTTTTTATACAAGTCTTTCACTTGGTTACAATCCCCCCAAATATTTCATATTATTTGAAATCATTGTGAAAGGTATTGTTTTCATTATTAGTTTCTCAGTCAGGGTTATTGGTTTTTATGGGTTGGTTTTGTATCCAGCTACCGTGCTGAATGTGCTCCTCAGCTGTAGGAGTTCCTTGGTGGAATTTTTAGAGTCACTTACATATATTATTATATCAGCTACAAATAATGGTACTCTGATACCTTCCTTTACAGTTTGTATCCCTTGACGTCCTTCATTTGTCTTATTGCTCTAGCAAAGACTCCAAGTGCTGTATTAGACTGACATGGAGAGAGTGGACAAACATGTCTTGTTTCTGATTTTAGTGGAATCAAATCAATCATTTAAGTTGATATTGACTATGAGCTTGCTGTAAACTGCCTTATTATGTTGACACATACCCTTGTATACCTAATCTCTCCAGGACTTCTTTCTGAAGGGCTGATAGGTTTTTGTCAAAGGCCTTTTCTGCTTTTATTGAGATGACCAAGTGGCTTTTGTCTTTCAGTTTGTTTATAAGGTGGACAATATTTATCAGTTTACATATATTGGACCATCCCTGTATCTCTTGGATGAAACCTCCTTGATTATGGTGGATGTTCTTTTTTATGTGCTCTTGGATTAGGTTTGCAAGTATTTCATTGAGTATTTTTACATCTATGTTCATAAGAGAAATCGGTCTGTAATTCTCTTTCCTTGCTAGGTCTTTATGTGATTTGGGTATCACAGTAACTGTGACCTCACAAAATGAATTGGGCAATGTTCCTTCTGCTTCTATTTTGTGAAATGATTTGAGGAGTAATGGCATTGACTCTTCTTTGAAACTCTAGTGGAATTCTGCACTAAACTCATCTGAACATGGGCTTTTTTTGTTTTGCTTTGGTTGAGAGACTTTTAATGTTTGCTTTTTATTTCACTAGAAATTGTAGGTCAGTTTAAATTTACTTATCTAATGCTCATTTAACTTTGATGAGCAACATGTAGGTTTTTTAAAGTATGTCCTTATGGTTCTCTGGATTTCTTCAATATCTGTTGTTCTGTCCCTCTTTTCATTTCTGGTTTTGTTAATTTGGATGCTCTCTCTCTGTCTCTTAGTTTTGATAACGGTTTGTCAGTCTCACTGATTTTTCTCAAGGTCTAACTCCTTATTTTATTGATTTTCTTATGTTGCTTTTTGTTGTTGTTTCTGTTTTATTGATTTTAGTCCTGAGTCTGATGATTTCTTAGCGTCTGCTCCTCTTGGATGTGGTTTTTCTGGTATGCTGTTCAGTTGCTAGTATGAAATGTCTTCTCTTGTTAATGCGGGTACTAGATGCTCTCATGTTTCCTCTGAGCACTGCCTTCCTTGTGTCCCGTAAGTGTGGCTGTGTTTTCTGTTCATTTTCACTCAATTCTAGAGAGTCTTTGGCTTTTTTAAAATTTCTGTCTTGACAAATCTTTTATTCAGTAGAGAGTTGTTCAGTTTCTGTGAGTTTGTAAGTTTTCTGTTGTTTCTGCTATTGATGTCCAGCCTTTTGTAGTCAGATAAGACACAAGAAATTATTCCAGTTTTCTTGTATCTGTTGAGACTTGGTTTGTGCCTGAGTATGTGGTCAATTTGGGAGAAAGTTCCATTAGATGCCAAGAAGACATTCTTCTGTGTTTGGTGAAATGCTCTGTAAACGTCTGCTAGGTCCATTTGGTTTATAATGTCTGTCAGCTCTAGCATTTCTATGTTTAGTTTTTGTCTGGATGGCCTGTCTGCTGGCAAGAGTGGGGTGCTGAAGTCTCTCACTATCAATTTGTGAGGGTCAATATGTGATTATAGCTGTACTAGCGTTTCTTTTACAAACCTGGGTGCCCTTGTGTTTGGAGTATAGGTGTTTGTATTATGCAGGATTCTCTAGGGTAAGCAGACCTTATAGAATGAATCTACACACACACACACACACACACACACACACACACACACACACACACACACACCACACACGCACGCACGCACGCACGCACGCATGAGCACGAACAGAAGGTCCAAGAATGCAGTAGTTGTTCAGTCCATTAAACTAGATATCTTCCGAATATGTAGATTGCTCTTCAGTACATACTAGAGTTCTGGAGAAGTGACAGAACGGACTTGCTAGTGAGAGCCGGATCAAGCAGGCCAGGCTGAGAGCAAGGCTTCCTTTGTCTATGTTTTTATATAGGCTTCCAGCAGAAGTGGTGGCCTAGACTTTGTATTAAAGATATACCTCCTACCTCAAAGATCCAAATTAGAAGACGATCTTCCCACTTCTGATGATTTTAAGCAAAAATTTCTCAAATATGTGTCCAGTCATTTTGGAAATTTTAGCTAATTACAGTTTTAGTCAAGTTGACAACAGAAATATCATCATTATGCTACATGGTCTTTTTCTCTTGATGCTATTAATATTCTGCCTTTTCCCCACAGGAGTAATGTTTGGATTATCTTTGCTGATCCAGTCTATTTGGTGTTCTGTAAGCTTCTTGTATGTTGATAGGTCTCTCCGTCTTTAGGTTAGAGAAATTTTTCTATAATTTTATTGTAAATACTTTCTGTGCCTTTGATCTGGGTTTCTTTTCCTTCCTCTATGGGAAGGAAGGAAATGGGAACATTATTCTTATATCTGATCTTTTCATAATGTCCCAGATTTTGTAGATATTTTGTATCATGTGTTTTTTAGATTTAACATTTTCTTTGATCAAAGTATCCATTTCTTCTATTGTATCTTCAATGCCTAATATTCTCTCTTTTATCTCTTGTATTCTATTAGTAAGGCTTGCCTCTGTGGTTTCTGTTTGCGTTCCTAAATTTTTCATTTCTGGTTTTCCTCACTTTGGGTTTCTTTATTGATCTGTATCACTTTAAGGTCTTGAATTATTTTATTTATTTTCTTTCAACTGTGTGTTTGTGTTTTTCTAGATTTCTTTAAGGGATCCATTCTTTTTCTCTTTAAATATCTCTATCATATTCTTAAAGCCTTTTAAGAGTATTTTTTGTGTGTTTCAGCTATGTTGGATTATTCAGGACCTACTCTGGCAGGATTGCTGGGCTCCAGTGGAGACATGTTGTCCTGACTGTTGTTGTGTTTTTACACTGGAGTCTGAAATCAAGGGTTGGAAAGTTTGTAATTTCTAGGTATTGATATCTGATATTGTCTTTGTTGGGTGGGTGCTTTGTCAATTAGTTTCTGCTGCCCTCTTTGGTTCTTAGGAGAATGTACTGGCTGTGCGTTGCCTGGTAGGAAATTTTTCTGAGGTCTTGATAGGTGAGGGTACGGGAAGTTCTAGAAAATGTATTTCTGGGTGTTGGGAACCAACACTTCTGGGTGTTGAGAACTACCCCCAGAGTGGGGGTAGGTTGGGGTGGGCTGAGAGGGTTCATACTAGGGGAGAAAGCAGGGTACTCTTCCAGGATCTGCTTAGTTAGTTCCCTGGGAATGGGGCCAAAGAATGAAGAGCAGTTATGGCTGAAGGTCTGCTTTTGAGCTGGGGGTTGAGACTGAGGGATTGGACTTAGAGGGATAGATGAAGGTCTGCAGTTAGCCTACCTCTTTAATGAGTCAGAGTGCCCTGTAGCTTCCCAGTGTCTTGCTGGAGTTGGGGGTTGGTGAAAAGCAAATAGTTTGGGGAAGGAGCTTAGGAGGGAAAGATCTCTGGGATCTACCAGAGATGAGGGCAAGGGGAGAAGGGAGTCTGCAGCAGGTATTCTATTGTAGGACTGGGGATGAGGCTGGGGAACTAGATTTGAAGGGACAAAAGGATAGGTAAAGATCTACAGATAGCCCACCTGCTTTCCTGGCTGAAGTATTGGAGAGGGAAATAAAGCAAAGAAATGGAGGAGGGAGGTTTAGGAGGGAAGCATCTGTGTAATCTACTGGAGATGAAGGCTCCTGAAAGGGGGGTGGTAGGCAGGTGGTTTGCTATAGAGCTAGGGATGAGACTGGGGGATTGGATTTGGAGTAGCTGATGGAGTGGTGAAGATCTGGTGTGTTAGCCTACCTGTTTCCCTGGCCAGGAAAAATTTTATTTTTCTAAAGCTGGAAGATAGCATAAAAATTGTACATTCACAGATAGCAATGCCCTTGAAATCTCTGAAAATGTCCCATAAATAACTGACATGCCACAGATGGATTGACTTGACTATCCTGTAAGAGATTTTGCTTGTGTCTGGATGCTGCTGTAAACAGAGAATCTGTGTCTTGAACTTTAAGACTGCTCACAGCATAGAGAGGTGCTCCCCGAGCAGCAGCTCCCGGGAGAGCTGAGAGGATCCAAGGGACCACCAAGTCCCTTTCTTCCCACTGTCACTCCAGGGAACCCATCCACACTGAAATGGTGGTCAGGATCTTCCACGGCTCTCGTGTAACTCACCCTGGGCTTCACTGTGAACTGTGCTGGAAAGCCCACTCATCTGAAAGGAGATTAGCCACACAACAGCTACTAAGGGACCTTGAGAAAGTCATCAAATATCCCTGGCCACCAAATGACAGCTAAAGTCTCTACGAATGAAAACAATCTGTAATTTCATTAGGTCCAGAAGGGAACTGGAAAAAAATAACGGGGTGCTGAATGTGTCCCCTTGCTGTAGTCTCTGAGAACTGTTACACAGTAGAGAAGTGAAGAGGAAGCTGTCTTATCAACTGGGTAACGAAGGCTACTGATCCCAAAGACCTTCCTGTTTATCCCGCCCTGCAACAATACCAATGTTCAACATCAGCACTCACATTCATTTCAGTAGAGATCTCCCTAACCCACATCCTGAGGTGCAGCCCTTTATCTCACTGCTGTTGGATTAGACGGTGCACGGGATTGAGGGGAGGAGATAACTTTGCAGAAGGAAAGAAGGCAAATTTTCTGTTGTCATATAGCTGGACCACACAGCCAAGAGAGTAAACTAGTTTCTGTTGGGTTCTGGAAGGATGGGCACCAAACAATGGCTGGTCCAGGCATTCTCTTCACCACTGCAAAGGGTCTTAGCTGGGGACCTCCTTGAGGGTTCCTGAGGATTTCCCTAGCACCAGGTTCTCTCTAACCCCATAAGGGTTCATTCACTTTGTCAAGATATCTATTTCATTGCTCTCCCTCTCCATCCCTCCCCCAACTTGATCATCCCATTTCCTTCACGGTCTCATCTTCCATCCTCTCTCTCTCCTCTCCTCCCCCTCCCAGTTTACCCAGAATGTCTTAACTGTTTCCCCCATGAGGAATGGATGGGGGGTGGGATGGGGGTAGAATGGAAGAGAGGGGAACAGTGTAAAATGTTTAAAGTGTTAAATAAAAACAATTTAAAGGTGTCTCCTATGCTCCCCTTTTCCTGCAGAGGAACTAGCAAACACTGGACTTCTACTTCTTTGTCTGCCTCATGGAGAAAAGCGGGGTGGGGTACAGAAAAGACAGTGGTGCTCTTTCAAAGTTCCTAATTAAATTCTGCAGAAATCTGATATTTTCTGAAAGAGTCTTCTGAGATTAAAAAAAAAAAAAAAAAAGCAAGAGTCCTTTCAAATACCACCAAACTGGAGTTAATTATCATACAGACGGGATTCCACTTCTCCTCATCCTTCCCTTTCCTGTCCTCCTTCTCCTCGTCAAGGTCACATTCCCAGCTCCTGTCATATTCCCTTGTGCCACTGTCCACATTACATCATTTGTTTCTGTTACAGAGACTGCCAAAGGAGACCCCAGAAGCCTGATGGCCCCTCATGGAATATGAAGTGTACCTATTGCTATTTCCTCTCTCTAACCGTGGATAGCTGAGCATGGCCCTGCGTCCCCAGAAAGCCAACTGATCCAACCCACAATGCATCAACTTTTCAGATTGGTGTTGGGACAAAAAGATCTTTCAAGAGCTGGGGACCTCTTCTCTTTAGATGACACTGAGATCGAAGACAGCCTAACAGAAGCCTTGGAGCAGATCAGAGTCATTAGCTCATCTTCGGTAAGTAAACCGGTTTGTAGACTCTTAAGTCCAGTTTCAGAGCCAAAGACGGCATGTCTCCCAGCAGAGAGACAGGAGAAAGAAAGGCCAATGATGTGTAATATGTGGTTTAATTGGTATCTTAGAAAAATAAGATGGAACAAGCCATTATCTTAGGCCAGCTTTTGCCCGCTCACAGAAACCTGAATGCTGGAAATCACAAACTAAAGTGGAATTCGCACAAATGGATTCTTTGGGGACTATTTTTACATCCTTGAAATGTCATGGAGAAGAGGGGTGTAACAATTTTAAGAAAAGCAGACCTGCCAAGCTGCACAACTACATCAGCAAACAAGGCAGGGTGAGTGTGTGGTGGCGGCTGAATAATGAAAGAAGGCAGATGACACCTCTGGCACACTGGTAATCTGAGACACCAACTGCCAGAGTGCTGCTGCCAGAAATGACAGTTGCCCAGGGCCTGATGATGCTGATTCTGTTTACTTATGCACTGCCTCGCTCTCTGTAAAAATCTTTTCTTTGCTTCATTTCTACCCTGGAGTCTCCATTTAATTCAACTCCATGATTAGCCCCAAATATGAGCACATACCTGTAAGATCTCAACGAGGCCTCCCCTTCCTTTGATTTTGTCTCTATCAAAATGATATATTCTGAGAACACCTCCCAAAGAAGAGATACGTGCATTACGCAGTGTGGTTTGATGTTGATCTGATTGGGCTTGGACCTTCTTTGAGATTAGTCCTTCTTCAAAGACCTCAAGCACTAAGAACCTGTCACATCCACATCCTCACAACTCAGCAGCATTTGCCCAGCTTAGCACAGACAGACACCCATTGGGTGGGGAAGTTGTGGAACTCTCGACATTGATACGTGTTTAGATTTCAGGAGAATTAGCCTCTCTCATAAGATTTCTAAAGGGAGTGACAGCAAGCTGCAAGGCTTTCTCCTTATGCCTATCATCATGTTCATTTGCTCTTCACTATTTTTTTAAAAAAAAGATTTACTTATTCATGTATTTTATGTATTTGATGCTCTGTCTTCATGAACACCAGAAGAAGGTGTGATCCTATTATAGATGGTTGTGAGCCAGAATTGAACTCAGCACCTCTGGAAGAGCAGCCAGTGCTCCTAACTGCTGAGCCATCTCTCCAGCTCCAATCTTCACTCTTAATGTACCAATTCCTCCACTGGCCAACAAGGCCTTAGCATTCTTCTTTGACAGAAATAACTTGTTCGTATTTTTTCCAGACCATCAATCAACTTATTCTGACTCAAAACAAAGTATTGTTAGGACATTTTCACTCTTGGGTATCATTTCTGTGCTGTTTCCATCAGACCCTTCATTCACTCTCTAGAAATAACTGACTGACTGGCCATTGCTATTTATCTCCCTAGGAAAAACAAACCTACTCAAACTCTGGTCCCGAAAGCCTGTGCTGTTTCCACCAGAGGTCACTAGCGGCCTGTGCTTCCTTTTGTTTCCTTTAACTGCCTCACAGATGTCAGGGGAAGGACTTTTGGACAGGTCCTGTTATGTTCCCCACTGGTTCACTGAGGGTGCTCTTTGAGTCTAGCAGGATTGTGTCATTAGGAGGGCTGTTGGAACTGAGTCCTCTAGCGAAAACCCCATCCAGCCAGCCAACCTTCCTTTATTGACTTCTGTCTCATTGCACTTCCTCCGCCAGTCCCCAGGGGGCAGAAGAAAGATGGCTACTTACCATCTATGTCGAGCTGAGGGGACTGGTGCCAGCCATTCCTGTCTACCTTTTCTGATTAGGCTGCTGTGCTCGCTAGCCTATTAGGTGTGTTAAATCTATTCCTCATGATATGGGCCAGCTCTTCCATGTAGTTTGGCTCTTTCCTGATGACCCTGGATCATAACAATTAATTCTTATTCTCAGTTCTACTTCAAGAACAGAACTAGAAGTTTCCCTTTGAACTACATTTTCCAACATCTTTCCAGCACCGAACTCTTCCTTGGGACTCCTGACAAAAGCCTCTTCTGCTTGCTAAATAGTGAGGCTGGAAAAGTTGTTTTTACTTTTTCTCTCTCTTAAACGTCTCTTTGTTAACACTGTTTCCTCTTAAATGTCTCTTTGTTAACATTGTTTCTTCATCACAAGGCACTTTGATGCAGCCTTCAGCAAGGTTCTTACTGTGGATTGCTCCTATTCTGCTACTAAAGGAAGGACAGGAAGGAATGAGACCCTCTGCCTAGGCTTAGCAAGTAGAACTTAGCTTCCCAGCAATTCTGAGAAATAAATTATCAGGGAGTGATTTAATGTGCTCTTAGTAGCCTAAAGAGGTAGTAGTACTTTGTTCCTATATTTTCTATTGCCCACGCTTTCTCCTGAAATCAGGTACCTCAGCATTGCCTTCAAGTCTATGCACTGTCTATTACCACCATACCAGCATCATCATCATCATTTTATGCTTATCCAGACTTTTGATGTTGCTTAAGATTCAAGAATCTTGCTCGGTGGTGGTGGCCCATGCCTTTGATCCCAGCACTTGGGAGGCAGAGGCAGGTGGATCTCTGAGTTCATGGCCAACCTGGTCTACAGAATGAGTTCCATAACAGCTGGAGCTACACAGAGAAACCCTGTCTTGAAAGATCCTTCCCACTCCCCACAAAAAAAAAAAAATCTTGACAAAAACATAGTTCTTTCAATAACTGCTGAAAGTTAAAAGTTACTATGTGTGATGACCAGTGTTGATTATAATCTTGACAGGAACTGAAATCGTCTAGGAGACAAATCTCCAAGAACATATGTGAATCATTTATATTGGGTTTATCCATGAGCATGTCTGGAGAAACTGCCTTGATTAGATTAATTAATGTGAGAAAGATGTACCCTAATAATGGTTGCCACCATCCCCTGGGATTGGGTTCTAGAACACATAAAAAGGAGAGAGGTAGCAGAGCACAAACATTCTTTGTTGTCTGTTTTCTAACTTTGAACACAACTATACCAGGCTGCTTCTAGTTCCTTCCACCCACACTTTTCAGCCATGATAAGTAATACCCTGGAAATGTAACCCCAAATAGAGCCTTTCTCCCTAAAGTCGATTTTCTCAGTGCGTTAATCACAGCAACAGGAAAAGAAACTAAGATGTATCGTGTCCTCATTTGCTCAGAAGAAATCTTGCTATTCAAACGTTTTACTCATTTTCTGTTCAGTCTCTGTTCTCAGCTATTAAGTTTCATCCAGCCTCAGTTCCTACAGAAAAACTTCAAACCTTTGTAAAACAATTGTTACATCTCACCTATGGCTTCTTTCCAACTAAATATTTTTAATAGCTGGGTTTTTCCATGATAAGGAAGGTGTCTATGTCAGGGAACGATTGTCATGCATGAAACTCTTACCTGTGTGGTCAGCAAAATGCGATTTGTCAATATGTGGGAAACGCTATACAAACTCCACTATATGAATATAACTTTGACATAAACTATAACAATAACTCTTATGCATCAGATTTTTGTGTCTTGTATTGCTCTGGCCAAGTCTCTGCTCTGACTTTTAGAGAAGGAATACTATTATTGGCTATGTTCCAGCCTCTTCCAATGTTGTCATAGTTCAGCCACTTCCTGAAAAACATGCAGCTCACCTGTGCAAACTCTTACCCACTGTGTCTCCATTGAGGCCCCTGAGCAGGCTAATTCCATGCATAAAAGTAAACGTTATTACTTTTATTCTCTGTCTTTTTATTTCCTTCACACACACACACCCCTCGCCAGCTCCCAATAAATACATGGAGACTTATTCATACTTATGAATGCCAGGCCTTAGCCAGGTTTTCTAAGTATCTCGTTTCTCTTTGTCTATGTTTTATCTCTGGTCACTTACCTTTCTCTGTTCTATATATCTTTCTTCCCTTCCTGCTCCATGGCTCCATATGGCTGTGTGGCTGTTTGGATAGGTGGCTGGGTGGCTATGTGACTAGGTGGCTTTGTGGCCTTGTGGCTGTGTGGATGGTTGGCTGTGTGGCTGTTTGGATAAGTGGCTGGGTGGCTATGTGGCTGGGTGGCTGGGTGGTGGGTGGCTGGGTGGCTATGTGGCTGGGTGGTGGCTGGGTGTCTGCATGGTTGGGTGGCTGCATGGCTGTGTGGATGGGTGGCTGGGTGGCTGTGTGGATGGGTGGCTGTGTGGCTGGGTGGCTGTGTGGATGGGTGGCTGTGTGGATGGGTGGCTGGGTGGCTGGGTGGCTGTGTGGCTGGGTGGCTGTGTGGCTGGGTGGCTGTGTGGATGGGTGGCTGGGTGGCTGGGTGGCTGTGTGGCTGGGTGGCTGTGTGGATGGGTGGCTGTGTGGCTGGGTGGCTGTGTGGCTGGGTGGCTGTGTGGATGGGTGGCTGGGTGGCTGGGTGGCTGGGTGGCTGGGTGGCTGGGTGGCTGGGTGGCTGGGTGGCTGGGTGGCTGGGTGGCTGGGTGGCTGGCTCCTGGTATCCTCCTCTCCTTCTTTTGATCCTCACTCCTCTGTTCTTCTTCCTAGACTTCCCCTCCTATTTATTCTCTCTGCCTGCCAGTCCTGCTATAGTCTAATGTTTCTGGCCTGGCCTAGTCCCGAATTCTAGACCAGCAGTCCCAAATAATCATACAGTCATATTAATTGCATGCTGTATGGTCTATGGCTCAGACTTATTACTTGCTAACTCTTATACTTTAAGTCAGCTTATATTTCTCTTTCCATTTCGGCACATGGCTTGGTACCTCTTTTCTCAGAGTATCATTTCCTCTATATCTGCTGGAGCTTCTGCTCCTCTCTTCTGCTTCCCAGAATTCTCCTGGTCTGCTAGCCCCACCTATACTTCTCATTAGCCAATTAGCATTTTATTAAACCAATAGGAGTGAGAAATATTTACAATATACAAAAGCAATATCCCACAGCACCTCACCTATCCCTCTCTCATGCCTAGCTATTGACCATTCAGCTCTTTATTAGACAAATTAGGTGTTTTAGATAAGCAAAAAAACACAGCTTTACAGAGTTAAATAAATGTAACATGATGAATGCAGCACATCTTTGCATCATTAAAACAAATGTTCCACAACATAAACAAATGTAACACATCTTAAACTAATATCTTAGAGAATACCTCACTGTAGCTCTAAGTGCTACCTGAATCTCAACAGTGTACCCCTTGCTTGGGATCATCTTAGTTTATTATTGTAATTTATCACTGTTTTATACTTGGGCCAGTTCCTAACAGCCATTGCTAAGGATCATCAGATAAAGTGCTCTGCTTCTAAAATACCATTTTAATAGCAATAGCACACATTTTTTGCATTTATCCTGGGACATTCTAAGACTTTGGGGTGGATCAAATCTTATAGCCATGTCAATTTTTAAGTGGATTACATTACATTTAAACCATTGCAAGCACATTCTTCTGTTTAGACCCTTGTGCTAAGAAATCCTGTCCCTTAGACATCATGATTTTGTCAAATATATTTAGTCATCACTCTAAGATTTGTAGAATCAGATCATTTGTCAGGCAAGGCTCAATTCTTCCCCCAGAGTTACTTGCAACATAATCAGCCCTTGCTGGATTCCAGTCTCCAGTTCCTGGCCAGTTCTCTACCTATCAGCACATTTTGCTTCCCACTTTGCTTTGAACTCCTCGTTTAAATTTCTCACTAAGTTTTAAACACACATTTAATTTTGTCTTTTTATTTTAAATCATTTCTGGATTTCCTTTATCGATACTTTTCTTTCTTATTAACTTAGCTTTCTTTCCAGGTAACTTCAAGTGAGATCATTTCTTTATTCAACACACTTTTCAATATACTCTTGCCACATGCCCAACCCGCCGTCCAGTTCTCTTGAATATTTTAAAACAGTGAAATGAGTTGAGCAAATAGTATCACCACATCTAAAATATTAGACACCCACAGGGCTCAGGAAGCATGGGGAGGGAGACTGTAAGAACCAGGGATCAGGAAGAATGAGAGTAAAACATTGTCTGTGGACAGGACAGGCTTCTGAACTCATGAATTCACAGCAGCTCTGGTTGTCTGAACAAGGCCTGTACAAGATCAAGCCAGTCAACATGCCTGCATGAAGGAGAAAGGAATTTATAAGCCCCTGCCCATAGCTGAGGAACTACCTGAAAATATCGGCTTCTGGGAAAGGGAGAGTCAATTTTTCTTTGAGAGTGTGGCCCTTGGTAGTTCAACCATACTGCAGTGGATGGCCCTATACCAATATTGTCAGCACAAATTTGTCTCAATGTTGTTTTAACATTTATTTATTTTATTATTTATGTCTGTGAGCATTTTGCCTGCATGTGTGTATGTGTAACACATGCATATCTGGTAACATCAGAGGTAAGAAAAAGACTTTGGATCCCTGGTACTCAATTATAGAGGGCTGTGAGCCACCATATAAGTACTGGGATTTGAACTTGGGTCCTCTGCAATAGAAACAGGTGCCGTTAACCACTGAACCAACTTTCCAGCCCTCAACATTGCTATTAAAAATAAAACTTACAAAGACAAAAAATGATAATACAAAGTTGACACCTGGTAAAGAGGCAAGGGTGGATCTGGGAGGAGTTAGGGGAAAAAGTAGAAGGTGAATGTGATCAAAACACATTCTGTGAAATTCTAAGAGTTGATTAAGTACTATATTTAAGAAGAAATAACAATAATAATAAAGCTAGGAGGGAAGGAAAGAAAGGAGAAAAAAGGAAGAAACGAAGGAAAGAAGGAAAGAAATCTGGCACAATTATGCTTACATATTTATTTCCAATGTAATTGTCCTCCCTTAGACTCTGAAGTTAACCTGTAGCTGGACTATGGTATTCAATCATGTTTTGCTTAACTTCTATATTAGAAATTCATGACTTAAAAATTATTAGTAGAAAAAAATTAAACTTTAATGTTTAAAACCTAGAAAAATAATTATTTAGTGTGTATCATAATATCTGAAATACATGGATTCTAAATGCATTTGTTTTTCTTTATACTGAGAACCTTACAAGTATATAAAAACTAGAAAAGTTTTTAAACTTTGCATAAATACTACCATAGCTTTAATACTGCTTTTAATTTACCTAGCTTGGTATATCCTGTTTTATTCACTTAGTGGATGTAATATTCTATTAAATGAACATTTGTTCATAAACTTTGTTTATTGATTGATCTTCACTACTTAAATAGTGCTACAGTAAACATTCATGTAGTTCATTATTTTGGCAAATATGCACTTCCCAGCTTCTCAGTGAGACAACTGCATTTAGAGATCTTTGTACTCCCAATATTATAATATTCACCAAATTGCTTTCTAATGTCAAGGGTGTTTGAGGCTCCACTCACTTTCTTCATCAATTCCTGCATCTGTCAGATGTTAAAACTTATTTTTGATATAAATAAATTGAGTAATAGAGTAATATGCAAATGTTAATTAAATCTGCACCTCCTCATTATTAGTGACTGCAACTATTTTTCATGTCTTCCTGTGTCATTTACCACTTGGGTTTGTATAAAGCGCTGCTTCTAGTTATTTGTAAGGGGATTATGTTGTTCCATTGTAAATAATTGTCCCACCCACTGGTTTAATTAAAAGCACTGATTGGCCAAAGGCAGACAGGAAGTGTGGGTGGGGTTACCAGACTAAGAAAACTCTAGGAACAGGAAGAACAGATCAGAATGCCAGAGAGAATCCAGAAGATGCAGAGGACAACTATGCTGCTCTAGAAAAGGTACCGAGCCGCATGGCTGAACAGGATAAGAGTCATGGGTTAGATTAAGGATAAAGAGTTAACAACTTATATGCCTGGGCTTTAGGCCAATCAGCCTAAAATTATAGTAAGCATCTGTGTGTCTCTGCGGGTCTGCAGGCCTAAACCTTGAGGCTAGGCCTGAAAGTCTGGGCCAGAAACCACTTACTACAAATGGCAGCCCAATGTGGGGCAAATATACCCACATAAAGCCATGGAAAGCTTAAAAAAATAGTCTAGAGCCCAAAGCAGCTTCTGAGTTGTGTCTCTCATGTGAGCCATGGTACAGAGACGTCCTGGTAAGGCACATGGGCTTGGGATACAATGGCGGCCTTTTGGAGTGCAGCTTAAGGTGTAAAATGGCTGGTTCCTGAAGTCTCATAGGACCCTCAATATAAGCAAAAAGTTGTAAATGATATATTTAAAGTTTCTGTTCATAAGGATAAAAAGGGAACAGAATCAAAGATGGCTTTCTAGTGGCAATGATTTCTTGGATCAGCTCTGTTTTCTGGAGGTAAACTGAGGCTTGGCTTTTTAAAGAGAAACTTCCTGATTCAGCCTTAGAGGCAAAACACTTGTGAGTCTTTTAAGAGGCCCTGCTGCCTAATACTTAAATGGAGTTAATAAGCAGCAGATGTCAATGCTTTACTTGGTGATGATATGGACCCTAAAATTCCACAGAGAACCTGGATTAAAAAGATAAATTCTATGAAGCTGGACTAGGTGCTGGGTGGAACCATCCATCCATCCTACCAACCTTAAATTCTTAGCCAAGGACCTTGGCAGACTAAAGGTGTGTTCAGAAACAGAAAGAAATAGGAGGATCTTGGTGGAGTTAATCACCCTAACAAGCAAAGGTGTGGTCAGAGACAGAAAAAGTTAAGAAATAAATATACAATAAAGACAGTTTTTTTTAGAAAGTCTAAATGGTTTAGAGTGTGTTGAAAATATACATATATACATAGGCTTAGAGAGAAAAAGAAAAAAAAAGGTAGAGAAAGCCCTTAAAAAAGAAATAGAGTAAAATAAGTAAATAAATAAAAAATGAGCCACGTAAAGATGGAAAATACAAAGAATGTCTGGATACTGTATATTATTGTCTTATCCTTAAGCTTCTTGACTTAAAATGAAATAGTAAAAGCTACTAAAAGACAGTTGATTATAAATGCTGTTGGTTTAATTCAACCTATATATTTTGTAAATAAATTTACTTTAAAATTGAAATCCAAAGATATGCTACTTTGGAGAAGAGGTTTTCTTTTTATTTTCACAGAAAATGAAAGACTGTGGATTTATTCCTGGATAAAGAACATAAAGTTTGATAGAGGAAGACCCCCTGAAAAATCTCCAATGGAAATGGATGGACCAGATGATTGAGCATTTCAGAACACCTCTGTTGAAGTTTCCTGAGCTCTGTATCCAGAACAATTTCAAGGAGACTGGCTGAGATGACCCAGCCTTAGAGACTACTCCACTAAAGACTTGTGCATAATCCTACATTTGCCTTTGGATTCCCATGAGATTGCCAGTGTCCCCATTCAGCAGGAAGTAGCCTAGAGAACGATGCCCACATTCCCAAAATGTGAATTATGGATGTTTGTGTTTATTTACAGCGTTGTTTATAAGTTGTTATATTTAATGGGGGGGGGGAAGGATATTAGATTTGGAGTTCTTTTTGTTTTAAAAAGAGAAAAGGGGATATGTGGGGGGATTATCTGTGTGTCTCTGCGGGTTTGTGGGCCTAAACCTTGAGGCTAGTCCGGAAAGTCCCAGCCAGAAACCGCTTACTACGGTTATTTACTTTCTCTTTCTCTTTTGTTGTAGGAACGGTATTGAGACAGGGTTGAGCTTTAGAAAAAGGCTGGCCGAGCACTATCTATGACACCCAAGTAGATTTGAATAGATCCTGTTGTAGTCTCTCAGGTTCTAGGATTACAGCTGAGCAGCACCACACCTGGCTTTTCTTTTCTTTCCAATGCTTTCAATGTTCTCCTCTGTTCCCCCACTGATTTTTGTCTTTATGCATGTCGTACATCTGGTATTCCAGAGTGCAGATTGTCCCTTACTCTTTATCCCAAAATCTCTAGTTTGTTCTTATTCTTTAAGAGTTTTATATTTACAGACTCATGTTTAGTGAATGATCTGAGAAAATACTAATGAGAAATTCTTTGTATCTATAAACCAATTTTTAAATAATGGCGCCACAGGGGCAGTACTTTCTTTTCTTGAGGTGTTACATTTCAGGCTTTTAAAATACCTTTTAAACAAAATAATGTGGTTTTCTGCTCCTAATTTTGTTTTGTTTTCTCACTCATATACGTCTGTGCATTACTCTTATGCCTGGTGCTCATGGAGGAGAGAGGAGGGCCCTGGGTTCTCCAGAACTGGAACAAGAATGTTTGGGGGTTACCTCCTGGATGCTGGGGACTGAACCTCCTAGAGAACTATTTAAGTAATGTGCATCTTTCTGTAAATGTATGAGCATTATATATTCTTAGCTAGGGCTACAGATCATAGTCTTTAAAAAAATCTTCTCTATTTTTTTCAGGTGAGTGTAACACAATTACTTTGTTATTGTTGTATGTATGGTGGCTATGGTAGGAGTGTGCAAGTGTGCAAGCCATGACATGTGTGTGAAAGTCAGAAAACAGCTTTTTATAAACCATTCTCTCCTTCCACTTTACATGAGTTCAGGAATAAACTCAGGTGACTAGTTCAGTAAGTACTTTACCACTTAGTCATCTCACCAGTCCCCTAATACAACTGTTATTAGTGATTTTTATATCCAGTCAGCTTAATCAACTATCTTACAATTCTGACAGTCTGGATATTTATATTTTATCATTTATGGGGGATGGGGCTAAGTTAAGGGCCTTAGATGCTTTGCCTAAAGACCCAAGTTTAGTTCCCTGTACCCATGTAGTCATCCACAACTATCTAAGACTCCAGTTCCAGAGAATTCCATGTGGTACCCTTCTCTGGCCCCCATGAGCATCAGGTATAGACGTTTTGCAGACATATATGCAGGCAAAACATTCACACATATAAAATATAAAATTAAAAAAAATACTGTTTTAAATGCAGTTACAGTATTCATACACAAAGAAGGTAAATGGTTTCTGAGTTGATAAGGATGCCATTGTAAAACACAAGGCATTGGGAACATGTTTCCACTGGAGAAGGGAGCTGGGAGGTCAAGAGACAGGGATAACAGGGCTTATGGGGATCTGCTCTGCACTGTCAGCCTTTTTATATTTTTGTGCCATATCTATGCCTTATCTTTTAAATTAATGAAAAGTTGGAGCTGGATAGCTCAGTGGTTAAGAGCAGTCATTCTTTCAGATGACTAAGGTTGGATTTCAGCACCAACATGGCAGATCATAATCACCTATAACTCCAGTCCTAGGGGACTTAATACCATATCTATCCTCTTCAGGTGCTTATGTGTTACATGGGATGTACATGCATATAGAACACCCATACATATAAAATAGAAACAAAACCTTTAAAGATTTAAATAAAAAAAATTGAATAATTTAAGTTTCTGATTTTAAAATGAAAATTGTGGGTGGATTTTTCTGTCTTACCAGCCAGCTCCCAAATCATGATACAGAGACTTGTTATAAATCATGAAAACTTGACTGATTACTTAGGCTTGTTTTTTAACTAATTCTTATAACTTAAATTAACCCATTTTTATTAGTTTATGTCCTGCTGCTATTACCTCTTCTCCTGTGCATCCTGCTATCTCTGCATCTGGTTGGCAATCCACCTTCTTCCCAGCATTCTCTCTGCCACAAGAATCCTGCTTAGCTATTGGCTTTTTACTAAACCAACCAGAGTGCTAGATCTTCACAGTGTATAAAAATATTATTCCACAACATTTCTCCCTTTTTGTCTAAATAAAAAGGAAAAGTTTTAACTCTAACACAATAAAATTATATACAATCAGAACAACTGTCAGGTAAGAATTACATTTACAATGTCCAGTCCATTTGTATTTGGCAAATTTGGAGAAAGTACTGTATTATATATCCTATCCTAGTCCAAAATTTTATACCTAGACCATCTTTTGACATAACTTCTTGTACTATCCTAAAAATTGGCTGTTCCACTTATTATTAAACCAACAAGAGTGACACATCTTCATGGTGTATGAAAAGATCATTTCAAAACAGGAAAAAGTACAAAACTCAAAAGCTTGTTTGATTTAACTATCTAAAATCTTGATCTGTTAATAAATAGCAGTTTTGAAAAGGACGAATGAAGCATATGCAGACATAACTCAGATGTTGCCTAAATATTCTTATTAGGAAAAAATATTGTTCCAAAGGAGGATCAAAAAGAAGCTGAAGTAAGCTAAGAAAAAAATAGATTTAACACTCATTGCCAATAAGCAAATGAAGATACATATTCTCCCTTTGATTCAAATAAGTGCCTAGGCCAAGTAGTAATGAATACTGCTTCCCACTAATCAGATTAACAAAATTTAAAAATACCTTGTTCCAGCAAAAGGACAGTGAAGAGACTGTATTTTCACCCAGACAAGAGGAATTCAAATTAGTGAGATCTTTCTGGACGGTAGTTTATTAGTATTTATTAGGAGCCTCAAAATTATTCCTGTCCTTTACCTCAGAAAATTACTCTTCTGGAAAAAGAAATCTGGGCTATAGGTAATCACAGTGCAGATATAGGTCTAAGATGTTCATTGCCCCCATTATAACAGTAAAAAATAATGTTAGGAGTGAGAACTCCCAGTCAGCCAACTGAATGGTTTGATGAAGTCATCTGAATGCTCACCTACATATGATCTCCTGTTCATTGTTCAGTCAGGCTCATTTTCCAACTCAAAGTAATAAGCATTTCTGTTGTATATATTTTTTCACATTTAAATTTTTTTTCTTAGTAAAGATGATTTGGGAGGTAATTAAAAGAGAGAGGTGGAAGGAAATTTGTGTGGAGAAAAGCTAACCTGGTTTTGTTTGATTTGAAAAGGAAGAAATGAAATGCTATGTTCTACTGGAAAATTATAAAGTAATGTGAATTTTTTAATACACCTGACTAAAAAAAAAAAAATACCTTGTTCACTGTTTCACTGTTAAAAAAAAAAAAAAAAGTAACTTCTAACTTGTAGGGACTTGAAACTGAAATGGCCTGAAAAGTCACCTGCTTGTGATAATGATCCAGCTCTTAGGGCCTGCTGTCACCCTCCCTTTTGTTAGAGTGACAGCAGGTGCTTGGATGTACATTCTGCCTCTTCCACCAGAGGAAGACCAGTTGTAAAGGGCTTTACAGCCTCACTCCTTAGCACACAACCTCACAGAGCATTTTCAAAATGATTCATTACTGCTTCCTTTCAAGGACAACTTTCTAGAGTACTTCTTAACTGAAGATTTTCTTTCTAAATAGGATTACCAAACTAATAATAATGACCAAGCAGTGGTTGAAATCTGTATTACAAGGATCACAACAGCCATCAGAGAGACTGAATCCATTGAAAAGCATGCCAGGGCCCTGGTAGGACTGTGGGATTCCTGCTTGGAACACAACCTGCGACCGGCGGGGAAAGATGAAGATACTCCACATGCGAAAATCGCATCTGATATCATGAGTTGCATCTTGCAGGTATGTTGCTGGGAACAGCAGGCAATTTGATACTGAGTTGTCAGCTTATGCGAACATGATGTCTCTGAACTGAGAGGCAACTGAGGATTATGATGTCTTTTTAGATGCTGTAAAAAGACATCATAAACCCACTGATAGATTAAACCAGCAGGTTGCTAACTAATAAACTGAGGAAATCCTACTGAGTCCCTGTTGTGTTGCTGTGAGCTATATTATAAAGAATTTAAATTATTACCCCAGCAAGCATGAAAGTGTGCTTTGGGAGCAAAGGGGGATAGCAAGCACCTTTCTCCATCCCTTCCCACTTTCTCTTGAGACAGGGTCTTTCACTGAACCTGAAGATCAGCATTGTAGGCACATTCAACTGTGCTCAGCTTTATGTGTGCACGCTAGAGGTTTGAACTTGGGCCTTCTTGTGTGTATAGTAAATGCTTTTTTTTTTTTACTGATCTATTTCCCCAGGCTGAGGAACTCAGTTTAAGTCTATTTTTCTATATACTCTGAATATCCATCTGTTCTACATATGAGAAATTGGCAAATCCATGTCTTTAAGTCTCTGCTGTGTTCTTTACATCTCTGCTTTGTTGTTTGTAAATTGAGGGTAACAGCATCTACTGTTTGGAACTATGAGACATTAAGGTGATATGGCATGTGAAAGGCTTACTTATAACAATTACAGTTCAGTGATCCATAAACATGGTGATCTGTAACTAGCAAATAAATCCAAAGTCTTGTAGGCCACTATAAACAAGTTTCCAGCTAATTCCAGAAAGACCACAAAAATGTTAAAATCTTTTACTACAGACTGATGATGATGGATGAACACAAAGAAGGACTTTCATTACAAAAGCTTTCTGTGGTGTGGTATGACATGATGTGAAGCACCTAATTCAAGCCACAACTTACCCAAGGCTAGGAGCTTCCTCTGACCAAGTTACTATATGGATTCAATCATTGTCCATCTCCTGGAGAACCCCTGAAATGAGAGATATACAAGACATTTTGTTTTCTAAAATAGATACAAACTTGGGGAGAGCAGATGAGGATGAAAATGTAGCACAAAGTTATTATAACAAGTCAATATGACAAGTGGCATTGTCAATGTTCTAGATGGGAACTCTAGAGAACTGGCAGAAATCTGAGAGCCAGTACCTGATTTTAACCTCATTGCATGAGTCACTTTCCTTCTGCTAGACCTGATACCATATGTCAATCAGTCTTGGATTATCTGCTGTCTCTTCTCAGCTACCACTGTGGGAGAGCCTGTGAGGAGGGAAATCATCCAAGATGGCTGACAAGGGCTTAAAAAAACAGAACTCGAAGTAGTCCACAAATCATAAAGTGTGTATTTTTCCTGCATTGTCAAAGGACCTAATGTCTAGCCTTCTTGATTGTGTACACACTGCTTCCCTAGTCATTACCGAGTGAAAGCTTCAAGTAAAAGGACCTAGAATGACAGCATATTTTCATCAGAATTCTGATGAAACTGGTTTGTATAAATTAAACGTTTACCCAGCAAGGAATCTTGAATTTTACAAATTCAGGGCTCTGGGAACAAATGGAGGGACCCACAGTATGGAAATAAACCTGCTGCTGAAGACTGCTATGCCTCACTGGAGACTTGGAACAAGAGGGCCTTGTTCCTTCTCTATTATCTACCACTAGGGTGATCTTGGACAAATTAACACTTTTGTGCCTTTATTGCCTCATCTATAAAGTACAGGTTATAAGATGACCAGATAGCAAATAAAAAAATATTTGGAATATAGGAAATACCATTTGATCATTAACTCCAGTTGATATCATCTGCAGGAGACTATAAGATACCATACAGTGCTCTCTTTCTATTCTTATTTTGCCTGTATGTGTTTGGTGTGCATGCGAAGACTACTAGTTGGCTTTGGGTATCTCCCTTGATTGCTCTTCATTTTACTTATTGAGGCAGGATCTGATGATGAAATCAGAGCTAACCAGCTTTCCCCTGTCTCCACTTCCAAAGATAATAGGCAGGCCACCACACCTACCCAGCTTCGTGTGTGTGTGTGTGTGTGTGTGTGTGTGTGTGTGTGTGTGTGTGTGTGTGTGTGTGTGTGTGTGTGTGTGTGTGTAAAACCCTAACTAGGATCCTCATAATTGTGTGGCAAGTATATTATCCACTAAGACATCACCAAACCCAGCATTCAACTCTTTACAAAAAGCTGCAATCCAGTAATCACAGCCATTGGCAAGTGTTTGCTTGTCTCTACACTCCCCCAAATTATGCTGTGGTAGTCCCAGCACCTAAAATAGCACTTGGCAAACAGTAGGTACTCAGGCAGTATTTACTTAAAGAGATAATGTATGGGCTCAGGAGCAGTAACAATCTTGTGGTTTCCTTAGCAACTAGACTTCTCTCCAATGGGGTTCTGAACAGGATGCTGAAATGTGAAGGATGGGGACAATCAACAGACCTGCTCCCCTTTCACCTTTCAAGAAACCCTCTGGGAAAACCAGATAAGTTTGTCACTTAGATTTCTAGATAGCTACACTGGTAAGAATCAAGCATTCTGTCTGTCTGTCTGATAATGCTGGATGAATATCCAAGGAGCACTATTTTAATAAGTTGGACATCTCTTGAGATTGTAGCTTTTCTGTGGTTCAAACTAAATTCAATACATGGGGACAGAGGAGCCTCTCTGTTGCTGTTGCCCGAGATCTCTATCTCCTCCTCTTTGCTGTATTCTTTCCAGTTTTAAAACACTCGGAAAGGTTCCCAGAGTGCATTTTCAAAAGGAAAATCTCTACCAAGAACTCAAATGCTGCTAATCAAGTTGAGAAACAGAATCCTTGGCATCCTGGAACAAGGTCCTCTTGTTCCAAGTCTCCAGTGAGGCATAGCAGTCTTCAGGAGCAGGTTTATTTCCATACTGTGGGTCCCTCCATTTGTTCCCCGAACCCTGAACTTGTAAAATGATCTTCATACCAGCTGACTCACATCTATGCTGAGAGCCAAGCTCTGTCACAGGCTGTGGCATTATTAGCTGCTGTTAAAGTGGTTTATTTGTTGTAGAATGGTGACCACAGAACTTTTCTCTGCCTGTATCCCATTAGCAACCCTGTGATCCAAATAATTCTAAAGATAAAATGATTTGCTGTGCCCAGATCTACTTCATTAGATGCCTTTGAAATGAAGCTGGGCCTCTGGGGTGATGTTGTTTGTTATCTGTTAGGTCCCTGGGATTCTTCTTTGTCAACATCATCCTGGCCCCTAACCCCTTACTCACATCCTGTGGTAGGGGCTGTCTAGACACTGTTTTGAGATGGAGTGCCTTTGGTGGTGACCACTAAGAATTTAGATGAAGCTCTTTGCTTAATGTTTTACTTTATGTTTCATTTGAGAGATTTCCAAATTATATTGTTGGGAGAAGACAGAACAATTGTGTGTTGAAGTTTATTTCATTTTTGTTTTTTAGTGATGACATTATACACTCGAGGGGAGAATTCTGTGTTTTTATGTTGGATGCACACTTCAGAAGCATCCAGAACTGCTCTAAAAAGAATGCAATCTGATTGGTTCAGAAGGCCTGTTTTTCCAGTGTCGCTGCAAAGGGCTAACTCACTCCAGAATTTAAAATAATGATTTCCATCCATCTGATCCCTCCCTGTGTTTGACTGTGCTCACCATTAACAAGGGCCACTTCCTGTTGCCATTATCTTTGGTTTTTACATTACATGTAAATAAGCTTGAGACCATAGTGCACACCTTTAATCCCAGCACTATGTAAGTTTGAGGCCACCATGGTCTGTGTAGTGAGTTCAAGGCCAGCTAGAGCTACATTGTGAGACTCCATTTAAAAAATAAATAATAAAAAATGTTAAAGTGCCTGAAGACCTATTGTGGGAATATGTTTCAAATTTAATAAAAACCAGTCTGAGATATCAGAGGGATCTATCCACAGTCAGTCTAGGAGCTTCAGAGAGTGGTAACTCACACCTTTAATCCCAGAACAGGGAATATCCAGGAGTGGTGACCTACACTCTTAATCCAATCTGAGTTTGAGGTCATCTTAGTTCACAGAGGGAGTTCCAGGCTCCCAGGCAGGCAATGGTGGGGCCACGCCTTTAATCTTAACCTGGATGTGAAACAACTGGATGAAGAGGGTATTTAAGGCAGGCATAGAAAGACAGAGCAGGCAGAAGAAGCCACGAAGAGCTAGGCTGAGGAAGCTGGAAGACAGCTGGGTGAGATTTGACTGTGCTGTTTCCTCTCTTTGATATCTCAGCCTTTCCCTGAGATCTGGCTCTGAGTTTCCTTTATTCGTGCAACAACCTATTCCTCATACTCAACATATTCCTTTCTACTTTAAAGTTATTCTTGGCAAATGACTGAGTGTGGGAAAAGTTCCCTTGACAGGAAGTTCTTTTTGGAAAGTTCGCAATGTTAGGGCTTTGACCAATCATTATAGAGATGTTTAATTGTTGGAAGTTTAACTGTTGGAATCCTCCATGTAATGGAGAGATTGGATGGTTACAAACACAGTCCATGACCAGACTTGGTGCTGGGAGAGCATCCAGTGCTATGACAGAAGTAACTTTAAAGTGAATTCAAAGAAGCAGCAATATAGCATAATTGGGAAAAGTGGAGAAAATCAGTTAACTTTGCTGAATACCACATTCTGAAGAGTGTATTAGCAAAAGAAACTGATCGCTATTTTGGTACCTGTACTCAAATGTTACTTAGAGCAGGTATAGAGGATGAATTTAGAGGATGGAATGGTATGATGGTATGGTCATCACATATGGTTGTAGAATAAGTGTGTTATTTTAGCTACCATGGTCTTGATGGAATACCTCTTTGAGCTCACCTCATCTTGCGTTGTTGAGTGAAGACTCTGGTTTCTGGACTGGCTTCTTGGTGCTTTGATAATGTGAGAGGGATGTTCTAATCTGACTAAAGGAATTCTCTTGCTATAGATGAGTCCCTTGGTTTCACCATTATATGTCAGGCTTCCAGAAACCCCTTAGTGTGAGTTGGTCTCAATAGATTCAAGCAATTTTATGTGAGTGAGTACCAGGCCTGGGAGAGAAGAGGTGCCTGTCTTCCAGGGAGGCTTCCTAACCTACCACATCATCAATGGCCAGTCCAATTATGCCCAAATATACTTGCTAGAAGGTGGGAAAAGAAAACCAAGATAATCAGATAAGCCTTTAGAGAAGTCTCAAGGCCAGCTATGGTGCTGGCCCTGTATCTGGAAAATTGATGCACTACCGGAATGAATTTAAACGTATTAGCTATTTTGTTTGCTTGCTCTTGGTGGCTAGGAAAACAAGAACACTTAAGCAAGACATATTTAATTGGCTTGTTCTTAAAAATTTAGGAATGGAGACAGGTTAGACACACACTATCAAAATTCAAATATTAACAGGACCAGATTTCTCCCAGCTTGCCCCTCTGACCCCTTGTTTCCTCAAATTTCATTCAAGTTCTCTCTTACCTACTGAGGCCACATGATATTAACACCCATAAACTTTTAGTACCTTGCATCTAGCAGGAAAGTCACAGCCACAGAGCTCTTTGAAGAATCCTTAGTTCAATTTGGTGAAGTGTGTGTTATTGAGCCATCGTTTGAACCAGGGAAATGTGGCTCTCTGTTAGGCGGAGTCACTTAATTACTCTTGAGAACAAGAGTAGAAATGCCATCAATAGAAGAACTGATGTCAATTAACCCTCAAGGAGGGTTAATGTGGAATTTCCCAAGAAAACAAGATGCAAGGCGGGGTTTCGTGAGGTAGAGATCTGGGCGTGGACGGGAAACCACCACAATACCATTTTCTGTCACCTTAGGAAGTATTATGGGTTCAATACCAAGACATTAGTGTTCCAAAGTTATTGCTCCCAACTTACTGAGTATCTCAGCTACCACATAACATTCCCTTTACTTGATTCACATACTCATCCTCCTGACACTGTCTTTAGTGAACTGTCTTAGACCCACCACTGCATGTCACATTTATTCACCAAATCCTAAAACAGGTGGTGTCTAAATATGCATAGAATGTTCAACTTATACCAAGTGTGAAAACTAACTGAAAACTGAATGTTGTGTCTTTCAGAAAACAGTTTATGTCTTGATGACACCTTGTAGATAATCCTAGACAAAGTTAACTTAAAAGGAAGTGAGCAAATTTTCACGTGTGTAGTCAATTTCTCTATCCTTACTGGTGAGGCATCTGTACAATCCCTGTGTCTATTTTCTCCTTTGACTGTGTGCTTTCTTCTTACTGATTCCAAGTTTGTTTGTATGTATATATTCTGACAATGGCTAGACCTTTGTTGAATAAATAAACCACAAATGTAAACTTTGGATTATCTTTTTATTCTAATACAATATCACTGGATTAGAATATTCTACTCTACATCCCTCTTTTTTATGGTAATATTTTAGTTAGATTTGAGGAACTGCTCTGTAGTGGGATTCAGCACCTCCATGACCTAAGGGTGTGACCTCTGGGCCAGCTCAAGTTTGGGGTTCACCTATGACCTTCAAAGTTGTAACCTTAAAGCATGGCCAGGAAGAGCTTAAAGTGCTGGTCCCTGAGAAGAACACTCTTTCTGCTTTTCCACCTCCTAGAAAGATCCATTCCAGACAAGTAGATCCTCCTGCCACTCCTACATTTTATATTATAAGTTGCTTAAATAAATATTAACCTAATAATCCATCTCTTTGTGATAATTAGCCGGGTTCACTAACTGGGCCACACTACTCACTGACCCAAGGCCAGTATGGACACTGAATATGTTATTTTTCCACCTTTACTTTGTTTTTTACTACTTGATATGCAGTTTGCCTGGAATTTATTTTTGTTTTGGTTGGCATAAAGTCATGATACTATTTTTTCCCATTAAGTGTCCTTTTTGACCTAACCACTCTATATCTAAAATGTTGTGATGTTCCTTGGAGACTGTTTATCAGCGGCGGTCTGGGCCTCATGATCCTTTTTTGGTTTTTATTATTGGGTTTGTTTTAGTGTATACTGCCTAAGGATGTAACGTTCCCTTTAAGCTGCCGAGGATGCTTCAAAAATGAAAGTGGCCCCGGTTTAGCACCACTGTAGTTAGGATGCAGGCTCAGCTGTTATAACAAAGGCTCGGAAAGAACAGTCTGTTAAACTACACAGGGCATTTTTATCTCTCATTGAACAATTGAGGGGTGGCCATCCAGGGCTGATGTGAAGGCTCCTCTTTTCTCTGTACTACACACAGTTTCTAACTCATGGTCCTAGACAACTGCTCCAGTTCTTGTTACCAAGGGGGGGAATGAATGAAAAGGCCAAGTTCACATCGTGCTAATAGTAGCCTGAAGATTGAACACGTAAGCCTTCCTTCCTTATCTCATGGTCTAAAGCTTTGTATGTGGCCACATCTGATTGCAAAGAAGATGGAAAATGGTGAACCCTGGAAACTGATCAATAAAGAAAAGGAAAATACGTGTTTACTGATGGAGAGGTAGAAGTTTCTATCCCAGCCTTGCCCACCATTCCAGGCTTCCCTTCAATGACCATAATCTGATCAGATTGAACTCAGACACTTACTCAGTGTAAGCCCTATTTGGAGGATAGTCATTACTTGACCTTCTTTCCAAGGTCATTGGTCCTTCAGCAGCCTGGAAAGTCTTCTTGTGCCAGTTAGTTGATATTGTGTCTACCCTGAGACATATTTATCAGAGATTACTCAATGGGAAACTGTGATGACAGTCACTGTTACAAATGATCTGGAGAGTTGGGTGACATCTCAGCTATTTGTCATCTGAAGATGACAAAGCCCAGAGTGGAATCCAGAGTCTGTTTTCTGTCATGCCCTTCCCAGCACATTGTGTTTGCAGTGACAGCCATCACCACATATCCATGTTATCTTCTTTCTTCCTAGCCCGCTTGTGTATGTGTGATATATGCATGTGTACATGTTGTGTGGGGGGGGGGAGGTGTATCTGCATGTGGAAGCCAGAGGTTGATGCTGGGTGTCTTTCTCTATAGCTGTGCCCTTATTTTTTTGAGACAAGTACTCTCACTGACCATAAAACTCCCCAATTTGACAAGAGTAACAGGCAACAAGTCCTGGGGATCTGCCTGTGTGTCTTCCCAGTGTTGGAATTACAGACACATCACATGCCACTTTTTACATGGATGGTAGGCAATGGCCATCTCTCAGTCTAACTACCTTCATTATTATTTATTTGTTATCCAGTCTATCCTGTTTACGGAGGATCTACCATAAGCCTAGATTGTTAGCAGTAGTAGGAAGTACAACCTATGAATGGAACGACAAACACCTTTCACAGAGAAAAGCAGCCCCTCTATTTATAACATAATGACACAGCAATATGAAGTTACTCCCAAGTACACTGTATATAAAACAGTTCCACCCTTAGCCAGTCTAAGTGGTAGGGATGGTCATGAAAATATAATTTATCCGTAATATTTCTTCATTAACTAAGTACCAATGGCAGCATTTATGGGACACTTATGGTGAGTCACAGGATAAATAAGAAAATTATTTTAGAATCTAGAATGCCTTCAGGTTTTAGCCTTATATTTATTTTTTCTTTTGAATATCATTAACTAAAATTTTATCATTTTTAATGGACATGCAGAGGTTGTCCATATACCTGGGTGTGCCTTGTTTCCATCAATACCTGTAATGTCAAGGCAACTGGTATTTCCTGCCTCTTGAACTTTTGTCATTTGTCCTGACAAGCTTCAAATCAGCACCTGTCCCATACAAGTATTGTGGGTACCCATTATCTGACCTCCTTCAGTTCCCTTCCAGCCTTAGCTGGGACTAACGTGATGAGTTCATCTATTATGTAAAATCAACTTTTTAACTATGCTGTGAGAATGTGCAACATTTGTATTTCCATGTCTAGCTAACTACACTTTACAGCGCTCTCCACTTCCATTCATGTTGCTGAAAATGATAAGATTTCATTCTCTTCATGAGCAAAGAGTATTCATGTACAATTGTATATATCACATTTTCTGCATCCGTCTATCCTTGCTTGATTGATTCTAAAAGACAAATATCAAGCTTGTCAACATGCCTTTGGTTGCTTTTCTCAAATATAGATCTGATGATCTGTCCCTCCCCTTGACTTCTGATTGCCCTCAGGATTAGTTCCAAACTAATTAGTTCAGCCTCCCCGTATACCCCAGCCCAATAGCCTTCCCAGGTTCTGCCAATTTTCCTAAATATAACACCATGGCCACACAGAGTTGCTCACAGCTCCCTAGGTGCACCACACTTTCCATCACCTCTGAACCTTCACAGTGGCTCTTTCTCCTCCAGTTTTTACTTTGCCATCACCCACCTACCCCAACCCATCCCTTCAGTCCCAGCTAAGACACCCATTCCTCTAAACGTCTTTCTTGACACCCCCAGGCTGGATGGGTGCTCCTTAACCACCTGCACCTCACAGGTCATGCCTCCTTCTGATGCTGTCAACTGTCCCTAAGTCATCTTCTAAGACCAAGGGGGCCACATGCTGCGTGAAGAGGGCAGGGCCTGTGTTTTTACAGCTGCACTCTAGGAGCCCAGCAAATATTTTTGAGGTGAATGAATAATGAATGAACAATGAATTGCTTGTTTGTTGCCTTCTTATGTTTCCTCAGAATTACAACCGGACCCCTGTGATGGTATTGGCTGTCCCCATTGCAGTGAAATTCCTCCACAGAGGCAACAAGGAGCTGTGTAGGAACATGTCCAACTACCTCTCCCTGGCTGCCATCACGAAGGCAGAGCTCCTGGCTGATCACACAGAAGGAATAATAAAGAGCATACTCCAAGGTACTGTGCAAGAACTGAGCTGGGTGGGAATGTGTTTAAAAGAAACTTGGTGAATTGCTCATGGCTCCTATGAGTGAGGCCTAGCACACAAAGAAGTAAATTAGTTGTCTGGTTTTTTGTTTTTGCTTTGCTGATGGTTGACTCATGGCCACACTTTAATGTCTCCTGGGCCAGCTGAGTATGTTTCTTTACCTGGTGAATGAAGTACTAATTCACTAAGAAAGTATGAGCTTCCTGCCAATCCTATGATTCTTAATTCAAAGAGCTGTGTGGCTGATCATGATTCTTGTCTAAGTGTCCAGTTCCTGGCTGTGGAGAGCTCATTCTGAGACAGGTCACTCAGTGGTTGATGAAAATGCACTTTTTCCTTTCATTTCCAAAAGTAAGAAGTATCTTTGGTTCTATAAAATACACAGAGTCAGACGGTGGTGGCACATACCTTTAATGGCAGCGCTTGGGAGGCAGGGTACATGAGTCTGAGGCCCACCCGCTCTACAATGAGGTCCAGGAAAGCTGGAACTACATAGTGAAATCTCATCTTAAAAATAATCAAAACAAAAGATAAAATACACAGGAAGACATATGGTGACTCCTCTAACTCAAATATGACTTGAACTAATCTATGAGTGCATTAAATACCACCAAAATAACTAACTAAATAACTAACTAACTAACTAACTAAATAAATAAATAAATAAACAAATAAATAAATAAATAAATAAGGACATCATTGTTATTACATTATTTTAATCCAAAAATTCAAACTAGTCCACACATAATTTGTTCTTTTTGGGGGGCGGGGCGGAGTCTTATCTATATGAAACCTGTTTTGCTTTTTTATTTTTTTAAGGTACTTCAAATCAGAGGACAATATATCAAACGACTTGATATGCACTCAGATATTCCCAGTCCTCACTGATAAAAAGATATGAGGTCCCAGGCATTGCTGCCCATAGATTGTTTATTCAGACCCCACAGGCTCAACTTCATGCAAAATGCTCCTATGCTCCTAATCCAAGGGTTTCTTGGAGTTTCCAAAGATGTTCTGAATGTGTTTTGTGTCTAGTGTGCCAGGCCAGCTCACAGTCTTCGACCTTTTGACCAGATTTCTGAGGTTAGGACACTGTGGTATATCATTCTTGTGACTCTGCTCCCAGCAGGGTCCATATGGAGGCTTCATGCTGCCCAGCCCGAATGGTGGCCTCTGCCCTCATGTGATTCCTCACTGGGAGCTCCACGTGGAAGCCTCTGGCGATAGAACAGCTATCATTCTCACTGGTTACACCTTGGTAACTTGGTAGACAGGCCCAAAGTAGCTTGTTTATTTCAGGGATCTTGGTGCTTTAATGTGTTTGCAATAAGAGAGGGAGTACACTCTTTCCAGATGTGTGGCTCAGAGGTAGACCTCTCACCCAGCTGAGCAAGGCAAGAGGTTCAATCCCTATTGCTGAGGGGAGAAATGTAGTAAGAGGTTTCTGGCCAGACTTTCGGGCCTAGCTCAAGGTTTAGACCCACAGACACACAGACACACAGAGACACGCAGATGCTTACAATAGTTTTAGGCTATATTTTAGACTATATGCCTAAGGCCCAGGCATATAACTTGCTAACTCTTTACCCTTAATCTAACCCATGACTCTTATCCTGTTCGGCCATGCAGCTCGGTACCTTTTCTCAGAGCAGCATAGTTGTCCTTCTGCTTCCTCTGGCTTCTTTCTGGCATTCTACTCTGTTCTTCCTGTTCCCAGAGTCTTCTTAGTCTGGTAGCCCCACCCACACTTCCTGTCTGCCTTTGGCCAATCAGCGCTTTTTATTAAACTCATAGGCAGGGACAATTATTTACAATGGAACAATATAATCCCCTACAAAGAAAAGCAACCGAAGCACTGTCTTTCCTTTCCTGAAACCTAGAATTAGCTGTACAACCCTGCATATCCCCTGTCCCACCCTATTTTTTCCTACAACCCACCTCCTCAAGCACCACATTCTTAGAATGTCTACTGCCCACCAAGAACAAAGATTTGGTCCCTACCTCAAGTTCAAGTATCAGACACTCCTAAGGAGGCTCCTCAGTGTTACCACAGACTCCTGGCCAGGGCTAGCCCACAGTCTGCCAGATGCCCAGATGTGTATGGCCACCAGGGACAGTAAGGTATGTCGCTCGCTCAGCCTGTGCTTCTCTGTAAAGACTTGCCATTAGTAATATTAATCAGTGGTTTTTATCTTAATTTCCTCTGGCCTCCAGATCAAATTGCTAATTTTTTTTCACATGTAATTGAAGTTGATGCAAGTCCAGAAAAGCAATTATGCTTTTATTTTTACCACCTTGAAAACATTTTTTGAAAAAAAAATCATAGAAATTACAAACACACCAGGCAGTTTTAAACAATGGGAAGTAGACTTGTGAGCAACAGATTTATATAAAAATGAATTCTCTCTTTCAGGATGCCAGGATCTTAGCTCATACGTTTGAGGCTTTTTAAATGTTATTTTAATGACAAAGAGATCTTTAACACACAAAATCAACTCTCAATTCACTGCAAGCATTTGAAATAAACAAATGATTTGGTTTATTTGATCTGGCACTCTAAAAATTGCCATGGAATCAATAGTAATTTGACCTATGAGTGGCAGGGTCGGCATGTTCCAGGCTTTTGATTTTGAGAACTGTCATGACTATAAAGCCCCATCCACAGCTCATGTGAGTTGCAGAGCAGAAAGGATTTCGAGTAGAGAGTTCTTTGCTCTGCAAGTCTTCATATGACGCTCCCTGTGAGCAGCTTTAGTGAGCTCCTTGGGGGTCTTTCTTCATTACTCGGAGTTTCTTCTCACCGTTAGACTGTTGTCTTTGATCTCTGACTGTCTTCTTTGATCTGAAGTATTCTAATTTTCAGACTGTTGTCTTTGATCTGTGACTGTCTCCTTTGATCTATAGTACCCTAATCTTCATTCTCCTGGACTTCCACTCTTAGGAAAAGGTTAGTGGTCATCTGTTCAATGACAATACTTCCAATAACATTATAATAGTAAAGTCAGACAGTTTTCATGTCAAACGTTGTATTAATTCATTGACCTAACTAGATCAGCATTACTCACGAGAACTGTAAAACAGAAATCCTGTTATCCCATTTTACTGGGCAGTAACACTTTAAGGAACAGAAAACCTTGGTATAAATGGCTTGATGGGAAATAAGGAGAGGGAGGGAAGGAAAAAGGAGGGGGAGAAGAGGAAGAGGCAGAAGAGGAACAACTTCTTGCTGGCACCTGGAAGGGTCATGGGAGGATCAGACTTCCCATTGACTTACCCCGGGCCTCAGTGGTGGCCCTGGGAGCTGTGGCTATGCATCCCTCTGATGTATTGCTTTGCTTTTATGTCCCACAGCACTCACATCACGATGAATACCAATTACACAAAGTCCATATCTGTTTTCAATCCACCCCTGGCAATCTGTCTGTCTCTGAACTGACAGGTCATCGTTGCAGTAGATACTGTATATCAGTTGTCTGCTGAGATCATGAAAAGGACGTGGGAATGGACCACAGCAGAACCACATGAATGGGGAGTTAGGAAGGAGCAGATCCCAGAAAATGGGGCAGGCGAGATGAACATGGGCTACATGGAAGCCTCAAGTGCCCACCATGTTATTTTTTGTTCATGAACAACTGACTAGAATTAAACCCTGGCCATTTCACCCTAAAGCTACCTCTGCTTTGAATCCCAGCTCCACTTAACTTTGGTTGAATTTGCATTTTTCTGAGCACTGGTTTCTTCTTGAGAAATGAAGATATTCAGACAATGACATAACACCACAGCCTAGTTTGCTCTTAATAAATATTAGCTAAGATGGTGATGGTAATAATTATGACAACCTACCTATATTTGAGTGTCAGGAGATTCACTGTTTCTTGTGAAAACACACATCTTACTGGAGTATCTGGTTCTTATGATGAATTGCATGTTCTTTCCCTGTGGTCTTTCACTTTGGGCTAAATCTGGCTAAAGCCTTCCTCTTGGGCCTCTTTGCTATGATGCGCTTTTAAAGATGGAGCATCATTTCTCATGGCTCCACATGTCTGTACCTTAGTTTTCCTCTCCGGTCATAACAAGCAGGTTCCTTCTAGTTCGTAGACTCGGCCAAAGATGACTTAATTTTGAGTCACTTTGTAAGATGCACTCTGGTCCCTTCCTTGTGACCCCTTGAAATCTCCCAGTTTTCTTCTCAGCTCTATGCAGTGTGTGGCTCAAGCTGATCGTAATGCTCTAAGCTGTCCCCATAAGGACTAAATGGATCTCTCTGCTTAGAAGCTTAATGTAACTTTAAAATAAAGTTGTTTCTTTTAGAAGACCGGCTGTATAGTCACATCTTTATATCTACTGATCTCATCTTCTATTACATCTTCAAAGGTTTTCTTCGTTAAACACACACACAAAAATTATTTTAGTATATCCAATAATTTCTTGTGTGTTTCAGGTTTTAAGTCAATCTTTTAGGCTTCACATTGTAACTTACATTTTTAACTATTTACTCCCCTCCCTTCCCACATGGGATTCAGCTTGAAGCTTTTCCAGAGCAAGACTTATAAAATACGTTTTCTTCATCTCAATGTGTGTGCAGTTCTTCCAAGGCCTTTGTCAAATATAAATTTTTTTGGGTAGTAAACGCCAAGAAATTGTCTTTTTCTTCAAAATGCCAATTCAAAAGTTGGCCATATGAGGTCCAGGGCCTTTGTGTGCCAGTGCTGTGCCCTTAGACAGTCCATTGATTATAGTTTTCAAAATTGCATTATATATTGCAAATCAAATTTCTCATGTATGTTTATAATTCAATTTGAGAAACTATATGAAATGGAATTGTATATTTACCCCTAAAGGAAAATATTTGAATAATTCTAAGCCAATATTTGCAATTTTTCCTTATTACTGGGTACATATGCAATGTTTAATTAAATCTAAGTGCAAAATTCATCTTATTCAGGTTGTTTAGTTTCCACTTATCTGTTTTATTTCTTATGACTTCTCAAAATGAGAAGAAAAAATTTTTAAAAGTCCTCTTTTGGAAGAATTAAAACTTCAGAGTGTTCGCTGATTAGGCATAGGATGAGCAAACGTGAATACCAACAGATCAGTTACACTGGTGTCTTTAACTTGGCCATCAGAAAACCCTGCTCCAGTTACCTTTGTTGGAAAAAATTAATAAAATGGATAGATCATTAGAATCTCACCTTAATTTTCCAGAAAATTGAAAAAGAAGTATACATTTCATCTAATTCTGCAAGTCTGGTATATCCACAAACCTACAGCAGCCAAGAGCATTATCAGAAAGAACACACATTCATCTTAGTCACAGACATAGATGTATACATCACGAATAAACACATTAGGAAAATGACTTTAGCAATGCTCAGGGGAAACTATATAACATTTATTGAGTGCAGACTTGATCTCGGGCCCTCACCTGTTGACCCTCTTGTACTTTATGAGGGAGGAACTGTTGCCATCCCATTTAAAAAATGCATAATGACTTGGTTGGATTTATTCCAGAAATACAAAATAGTTTCCTGTTTGAATTACCCCATAGTAAGAAACTGGCTGGGGAGGGTATCATGCTATCAGTATGAGTACTTTATAACATTAAAAGCAAATAAAACTAGGAAACTCTGAGGACTTCCTTAACTTGATAAGGAAGATATTTATATATTTGTTGGTGGATGAGTAGAAGTATATAACTTTAAGACCAGGAAAGAGACAGAGATGTATCATTTCTATTTACCGTGGCACTGGAAAGCATAGCCTAGACCCCAAAGTAAATTATAATATTCATTACATAGTCATAAGTGAATGCAAAATATTATATATAATATGGTCTGTACAACATCTAGAGAATCATACGTAAAACTTTTGAGAATAAAAGTACAAATCACTTTGAAAGTAGTCAAATAAAGCCTAGACATATGGGATATTATTTCATCTTCATGGATGAGAGATGTTGGTGTAGCAAAGACATAATTTTCAATACATTTAGTGAAATTTTAATAAAACACCAGTGGAAACTTTGATAGGAGGTGACAATATGATTTTAAAACTTCCAAGTCAGATAAAATGAGTCTGAAAGCTCAAGTGATTCTTCCGAAGGAGACATGACTATGAAGTCATCGGAATTACTGCGGCACACACACAGTGCTGCACAAAGAGAAAAGTAGTTCAATAAGCTAAAGCGAGCGAAACCCAGACTAGGCAGCATGGGAGCCAAGGATGGGGTGGGGGTCTCCGCAACAGAGAAGACTGTTTAGTACGTGACCCTGAAACATTATCCACATCAAAACATATGTAAATTAATTTCAGACAGAATAAAGACCTAAATGTAAAATATGAAACTCTAGTACTATTCATTAGTAAATCTCTCTCTCTCTCTCAAAGAATATCTACAAAAATGAACCTAGACTAAATTACAATAAAGAAAAAACAGTTAACACAAGGCCCTTTGATTACAATCTAAGGCAAGTATGTCATAGGATGATGAATTTATTTTCTGCCTCAGTTACACATGGTGTAATTTTATAGTTTGCAACATCAGAATCTTGTCCTGAATGGTTCTCCAGACTTATTCTGTGCCATATGAAGGCATACCATGCTGCTTGTCCAGTAACAGAAAACAGAAGCAGTCCCAGTGCCCAGAGCAGTGTGAGTTACCAGAACTTCCCCCATAAAGTGATAGTGTATTCTAGAAGGCCTATGCAGCAAGAGAGACTTGGATGGCATGTGCTTATTTGTGGGTCCCTGGGGAAGCCTTTGCAAATACTGACTGTAACAGTGCACTGTGACTGTCCCTGCTCTTAAATCTGCATGTGATGCTGTTCTTCCCTCTCTGAACCAGGGGTTAGGACAGATATTTCCATCCACAGACTTCTTACCAGTCCTCTTCTACAAGCCACAGGATGACCTCAAATGATTTGAAACTTAAGTAGAAAGTCTTTGAGAAAATAAATGTTGTCTCAGCAAGAGACCAGATTCCTTTTGGACTTGCTGGCAACAGCCTGGAAAAGACTGTCCAGTTAATTATGATAAATTTACCTCATTTTTCTCCCTACTTGAGACAGAAATCCAAACCACTAAATGGTGAGCTGTCTCGAAAAAAAAATGGAGAGAGAAAATTGACTTCCCAAGTGTGATTTTCTGTGCCACATATGGCCAATGAAGCTTGACTACATAAAACACCTATACTGCACACAACACTCAGCACACTGGTCATTGTGAATCTTCTTCCTGTCACCACGCCAGCCTCCCATCATCTATAAATGAGTATTGGCAGTGCACCAGGCCCATATTAAATATTTTGAATGCAGAATCATAATTTCTAGAGAGAGGGGGATGCTCAGCCATTGAAAAGTTCATGACAGGACCTGGAGAGATGGCTCAGTGGTTAAGAGTGCTTGCTGTAGGTGGGCAGTGGTACACTCCTTTAATTCCAGCACTCAGGAACCAGAGGCAGGCAGATCTCTGTGAGTTAGAGGCCAGCCTGGTCTACACAGTAATTTCCAGGACAGTTAAGGCAACACAAAGAAACCCTGTCTTGGAGAGAGGGGAGGAAGGAAGGAGAGAGGGAGAAGGGAGAGAGAGAGAGAGAGAGAGAGAGAGAGAGAGAGAGAGAGAGAGAGAGAGAGAGAGAGAGAGAGAGAGTGCTTGTTGTATAACCACAAGGACCTGATTTTGGATCCCTGCACCCTTTTAACAAGTCAACCGTGGTCTTTACACACTTGTAACCTCAGCAGTGTGCGACACAGAGATAGAAGAGGCTTAATGGCTGCCAGCCTAGCAGGATAAATTATTAAGTGTGAGAGACAATCCTTATTAAAGGAGAAAGACAGGGTAATAAAAGAGAATACCCAATGCCTTCCTCTAGCCTCTATACACACACACACACACACACACACACACACACACACACACACACGCACACACACACGCGCGCACACACACACACGCACACACACACACACACACACGCACACACACACACCCCACTCACACATGAGAAACCATTGACATAATTATTGCTAAAGAAAAGGTCCTTACCTTACACCCTGTTAGAAATTTGCTAGCCCTACTTCCCACAAGTAGTAACATTAACCATATAGATATGGCTATATTGTTGCACATATGTTTTCATCTTAGTGACCAAGTCATCTTATAAAATTACTCTTGTCTTAGATTATAATTTGAGGGTATGTACTCAGTATTTCCGTATTATTATACTTTTGTAGATTTTCTTTGTCTGAATAAGATATTACTAATTTTACATTATTACGTTTAAAATCAGCAGACTGATTTTCACTATGGAAAGAGTAAAGTTTCATCCTTTAAATTGAAGTTCTATTACAAATATACAACCTGAATGTTTTCAGGAGTAATAAAGGACTAAGGATTAAAGAAGGATAAAGACGGTTAAAAGGCAATCCAATCATGGTCTGAGAAGTAAAGACTCCTCCCTTCAGTCCGAGCTGGTGCTAGTCGGATTGCACCTTCACTGTTTCACCAGCAGGTGTCGCTGTGAGGTAAAGGAAACCTGCACAGCCTGGCGGTCTCCATGCTGGTCTTAAAATATCAACCACAATGTGGGGAATCCTAAGGCTCATCACTTGGTTATAGTTTTGTTCCACTGTTTATTTATGCTTTCGCATATGAGAATAACATGGGGAAATATTTTAAAACATATCTTGTTTCAAAAGTGATTTGATGAGCCAGAAAACACTTTTAAGTATGATATCTGCTTAGTGTTTTTGTTTTGTTGTGTAATTTAAGATGTGTGAAGATAATCAGGAAGCTCATACTTGGTGGCACCAGGATTTTAACGCTGGGTTTCTGATCTGAAGCCCTTGCAAACTTTCATCTGTACTTCAGATTGATCAGGTTGCAAGGATCAATAATTTGATACCTTCATATTCATAGAACCTAAGCATAATACATATAAATCAATATGCACATTTGTTTAACTACGGCCTTTAAATTTAGGAATGCTGCTTCTGAACTGACCAAAAGACAATTCTAGAACTATTTGGTCCTGGCATATTTTTTAAATACAGAGCTTCCTAATATATAAATAAAATATAAATCAGTTATAAGATCTTATTTGTCAGTCTAATACCTATTAATGTGAAAGTCAATTAGATGTCAAGTTCTAACCTATGATATGAAATCCTATGAGATCTACTTAATCAAATGTTATAAATATAAAGTAATTAATGCCTAAAGGTTACTGCAGTAGGCAAGGAAAATCTCAACTATGCTTTGTTCATGGACACAAAATGTCACCCTACTAATTGTACATAAATCACACTACAGTGACCAACTGTCCAGTTTGTCCAGGGACATAGCAACTTTGATAAATCCAGAACAGGCCCAGGAAACACAGTCACCCTGCTTTATAGTAGTAATAATACTAAACACATAGACGGTATCATATATTAGAGACACACATTTTCATCCTAATGCCCTGAGTCACCTTGTACAATTGACAACACTCTCAATAACAACATGGTGAGTAAAAACATGTGCCACGGTACTTAACCAAGCCAGCATGCTGGTATTTTTTCAGGGATATATTGTCTCAGTTCCACAAATTCCTTATTTTTCCTTCTTGCTGATACCCTTACATTCTCAAATTCCTTAAGCACTGATATTTAGTTTTTTAGTTAGCTTACTGAGAATTTGTTTTTTAAAAAGAAGTTTCATTTGCACATAGCATTTTGAAGAAAATAAAGTACATTGTCTTTTAAAGTTGTTTTTATTTTTTCCTAGTTACTGGATCTGGATTAGATTGTGATAACTAACAGTGGATTTTCAAAGATAGAGGTAAAACTGAGATCAGAGAACAAAGTCCTCAGAAATGTCTACCCAGGCTGTTGCTACAGCAAATGAAACGTCTGTGCTTATGACCCAATGATGTCTCTGTTCTCTTCTGTCTCTCCACTGCCCCTGATCACAGATAATTTGGTCACTGTTGACATCCCGTTACATACTCACTAACCAAATGATCTAGATATAAGATATTCATACTTACATCTAGGCCAGTTTTTACCATAATCGGCAAGGAAAACACCAGCTATGCTTTGTTCATGAACAAATGTCACTGTGCTAAGCATACATAAATGACTATTTGAATAACCAGTATCACATACAACTATTATTGTCACATGTGGGTTTTTACTTATCTTGGTCAAAATCTTCTGAGGTGTTTAAACAGATTTAATTTGTGTAGGCACATGCTATGATTGGGTCTCACATTTCTTCCAGATGAGAATCTACTCACAAAGAGAATAGCTAGACAGAGATTTATAGCATGGAGTCAATGTATCAGAAATGCTGAATTGTACGATTCTCAAGGATAGAAGACTGTCCTATGTATCAGCTCATAACTGCAAATAATTTTGTTACAGGCTCATAGGCCTAACTTTATAGATCACAAAACTGTAATGAAGCATGATTTCATGAGCATCATCCAAACTTACTAGATTCATGAAACTTTGTTTCTGAAAGACACTAGGTTCAAAGACACTATCTATCTTTTACTGAGAAGATCATGGCAAATGTCTAAGGAAGCTTAGCTTGATAGCTACAGATTTATCTCTGGCTCTATTTGTCACATTTCATGAGCTGAAATGTTCCATGATTCTTCAACTATATCTTTAGGATACATGCTGTGATTCCCTGGTATCTCTGTAGTAGCTTTAGAAGGTTCTAGAAGTCCTTGCATACAATCCTCAAGAGGAGATAACTTGGTGGGGGGGGGGGGTCTTACCAGGACTCCTGAATGTAAAGGGTTCACTGGCCTTTCCTTTGCAAGGAAGAAAATGAATAGACCTTGCTTCTTTTCCAGATGCATGGTTTTCTCCTCTGATAGACTTACCATGTGTGTCCAACAGGTGGCCTATAGACTATATACACCCCAGAAGATCTATGAATGTACAAAATCCCAACTTAAAAGGTTAGGAACTCTTCATTTTGCATTTTTTAATAACTCGATTATTCAGCTCTTCAGCATGATTTTGTAGATGACAGCTTATATAGCAATGTCCCGAGCATCTAGCCATCTCTTATATGCATCATGTCTACCTGGAGAAGTCAGATAATATGTGTCTGTATGTCTGTATTATGACAGGTAGAAAATTGTGCAAGCTCATAGACTCATTACATCATTTTTTCCACGTTCTATAGTTGAAGAAACTAAAGCCAGAAGAATGAATGCATTTAGCATATTTTAGAATCTGTGGGACCCCAAAGTTTATAGAAGCAGTAGTTTTGCTTCTGACAATATTAACTAGGATTGTCTTCATAGCAGTTACTGAAAACAGCTTGCTTAAGCTAGAGGAAAAATGATTTGCTTCAAAACAGCTCTTAAACTTAAATGAGAGGACCCCAGCTAGCTTTATAAAACATTTTATTTACAGTAGAGTTTTACAAAAATAAAATTAATACAAACCCATTTCACAATATAAGTTACACAACTATCTCTCTCCAACAGAACACTGGATTATAACACGTAAGTTCCAAGTGTGCTTGTTAATAAGTCACTCTGTGGTATAAATACAGTTTCTCAGCATCCCTTCTGTCTCAGGTACACCGGGAAGAGTAAACAACGGGCAACAGAGTTGCTTTATTATTCTTCCGGGATAAAAATGTCTCTGGCCAAAACAAAATTAACCAAAGTGACACAATTAATTGTCCTCCTGTTCAGAGTCCAGTCCGTTAGTTTTCTGAGCGTTTATCTGATGGAGGCAGACATTAGTCTGAAAGCACCACAGGCATAAGGCTTAGTAACAATGTCCTCAAGCCTTCTCCTAAGCCTTCCCTTCAACTGTTTATTCGGTATTTTGCCAAGATAAATGAAGATGACCTCAAGTCTCTCCTTCATTAGTCTCAAGTGTTCTTATTATGCACCAAGGTTTTTAAACTTTCCCAAGTGGCGTATCTTTAAAGCGTAAGTCTCCTTTGGCTTCCAGTAGAGTTTCACAACACTTAAGAAACATACTGAGCTCCTCCGTGTGGCTGAATTTCTGTAACTCCCCACCCGACAACGTTTCCCCTGATGTGGCAAGACTCAGCTCCTCCACTCTCCCTGAGCTCCTCCTTGCTGAGAACATGATCCCAGATATTGAAGCCTGTGATTCTCCCAGAAAATGCTAATGCTTCATCAAAACCCCCACCTACACAGCAACCATTTTTTTCTTGGCCAATCTGTAGGATCCCACCCTCAGGAACAGAGTGGCTTGTGGCCATTTCCACAGTGGTAGCCACCAGCTCCCCATTTACCCATAAGGACATGCTCCCCTGCTCTGAACTCCAGGTGCCACAGAGGTGGGTCCACCTTCCCAGGGGAACCACAGTGTCTGCAACCAGTTTATTCTCCTTTCCGCCCACCACAAACACCAGGGACTGGGAGCTGAGGTACAACTGGATCTCATAGGGGTTCCACTTTGTGCCATAAGAAAACAGGACGGTTTTGTTTAATACGTCTGTGGCTTTGATCCAAATGCAAGTACTAAAAGACTCAAGCTTCATTGGTCTCACAGGATGAACACTTCCAAAAATCTTCTTAGACCGCATGGGGAATAAAATTGCTGTTTCACAACCTGGAAGAGAGGTGGGGGGGGATTCTGATTCATTCAATTGTTTTGGTATTTTGGTATTCAGTTATGTTAACATAAGCATGTTAACTATGCTAGATAACTATATACAGTAGTATGTTATGACTCAAGGGCCTCCAGTTTGATTTCTACAGAGCAAGAATTAAAGTGAGGAAGAGTTACTTGGCTTATTTAGTGAAGCGGCCGAATAAAGGGGTTTGTAAACAGAAAGCAAGAGCCCTTTCAATCTGCTTTGCAGTTTTACTGATTTCTTTAAGTTAAAATGTTGAATCACAATGAACTAACTTCAGAGGAGTCTATTATTTCCAAGGATTTAAAATCTGTCCATTCCCTTCTTACCTTTGCCATGACCCCAAAATAACAAGCCCAATCGATGGACCTAGCTCATTCTAGATAATAATTATCAGCATGTCTTTTAGAATAGTGATGTTACCGAGGAATACATTTTCATGTACCATGTGATCTTGTATATTGGTAACTTTGCAGAGTTTATAGAAAACTACTCTGTTCTTTTACTAATAATATTTTGAAATAAGTCTTTATTAGCCTAAGCTGATCTCAAATTGGGCCTATAGCTAGCAATAACTTTGAACTTCTGAGTTTTTCGTCTCCACCTCAAAGGGACAGAACTTAGTGGTGCACCCCACAAAGGCCAGTTTGCAAACCACCCTTTGACAGGAAGCAAAGTATACAATGGTGACTAACGTTTATCAGATACTCATTATGCCTCAGATAGTGCACTAATCAATGTGTCCATCATCTTAATAACCCCTACTTGCTTTTAAAGTTCCATAATTCTCACTTTATAGGTGGGAAAACTGAGGCTAAAATAACTTACCTATGTTTCTATAGTTGATAAAATTTTAAAATCAGGTTTTAGTTTAGGTGATCTGTTTGCAGAGGCCAATATTATATTATATTATACAGCTTTTGATGAAGCTATAACCCCACCAGCCTGTAGTGTTGTCTACATATAAAGGGGGGCACTTTCTCCTTCAAGTATGTGAGTTACAAGTAAACAGCACTCAAATCTGGGTAGGCCAAGGATATATAAAACTTAGTCCCACCGCTGTAGAAAACCCTTTAAAAGGAAGGATTCTTCCAAAGGATTTTGCTAGATATTGTGTTTCTGCTGCGAACACTCAGAAGGCAGGGACTTTTGAACATGGATAAGGACACATGTGCTCCAACCTCTGCTGATCTCAAGGCTTCACCTGCAGCTAAGATGCTGAAGCCTTGACCAGATGGGTTCTGCTTCGTCATATATTTGAAAACACTGAAGAAGGCTGAATTTTCACTTTATAATAACCCAAAGGAGATGCCTGAGATGGCTGTGAATTCCCAAGCATTACAGACTAACTGGTGAATCGATAGAACTTGTGGGCATCACATGTCTTGTGAAGTAGTAAATTCCTGAAAATTCTTCTGAGCTAGCTCTGTCCAGAAAACATCAAACAAACACAGACTCTATCTTTTAGTAATAGTCAAAAAAAATTGAAATATAAGAAAATTACATAAGAGCAACCACAATAGTAATGCCCCCAAATAATAGCATCTCTTGAAAAGTCTAATCATGCATGAAAAAAAAATAAATGAAACATTTTTAAGGTGCAATTATTTCTCTAGCTACAACAATGAACTTAAGTAAGAGTTGTAGAAACAAATGATTATCATTTGTGTGCATCTGAAATCTCCTGACCTCTGGAAGTTTAAGTAAATCATTGTTTTATTTAGGCATCCACTACAATCTAATTATCTGCCTTCCTGTTTGAATAAGGCCAGAAATAGAGGGTTTCACGCCAAGGCTATCCTTGACTATGTCTGGGAGACCCACCATTCCTGTAGGTTGAGGCAGCTACTTGAGTTCATACAGTAAAGTAGTGTGTTGGCAGATTTTGTGGGATCCTTTTACAGAACAGCGATTGAGTCTCTTGGGACGTCTTTGAAATGTCAGAAACTCTCTCATGAAATGGCTTTTAACTAATAAGTCTTTGTAATTACATAATCAAAGACTAAGCAAAATGAAAACCACGTTCTTAGGAGGCAGACCACAGTATGATTAGGAACCCTCTGGGAGCCAAGTTGGCAGGTCGGAAAGAGAGGGCAAATCAAAGCTTGTATGGGAAAGTGTTCTGGGGTGTAGGATGCATCAGCGATTTAGAATTGGGAAATGTATACATCCTTCCTATAGCATAGATGAGGATACAAATTGGAGTGATTCTTCCTGGGGGAGAGGGGAAGTACATTATATATACATGACTTTACCAGTTTGCAAAACAAAGCATCCATGCCTATAAAATTGTCCTCCAGGCATGCTTTCAATTTGACTTTATAGGGTTTTTTTTGTTTGTTTTGTTTTTGTTTTTGTTTTTTCTCTGAAGACCTACTTAGGTTTAAGGCCGGAACCTCCAGTCCTCAAATATTTAGGAAGGACCAATTGTAGCATGGGATCTATAAAGGAACGGGTCATGCTCTGGAGTGACCTGCTTCCTTCCTCATTCAATAAACTATTGGGCATAGGAGCCAGGGTGATTGTCATTGTTTCTGAGACTCCTGAGAAGCACGGGGGATATTTTTCTACATAGGACACTAATTTTCTAGAATATTCTACAATAGTACATCACTGCCTCCTCAAAAATTTGACTTAAGAAGCATATTCCTGGGCTCCAGTGTTCTGTTTCTTCAACTTTAAAAGTGCACAGTCAGCTGGGAATTTTATGGAGTGTGGGCTTTGAGACATTGCATAGTCTGTAGAGTCCGGTTCTTCCGTGGTCTATACATAGAGTGGTCATCTACACCCCTGCCTCTGGTTCTTGACTTTACAGGACTTAACTCCAAAGCCCATACCCCTTGAACTTCACTGAGCAAATAAGGGCTGAGGAAACCCTGGTGGAATTCTGCTGACTCTGCAGGAGATTCAATTAGGCTCAAGTCAGTTCAGAAGCAGAGGGGGAGGAGTCGTCAGAGAGGCTGGGAAAGCTGCTCAAGTAAGCCCTGGCCCTGAAATAGTGTGGGAAACTAGAGCTCGCCTGAAGAGAACGTCCGGATAAAATTAGGAGATGTGGAAATCCCTAACGGAGGGACTCCGGGCAGCAAGGAGGGTCACAGTTAAACACCTGCCAATGGAGTTCCTGCAGTATCTGATCTGATCCAGTATCAGGAACTTCTGACGTCTACCTCCAGATTGATGGTTAAATAACCTTTCTTTTGATTGCTCGGGCCGGAAATACTTTTTAGAGGCAATGCATCTGCCTCGGATGGTGTGTCTGAGCTCTGCGAGCGTGCATATGTAAAATTCCGAGGCTCGGAGGGTCCCCACTAAAGCGTGCCTGGTGTGATGAAGTGCGGCGGGCTCTAGGGACAAAGGGTAGGCTCTGCCCACTGTGCTTACCTGCTGGCAGCCAGCGGCGGGCCGCCCAGCTCTGCACCGCGCTCAGGTCCGCACGAGTCCTCTGCAGTTCCTCCAGCACCGCACCCAGACCAGGCATTGTGGCCTGGGGCCGCCTCGCCTCCGCGTCCTCCAGGCGTGCCAGCCTGCGGCTCGCGTCGCGGCTCTCCTGCAGCAGCGGCTCCAGGGCCCGTGCCAGCCTGGCGTCTGCGGGGCCCTCGGCAGCACATGGCCTGGCCAGGCCGCCAGCCAGCCGGCTCAGCTCGGCCCGCAGCCGCTGCAGCTCGCCGCGGAGGACGTCGTCGGTGGCCTGCAGCAGCATGCCCTCCCGCATCTGCGAGTTCTCCAGCATGATGAACAGCTTGTCCCAATCCGAATGCTCTCGGCGGCAGTCGCATGGCGTGGCTAGAGCGCGGGACACACACAACGTTACCAGCCTGTCCTGCCCGGTGTTGCTTCCTAAGTGATCCCAAGTTTCAGCCTGTCCCCGGCAACCCTCCTTCAAGGGAGAGCACCGAAAACAGCGTGCGTGTAAACGTTATAAGAGTGACACAGTAACCATTCTTTACCCGGCAAGTTTAACCTAACTCTGGGGAATTGCCATTTATGCAGCTAAAAGCAGTTCAAGAGCAGTGATTTCATATTTTCTAACTAATTTGTGTGATGATGCCAAAATAATTTAAGACCTGTAGCTTTTTTTTTTCAGGTAGTCCTCACTTTTACAAAGCAAAATTCGATTTAAGCTTGCTTCACTGGCTACTTAGTATATGTATGTTATTTGCATCTCCAAAAAAAAGTGGGTTACATAGTTGGAGTGAGCTGAGAAAATTAAAATGAACTTACGGTCCTCGGTGGGATGAAGTCCATTGTCTATTTCGTTGTCCAAATTCACATACATGAGCTCATAGTCATCCGAGGTCTCAGCCAACACAGAGCAGAGAGCACAAAGCAGAATCGCAGGAAGACGCATTGCTGGAGAGACGAAGTTTACTCCGCAGCTGCAGGAGGGGAGGAAGAGAGGCTCTCCAGTGAACCGAATTTGAGCCCGGGAGAGATAGAGTGAGGCAGGAGCAAAACCCTTAATAAAGGCTCCAAAGCCTGAACCGGGATGAATGAGTAATGCGGGTGGCACAAACGAGGGAGTTCCCCTGGATTTGGGGGAGGGGGTTGGGTGGGAGGGCAAGGGAGCCGGAGAGATTGCACAATGTTAAACCACAAAAGTCCACACTGCCGGCAGATTAATTAGAGGAGGGTCAGAGGGGGAGGGGGAAGAGGAGGAAAGCAGAACATAGCTTGCTGTAACCTGAATTGGTAGCGCTATTGGGGGTGGGGAACACAGAGGTGCGGGGCAATGGATCACTTTGGCACTTAGTGTGCGTTTTCATTATTCCACAACCCCTTGTGTTATAGAAAACGTTTTCACTTTCCTTTTTGGAAACTTTCTCAAGTCCAAGTTCTAGAAAACGGTTCTGTGACTTCAAGATAACCTGACACGTTAGGTACTTCTGTGACTCTAGAAGTCAAGTCTATCCTAGCTTCCCTGTCTTTCTAGTCTTTACTCCTCTGGAGCTGCAACTAACACACACACACACACACACACACACACACACAAACACACACACACATGCACACACACACACACACACACACACACACAAACACACACACACACAAAACCAGGGGCCACTAATTTAAATTTAAAACAGAATCTTTGCCTCTGTGCTTTATAGGACACTTCCATCCACCCAATGCTAGACTCTGTGTGTGTGCATGCCTGTGCGTGCGTGCGTGCGTGCGTGCGTGCGTGCGTGCGTGTGTGTGTGTGTGTGTGTGTGTGTGTGTGTGTGTGTGTGTGTGTGTGTTAGAGAGAGAGCTGAAAATCCCACCTGGGCAGCACCTAGATAGGTGTTGATGTCATAAAGATAGTGATAAAACACTTAAAATATTCAGATGAACTCTAAATAAAGCAACAATATACAGTGGCCAAAGATCTAGAAGAAACAAAACCCAGAGGGTCAGCTCCTGAGCGGATACCAGTCCCCAGTCCCCAGAGGAGATGAGGGGAATGGTTATCGGTCACAGCCATCTAACTATGAGGGTGTGATGACCCTCAATTCAGGCCTCTCAGAAGGCTGCCTTTTGGATGTCCATAGGTAAACGCCTCTTTCTGCCCTCCATGAGGAATCATGCATGGTTTTCATGGTTTTCTCTGACTGAATACCATCAGATCCCTAAGAGTTTGTAAGTCAGAGCTTGCCTTCACACATCTGGAATGCACATGGGTATACCAACCACTACAGTAAAATTGAGTGCAAAATTAAACATATCTAGACATCTGAGGAAATAGTACATCATAAATAAGAGTCAACAGAAAGTCAAAAGGCATTAGGCCCCTGCTCAAGAGCTTCATTTATTTAAAATAGTAGCTAAAAATGAATATGTTTGGAACCATTTTTAAGCACCCTTCCCAAAAAATGCCAATACGAGACAATAAGGACAGTGTGGAAAGTTCAGTCAGGAAAGTGTTTCTCTCTTAAGGCTGTGAACCCAAGTTTGATTTAAAAACCTGTGTGGTGATGAAGGGTCCTAATGTCAATACTAGGGACTGGGCAAATTCAGGCCAATCAGAGTCCTTGTTTCAAAAATCATTGTGGAACAGCTGGATAAAAATGCATACTGCTCTTTCAAAGGACCAGGATTCAGCTGCCAGGACTCACATCAGTTAACTCATAGACATCTACTCCAGTTCCAGAGGATTCTATGTTCTTTGACCTCCTCAGGTACATGTGGTACACATAAACTTATGCTGGCCTACACAGAGACATAAAAATAAGCAAATCTTTAAAAAAAAAATGTGCAAGATAACTGTAATCCTGCCAAAGGTTGACTTCAAAGGCTTCCACACATGTACATGTACCTACACAAACATGGCACCCACAAAAGCATGCACACTCAAAAGACTGTTAAGCAAAAAGCTGAATATTTTAAAGAACTCTTAGTGATTCTCATAATTCTTAAAAGGTGAATTAAAATTCCTTTAAAATATCAGGAATGGATAAAGTGCAATCTGGGCAAAAGTAAATGAAGTGTTAATGAATTTAGAAGACAGATAAATATCTCAATAAAAAATATATAATGACTATGGATGGCAAAATCATGAAAGGATATGGCCTGCTACAGAAGTGTGTGTGTGTGCAATCAAGAAAATAAAAATGAAAACAAAGTGAGATACAATCTTACAGTCCATCAAACCAACAAAAGGCAAGGAGAGCTAACGTATGAAGGCCCAGCATCAGCAAGGAGATGAGCAACAGACCCTGGCACACTGCCAATGGGAGTGTGAGCTCTTACAAGCTTGATGCCAGGCATAATAATAGACCCCCGAAATGTCCATGTGCCAATCCTTATAACCTGTGAACATGCTCTATATCACTGTATTCCAGATAGAATTAGAGTTACTGTACAAAATAAGGAAACAACCCTAGGATATTTAGTTGACTCTGCAATCACAGGTTTCTTAAAAGCCAAAGAGGATATGCCAGTGAGGTAGGTCTTTGGATAAAAGCTCCTGCCATGCAGGCCTGATGACTTGAGTTCGGTCCATGGTGGAGGGAGAGAATCCGCACCTAATGTCCTCCAACCTCTATACACGTCACAGCACACACATGTGTATCACATGCGCACATATAATCAATAAAATATTTTAAAAGAAGGTGGAAAAGGGACACAGAAGACACAATCAGATGAAGAATGATGACAGCAGAAAGAAGCAAGATCACAGTCACTATGTTTTAGCTTTGAAGATGATGGGAGTGTCCACAGCCAGCAAATATGCGCCAGCCTCTAGAACAGTGGTTCTCAACCTGTGGGTCATGACCCTTTGGGGTCAAGTGGCCCTTTCACAGGAGCTTCATGATGTCATTAGAAGACACAGATGTTTACCTTATGACTCATAACAGTAGCAAAATTATAGTTATGAAGTAGCATGAAATAATTTTATGGTTAGGGGGTCACCATAACATCGTATTAAAGGGCCACAGCATTAGGAAGGTGAAGAACCATTGAGCTAGAAGCTAGAAGAGCCGAAGAAATGGTTCTGAAGACCCTGAAAGGACTATGCCATTCATGTCAGGCTGTGAGAACTGAAGAAAACAAATCTGAGTAATTTCAGGCCTTTTCCTGATGATTTCTTTGGGAAGCTATAAAAAAAATGATGTCTTTCAGCCACAAAAAAATGTTCACAAGTTGGTGCCCCTGGATAGAAGAGCAAGCAGAAAGAGGCCGACCTGAATGAAAACCAGAATAATATTAATTGGAACAAAATAGTTTGCCATAGGCTCTGTACAAGATGAACCCACGCATGTAAAATTAAAAAGCAGGCAAACAGCTGTAAGATATTTACTGATGCACACATGTAAATAAGGTATAAAACATTCACAACAATGAGAAATGCTAATTTCAGGGTGGTGATTATCAGGAAGCATTTGTGACACAAGGTAGAGTTTTGGTAATGCTGGGTCATGGACATAACACTGTTCCTTTTATCATTACTTTGGCTTACTCATGGACTTGAAACCTTTAGTATTAAAAAAATATAAAATTTATGAATGGAATGTTTATCTACAGATATCTACATCCAGATTTCTTCATCAGTTTCTAACTAAAAATGAAAACGAACAGATTATTTTACACTCATTTTTGTGTTTATTTTATTAAAATAGAAGTCAGTTGAGAATGACTAATCTAGGGGGTTTCCCCTCCAAAGCTCCCAGGGCCTCTGTTGGAAAAGGTGCTAAAAAGTCATACAGCAGTTTATGCCCCAGATTGTAGTAGCACAGTCCTAGTCAGTGTGACTTTTCCCATCAGCTGACCAGCGTGCATCCATAGCTGAGTTCTATGACCTAATGTGTCCTGCATCAATTATGTATTAAATTGGAATTTCCTGGACTTAAGGAGAAGCTCTTTATAAACATTAATAAGCAGAGCCCAAACACAATTGTTTGTTATTAGATTGTTGAAAATAGTGATTGGAATAATTTCTTTATTTAAAAATTATTTTACTATTTCATGTATACAGGAGTTCTGTCTGCAAGCACATAACAGATGCCTGTGGAACCAGAAGAGGGTGTTGGTGCCTTTGTAACTGGGGTTACAGACGGTTGTTAGCAACCCTGTAGGTGCAGGATTCCAAGTCTAGTCTGGAAGAGCTTCCAGTGCTCTTCAATGCTGAGCCGTCTCTTTAGCCCAGGAAAACTTCTCTATTTCCTAGTTTTTAGTTTCAGTTTGCAATGAGGTCATACTATGTAGCCCAAACTTGTCTTGAACTCCTTGTATAGGTCAGAATGGGCTCAAACTTGTGGTCATCCTCCTGTCTCAGTTTCCCAAGTAGTGAGGTTGCAGGTGTGCACCACCAAACCTGGCTCTTACAAATTCTTTAAAATATTAAAAGTATTTCCAAAGTCTTTTATTCTGAAGACAAATTGCTAAGATATCTTTGAAACTAATTCTATAAAAAAGCAATTCTCGATTTTTTATGCAAATACATTATCCATTTTAATTGAATACAAATGCTGATGTTCTAGAAATCGAATCTTTCTTTCCATGATGTTCATAATTAAAGGTCCTTGGTATGTTAGCAAGTCAACCACCAATTAATTTCATATGTGTGGTTTCTGCCTGTTTGACTCCTTCTGTGTTTTTTGTGAATAAAACTAACTTTAAAGTATTAGTAAACTACAAATTGGGGTGGGGTAAGTGTGGCCATTTGAAGATTGCTTGCCTGGCCTGTGTAAAGTTCAACACCTGCACACTACCACAACAAAACTGTAAATAGAATCAAAAAATGTTCTTCAAGAAACCAAATCCTCTGAGATCCTTAAATAAGCAATAAGTGCTTGACAGCATTTGAGGGAGGGAGGGCGGAATCCATAACATCAAGTGATAAGCAGCTGTTTCCCACGTGTTGTAGTTAAGACTCTATAGCTTACAAATATTTTTTCTTCGGGTTTTGCCATTTTAAATCCAGTTGTCACACATGTCTTTGAGGCAAATTATGTGTGACAAACAAGCTGAGTATAAATTCCCCCTCGAAATAGTACAAAAATTGAGGATTTAGATTAGCATTGCTACCTTTTAAATTATTCATAAAAATAAGGCACAGGTTCCATATGTCCATTGTCTAAACCAGGCCTTCCACCCTGAGGAATGTGAGCACATTCCTTTGCACATTTTTTTGGTTTAGCTTCGTTTAGGTTCATGACTCTAACACTACTCACTCCTCATTTCAATAGCATCCAAGGGTTGCTTCTCCTCAGGAATTCTTTATCGGAATTGTCTCCTTAGGGTGTGGTCTGGTTACTGTCAAGTGTGCCTCTAACCCCCACGGACGGAGCATTACTCAGGAAAAATTTTCATTAAATAATAATGCTGGTTGTATCATAAAATACCCGCCCCTCCCCTTGTGAAATCAGTTAAAATTGTGCTTTGATGACTAATATTTTTCAGGATGAGCTGTTCTGTTAATTTTAACAGAACATTGGGCTATTGGATGTACTGCTTTAGTGCAGGATAATTACATTGACAATGATGTTACTTCTATTGCTTTGAGGTCTACTGCCTTTTTTGTCCCCCCAATAGGAAATGCCATGCTGTTGAGAGTGTTACCTGCTGTGTATGAAAAGCAGCCTCAACCAATCAACAGACACCTGACAGAACTCCTGGCCTTGATGTCTCAATTGGAGCAGACAGAACAGTACCATCTACTGCGGCTTTTGCATGTAGCAGCAAAGACAAAAAATGTGGAGGTAAAACTCTACCGCATCTGCTTGTTATACACAGTATATGATACACACACACACTCATGGCCCACACAGTGAGACCTACATCTGCGTAATTTGAGCAGGATTTCCCTGCACATACGAACATGAGCAAAAGCATCTTACCTGTTTATAATACATTTGTACAAGAGGTGTGGGGTGGAAGGGAGGTTCATACCACTAGGAAGGTTGTCCTATGTCCTAGAGACTCAGAAAAGCCAGAGGCTCCAATATGGTTTATATTAAAAAAAAAAAAATGCTAGAAACTGAAGGGCAGATGGTCTAAGCTACAGTCTGAAGATAGACAAATACCAATACTCTAGTACAAACATCACAGGATGTGAATCCCCTCTTCCTTTCCTGTCTTCCTTTGTTTAGGTTTTCATCAGGATGGCCGAGGCCTGCCCATAATGAAATGAAAATCTCCTTTACCCAGTCTACCCACTCTGTCAAATATTATTCTCACCCAAAAACACTTTCACAGACACCCTGAGATGTTTAACAAGCATCTGGGCATCCTGTGATCCAGCCAAATGGTCACAAAATTAACCATCAAAGTTGCGCTGATAAAAGGCAATAAGCACGGCTCTGTGGCCACTGCAGGGTAACTTCATTGTAGTGAATTTATGATGTTACACTGTAAATAATTGTCCCGCCTACGAGTTTAATAAAAAGCGCTGATTGGCCAAAGGCAGACAGGAAGTGTAGGCCTGGCTACCAGACTAAGAAAACTCTGAGAACAGGAAGAACAGAGCAGAAACACTGAGACTCCAGAGTTGCAAGACAAACCAGAACATGCGGAGGACAACTATGCTGCACTGAGAAAAGGTACTGAGCCACATGGCTGAACAGGATAAGAGTCATGGGTTAGATTAAGGGTAAAGAGTTAGCAAGTTATATGCCTGGGCCTTAGGCTGATCAGCCTGAAAAAGACATCTGTGTGTCTCTGCAGGTCTGCAGGTCTAAACCCTGAGGCTAGGCCTGAAAGTCCAGGACAGAAACCTCCTACTACACTTCATTGCAGCTTAATAATGTGCACACACAGGTTTAAGAATCTGTATTCTCACAGCAGGGCAACTGAGAGAAAGGTTTACACATGAGTAGATTCCTGAGTAAATGTGCCTAGAGTGGGAGCAAAAGGTCACTTTCTAGATAGCAAATCAGCTGTCATTCTTTATATCCAAGTAGCATACTGACAATTAGGGTCCTCATAATTAACAAACCCCAGTGGTTTCCATAGTGAAAGGAATTTATAGGTAATGTGATAGTAAACATATAAACAACAACAAAGGTTACATGAGACTTGCTCTAAAAGATCAAATAATGAGAATGAAATATCTCACTCTTTCTCTCCATTTCTCAGAAATTGTATACTGTGGGGAGGAGGTAGCTGATGTAGATTTCAGAGGGTTATACATTCTGCCCTGGAGGAAAACGGCAAATTGAGGTGCACTCTCATGGAAGTAAGCACCCAGCTAGAGCCTTAAAAATGCAGTCTGTGCCACGGGAAACAGAGAGGCAATGGACCTCCAGGCAAAGAGGCAGAGTTAGGAGTTACTAACCACGGAGTATAGCCTTCACATGATGGCCTAGGACAGAGACCAGGAAGCTGGTCCTTACCTCAGCTGCACCCTCAGAAACCTGTGTTCAGTAGACCAGGCATAGGCATAGGCATAGGCTGAACTTAAGGGGTCACTAAGAACAAGGTCAGTGGCTTGGCAGATGACTGGGAGCCGGCTGATGCCTGTGCGCATTTCACTTTGTATTTTGGATAGTAATGATAACAATAGTATGTTATCATCAAGACCTTATTATTACTACTAGAACTTGTCGATTATTATTATTATTGCATGTCAGCCTCATCTAGTTTGCTATAAACACCTTAAAGACCACAGGACATGTCTACATATTCACAGCGAGTCCCTAACTTCATGCCGGGCAGACAGTAGTGGTAAGAGAAAACTCAGCAGGTAAAATGCGTGCTGAATAAGCATGGAGACCTGAGTGTAGTCTCCAGCATCCATATAAAAAGTCAAGAATAGTAGTATATTCTTGCAATGCCAGAGCTTGTCCTAGAGAGATTAAAGTCAATGCAAAGAGATCCAAGAGTGAGGGTGATGCCATATGTGGCCTTCACAGATTTCTGTCAGAACATCACAGCTGCTGTGAGGCTCAGGAAAGGGCTTATGACTCCAGATAGTTAGTTCTCATCTTGTCTTAGCCTCAAAACTTCAAAACCCCTCGTCCCTGTGGCCTGCTGGTGGATAGTCCCTCATGGATAGTGGGTATTCACACATGCTGTGTTTTCCTTCTAGAAGGTTCTTATCTCACAATTCTGACCCCCTTGGCTAACTATTCCTGTCCTCTAGACAGCTGCTAAAAATGTCAAAACTTTATCAGAATCCCTTTTCCCCAGTTCCTGATCCCTATCTCCTCCAAAACACACTGAGAGAGGAAAGCTATCTTCCCTTGGTACCACCATGCTTAATGTTGGTCACAGCCAACAAAAGGATCCCATGGCTGGCTTAGCAGCTGGTATACAGTATCCTTTCATGGATATTTCTCACATGGAGAAGTTAAAATTGGTGCCTAGACAACTTGCAGACAGCTTGACCATTTATGAATGGGGCTTTTCACATATAGTATCTCACATAATCCTATGCATTACTCTATAATGTGTTAATTTTCCTCCATCTTACTGTGATCAAAACAAATGCCCCGAGGAATTAACTTGATGTCACACACCTAGTGAAAAATAAGAAAGGTCCAAGGTTTTGAAGCCAGGCTGTCTGAGTTGTACCTTCTTCCTCTTTTGGTCTGGAGAAGGGTACAGAGGAAGATAGTTTCTTAGAGCTGGTACAAACAGCAAAAGATGCTGAGAGTGGGTGAGCTCATTTATACATGTAACAGCTGCTGGTAAGTGGTTTGTAGGTACTACGTTTCTTCCCACATAGCAAGATTTTTAAAATTTATAGATGGAAAAACCGAAATTTAGATCGCTCATAGTGATGTGGAGTGACTTGCAGAGATGACTTTTACACTGGTCTCATCCTGGTCGGTCCCTTAAGTTCCATCTCCTGCTCTAAATCACAGTCAAATTGCCCTCCCTAAAGTCACCACATACAGCAAATCTGAATTGAGACTGGTCTTGGTTTCACAACCTCATATATAAGGAAGCTGTAACTTAAATCTGATATGATTCCATCCAAGAAATATTTTTGACATGTTCTCTCTCTCTCTCTCTCTCTCTCTCTCTCTCTCTCTCTCTCTCTCTCTCTCTCTCTGTGTGTGTGTGTGTGTGTGTGTGTGTGTGTGTGTGTGTGCGCGCGCATGTGTGTGTATACATATACATATATACACAAACGGAGTTCCAGAGGATGCAACAGAATGTATAGAAAAGATGACAAGGGTGGAAGTGAATTGACTGAGAAACAGGCTTTGGATGAGGTAGTGGGTTCTGAGTGAAGATCCCAGAATGAAGAGTACAAGGCCTAGGAGGCACTTAGAGTGACTGAGTGGACTTCACTGCGCCTAGATTTTAACTTGTAAAAGTGATTGTGAGAGGGTACTGCCAAGCCCAGCTCTCACCCCTTCTCATTGTGTAAAAGTGGTCCCTCTATTTAGCCCTTCCTTTTTCTCTGTGATTCTCCCAGATCCTACAAACAGAATGCCTGCTTTGCCTCCTCTCATACGGTCCCTCTCTAGACAGTGTCCAGGGGTAGGATCATGGAGAGAAGATTTACAGAGATGCCTAGGAAGCCCCAGAAACTAGAAATGCAGTCTGCATTTCAACCTAATTCTGACATTTCCTTCCAGATAAAATAAGCAGATGGACTTGGAGAGGTGTGATTTTGCATTTCCGGCTTGCTATATGTAACCTGGAAGATATGATGGTTTGGATCTGAAATGTCCCCCCACATGTTCATATACTGGAACAGTTGGGAGGGGGAGACTGTTTCAGGATGTTGTAGATATAGGCCACTGCACATATTTATGGTCTTCTATGATGTGAACTCGCCCCCCCCCCCAACAGGGAACAAGCCTCCCAAACCATGCCTCACACACCATGATACTTGGAAATCCTCGAAACCATGAGCTAAGACATATCCTTCCTCGCTTAAGTTGCTTTTTTTGCTTTTTTTGTTTAAGAAAAGTAACTAAAATGGAGGTTATTAGTGATTTCTCTAATCAGTGAAGCTGTCCGTGGTGTTTCCTGGGTTTCTGTTTGATTTATAGGTTGGGTTTCTCTTGCTTGTCAAGCCCTGTGATTCTCACCACTTACCTTCTGTGACCAGTGAGAATATGACTCTCAGGAGTTTCACTGGTCAGTAGTGGACCTTGGAAAGAACTTTTCCTCAGACACAATATAATTCAGAAATTGTTTTCCTTGTTAGCCCTTCCCTCCCTGTAAAAGCTGCCCCACTGGATACTCCCATTCAAGGCTCTGTAGAGACAGACATTTCTCTACACAAAGCTGATAGTCCATGAAGTCATCTACACATCTGTAAGTTCTGAGATGCAGATGAAGGTCCAGGCACATCTTTATTCTTCATCATTGACACTGGGCATCATTCTTTACAGGACACTATTCTTCCCAGATAGAGAGGCAGTTCCTGGCTAGTAACTCATGGTCAGCATCCCCAGGGGAACCTCAGATTCATTTATAGGAAAAGTCTGTGTGGTCAGTTTTCCAAGTTTCCTTTATAAGAATAAAGTCAGTATTTTCTTGGCTGCCTTGGGACATCCTGCAGTCTAGCTAGCAAACAGGACATAATTTATTAATGTGTATGCATACATGTTATTGGCCCCAGGCATGGACTTCTGGCCCCAGGCATGCTAAGATGACTGACAGAGAATGGCAAGCAAAACTCCCCTCCTCAGCGTTCGGACCCAGAGGAACTGCTTTTGCGGTCCGGTCCTGAAAGGAGAGTCATTTCCTGGGTTTCACACAAAAGAGTAGAACATTCCTTTTCTCCTGCCAAATCTTACAACACCTAACACATCATCCACCAGGCCAGTTGCCAGGTCTACAATGCTCAGGGGTCACTTTGCAGAAATACTTGAAGTCATTTACACAACAGGAGAAGATGAATGATGGGATATGTGGACCACTGAGAGACAGTCTGGAGCTGACCCTGTTTTCCAGAACATCAGTGTGGAGGAAATAAGTAGTGAACAAAGAGAAGAGCAAACATGTTTGTAGATTCATAGAAATCAATGACGTCTTGATGTCAGCTAAGTTAACTAAAACAGAAATTTCTGCCTGAGGACAAATTTAAGTGGTACTAAACACACACACACACACACACACACACACACACACACACACACACACACATTTTGCCTTTATTCTATACACAGGTCTTAAGATGTCATTTACTATCAACCAAACAGAGCATAATTTTCCAATGACCCTATTCTTAAGATGCGCTTGGCTTTGGGGAGAGGTAGCCACAGAATTTCAACTCTGTGAAGAGGCCAACATTATGAACTGTTCTGAGGGATATGAAGAGAGAAGCCTAGTGTCCAGGAAGAACCGGAAGCTGAGGTTCTACCCTGGATGTTTGCTCTGGAGAGCTCTGTTCAAGCCCCTGCCCCCCCCCCCTAAACACACACACACACACCTCTTGCATTTTAATTTAAACACATCCAACTAAGAGTTTGTCTAGACACCATGAGCCTGCCTCTGGTGTTTCTGTGGGACAGCCTCATGTCAGCACAAGCTGTTCCAAGAGTATGACTGACTATGGGTGTTCTAAATCCTTTACTTATCTTACAAAAAAAAAAAAAAAAATTAGGACTCGGAGAGAAATGGGTTTATTTATAGTTCGAGCCAGAACAAAAAGAGAAAATTCTTAGTTTTCCCCATTTTCCTGTTGTACAATTTATAGAGAGGAAAGTGGAACAAAGTAGATTTAGCTGTGAGGTAAGGTGTCATAACTAAGGAAATTTTCCTGAGGGAAATCCCCTCATGGAAACGGGGCTTCAAGCTCTTCTTATTCTTGACATATTTTCTGGGGAAATTTTAATTTGTTAGGGTCTATGTTATGCTCTTAAGTGACCTCATATTCTTGAGAAGTGGCTTACATAAGCCAGAGAGAGCCACAGGAAGAACAAGGCAAGTGTAGAAAGAAAAGAGAGTGTGTGGGGCCATCGTGGGGTCACCTCTCCCTACTTCCTCTGCACAGGACAAAGATCACAAATGGGAAGCAAGTGTCACAGATAGTTATAAGGATCCTTTATCAGGTAGGAGGACTACAGAGTGCCGCTGAATATTTGGATGTGTGATGTGCAGGGCCCTCTTGGTACTCTGGCCCCAGGCCCTCTGACTATAGGGTGGGAAGAAGGGAAAGTCAAATGTAAAAGCAGTTGCTTCCTCTGTCAAACAGCTGAAGCAGTCAGTACCAAGAAGCCAGGCCATGGGAAAGAGTCAGAAGACAGACCCCTAGGTGAAAACCGTGCAAGGGTACAGCTTGGGCTTCTGCCTTGGGCCATGAGGGGGTCTTTAAAAGTCTCTAAGGGATCTTTATGTCATCAGATTGGGGTTTTAGGGCAAGATACTCTGAAGGCAGTGACAGAGCAAGCAGAAGAAGGCCATTGTGCAAGGGACAAGGCAGTGACAGCCATGTCAGCGTCCTCTCTGCCTGCCCTCTGTGCTGTCTCTCTGACTGCAACTGGTCTCAGCAGAGGTAGGACTTGCTCTGAGACATGAAGTCAACCCAATAAGGTGACACTGGAGGCATGGGCTCTGTTTATAGAAAATAAAATTCTCCTGCCAAGGGCATCACTTTGCCTTCAAAGTGTGGAGCAAAATTCTAAATATCTTTTTTTTTTCTATCACCATCATAATAAACTTGGTATAATAGAAATTCATGGTGAAATACTCAGCTTTTGTTTCATGTATAAAGTTGACATTGCTGTTTACGGTATTCAAGATGGCTCTACTTTCTGGGTCTTCTATGGAGGCATCTGTCCCTAAGGAGTTGGGAAGATCATTTGCCTGGTGGATGCCTGGGGTTTTTTCTCTCTCTCTTTCTCCTTTTTCCATTTCTTTGTTTTCACTTTTCCTTTTCTTCATGGAAGAACAGACAGATATAGCACAACCTGGTGAACTTGGGCTATGTGTCTGGGGTTTAAGTGAAAGCTCAAAATTGGCATGAGAAGAACCGTGTGTCACAGAGACTTCTTGTTCCAGGAACAGGACCTGAAAGGCAAGGGCTAGGAAACGGCATTTTCTGGAAGGGGCAGGAAATGTGTGAGAATTTTCCATTTTCAAAGGTCTCAGGTCAGGTATGTTTCCCTGACCCACAGCAGCTGGCTGACATTTTTGCTGTATGTGCCAGGGATATCTCTCGGTGTCTCCTGACAAGCGATCCCTCCCCAGTGCACAGGCAGCATTTATAGAACTGCACATGTGTGACCCGTGGAACTAGGCATGCTCCTTCCTACCAAAGCACTTAAATGACTATGAAGTTTAAATCTATATGTAGGATGATTTCAGTTATATCAAGACTATCCTTGGTTTGCCCCTGTTCAAATTCTATGTGTGGCTTTCTTCTCATATCTGTACCTATTGTGACTTTATTTCACAGAAAGTCACATTTTTTCTAGCAAGAATTATTTAATCCTTGCATTCATAAAGCAATGAGAATATGGTGGAAATCATTTTGCTTTAATAATTACACCTTATCAAGACAATTCTCAGGTAGAATTAGAGATTGGGAACAAGTGAGAGGCCTTCCTGATTTCTTGTCTCCATTATGAAGCATTTCTAAATGGAATTCACTTGACCCGGAGGCTTTAGTAAAAGGGTCTCTATCTCCCTGGCTGTCCTTCTGCTACAGCTCTGGTGGTAGGTGAAGAATGCAGCATTCCCCTAGCACATCAAAGCTTGGTTTTGGGCATCAGCAACCAGAGAACTTTGTGGGCTTCATTTTTCAATAGCAGAGCATGACTTTCAACGAAAGCAGACTCAGGTGTAGATGACTTTAGAATCCGGAGTCTGAGATTTACCATGAGATTAATAATCCCAGGATGTGTTGCCTGCTGATTTAATATGTAATCAGTTGCTGTCCATGGCCTGTAATCCTAGCCCTTGGGAGGCTGAGGCAGGAGGACTGTTTTAAATGAGTCCAGCTTATGTTACCTATGAGAATCACAATGAAGTTTTGTTTTGAAAGTGATTCTTGTTTGACTCCATCTGTCTTTGCCTTTTCTTTCCTCTTTCTTCCTCTCCTTCCCCTGCAGGTGGTTCAGAAATGTCTTCCTTTTTTGATCAGACATTTGAAAGATTCAACCTACAGTGACTTCATCCTAAACATCCTCATAGAAATAACAGGCTATGAGCCACTGGCTTTAAGCAGTTTCCTACCAATGCTGAAGGAGATTTGGGAGAGATTCCCTTACCTCACTGGACAAATGGCAAGGATCTTTGGCGCTGTTGGACATGTGGATGAAGTAAGTGTGGACTTTCCATTCCCTTCTACCCACTTCCTTTCTTCCCTTCTCCATGAGTTACGTAGAAACTTCTGAGAGTTTCTGTTGCTCTTTTGAAACTGTTGTATCACTGTGGCCTCTGGAGCAACGTAGCAAAGGTTTGTGAAAAGTTTCAGAACTGAGAATTTCATTGCTAGTGTGACCCTTGAGTAGAAGGAAGGTTAATATGGAAGATAATTTTTTTGAAATACTCAAGACCACTGTGTAATGCCTACAGCCCTTCTCATATTGTATGTTGCAGCTGTACTTAGCAGAGTTAGGTCTCAGAGACACCCATCCTGAGAGCCCATAGCTAGCACATCCAAGAGTGCTCTGAGTGCTGTGGGTGATGTTATTTGGGAGAGATAAATAAATGTTTGTGGATGCTTGAAAGTTCTAGTGTAAATATTTGCATGTGGGAGTCTTGCGAGAGCAGCTGGACACCATCAGGGATTGCGGGCCTTAAACAAGAAGAATGAGCTCATGTAGTAGTCCAGAGTTTAAAGACCGCACATGTGTAAGTACATACATGTGTACTCTGCTGACTTTACATAGGGGTTCAGAATTCTTATTCATCTATTAAAAATAAAAGTAAATATGTAATGAAGAAAGTTATCACTCAGCCAACTTATATACAACTGCCAATTAAATATAAAATTTCCCAATATTTTTAAAGACTCCCATAGTTATCTAAATTTAATGCCTTAATTCTGTAGAAGATAGAGTTAAAAGTCAAAGAGGGCCTGGAGAGATGGCTTAGTTACTAAGAACACAGGCTGTTCTTTCAGAAGACCCAGGTGAAATTCTCAGCACCTACACGGCGCTCACAAACCATCGATAATTCCAGGTCCAGGGGATCTGACACCTTCTTCTGACTGAATCTGCTGGGCTTGTGGTTCACTGAAAGCACCAAAAACCTATTAAAAATCTTACTATTCAAAATTTTACCATTTATTGGCTTTAAAGTTGGAATTTTAAGACATTCTAAAGCTCATGTGTCTTAGGAATAAGCAGCAAGTTAGTGCTAAATTTGAGTGAATTTTCTCTTCCCCATAAAGAAGATCATGTAGCACAGCACTGTCAAAGGCTAGAGCCAAGCAGCTGAGTTTATTTGCCTCTGCATTTCTACCCAAGCTCTTTCCAAAAAGAAACAAGGGGTTTCACTGAGGCACATGGAGAGTCAGCATGAGACTGACATCCAGTACAGCATCCTGGGCACTTGTGAGAGTATAATAGAGGGAGAGGCAAAAACTTTGCTCTAAACAGAACTCTACTGCTCTCTGTGTGGAGGACTCGGGGCATGGGAAACTGGGGGAATGTGGACATAAATGAGGCATGAGATAGTTGTGGGTGCTACTATAAGCCAGCCGTGTGACCCCTGTAAGCCTTTGAGTCACTCCCTTATCCTATATTTGATCTCACTTAAAAATTAACATAATTAGAATTTTTCTCCTTGACACCCAAGCAAACATTTCAGTTGTGTTCAGGAGTTCAGCATATTGAGGATTCAAATGATTATAAAAGCAGAAATGTCAAACCAAATTCTGGATCATGTTTCAAAGTTTGAGCTGAGCAGAGAGACTCTAGCAATAGCATCCACAAAGTATGTAGTCATCAGCCTGAAATGACCGTGGGGTAGAGTCGTGTTATTAATTGGCTCACGTCTCACCTTCTGTGTCTGCATGAAGCCAGGCATAAGCTTTACAGATGGCCGCTGGGAACCAGACTGGATGTGATTGTTAAGTCAGGGCCCATTTGGGTAGGCAAACTGTTTCAACAGCTTGGTAGAAGCATCACAATTTCCCCCTCTGTATTGACCAGAATGGGAAAGTCATATGCATACAATGAAGCGCAAAATCCTACAAAGCCTTTTTCCTCTACTCTGAAAAATTAACTCATAAATCTTTTTATGTCCAAATTAAAAGGGAGCCATGCTAAACTGCTTTGTCACATTTGGGCCATTGTGGGATGCCCTGTAATGACTGGTAGACCATTTCCAAGCATGTACTTGCACCTGAAGCACAATTACTGCATAGAGAGTTCAAATGGAAGGGCCCAGAGAATAGAGAAACATGCTTCTGGGGCAGCCTTACTCCCCCCAGTAAAGGCCATATCAGTTCTCCATCACTTGGGGGTTTACCATCCTCTTTTGGAATGCTCAGTTGAAATAAATATACAGTAATTTAGTAAACTCATCCTCACCATAGGAAAAAAATTATAAGGGTCTTTTTTTTTCCCCTTTCTCAATGAGGAGATTGAAATGAAGTGCCCCTTAACACCAGAAATAACTTCTTAATGGCTTTCAGGGTCCATCCCAAGCACACAGTGGGGCAGTTCATGAATGTACCTGGCATGTAACAAGAGGTTGATGAGTTTCAATGACAACAGAATAGCTGCAGCTCAATAGCCCCGCCCATGTGGAGAAGGCCAGCGAGGGGGCTTCTTCCCACTCTAATGCATCTGTTGTGAGGCTGCCTTCTTAACTCCCAAGGATACTGTGGCCCCACTTCTATTCTCTAGGCTCATCCACTATTTAGAAAAACTATCAAAGTATTTGTCTTGGCTCGGCCCACCTCAGCCTCCTACTTTTCTCTTGTCTCCTGCCTTTGTATACTTGGAACTGTAACACTTGAACACACCTTGCTCCAACACATCATCATCTGTTCTAGCTGGATAGTCTTACCCCCTCTCCTACCTTAGGTCAAATGCTTTTCCCCATGTGGATCCTTGCAAGCCTCCTTAGGAAAGTGAGTCAACACAGTCTATACTAGCGCAATGCTTAGGCTGCTCCTCCCATCTACTAGCCGTGCCAGGCCAGTTTCTCCTCAAGTGTCTGACATTTCAGAGATTATGAGTCACCTCCTATCCATCTGTTGCAGTTTCTTCTGTTGCTGTGATGAAACATTCTGATCAAAACAGCATTTTGTGGAGTTAAGGGTTTACTTAAGTGTAAGTCTTACTCTTCTGGGTCAAAGTTCATCATTAAGGAAAGTCAGGTCAGGAACTCTAGGCAGAAACTTACAGACAGGCATCAGGTAACAGTGCTGTTTGCTAACTCACTTCCTGGACGGCTTTCTGCTTTACAGGCTCATGCTCAGCTAGTGTCCAGCTCTCTAGGTATGGTGCCACCCACAATGGGCTGAGCCCTCCCTGCATCTATTGATGATGATTAAGGCAACCCAACCTGATAGGGACAATTACTCAATGGAGCACTTTTTAACAAAAATAGAAGAAGCGAGGCTGTGTCAAGATGACCGTGAATGCTAATAGAACAGCACCTGAATTCACTTGTGACCAAAAGAATGAGTGAGCACTCAGGAGTACTATTAACTAATAATTTGAATGCTGGATTCTTATTCGACAATTTTGTTTGATCACATCATTCTCTAATTCTTCTAGGGGATGTAGTTATTACAAAAGAGGAAAATAAACAAATCACAGTGTATTATACATATATAAGCAAACATATCAAAAAATTGATGAGGCCTGGGGCTAATTGCTCAGTGTTTATCGTGTACATGATGCACGTGGCCCTAGGTTCAATCTCTTGTACTATAGTGAATAGTAAATAAATGAATCAATTAAAACTGAAGAAGGATAAGATTTTATTAATGTGGAGAGATGGAAAACTTTAGAACCTACACAATTTATCCCTGGTTTTTAACTAGTGAAAAATGGCAAAGAGAGGACCAATATCCAGAAAATATGTGAGAGTCATGATTGTCTATGATACCAAAGGACCCTGCCTCCCTGGTAGGTGGTCTAAATGAAAGATAATTCTGAATTGATCATGAAAATAAATGGCCAAGAGTCCCAGGCTGAGAATTCTCAGAAGTGCAGCTGCAAGAGATCCACTCATCTCTGTAGAGCATGGGATGGTCAACAGCAAAGACATCTCATGAATGAGCTTGCTCACTGTGGGGTCATCTGCACAGTATCACACAGTGACCACGAGCATGGAATCTCATGCCATCCAGCCCCAGCTTCAATCCTCACTTACCAGCTATGTAGCCTTGGGCAAGTCAATGCAACTTTTCTTGGCTCATGTTTCTCATTTGCGAGTCAAGAATTAGTGATATTATTCACGTCATAAGTTTGTTGTGAGTTTAACGAACTGTGTATCAGTGTAATAAATAACCAGGACATGCTAGCACCTTCTGGTTTTCCCCATTGTTGTCTTACCCTTCTTCATTGCATTTGTTTGTAAACAAGCTAAAACTTGAGCCTAAGACTGAAATTAAAGAAGACAGCAACCATGTAAGTGGCTGGTTTTGTCATAGGTTCTAAAACACTAAATAGATGTGTATATGTGACAGAAGTCAAATTATAGGTAAAGAGAATTAGAACAAATTACCAGAGACACCTACAGGCATCATTAAAGACGGAGCACAGAGCCAATTACCTTTACCTTTTTGAACAAACTACCACTCTATGAGATATCTGCTGTATATTGATATTCATAATGATAAATGTCATTCCTGGGGAAAATAAGAGTAACAGAAATATAAGTGCATATTTCATGAGCTTTGCTTTTAGTTCTTAGGACACTAGAAACATACTGCTTTCTATAAATGGCAAGTGGTTCTAGCCCCCCACCTACATAATACACTCAGTATGTGTTGTATGAGGTTTCTGGCCCTGAAATTCCCGGCTAGTCTTTTGGCCTGGACTTGCCAGCTTACAGTCCCATAGTTCCATTGAAACACAGACACTGGCATTAATTGCACACTGATTGATCTGGGGCCCAGGCATATAACTTGCTAGCTCTTACTCTTAAACTAACCCATGATTCTTACTCTGTTCAGCCATGTGGCTCAGTAACTTTTCTCAAAGCAGCATAGTTGTCCTCTGCATCTGCTGGCTTATCTGGCAACTCTGTGGCATCTCTGCTCTGTTCTTCCTGTTCACAGAGTTTTCCTAGTCTGGTAGCCCCTTCCACACTTTCTGTCTGCCTTCGGCCAAACAGCATTTTTATTAAACCAGTGGGTGGGACAATTATTTACAATGGAACAACATAATCCCACTTCAAGTATGCTTATGGTAATTTTTATCTTTAAACTCTTACTGGTAAGATGTGAAGCAGGCTAAATTAAATCCAAAGTGGGGTGGCATTCTTGTCCTTGGAGGATAAAAACGGAATGTTCTTCCAGTTTCAGAAGTTATTTTTTTTCCATTCATTTCTTCATTGGAGTCTTGTTTATGCAAAGGGTCTCAGTACATTTGTAGTGTGTCAAGGTAATCATAGCTATCTGTCCTAACTAGTAATCATGGGACGGACTCCTTCAGGAACAACATGTTTTGTTTTGTTTTGTTTTGTTTTGTTTTGTTTTGTTTTGTTTTTTGAGAAGCCAGCTTGAATCTGTGAGTTTCTTCCACCTGTCTAAATCTCAGATCAGTGAGAAGTGTTTTCCTTTATCAGACACATCCTCATTAAAGCCTGGTCTCCTTAGAATGCTGATTCAACATGTGGCATGTGCTCCTCCACTGTATTTTGAGTCTATTCCAGACCTAGGAAGCAGCTGACCTATGTATAAAAACAAAGCTGAAGTGATCTCATAAAGGAAGGATGTCATGGTTACTTGTTTTTCCTTAGGTGCCTACCACCAGGCTGCACCTGCGAAGAGTCAAGGGGCATGCCCCCAAGTGCAGTCACTGCCATTGTGGGTGTTAGGTCCTGTGTCATCTGTCTTGTTTTTCTAACTGGCTTGAATATGCTGGCCAATCACCAGGATATGTTTATTACATCCTCTCTGGGCTCAGAGTCATGGACACTTTTCAGATAGAGAAATGATACCCATTCTGCTCAGGTTGCATTTCAGCGACATCCGGTGGCCCAACAGAAAGAGTTTCAGGAAAAGAATGACAGAGACAACTGAAAGCCAGATTAATGTCCTCATCCTGGCTGATGTAAAGCATCCTGCAGAGCAGAGGCTGCTGGTTAATGTACAACTTCCTTATGCAGATCAAGACTGAAGAATCTGAGGGGGCTAACTGTTCAAGTAGAGGAAGGAACTGCAGCCTGGAACCTCAGTTTCCTCAAGGAATAAACTTAAGAGTAGGCTTTTTAAATTTAGAAGTTAATTGTTGGTTGGTGCCAGCTGCCTGCTATCCAAACTACAAAACTGTCATCAGTTGAAGATATTTGTTGTTCTAAAGTCAAATAACTTTTCTTCCTTCCTTCCTTCTTCCTTTTCATTTTTTTCCTGGGCATTTAACCTAACTCTGTGAATGCCAGATGTGACGTCAGGGTCCTCTAGAGAAACAGAAATAATAGAATGTGTGTGTGATATATGTACACATATACATTTATATGTACATATATGTATATATATAAAGAGAGAATTATAGAACACACGCACACGCGCGCGCGCGCGCGCGCGCGCACACACACACACACACACACACACACACACACACACACACACTTATTACTGGCTGTGGTTCAACTATTCCAACAATGGCTGTCTTTTGATAGAAAGTCCAAGCATCCAGTAGTTGTTCAGTCCACAAGGCTGGATATCTCAGCTTATCTTCAGTTTTTTTCTGGAATTCCAAAAAAGCAGGCTGTAATGTTAGTGAAGGAATGGACTTGGCAGGTAAAAGTGAGGGTAAGCAGGCAAAGAGAAAGTGCTTCTTCCTGCCCTGTCTTTCATATAGGCTGCCACCAGAAGGTGTGGCTCAGATTTAAGGTGCATTTTTCCACCTCGAAAGATTTGGATTTAGGGTGGGTCTTCCCACTTCAACCAATTCAGTCAAGGAAAATCCCTCACAGGTGTGACTAGCCATTTGAGTTTAGTTAATTCTTGATGTATTCACGTTGACAACCAAGAATAGCCATCACCCTAAGTAAACATTCAACAATGCCCCTAGTCTCTGAACAAAATTATATTTATATTATGAAAAGAACTCAGGCTATTAATAATACTAAGTAAATTCCTAGAAGAGCCTAATATATATAATATATATAATATATATATTTAAGACTTTCAAATAAAAATTCTCTATCCATCCCTCCCCATCCAGAGGGGTGAGGCTGAACTGCTGACTGCACCAGCCTTGGTGCAGGTGATGGAAACCCAGAAAGAAGGGATACGCAATTCCTGCCCTAGGCAAGCTCATCGGGAAGAGGCCCAGAGAGATGTCAACAGAAATGTGGAATGTAATTGTGTGCTTTCTGTTGTGAAGTTTAAACCGAACAAGGAAAGACAGAAGTATCTCTACATGGGAGTTTGGGGACAGTGTTACTAATTTGCTTTGTAAGCTGACAAGGTTCTGGAGGAAGAACAGTGGGAAGAGTACCGTGTACGATAGCACCAGCTGCTGAAAGGCCCTGATTGTTCTGGAACCTTGAAGAGTTTCACTGGCCTGGGGATAGGATGAATAATGGCCAGGGGGACACAGGTGAGGCTGAGCAGTGGATGGAAGCCAGCTTATTAATCAGCAGACCATTCCTGTGTTCTCTCTCTCTGCTCTGCCCAGGTAGTTCCCAGCAGTATGTTGTCTATGTCCATGGCATGAAAAAGGAAACCTACATTCCTCCCAGCTCCCAAAGAGCTGCAGAATAAGTGAAAGGCGAGCAGTCCCCACAAATTGTTACAAGTGTGACTAGAAAGTGACAGTGCCACTCTCATAGTTTGTTCCAATGTAACTACATAATATCTTGAAAAAAAAAGTTAGCTTGCACAGCACTAAAATGCATAGGAACCTGGGGACAGGAAGGGGGTTGGACACTTGTCACATTACTGCTCTGCACAGTAGGAATATAAAGACATTCTGCCCTGTGCTGTGAGAAACTATGATTTTCTCAATTTACGTAGGAAGTGTCCCTCATGTGTCGGAAATGATGATGAGTTGACCCTTCCTGGATAATGTTTTTATAGTTCCTTAGTCTGCATTTCTGTCTATATAATGGAAGATAGTGTTCTTAATTAACTACCACAGGCAACTTAAATGAGATTTCCCTACTCAGGGAGTTTTAATTTTGATTTTTAAAACAGCATTTGATAAATTATATTTCAAACATAAGATTTGGAAGCATTCATAAACCTCCAAACAGCTTTTTTACATGCAAAATGTGCTGTGTGATACAAAGTGTTATTAGATTTGTACTCTCAAAATATATAAGGGTACTTGAAAGTAGACATATTCTGTTTGAACTGACATTTACATTTCATCCTTCCTCATTTTTCAGAAAAATCTAAGCCTGAATTTATTTTATTGTGTGTTGAGAAATTAGTACTGGTTCACCAGGTTCAAATGAAAACCCTGTAAGGGAGGACATACCTGGCACTTAACTGTCACACGAAATGTTTCCATGCTATATGACTCATTATATGGTCCAGGGTGCTGAGTCACTTTGATACGATATAAAAAAAATCATGGCCATCATGGAGAAAGTTTCATATCTTTACATAAGTTTATTTCTTTGTAAGAAATAGGCAAATGATGCAATTTACCTTTAAATTTTTTGAGATGACTGGAAAGTCAGTATTTCCCTAGAAATGGAAATGTACTGGGGAAATTCAGTTTAGTGCTATGCAAATTTCATGGGTTAAATAATTAACAGCTGATTCACACAAGAGAAGAAAGCAATTCTTGGTCTCCCATCTCCACAAAGTTTGCTCTCTATGATCAACATGAAGGGTTTTGAATCATCCTGGATACAAATCCTGAGTGTGTCTGGGAGGTGTTATCTAGTTTGTCTTAGATAGGGAAGACCCACTGCACATGTGGTGTTATCTAGATTATCTTAGATAGGGAAGACCCACTGCACATGTGGTGTTATCTAGATTATCTTAGATAGGGAAGACCCACTGCACATGTGGTGGATCTGTTTCCAGGGACTGGGGCCTCGGCTGAGGAATTGGAAAAGCAGGTCAAGCACAAGTGTTCATCATTTTCTGCTTCCTGACTATGGACACAATGTGACCAGCTGCCTCCTATTCTGGCCTCCATAGCCTTCCTGCCCTGAAGGAACATATTCCTCGGAAATGCAAGCTCAAATAAGCTCTTCTTTAAATTGACTTTGGTGTTTTGTAACAGCAAGAAGGCAAGTAACTAAGACATCCCATAGGACTGACTTGGCAAATCTCCAGATTGGGCTCTACTCCTCTGTGTCTCTATTCCCAGATTTCATTCAGCTATGTTTGTTTCAAAAGGCAACTGTAGTGGATTTGTGATGTTACATTGTAAATAATTGTCCCACCTATGAGTTTAATAAAAGGCGTTTTTTGGCCAAAGGCAAGCAGGAAGTATGGGTGGGGCTACCAGACTAAGAAAACTCTGAGAACAGGAAGAACAAAGAATTTCTATGCCACAGAGAAGCCAGAAGATGCAGAGGACAGTTATACTGCTCTGAGATAAGGTACCGATCCAAATGGCTGAACAGGATAAGAATCATGGGTTAGATTAAGAGCTAGCAAGTTATTTGCCTGGGCCCTAGGTTAATCAGCGTATAATTAATGTAAGCATCTGTGTGTCTCTGCGGGTTTGCGATCTGCAGGTCTGTGGATCTGTGGATCCAAACCTTGAGGCTAGGCCCAAAAGTCCAGGCCACAAGGCTAGGCCTGAAAGTCCAGGCCGGAAACCTCAAACAATAGGCAACCTTCCTTCAATGGAAGACAATACTTCTGCTGATTTCCCATTCAGTCTTCTTTTCCTTATTCCAAAATGCTTCCCACTCCTTCTTTTGCTATGATGACTACTTTTTCCTGTCAATTGCCTTAGTGCTATCATCGAACCTCCACACTTGTTAATTTAGATTTAAGAAAAACTATTGACCCATGGTTCTAGGAGCTGGGAAACCCAAGAGCAAGGGAGCTTCATATAACAAATAATTCCTCACTACAATATAAAGCGGAACAACAAACAGAAGGTCAAAGAGACAAATGAGCGTCAAATGTATCCTTGTATAAGGAACCTTTTTTCAAGTAATGGTGTCACTGTTGCGTTGATAGGAGCAGAACCTACCCTCAGTTTCATTACCTCTTATAGGTCTCACACCTTCAAACTTCAACATTTATTAAAATGGCAGTCACGTTTCAACAAACTTTTGGGAGATAAACATTCAAAACATTGGAGCCACCAACTCCTCTCTTTCATGACTGGGAAAGACAGATATACTGAGGGGTGGGGGGGGGGTGATGGAGAGGAAGCAGTAACAGTACAGATGTTTCCTGAAGACAGTAGTTTACATCCCTCCATCTTGGGAAGTGATAATGAACACAGTGATGAGATGCTTGGATTTTAGTATCCCATACAGTAAACACAGTGGGAACTGTGGGTACAGAGAGGGGACTCTGCTCTTCCATGGATAAATGATGAGGTTAAACATTGCACCCTTTCACTATCTCGGTGCAATGTGCCATGTCTTTCCTCCACTGCCAACATTTTCACAGTAAGGTGATGTATGGAAAGAAGCAGGAAAATGGTTGTTTGCTTTGAAAAAGAGCTCTTTAAATGATTTTCTCTCAGGAACATCATAGCTGTCATCACAGCACCATTCTGTTAGCTGCAATCTGCTTTCATCTATCCATCCATTCATTCATTCCCTCCTTAATTCAGTTAAAGCATCTCACATTGAATCAATTGAAAATACAATTGATTAGGGGGGGGCAAAACAAAATTCATAAACTAAAGCAGATATAGCTGCATAGATGATGGGCAAGATACCAGGGTTACAACTTGAAAAAAAAAATGTGGCTTTTCCATCTCATTCTTCTCTGCGAGTAATAAAATAGTACTCACCCAAATCTTTCTAGCTTGTACGTGGGAAATTACATCCCGACTGTCATTGGTAAGATGGTCTAGCTATTTGCTTTAAAATAAGCACAAAGAAAACTAGGTACCTCGTATTTAATTATATAGTGAGAACAATGTGTCCTTTGTGAGTGAAACTGTGGGAAGCTTTGTTGCAACTGACATAGTTTAACTAAGTTAAATTTTCACTGTGTTGTTGCTTTCCTTGATGAACAAAAACACATTTCTTTGACCTAAGAAAATATTGAAGTACAACCAATTTTCTCTCCTCACCTCCCTTTCCATCCCCTCCCCTCCCCTCCCCTCCTCTCTTCTCTCTCTCTCCCTCACGCCTTTCTTCCCTTCCTCTCTTCTTTTTTTTTCTTTTTGGACCTACAACAGCATCTTTCCTGCAAATGGTTTCCATGATCACTCAGTTTCGCTCAGATCTCTGTGTGATTAAGGATGCTCTGTGGCTTTGAGTTCACGAGAAGTTTTTTGGTGCTATTTCCCCAATGGTCTTTCAAAAAGTGTTTAATTAAAGCAAAAGAAATAGTGGACCTGTTGTTCAGGATAATCAATGAGAGGTCATTTACATGAGGGGTCCCTGTGCTGTGGGAAGAAATGCTGGCCTGGTTGAATATGTTCTGGGTCTGAACAAAGGCCTACCTTTCAGAGGCTACATTCCCAAGCCCCCAGTTTTTAGAGAGTAAATCTAAACTATAGAACATTTAAATCTTTTATCAATCAAAATACTGTGTTTGACGCTCAAATTAGATGGCCTTCTCTAAGGTTTAAGATCTGCAAGCATTTAGACAGGTCAAAGCCATGAGAAGACGCTTTCAAATAGGCTCAGGCCCAGAACAGTGGGAGGAGGGATTCTCACACAGGAGCACGGCCATGCCAAGTTCTCGCTAAGGAAAAATAATCATGAATTGTAAAAAGTTGCTTGGTGGCAGACCTTTAAAAATCAATCAAAATAAAGACTTAATTTACACAATTACATTATTCTTTCAAATCCCACAGGCATGTTAGTAAGCTAGTTACCTTTCATTCTCTGCTTACTATTTAAATCTTATATCATTTTTTTTTTTTTTGTTCAAACAGCTTCTAGTAAGTTCCAGGCTTAAATATGTTGAGACATAATTTCTTCATAGATGAAAAACTATGTTATTAAACTTGTTATTTTTTTTCCTGCAAGGTTGGAATTCAGCTTAGTATTCTATGCCAAATGCAGAGTTGAGCACAGTCCAATTTATCTTTCATTTTTGCCATGTGACAAAATTTAAGGTTCATGCAAAACAAAAGATGCATCTGTTTTCATCAGCTATTTTTTAACTTTTGTTACTAAAATTTATTTTTAAAATTGTTTTGTCCAGACAGCATTTTTTGCTAGGCATGATTTATTACTCTCAGTGTGCTCCAGAAATCATGTTCCTACAATCATTCAAACTGACTCATAAATAGTAAACGTAGAGATATCTTTCTTTTACATTGACCATGTAAGTTTTGAAACTGTTGAAATGCTTGTAAATTGTAATGTAATATTATTTATCAATAAGTAGAAAACCATTTTTAATAGCCCCAAAAGAATATATAAAGAAATCATTGTATGAGCAAGGGACAAAAAAGTAGGACAATTTATTCATTAAAAAAAGAATGTTTTATACTAATGATTTGGCTTAGAGTTGAGAGACCTGAGTTGGACTCCCAGGACCCACGTGGTGGAAAGAGGGACCAACACTCACACACTGTCCTCTGACCTTCATATATATGACATGCCATGCATACAGCCATAAAGAAAAGTTTAATTTATTTGCCTCAGAATCAGAAGATTATAGAGACCCAGCAGAGATATCTAAGATTTCTGTTCATTCTGTATGTTTTTTTACCAGGAAAAAAAGTTGGGAAGGGTATATGGGACTTGCCCTCTCATATTCTGTTAAAAATGATTGTCTCCTAGGTTTTGAACATGCTAACCCTTTGATAACTGCTTTCTTTACCAGTATTGTTTATATGTTTTACTGGTTGTATATGTGTATGTGAATATGTCATATGTCTCTGTGTGGTACAGATGCATTAGTGTGTGCAGATATGAATAGAGGCCAAAAATGATCTATCAGCTACCTGGTTACTCCTCATTCCAATCAAACTGACACATAAATTGACCCTTACAGACATGTTTGAGAAAGGGAAGATGAAGAAAGGTTCCTTGAAACCAAAGTTTTCCCCACAGGCAAATGTCTTTTTCTAATGGATATTGAGTCATTAGTGGATATAGGAAAAGAGGAAAACTCTTAAAATAAATGGCCTAAGGGTAACATGGCCTTGCTGGACAAGCTGACAATCTAAGGTCAGTCCCCAGAACCCATGGTAGAAAGAGTATGACCTCCTGAAAATTATCTTCTAACCTCCACATGTATGTTGTACCACACACATACCCCACATGTCTCTCTCTTACACACACAATAGCAATAATTATTTTTTAATTATCTAGATAAGCATCTCTGCCTTAATACAGTATGTGAGGACATGGCCAAATTGAGAGGCCCCTGGACACTCTGTGGGTTGATCGACTGGACTACAGCTCATTTTCCCAAACCTCACCTCTATTTCTGCTGTAAGTCTTTCCAATGTCTCTTGGCTAAGGCCATGGTGGCGCACTACTTCAGTGTACCACCAGGAACCCTTCCTTCCTCCTTTCTCCTAAGCACCATTTATAATCCTATAATGAAACACACAGGGTGATCTTGCCTTCTTACAGCCCATTCTGTTTAGTTATCAATCCATCCGATTCCCTAGGAGACTTAATTAACTCTCAAGACGGGTGTTAGTTGCTTCTGAGAGAAGTGTGTCCATGACCTACTTCTTAAAGGTCCCATTACCTCTAGGTACTATTTCTTTAGGGACCGAGTCCCAGCATGTGAACCTTTGTAAAACAAATCATAGCCAAACTCAAAGTATCCTCTAGCTTTCTGTCCCAATACAAGTAAATGTTTTCTTTCTGAAAGTAAGTTTATTCAGACCATGTAATCATGGGCTCTGTACATGAAGGACCTCTGTCTAGGGAGCAGGTGCTAGATGCTAAATCTGGGGTCACCAGCCAGGTGAGTGGCAGCTCCCCTCCCCCCCATGCACAGCTGAGGGGCCATGGAGAGCGAACCTGTCTTTGTGCATCCTTATCCTAGCCAGTCCCTTCTGTCCTTGGTTTCTTGCCCCCTTCCTGCTAGATCTGATAGCCCATTGGTGTAATTTAAGCTGTTCTGCTCATAGAGTGCCAACCAAGTATTGTTCTGCCTTAATTAAGCAGTCCTTATTCAAAACTTACAGATTTTCAGTAGAAACTTGGCGTGAGCTCAGATGGCTGCCAGTCTCTTACGTATCTTTATGGGGCAGTGATTCTAAAAGCAGCAGTTCATTCTGGCCAAGTAAAGAGCCAATCCTTTGAAATGACCCACAGTTTCAAATTTCTATAGACAGTTCAAGTAAATTGCTATTACAATTTTTCAGTTTTTGCGTGTGGTGGTTTGAATGGCCCCACTGACTCACGTATTGGAATTCTTGGCCCATAGAGGGTGGCTCTATTAGGAGATGTGGCCTAGTTGGAGGAAGTGCACCACTGGGGGTGGGATTTGCTGTCTCATATATGCTCCAGCCGTGTCCAGTGTGACAGTTCACTTTCTACTGCCTGTTGACCAAGATGTATAACTCTCAGTGCCTTCTCCAGCACCATGTCTGCCTGCATGCCACCATGATGAAAATAGACTCTGAAAGTGTATCCCTAATTTAATGTTTTCTCTTCTAAGAGTTGCTGCCATGGTTATGATGGCTTTTCACAACCATAGAAACTCAAACTAAGACACTGTGTGGAAGTCAGTTATTTGGTTGGTAAATTGCTAACATGATTCTAAAGTAACGGACACCACTTTCTGAAAAAGCACTGCATAGGGATTAAAGGATATTTATTCAATGAAAATTGCCCTCTCATTTTTCTATTTTTTAAAAATAACTTTAAAAGTCAGATAAACAGGAATTAGTGAGCAGCACTCAGCTTTGTCAATGAGCTGACAGTAAATGTGGTGAACACTAACTGCTGTACATTATGTGTAAAATTATTTTTAAAAATTAAAAATAAAAATTATTTAAGCATCTTTTTAATAATATTTTACTAATAAAATCTAGAGAGAAAACTAAAAGTTGTCAGCATATGTCAATGCTGCCCGGTTATTGCTCATTCTTCTGGAAATAGCTGAAGGATGACATTTTGAGAAAAACATCTCCAGCTCACATAAATTTTAATACATAGTCATTTGCTAATGAGAGAAAAGACCAATTAGTATGAAGGCAGTAAGGAATCCTGCCCATGGTGGGAAGCACTAGGTAAGACAGAATGAAAGATAGGCAAGAGACTTGTACAAAATGCTTAGCTGAGGGTTATGGCTAACCAGAGTGCACATGACAGACCATGGGTTCAGTCTCCAGTACCACAAGAAAAGCCAGCTGATCCCAGTAAGGCTCAGTTTGCATTCCTCTGCCTATGACTGGGTGGCTTCCTAGAAAATCACATTCTAACATTTTAGAATATCTTTATCTAGGAAAACCGCAAAGATAGATAGATAGATAGATAGATAGATAGATAGATAGATAGATAGACAGACAGACAGATAGATCAATTTGTCTTCTTATGTATCTACTCAGAATCATTGGTTTATATGTCTGTATAGCTACCTACCCGCAATCTATATCTACCTTCGTGATTTCATGTTAGTAAACCTTACCCATTCACTAAAATGTCTTTATAACCTTGAATGAATGCTCATGCTGTTTCCTGGTCATTTATGCTCAGAATAGCCAAAATATTTTCTCAGATAAGGTCAAAAAAAACATGACACTCTGTGTTCATATTTCAACTATTCTACTGTGAATGAGACATTCTCTTTTTAAAGATTTGTTATTTTAAATTATAGATATGTATGTGTATATGTCTGTGGGTATGTGTACATGAGTTCAGGTGCCCATAGAAGCCAAAAGAAGATATGGAGCCCCCTGGCACTGGAGTTAAAGGTGGTTCCCAACTGTAACCTGGCATGGGTATTGGGAACCTAAATCAGGTGTTCTCTGAGTGGTTGAAACTTTTAATTAGCCAGCTCTCTGGCTCTCAAAGACAATTTCTTTTCATGGCCTAGTGCCACATTTCTATCATATCTCTTTACTCCCCCCCCCCTCTCAGTGTGTGTATGTTTGACTTCATACTCACTGTATCACCCAAGTATATTGCTAAGCATACGCTAGTGTCCCTAATTCCAAAAGGGCTGTGATAGGCCTGATAGTGAATATTAGATAAAAATTGTCCTGTCATAAGTCACACAGCTATTGGCAATGAGCTCAATTTTAAGAATCAGCAGTGTGTATTAAATGAGGTGTTTCTACAACAAACATAAGCCAGTTAAAAGACATTTCTGTTAGCACACACAAACACACACAAACACTAAGCTTATATATTGTTCAGTCGACAAAAATTTTATTAAGCAGAAGCTTGTAGGTACCTAGCCCTCTGTTTCCCTACAAGAAACAGTTTACTATTCTCCAGAAAAGTTCTTATTTATGGTGATGTCATAGAACATAGCTTCCATGAATAAGAAAGAATCTTGTGTGATAGATACATATACATTGGAGATACATATAATATATACATATATGGTTTAGATATACACACATATATTTGGAGAGAAAGGGGTTTATAACATGATACATGATCATTGTACCTGCAATGACTTCTGTTAAGCAAAAATCCACTGAGATCACAGACCTTCATCCAAGTTGAGGAGCTTTTAACAATTGATGGCTTTGGGGGAAGAGAGATCAAGTTTTCTTTAAGGATGAGACTCCTGATAGGTCAATCCTCCTCCAGTGAGTGCCCACCCCTCTTCAAGGAGTATTTGCACAGCACAAGTTTTTCTCTGTTGGTTATTTTTAAAAAGAAGATGTGAAATTGGGGTGGATGAATCAGGAGTAGGATGTAGGTCTGAGACAAGTTAGAGGTAAAAGTGGGGCACAGAGATGGTCAAAATACATCATATCAATGTATGGAATTCTGAACGAATCAATAAAATATATATTTTTTAAAAATTCACTGAGCTGAAGTGCTTTACTATTTTCCACAGACTCCAGAGTTGGATGATAAGTATGGTTTGTGAATTTGAACTATCCTCCGAGGGCTCATTTTCAATTCTTGATCCAGCTGGGTGGCACTATTTTGAAACTGCTGGGGCCTTGGGAGGTAGGAGCTACGCTGGCTGGAGTAAGGCAATAGGATAGGCCTTTGACACTTGTGTCTGACCCTGAATCTGGCATGTGTTCATTGCTTCCTGTCTGTAACTGTGATCTGAGCATCCCTAGCTACATGAGACATGGACAAGCTTCATGAACTTCATTATGCTTTCTCTTCTAGGATGAACTAAAACTGTGTCAAAATAAACCTTTCCTTGGTTTATTTTAATAATCCCAGCACTTGGCAGGAGAGGTACATGGATCTCTGTAAATTCAATGTCTGTCTGGTGTACATGGTGAGTTTCAGAACAGCCAGGGATACACAGTGAGACCCTGCTCCCCCAAAGTATGTCAATAAATAAATAACAAATAAGTTGTTTTAATAGACAGTCATTAAATTAATGAAATTATCAAGTCTCAGATTTGCTTATAACCAGAGCTAGCTTCCTATCACTAAAAGAAAATACTTAAAAAAATTATCTTACCAGAGGAAAAAGGTTTAATTTTGCTATTAGCTTCCATACATCATCCCGTCTCCACTACCTTTGGCCAGTCCTAAATCAGAACATCATACTGGCGGATTTCAGCAAAGCAAAGCTGCTTTTATGTCATGAGCCAATCCAGAATCTCTCTTCCTCTTAGCAGGTACATTGCAGAATCTAGTAAGTCCTGCCTCCAGAAGGCTCCACACTTCCCACTGATGCCACCTTGGGGGCCAAGTCTTTAAGAATGGGCCTTGATCAACCTCTCAACTGAGAAATAAGTCTTCCACAGCGAGAAAATTTTAGTATGAAAGCCTTAAAACTTTGGGGACAAACAGAAAGAGTTGGGCTCTCAGAGCGCAAGAGTGGGGATGGAAGGGGGGCCAATTCCGTGCAATAGGTCTGGAGTTAAATGTCTTAGCTTTTTGGGGTGACGTTGCTAAAGACACTGTCATGAAATGGCATCCCTAAGAAGCTAAGCATAGGGTCTTTAGGCATCGCTAAGCAGCATTTGGGGTCACCTGGTGAAGTTCCATTGAGAAAGCATTGACGGCACTCTCCTTTACACTGCAGTCTAGTGGGCCTTGTGGGGTCCCCCTCAAAGAATTTATTTGTGTTTAAATAAATAATAGCAGACATCAGACATGCAGTGAATAAATAAATAAATAACCAGTAGAGTTTATTATTTTTATTTCTCCTTGAAAACAATAAGAAAAATTATAAAAGAGGAAAATGTGGGTTTTCAAGCCATACCCACAGGTTTCTAACCCAGAGAATCCTCAGCATTTCAGAGCTGCAGATCTTTACATAAACTACTGGTTTTCAACCTTACTCTCCCGGTAGAATCATCTGGGAAGTTTGAAAAGGGCCCTGATCATTTCAAGGAAATTAACTAGAAACTGGAAAATGGGAGCCTTTTGGACATTAGATTTGTCCTAGAAGTATCCCAGATTACTCTAATACCCAGGAGGACAGTGTTGAGAAGGTCTGAGAAGCTCGTAGGTCCAATGAGGAAGGATGCTGTGATCTGCTGACAATGCTGGCTGTAAACCCAGGGAAGAAAGACAGATGGTAGTGAGGAGAACTGTCTGACTTGGCCTTCATCAGCCCTGGAAACTGGAACGTCTGAATTATGGAATCAGCTGGCTCTCCATTCACTGTCACTTGTGTCTCTTACTGATGTGACCTCAGTCTTTCTTGTTCTTCTGGTACTAGTCCCTCATTTTGATGATCCATTTTATAAATTTATGAGGACTGGAATAAACATGTCAATTTTCTGGCAGATACTGAGTGATTAGTTGAGAAAAACTATCATTATAATTAGACCACCACTTTTTTGTCATTTTTCTTATTTAAATTTTATTATCTTGATAAGAAATAACAGAAAAGATTTATGAGATAAGAGTAAACACACACACACAAGGCAGTAGTGGTGCATGCCTTTAATCCCAGCACTCGGGAGGCAGAGCCAGATAGATCTTTGTGAGTCTGAGGCTAGCTTGGGCTACAGAACAAGTTCCTGGATAGGCTCCAAAGTGACACAGAGAAACCCTGTCTCAAAAAACAAAAAACATAAATGATAATATTGATTACAAATAAACAATATGCCCAATGCAATTTTGCCACATGATATAGTTCAGAGGTCAGCAAATTGGTGATTGTGTCCAAATCCAGTCACAGTCAGGTAGTAGTGTCAACAACTGTTTTTCAAAAACAGAATCCGTACGACTCACTGGGTTAAAAATATTTTCTATGTTCTCCTTATAGAAAATCTTGCAAGTATAACTCTAGTTCATCAATTCTCAGTGTGACCTGTGACTCCTTAGGTCCTTCTGAGGGACCTGTGATGGTAGAGTTATTTTCACAATAGCACGGTGTTCGTAAGACATTGCACATTGTGTTGACTGGGTTGACATCTGCACTGATAGCACAGCCTCTAGCGATTACCACAAATCAGGACAGTGGCACCAGATTGTATTGACAGTTATGGGACCAGGGGAAGAGCCAGTTTTCACTTAACTAGAAATTTCTCAGCCTGACACCATTGACGCTTTGGGCTAGATGACCCTTAGCTAGGGGCTAGCCTATGTGTTACGTGATGTTTGACAGCATCTCTGGCCATTTCCGACTGGATTCTGCCATTCCAACCTTCTCTCCCCTCAGTTTTGACAATGAAAAATATCTCCAGACATACTCCAAAGGTTCCCTGGTGACAAACATTACTTTCTTTTCAGACCCCACCTCCCCACCCTCATAAGGACTCCCTTAGCTTGATGAAACAGTATATATAACTGGTTTATATCAACACTGAATATTTTTCATGTTCAATATGGTTACTTGAAAATGTGTATTGGCTCAGAATTTCTGATGCACATCTATATAAAGAAATATAGATGTTAGCTAGGGAAAGCAACTTAGACCTTTGTCCCACCAGACCATCTGAATAACTCTTTCAAAGAATGCTTTTCACTTAAGATAATGATGGACAAATTGTCCACGGTTATTGCATTTGAAGGGGTTAGTAGCTGTTCTCAGTTTCCTGGAGACCTGTGAGGAACTAGTTCTAATGCCCCCATGTATTGTGCTTTGGATGTGAAATGTCCCCCATAGTTTGAAAATTTGTTCCTCCGAGTGGTTATTCTTGGTCATCAACTTGGCTACACCTGGGATTAACTGACACTCAGATGATTGGGTATAACTATGAAGGATTTTTTTCTTAATTAAATCATTTGAAGTAGATAGACCCACTTCTAATCCAGATCTTTGAGATGGGAAAATAAACCTTTAATCTGGACCACACTTTCTGCTGGCAGCCTATATAAAGGAAATGGAATACAGAAGTTTGTTCTTTCTTTGTCTGCATGCTCTCACTCTCTCTAGCAAGTCCATTCCTTCACTGGCATTAAAGTCTACTTCAGGATTCTGCCTTATACAAAAAGCCAGCTGAGACATCCAGCATAAATGTCTGAACAGTTACTGTATTCTTGGGCATTCTGTTTATGGGCAGCCATTGTTGAATTAGCTAGATCACAGCCTGTAAGTCATTCTATCTCTCTGTCTGTCTATCTATCTATCTATCTGTCTGTCTGTCTGACTGTCTGTCTACCTATATATATAGAGGGGAGATTCTATAAGTTTTGTTCCTCTAAAGAACCCTGACCAATAAAGATTTGATACAATAAGTGTATCAAAGTGTTTCTAGAACGAGAGGTATAAGGACAAATATTTTAAGTGTCTGGAATAGGTTTTCTGTTTGCCAACAGCTACAGTTGCTAAAACCTCTCCTGGGAGCTCAGAGTGTGCTACAAGCCCATGGTGTGAACTATTTTACAAATATAAGGAGCCAAATGCATTTGATTATTCTGATTCACCAATTGTGAAAGGCAATGGATTTGGTGACTTTGTATATAAAACTTAGACACTTTGTGGAAAATAAAGAAACTAATGATGCTGGTCGGCTACTCCCAGCATCTCTGGACAAACTGACAAGAGAGAAGAATGAGCTCCATGGTAAATCTAACCAACTTCTAGCATCTCAGAATATGATGAAGGACAATGAACTCAGTGATAAAACTGACTGGCTCCAGATGCTCATAAATAGTCTAAAGGTTTCTAAGTGTACTCTAGAAGAGAATTGCTTTCCAGAAATCACAGAGCTCAAGTTTTGGAAAATCAAAACAAAACTCTCATTATAAAGTTGGCTGAATTACAGTGAGAATTCAAGTCCAGCCTTGGAAGGTGTCATTGGTTAAAGCAAGAGCATTATTTGGTAAAGAATAGAATTCTGTATCTTGGGGTGGAGCTATGTGGGAGGACCCTATTGAGGCTTAAAACTTTGAGCCCTCAGATTCTCAAGGATTTATCTCACCTGAGGAAATAGTTACTCTACCCCCAGCAGAAGATGTACTCCCACCTTTACCCCCTGAAATGTTGCTTTTTTTACATTTGGCTGAAGAAAGTAATACTTAAGTGTCCATAAACCAACAGTGACTTTCTTTGAAGGAAATCCCAGGAAAGACAATACTGATGCCCCTCAGGACCTACCAATAACTTGATACTAGATCTAAAACCAGGCTTAACGCAAAGCAGGCTCCTCCGAGAAGGGAGGTAGAAAGCAGCCGTGAGGAGATGTGCTACTACTAAAGAGAAAATGCGTTTGCTAATTCATTCAAGCAGAAGTCTGGGAAATATATGTGGAGATGGATTTTTAAGGATTTGGGATCATGGTGGAATGAACATAAAACTGGATCAGGCTGAAATGATTGATATGGGCCCATTTGAATGAAGTTTCTAGGTTTAATATAGAAGCTTGCACACAGTTTTAAAAAGTGTCAAAATTTGTTTGAATAGTTTCCTGAAGCATTTGTCAAAAGATGGCTTGCTGAAAAGGAGTTGGAGATGTCTTTTATCCCTTGGCTTAGTGATGAAGGAATTTTAAGGCTCAGGGAAATTGAGGTGCTAGAGTAAAAATGCTCTGTAAAACCTAATCCTCGACAGTAGGGAGGCCCAGAAGGCATGCCCTTCTCTAATCCTATAAGATGAAAAACGCTGTGAGGGGCACTAGCACATCTGAAGAGCTCTGTTGTCATTATTCTTTTTGTGCCAGGCCTTAGGATTGGTGACACTGATGCTCAGAAGCCTTAGGATTGGTGACACTAATGCTTGGTGGCCTTAGAATTGGTGACACTGATGCTTGGTGGCTTAGGATTGGTGACACTGATGCTTGGTGGCCTTAGGATTTGGTAACACTGATGCTTGGTGGCTTAGGATTGGTGACACTGATGCTCGGTAGCCTTAGGATTGGTGACACTGATGCTTGGCTGGATGAATTGAATGCAGTGGGTTTAATTGGGCCCCAAAATAGCAGGGCCAGGTGGCCATACTGAATCGCCGAAGGCAAGGTGATCATAGATACCACAATGGGCAGAATAGATGATGCAATATTCAAAATGACCTCACCTGTAAAAGTCAACACAGGCAAATTTTATGAATGAATTCAACACAGGTGAATTTTATGGTGGCATGACTCATAGGAACCTTAGGCACTGGCTCATTGATCATGGTGTTATCAGATATGAAATACATTAGAAGCCTACTGATTTTTTGTTTAATCTATATAAGTGGGAAAATTCTCAAACAAAAGGCTACATTAGAATGTGGAAAAAAGGAATCCTGGCCCACAAAGCAATTTCCAGATTTGAACCAGTTTCCAGATCCAGAATCCCTTGAATGAAGGGTCGCCAGGTTCTCTGGAGAAAGGATTTTGATAAAATACCTACAAGTTTCACCAGAGGGACCTACAGCCTTTTACAAAGGTAACATACACTGAGGGAAAGGAAAAAAATTAGACTTTCTGAGGCCTATTAGTTACTGGTATAAATGACACTCATTTCAGAAGATCCCAAGAAACATTTTGGCCCTCCAATTAAAGCACAGGCTTAAGGAGGCCAGGTGATTAATGGAGTTTGGGCTGAAGTCCAACTCACAGTAGGGCCAATTAGTCTCCGAACTCATCCTGTGTTTGTTCCCCCAGTTCGAGAGTGTTTAATTGGGATGGATACTCTTAGAGCTGGCAGAATTCTCACATTGGTTCCCTGATCTGTGAAGTGAGGACTGTTACGTTTCAAAATGCTAAATGGAGGTTTTTAGGGTTGTATGTGCCTAAGAAAATAATGAATCAAAACTAAGATTGCATCCCTGGAGAAATTACAGAAATTAGTGCCGCCATCAAGGACTTGAAAGATGCAGGGCCTGTAGATCCCACCACACTTCCCTTTAACTCTCCTATCTGGCCAGTGCAGAAGACAGATGGATTGCGGAGGGTGACAGTCAGTTACTGAAAACTCAATCAGGTAGTAACTCCAGTTGCAGCTCCTGTACCAGATGTGGTGCCCTTACTTGAGCAAATTAATACATCTCCTGGTACATGGTATTCAATGATTTAGCAAACTCCTTTTTCTCAGTACCTGTCCAGGACAATTGGAAGCAATTTGCTTTCAGTTAGCAAGGTCAGGAGCAAACCTTTACAGTTTTGCCCCGAGGATATATTAATTCTCCTGCCCTGCGTAGTATCTTAGAAGTGATCTTGTCTCTTGCACAAAAATATCACATTGGTTTTCTATATTGATGACATTATGCTGACTGGACCAAGTTATCAGGAGGTAACAACCACTTTGGACTTGTTGGTAAAACAACATTTCCATCAGAGGATGGAAAATAAATCCAACCAAAACTCAAGGGTGCTCTACCTCAGTGAAATTCTTAGAGTCCAGTGCTATGGGGCATACAGATATATTTCTTCTAAGATGAAGGGCACCTGGCTATTGCCTATTGCATCTGGCTCCTTCTACCACCAAGACAGAAGCACAGATTTTAGTGGGCTTATTTTTATTCTGGAGATAGCACATTCCTCACTTGAGTGTGTTACTCTGGCCCATATACCAAGTGACTCTGAAAGCTGCTAGCTTTGTGTGGGGCCTGGAACAGGAGAAGGGTCTTCAACAGGGTCAACCTGCTGTGCAGGCTGCTCTACCACTTGAGGAGATCTAGTAGACTCAATGGTACTTGAAGTGTCAGTGGAATGCTTTTGTGAGCCTTTGGCCGGCCCTTCTAGGTGAATCACAGAAGAGACCTTTGCACTTTTGGAGGAAGGCTCTACCATCACCTGAAGACAACTGTTCTCCCTTTGAGATACAGCTCTTGGCCTGATAATGGTCCTCAGTGGAAACTGAACATTTGACAATGAACCACCAAATTACCATGTAACCCAAGCTGCCCAACATGAGCTGGGTGTTATCTGGTCCACCAAATCATAAAGTACAGTGTGCACAGCAACAATCTATTATCAAATGAAAATGGTATATATGTGACCAGGCCCAGCAGGTCCTAAAGGCACAAGCAAGTTACATGAAGAATTTGCACAGATGCCTATGGTTTTAACTTCTGTTACAATTCCCTCTGCTTCTAAACATGTACTATAGCCTCGTGAGGTGTTCTCTGCCATAGATTGGCTGAAGAGGAGAAAGATAGGGCCTGGTTTACTGATAACTGCAATCATGCAGGCACCACCCTGAAGTGATAGCTGCAGCATTACAACCCTTTTCTGGAATGACTCTGAAAAAGACCAGTCAAGGAAAATCCTCACAGTGGGCAAGACTTCAAGCTGTACACATGGTCATCTATTTTTTGAAGGAGAAATGGCCAGTTGTGTAATTGTTCACTGATTCATGGGCTGTAGTCAATGGATTCAATGGATAGGTAGGCAGTTCGAAGAGCATAATTTAAAAATTGGCTAGAAAGATATCTGGGAAGAAGTATTTGCATAGATTTCTCCAAATGGACAGAGGTTATGAAGTTACTTGTGTCCCATGTAAATGCTCATCAAAAGGTGACCATGGCTTAGAAAGAGTTTCATAATCCAGTAGATATAATGACCTGTACTGTGGACAGGGAGTGGCACTGTTAGGAGATGTGGCCTTGTGAAGGAGGTGTGGTCCTTTTAGAGAAAGTGTGTCATTGTGAAGGTAAGCTTTGAGGTATCATATGTGCTCAAGATACCATCCAGTGTCTCAGACAACTTCCTGTTGCCTGTGAATCAAGGTGTAAGAACTCTCAGCTCCCTTTCCTACACCATGGCTTCTAACCATGACAATGGTGCCATAAACCTCTGTAAACCACCCAATTAAATGTTTTTTATTATTATTATTAAAGTTGCCATGGTTGTTTCTCTTCATAGCAATAGAATCCCTAAGATAGCAGGCAACCCCTTTCCCTAACCATTCCTGTCATTGTCCATAAACAGTCATTTTGGTCAATAGCCCCATGAACAAAGTGGCCATGGTGACAGATTATGCATGACCTTGACAACATGGACTTCTACTCACCAATGCTGACCGAGCTACAGCTGCTGCTGAATGACAGATCTTCCAGAAACCAGCATCCATATCTGGTACCATTTCCCAGGGTAACCAGCCAGCAACCTAGTAGCAGATGGGCTACTCTGAACCATATAGAAAGGACAGTGCTTTATTTTTACTTGAGTAAATACTTATGGTTGTGGATTTGCCTTTCCTGTATGAAATGCTTCTTCCAAAACCACCATTAGTATACTTACAGAATACTTTATCTGTTGTCATGGTGTTCTACGCAGTATTGCTTCTGACTGCGAAATTTTCTTCACAGCCAGAGAAGTACAACACAACCATAGGATCTACTGCTCTTCCCATGCTCTCGACCATTAGAGCAGCTGGCCTTATAGAAAGATGAAATGGCCAGTTAGGTGACAGCAGCCTGAAGGACTGGATAGAGTTTTTCAAAAATGGATATATGCTTTTAATCAACATCAAATATGTGATGTGGTTTCTCCTATAGCCAGGATCCATGGGTTCTGGAATCAATGGGTAGAAGTGGGAATAATTTCATTCAATATAGCCCCTATTGACCTACTAGAAAATTTCTGCTTCCTGTTCCCACTACCTTAAGTTCTGCTCTCCTAGAAGCTTTGCTTCCAGAGGTGGGATCACTTCTGCCCAGAGCCACAGCAAACATTCCACTGAACTGGAAGCTCGGGCTTCTCCTGGTCACTTCAGCTTTCTGATGCCCTTAAGCCAACAGCTGAGAAAGTAATAGTGTCAAGAGGAGTGATTGAATCCAGATCACCAATGGGAAACTACACTAGCCTAATACAGACAGGATGAAAGGGTATAGACACATCAGGAATAAGGGTATGATTCACTCCTCCAGGAAAAGAGCCAAGCCTGTGATGGTGCTTGCTGAGTGTGGAGGAAGTGCAGAAGGGATAGCTATAGGTGGCATTTTTTGATGAGATGACTTCTGACTCCCCAGTAAATACACAGAGACTAAATATTAATTATAAATGCTTGGCCAATAGCTCAGGCCAGTTATTAACTAATACTTACATTTTTAATTAACCCATATTTCTTATCTACTTTCTGTCATATGACTGTACTTTCTTTCAACACAGCATGTTCGCCTTGCTTCTCTCTGTGTCTCTCACAGCTCTCCAGACTCCACCCTTCTACCTTTCTAGCTGGCAGATCTTCACAGTGTACCAAAAGATTATTCCATAATTTTGCTCCTTTTTGTCTAATTAAAATAGGTTTAAACTTTAACCTAGTAAAATTACATATAAGAAAAATAGTTATAAAGTTAAAATATCCACCCATTGATATATGGCAAATTAGGAAAAAAATACTCTATTAATTATCTTATCTTTTTGAGCCTAAAGTTTTATATCTAATTTACCTTTTAACATAATTAAAGATATGTTTAAGTCTAATTATTTATTATTTAACTCCATGAAAGACTCCAGAAGAGTTCATGTTACCTAACGATAGGGACATCTGGCAGCCTGGACAGTCACTCAAAGCTCTTCTGTCGTGTTGTGGCATCCAACTTCAGTATATCTGGCATGCCTAGTATATCTGACAAATATTTCTGAAAAGCGGGAAACTCTGAAGCACTGTTTTACTTTGCCTTGACAAGGTTTGGCAGTTACTTTTTTGTGTGTCTTGCTGGTCCGGTTTGGACAGTATACATTTTTAATGAACTCATATTTCTTATCTACTTTCTGTCGTATGGCTGTACTTTTTTTCAACATAGCATGTTCACCTTGCTTCTCTCTGTGTCAGCAATTGAGGCAAGGGCAGTTTCTTTCCCCAAATGGCTAGCTTTTGCCATAAAAAAAAACTCCATATGGAATTTCTTAAATGTCCATCATCCTATTTTGAAGCAAATTGGTGCTGTCTGAAATAGATGTGTCTCACTGTCATGAAAAGAGCCTTAGGTTTTCAAACATATTAATTGCCATATTCTGTAGGTCTTTGAAGTATTTAAAGATCATATGTCTATCTAAATATATCTGTATATGACCTTGAAAACACAATTATCATGACCATAATTTTTACTATTATTATAGATGATTAACTGTTAACCTATATTTTAATTATACATTGCATTTTTAAGTGAGGTGTGTAAATACAATACCCTAAACAAGAATAGGAACATACATTTAGTGTGTAACAAAATTAACTTTAAATTTGTATCAACAAACCAAAATTCATATCAATGTAAAACATTTTGAAGTTAATAAATGTTTTTTGCATTAAAAAAGATTCAGTAATCTACCCTTTTATCTCATCATTTCTATATAATATCCCATTTTTCTTTTAGAAAGAGATCTTTAAATTTAACTCTTTTGTTTATCTTTTTCTATGACCTAAAATAACGTTTAGTCAACCCTTCTAAATGATAATAATCATCCATAATCCTTTTGGGAATGTGGGCATTGTTTTTTTTCTAGACTGCTTTCTGTTGCCTGGAGATGCTGGCATCTTTGGGGAAAACTTTAGAAAATTACAATAATTGTTAAGTCTTGGCTAATGTATTTTTTAAGGCCAGATCATCTCATCCAGCAGTCTTGAAGTTGTTTTGGATACTGGATCCTTGGGCCATCCCATTTTTATTTGTGTCTGGTCCTCTAGTTCTGAAAATACATACACTTTTAAAAGTAACATACATATCTGTATTAATACAAGTATAGACTATGTATTATTCATGTCAGCCAAAAATAAATTTTTGTTTTATGTTTGAGCAGGTAAAATATACTTAATGTGTTTTGTAGTTCTTCTAGGTTGATTTCTTTATGTGAATATTCAGAATTTTTAGGGAATCTTCCCTGATCAAACCTGATTCATATCAGCCTGGAACAAACACAGCCTCCCATCTCCTGTGGAAATAAAAACATAACCTCTTCTCCATAGTAACATATCTTTTGACTTCCACTTTAAAGTCAAGACATTTTAAAAACATATAGGTTGGCTCAATCCATCAGTTTTTGCAATCTAATGTGTTTTAGCAGTTGCCATTCCTTCATCAACTTGACTACATCTGGAATTAATTAAAACTCTAATGACTGACCATATCTGTGACAGTTGTTTTTCTTAGTTCAGTCATTCAAAGTAGGGAGACCCATTTGTAATTTGGATCTTTTGATGTGGGATGATACATCTTTAGTCCAAAATATGGAAAAAAATCAGCCTTTAATCTGGACCACACCTTCTGCTGGCAGCCTATATAAAGGACATGGAAGAAGAACTCTCTCTCTCTCTCTCTCTCTCTCTCTCTCTCTCTCTCTCTCTCTCTCTCTCTCTCTCTCTCTGTCTCTCTCTCTCCCTCCCTCCTTCCCTCCCTCCCTCTCGCTCTCTCTCTGCCTGATTGTTCTTGCTTTCACTAGTAAGTCCATTCCTTCCTTATATTACAGCCTACTTGTTTGGGACTTCAGAGTATACTAAAGACCACCTAAGACTGCTCTTAACAAAGACTGATCATCTACTGGATTCTTGGACCTTCTTTTCATAGGCAGCTTTTATTAGATTATCTGAACCCTCTTTACATATACAGATATACATACATACATACACACATACATATCAATAGAAGATAGATAGATAGATAGATAGATAGATAGATAGATAGATAGATCCATTCTATAAATTTTGTTCCTCTAGAGAACCCTGACTAATACAATTTTCTACTGGGTCTTTGTAGGAGGTCACTTTTAAGTGGGGCTTAGCTGGAGGAGGTAGGTGCCTGGGGATAGGCTTTCACATTCTTAGCCTGTCCCCCAATTCCTGTCCTTTTTCTGTTTCCAGACTGTAATGCAATGTATCAGACTGTATTCACACTATGGACTGTACCCCCTTGAACTGTAAGCTCAAATAAACCCTTCCCATAAGTTGCTTCTTGTCCAGCATTTTGTTACACCAAAAAGTATGTGTGCGGCAGGAATTAATAAGCTGCAGATATCAAGATGCAAGAGTATTTGATTCCTTTATAGAAAACAGCACTTAATGTGTTCATCCTCTCCTGTGTCATATTATCTCTAAGTGACTTAGAACACAACACAGTCTAAGTGCTGTGCAGACTACTTTCTTGATAAATTGGGAATCATGATAAGAATGGTCTTCCTTTGTGTAGCAGAGACGCGAATTCTCCCCTTGAGTGTTTGAATCTGCAGTTTGTTGAATCCACAGATATGGACATGGACACAGACTGGCAATGTATCAGTTGCTGAAGACAAAATTCTGAAATTGCAGTGAAAATTTGAATTTTGAAAATCTATACCCAACACTCTAAACATGGTGGTTTCCCTATTTTAAGGACTTTCCTGATTTAAAAAAATAAAAATAAAAAAGCATGGTCATATGAACAATTCAAATTTGAGGGGGGTTTTGTTGGCTTTTTTAAAATATCATATCTGTATTAATTGTTTGATAGTTTTACATATGCCATTCAATGATTTTTCTTATTTGTCTTCCTCCCCCTATAACTCCTCCACTTCCCCAACATTATGTTTCCTTTTTCTTTCAAAAACCTGTTGATTGATTTTGTGCTGTCCATATATGCCTGGGTGTTAGGAAATCCAGTGGAGTGTTGACAGTACCCCGAAGGAAACGAGACTCTCTCTATCTCTTGCTGAAAGCTGTCAATTGTCAATAGCTCCCCACTTTGCTGGAGTGGGAACTCATGAACCCTCTCCTGCTTTGTCAAATGCAATGTTTTCTGATATTATAGAATAAGATGCATCTACATTTAGAAGATATGCCTAATTCGATGAACCAGTGTTTTGCCAAATAACCAATGTTTAATGTTACAATATCATGAATGGTTAAAAGACCCATTAAAACTACAAGATGGATTTTAATATAACAAAGTACAAGAATATTAATATTGCATAGCTACTACCACTTATTGAGTTTTCGTGCACTATCCATGAAGAATGTGCATAGTTATCAAAGGTATTTTGAAGATAATCCTAATTTTTCAACTATATAATCTATATGAGGCAATATATAATGCAGTGGGAAAAGAACATATATGAGAATACAAGTTTTTTGTTCATGTGGATGATCACTACTCTATAGAGATTGCAAAAGTTCTGTTTTGGAGAATGAGATTTTTCATAAGCATATGTATCTAACATGCATATGGTTTATCATTTTTAAATGACTTGGTGATTCTAATTTATCAGTTTAGTTTCCAAATGGCAAATATCAATAAATAAAGCTCACACAAACAAAATTTCTTCAGGGCCTTCAAGCATTTTACAAAGAGGTAAGGGGCCCTACAAATAAAAACAGTTGGAAATTTTGTATTTACAGAGTATTTGTGATGTTTACTATGTAAATCAAATGTAATTAAGCAAAAAGAACTGGGTAGCTGTGGTGATGGATGTAAGATCAAAAGAGGAATGGACTAACTTGTGCTCTTGGCTCTTGACAGGAAGAGCTGCTACCATAGCCAGTGAGGACATAAGAGTCGGAGACAGAGAACTGTGTGGCTTTGAGCGTGCTAGTCTGTCCTCAGCTGCTTTTCCATAAAATTATAGCCATCATGCTACTTACCTCACAGTATCATTCAGGGGATCCCATTAGTACTAAAGAGCACGTGGATAGCCTTGACACTTAAACTAACCACCCTTGTGGATCTACTATTTTTACTTTAATAATGAATAGACCACGGGTGACATACAGGTGCCACTGCCTTGCCCCACTGTGGGAAGACTGAAGTCTGAGCCTCAGAAACAAAATACTTCAGAGCCAAGAAAAAAAAATCAGAATTCCATAACCTCTTCTTGCCCTAACATCACACTTTCTTATCCAGAATCACATCTGTTACCCCTGTGAGGAACCTGGATGTGCTCCAAGGTTTCAGAACAAATGATGTGATGTTGGCGTAGATTCATATGCCAGGTCCCAAGCAACTGGGATTTTTCTTGTTCCTGAAATGTGATTAATTTTCCCTTCAGCTCTGTTTGGCTGCCAGAGAATCATTCAGAACGAGGCTGATTTCAGCAAACATCTACACAGCCACCTTCACCATCAGGAAGACAAATGCTTCTAAGAAAATAATGTTCTAATTTTTTATGATGAGTAGGGTTTGGGGGTGGGGTAAAGAGAGAATTCCCAGGTCAATCCAGGGCCTCACATGTGCTATGAAATTGCTGTAGCAACTGATCTAAATCTGCAACCCAGGAAATTCTTTCCACAGAGCCACAAGGATACTTAAGTATTTGTGGAATGTCTTTTTAGAATGCTAGAGCAGAATCTGATTCTGAAGCTGAGGACTGTACATAACGTTTGAAGTTACACTGTCAGTGAGATAAACAGTCAATAAAATGTCACATCCCATATGGCCTGGCTCCTAGATCTTCCTGATACCCTGCATCAAGCAAGATGAATTTGACTCTAATTGTTACTAATTTTTCTGAACATTCTGGGTTACAACTATAAAAACTTTATTGAATTTGAATGTTACTTTCTCTCTGGGGTGTGCCCAGTGCACTATTTAATATTAATGTCCAGGCTTTCCCCTTTCTTCTTCACTTTTATTTTATGGCACATTTCCTCATCCAACACATTGTGTATTTTACATGGGTATTTGTTCACTGTCTGCTTCATCATGACAGTAGGTTTCTATCCTTCTCCTCTTGTGCTGTGTGTCTAGCTTCTAAGATGGGCTGGTGTGGGATGGATACCCCCTCCTTCTCTCTTCTGACTCTACACTGGGGATAGACATCGTCTCTGTTATACGTTGCATGTCATGAATTTAAATAAAGTGATGACTCCAAAAGTGCCCAAATTATTAATATCACCAATATTTTTTGAAGTAATCTAGTTCCTAGAACTTTGATATTATATTATCATTATCTGTTGTTGGCAGGAAAAAGCCAGGTGCTGCTTAAGATACCTGGTGAGCCAGCTGGCTAACATGGAGCATTCATTTCACCATATCCTCCTGCTGGAAATTAAGAGCATCACTGATGCCTTCTCCTCCATCCTGGGCCCTCACAGCAGGGACATCTTCCGAATGAGCAACAGCTTCACCAGCATTGCCAAGCTGCTTACCCGACAGATGAAAACAGCAAGGCTGGGAATGGCAGGTATCTATGGAAACCGATATAGCCAAAGTCTAAAAGAAGTGCACAATATGATAGAGAAGTCGAATGGAGTACAAGTGACAATGTCAGTGGCACCCATTTGCTTATTCCATAAGCGTTTGATACTTGTTTATTCTGAACCAAGAATCTGAGCAGAGGAATAGTGGTCACCATCCAGTATATTAGATATTTAAATATCTAGAGAATAAAACTAGAGGCTAGAGGAAGAACATACCAATAAAGAAGAGTTTAAAGAATGTGGAGAACAATGGGATGCTGGGGTCTACCTGTGTATGGAAGAAGGAGCGATAAAATAGGGACCAAGAAACATCTCCTGGAGTAAGAGACACGTGGGACCTAGTCTTGGTAGATAACCAGATTGCACCAGGCTATCTTTTTGGTGGCATGAGTGTCTTTCTTGGAACGGGCATCAGTTTGTATAAGTGAGGAATGAGCTGCAGGAAGAATGAGGTTTGGTCTGACGATGAGGTGAAGGCAGGGAAGAGACAGAGCTGGCTCGGTAGACCTTCCTAAGTGTCCGTTGTCCTGTAGGACGAGTTGTCAAAATCTGGCTGAGTTGGAAAATGGGCAACCATAACTGAAGAGTGAGCGTGAATTCGGTGCACACAGCTAGCCCTTTCTATTCTTTTGGGGCTATCCTGTGCATTAAAAATATTTACCAGAGACCCAAGTCTCTACCTGCTGGTACTAGCATCAGTCACCTCTCTTGGTTGTGAACTTGGCTGTGACATTTATAAATGTCCTCTAGGAGACAAAAGGTGCCACACTGAGAACCACTGATATATCATTCAAAAATAGCCCACCTCTGATTTACATAACAGCAGCTTTCTCATAATAGCATCTAATAACACATATGAAGCCCCAAAGCCACTGTCAGATAATTATTATGAGGTAGTTTCAGAAATGTGTTTTAGAGTTTCTGCTGCTGGTATTGAGAAAACTTTTTACACTGTGTGCAAGCCAACACTCTTCTAGCCACGGTGGACATAGTTACCAGAAGAAAAGCTCATTTGCAGGCCCTGGCCAAGGGTCATGTTGGTGACAAACACCTCTGGGCTTGTGGGTATGAAAACTTTCTATAAAGCATAAAAAAGTTACAAGGCTATGGCACTCCATAATGTGGCAGTGAAATTAATCTTTGATGAATAATCTCAGACCTATTAGCAATAATACTCCTTTTAGTGTTCTTCTGAGGCAAAGAGAGAGAGAGATGGAAGTAAAGGAAGTGAGGGTGGGAGAGAAAGAAGGAAAGAGGAAGGAAGGAAGAAGGGACTTCCAGGAGGGGCCAGGCAAGGGGTGTAACTGAGCAGTGTGGCAGTTTGCCGTGCATGTGAGGGCCTGGTGTCACTCTCCAGCACTGGGAATAAATAAATAAAAACTCAGCATCCATCCAACATATGTCCACCACTTCAGCCTCTCTCAATTCAAAATATGTCTCCCAGTTCAACCCTCTCTGTCAATCTCCTTCTAACAGATTGTAATTATTCAGTGGGAACCTCAGAAGTGCAGTGTGGACAGCTAGCCTTTTGTGCCCAGGGCTCATCCTCTCTGGACCGGTTGCTAAGGCTTCTCTCCCAGCATCCTTTCCCTGAATAGTCTTCCTTGGGACCAAGTGATTGCACTCATTTGAGTCCATGCCCCCAAAGCAGAAAGGTCTATACTTTTGTGTAAAGCACAGACAAAAACCTGATTCTTACAAGTAAAGAGAAAATGAACAAGTGAAGCGATCCTGAAAGAAAATTAAAGATGATAAAACTCAAAGCAGATGTCAGCTAATTTACAAATGTGACACAGCTCCGCAGGCCAGATTTCAGAAAGACTATCAAAAGAAAGACAATTAGCATCCCAGAGAGAATGAAAAACCAAGCAGATGAGCCTTCCTCTTGCCAAAAAGATTCTGAATAAATTGGGTGAGTTTTGTAAAAGGGCAGCAGGTGAGCCTATTTGCGTTTCCCTAGTCCTCCGTCTCAAAAATGTGTTTGTATTTAAGTAACAGCCAACAAAGCCTAAATGACAGGACCAAGCAGAGCATTTAAATTTGGAAATCAGTTCTGGAGAAACAAAGAGGAGGCACAATAGCAGCTCCAGACTGACAAGGTGACTGAGAAGTTAGGAAAAGAGACCTATAAGTTTGCAAATGGCATGTTCTTTGTGGCCTTCTGGGCAGCCCTTAACTATTGGGCTGCTGGCCTGTCAGACCCAGTCAAATCTGAGGAAGAAGAGAGTGTGTTCTTGGTGACTGTGTGACTGACTGAGCAGTTCCCCAGCAATCATTGAGCTCAGTGAGCATTACAGCAGATCACAACTTCTCAGACCTTTTCTACTTAGAATTTCTTTATAGAGAAAAAGTTTCCGTGACCCTATGTGTATGTGTGTGTACCTATGTGTGTATGTACATATGTATATATGCATTATTAAAACAAATATACAAACCAAACTGCTAAAAAATGATGAAGAAATGTATTTTAAAACAAATCTTTATTATATATAAAATTTATCTATTTAGCAATTAAAGCAGACTTACATATTAATGAGAGAGGTGGCCTTGTTTATTTTTACAAAAAGAATTTTGGCTGAATAGTGCTGTCAGACATAAAACATCTCTATACTTTTCTAGAGTTGATCACTATTTTCAAATTATAATTACCAGTGCTGAGACGCCACTTCACATGAACACATAATACGAAGAGACAGAAATTTATATAGGGCCATTTCAGATACTGTTGGAAATTCTGTCCAAATACCAAGTCAGAATGTATTGTTTTTTATGAAACATGTTGGGCTTTCAAATAACAATTTCTAAAACTAAATATTCCCAACACAATCCAAAAACAGTAATTTGATAGTTACTTGTGTGCTAAGAGATGATGGTTGTAATATACTGAAAGTCTCTGTTTCCATAATTAAACCATAATGTTTATATAAAAACAGAAAACTTTTGCACATAGAATCAAAACATGTCAGGGTCTTGAACTTGAGTTGAGGTGTTTCAAGCAGCATTTGCCACAGGTATGTAGGATGATGAATGCACAATGCAAGTACACTTGTCTGTTCAACACCAAGGCTACTGTGAAGTTGTGCATGCATCCTTGATAAACATTGCCAGAAGCACCTCGGAGTTGTTACACGTTTGATTTTGAATTAATATTTTGCCATTGCACCCTCACAAACCTTTTGCTGTTGCCAATTTTTTCTCCCAACTGTCACATTCAGTTTAAGAAAATGGGCACTAGCAGGTGCCTTCACTGAGCACGTGTGGCACCAGAGAGGTATCTCTGATCATAGGTGTTCATAGCAAGAGGTCAGACTCGAGCCCCAGTTGGACGCAGAAACTTGGGGAAAAAAAAATTGTAGAAAGAGGCATAGAAAGTAAAGAGGAGAAAAGAAGAAAGGGATGAGGGTGGTGATAGTGAGTAGCAGCAGCACAGTATCCCCCCAGGATAGGTGGTGGCAGACTAACTGTTCCCTTAGACATGGCTTTCGGGGGCTAGAGCCTAGCCAGAGCCCTTGGAGTCAAAGAGGGAAAAAGTTTCTTGTAAGGAAAGTTCATGATAAGATGATTTCCCAGACCTCTCAGTTACATGAGAGCTTGTTCTTCTGTTGTGGGAATGATGGCAGCTGTGCTCTTTTGTCTTAAAAAAGCATGACTTAAAGATAAAAATGAGAAAGAAACCTAATGTAGGATAGATGGCATGATGGTTGTTACTCTTTTGGGTCAGCTTGACTGGGTTTTCAATCACTATGCAAACATGCTTCTGGGTAAGTCTACAAGGTTGTTAAAAAAAAAAAAAAAAAAAAGCCAAGACAAGGCACTCTCTGATTGCTGAATGCACCATCCTAAGAGCTGGACTTCTCGGCTGAAAAAGAGAAGTTGATCTGAGAACCAGCATTCAGCTCATTCAGCTCATTCAGCTCATTCAGCTCTGTAAGGACAAGTGCCTCATGCTCCTCTGCCTGCCTTCCCGACACAAAGGACTGCTTCTGAGCCAAAACAAACCTCCCTGCCTTGAGTTGGTTTGGTTGCTTATTTTTGTCACATCAATGAGATAAGGAGCTAATACCACAAATTAGTACCCCGAAGTGAGGCTGTTGCTGTGAAAAACATTACCACAGTCCATGAGCTTTTGGAATTGGCTTGTAGGAAGAATGTGAGAGAGTTTAAAGCTATAGAGCAGAGAAGCACCAGAACCGTGTAAGCAGAGCTTAGTGAGACATTCTGGTGGGAATTCGGAAGATTAGAATGCCATGAGGAATACAGACAATGGAGGCCAAACTCCATGTCATCCATCCATGTCAGACCTTAGAAAACAACCTAGCTTTATTCTGTTCGCTTCATGACAACATAACTGAACCTAAGTGCAAAATTAATAAATGATTCTTTTTTGATGGAGAATGTTTCGAGACAAGAGACCATTCAGACTCTTTTTTAACGGCTACTGCCTACTACTCTTGTCTACAGTGAGAGAAGGCTGAGAAAATACCAACTGAAGAAGAAAGTTTAGGAAAAGTATACAGTTTCGCAAGGAAAGAAGCATGAAAGAATTTTAATGTTGCAAATAAAAAGGGAACAAAAAATGTAGTTATTATAATTGCTGAAGAGTTCAACATGGTGAAAGAACCCCTGAACTTTATGCTGGAAACTAGGAAAGATGCCAAGAAAGCCCTCACTCACTGAAGGCTCTTGAGTGTGAGGGCGAATACATTTGAAAGGGCAGAGCCTAAGCTTGAATCGCTAAACGGTCACCTAAGGAAATATTTTCCTAGGATCAGCTTCTATAGATCAGGCTGGCCTTGAACTGAGAGATTTCCCTGCCTCTGCCTCACAAGTGCCAGGATTAAAGTCATGTGCTGTGAAGGCTGTTGGTACTGTGGTCTAAGAGAGCCAGGCTAGACCTTAAACTGGCAACATAACCTGGCAGCATTGACCATATGGTATTAGCTTTGCAGGCATGAAGATTACAGGAGAGAAGTGGGTCACGGGGGCAGCTTTCGGTTTCAGAAAGTGGCTGAAGTTAGGCAGTGTGTGGCAGGGTTCTGTTCTCTGCAAGGAAGCCTTGAGAATGAAGCAGGGAAGGCAAGATCCATGTTGTAATGGAAATCATAGGATGCTGAGATGTCATAATCTTAAAATACCTACTAACGAAAGTTGCAAATGTGAAATGGAGCTATCCCAGGAGAGAGAATGTGTATATTACAGAAAGCAGCTGACCAAATGTCACTACCCAGACAATTTCATCATAAGCCCCACGTGCCAGATATGGAGGCACAGCATTTGATGTTTCCCCTTCTTGCTTTGGTCTTGTAGTCTGATAAATCCTGGCGGTCCTCTTATTATTTATTTAGGGAATGGAAATATTTACTCTGTGTCATTTTATATTGGAAGCATGTCACTTTTATATTTTATAAGCGGTCAGTTAAACATTGTCCTAATCCTTAAAGAGATTTCAAATCTTTGGGTTCTTGCCTATGTTAAAGCTGTTAAAAGTTTGGAGAGTTTTAAAAATAGATTAAATACATTTTGAACATGAGATTTTAGGAGGGGTGTTGTGATTTAAAGTGGTGTGTTTGAATGGACTCCAAAGGGGTCGAGTTGGGATAGTTGGTCCTCATTGTCAACTTTACTGGTTTTACTGTGGAAATCAGTTTATCTATTTGGGTGTTTCCAGAAAGGTTTAATAGAGGAGTGAAGCTATACTCTGAATGTAGGCATCGTCATTCCCTGACTAAACTGAGTTAGAAAGGAGCAAATGAGCTTGAGCCCAGCACTGATCCCGCAGCTTCCTGGTTGTGAATAGAATGTGTGCGGCTGTCTCATGGGCCTGTTTCTATGATTCCCTCTCTATAGCAGACTGTGAGCCAGAATGGACCCTTCTCTGTTTAAGATGACATTCTCTGGAATTTCTTCACAGCATCTAGAGAAACAACTAACCCAGATGGAAGGAGATGGCACAATGGATTAAATGAAGTAAAACCATAGCCTTTGGGAAGAAGAAAAGGGAAACGGAATGAGATGAAATGCAAATCAGTATGGCCCAGATCCTCCTTAAAGTGGCCATAACCAGACAGGTTACAGTGAACAGCAGGAACTTGATTTCATGTGTTGTCCTAATAAGCAGCCGAGCAATGAGGCTTGTGCAGATAGTGTTTACAAATGATGGCAACCAGAGTTCATGCCTTGATATCATGGGAGCTACACCAAAGCCCATCTTGCTCTAATACATTTTTCCCCAAGACATAGAGCGATAACTTGAGAATGAAGATCCTTCACAGAGAACAAAAGACCACTTATCTACATCCTTGCCAAGAATGCCATTAATAGGCCTAACCAAGCTTAAACCAACTCCTGCTAATATTATTTTTAACCTTTTATTTTTGATGTTGAGTGTATGAGAGTTTTTACCTGATTATATACCCATGTGTCATATGCACACAGCACCCACAGAGGCCAGAAGAAGGCATTGGATCCTCTGGAACTGGAGTTCTAGGAGGTGATGAGGCAATGTGGGGTGGGGCCCTCTGCAAGAGCAGCCAGTGCTTTTAACTGCTAAGCCCTCTCTCACCAGTCTTGTTTTAGTTAATATTCACAAGATATCTTAATGTGCATCAGAATTTCAGAGGCTTTATATTAAAGCATCATGGAATAAATTCCCCTAGTAGAAAGGGAACTGAAGACATGAGGTTAAGAGTCCTGACTGCTTTTTCAGAGGACCCAAGTTCAGTTCCCAGCACCCACAGGGCAGCACACAACCTTCTGTATCTCCAGTTCCAGGGGATCCAATCTCTTCTTCGGGTCTCCATAGACTCCTTCATGCACATGGTACACATAAGCTCACAAGGGCTCCACAAACATACACATAACCAAAGAATAAATTAATAAGCAAGCACAAGGTTCAAACCTCTACTCAACCTCCACTCCCCTTTAGGCCTGCAGTAATTTCTGCACAAATACCAGACAGAAATTCACAGAGCTTCCCTTTTGTTTCTTCTATTGGTCTCATCTCAGATTTTAGTGCAGATAAGAATTAACAATTTACACAGCACTTACATAATTCAAAGGAACTGTCCCAGGTGACTTCTGCATATTCCTACCAAAATTCAGACCAATTCTGCTTCCTTTTTCCATCACATTCTAGAATACACTCTTCATTCTTCTCTTCCCGTGAAAGGTTGCCACTCCTTACAACACTCTTTGGTAACATTTCTCTGTAAGTTCTTGCCTCCCTCTCTTTCCTGTGAATCCACTTTCCTCTGAACTTTTGTAACTCAAATCCCTCTCCAGCCCTCCAGCTTCTAAATCACTAGGTATCTCTTGTGCTCAAAATGAGAGCACTAGTATTCAGAAGAAATATATTCTCTAAAGTGCTTGTTTAAAAAAGAAAGAAAAAAGAAAAAAAACTCCCATTTCTTTAAAGTCAAGGCATGTTTCAAAAAGGAAAATACTGACTTTCTGAGAACAACTGTTGGCTCAAGGATTTGCCACAAGTAGTTTCAGGACATAATTAAAGCCAGATGGCATTCTGGCCAGTATTGCTCCTGCTTAGGAAAAGTTGAAAGTACCTCCACCCCACTAAGGTAAAGATCAAACTGGAGTTTCAGTAAGAAAAGAGTGCATCTTTTTCCTCTAGAGATGTCCTGTATCAAAAGAACATCCTAACAGCCTTTTGTGGTAGTTGTGTGGTTGCTGTGACCCCTCCATTCATATGAAGTAATCACTTCAGGTTTTGCCCTGCTTATTCCCAAAGAAGTTGAAGCTCACATGTGGTACCATTTATGTCCCATCTGTTGTTCCTTTATTTCATTGGTCGTCCATCCTTAACCAGTACTTAGGAGTAAGAGAAGGTCTTTAAAGGTATTTCAGGAATTCATTTATTAGCAAGAGACATTGGTGGGAGACACCAGTCTCAACTTTGGAGACAATAGACCAAAGCTGATGAGTTTAAGACTCCAGCAGTACTGGTTCTGCAGGGTGTAGGCAAAAAGGAATGGGAATGGTGGTGGTCTTGCCTCATATGTGAGCAACACAGTTGCAGCTTTGCCGTGAGACCCAGCACCGCAACATTCAAATGACAGGACACACTGAAACATAGTCTTTGTGGAACACCTGTGGTGGTTCCCTTTCAAACATGGAAGAGAACGCCAGGGTTCTAGCCTGGAGGAGAGAAAGAGCACTGTGGGAAATGTAATGGAGGCTTGACTTTCTACCTGTCTGAGGTCTGGCCGTTCTGTTGGAACTCAGTAGACCCTCATTACCTAGCTGCCTGATAATTTGCTTCAGGAAATGGTCCTTGTCCCTTAGCTCCATCTATTGTGTGTGAATTTTAAAGTTACCATTTGTATGGTGTTTTTTGAATCTTGAACATCTTTTCAGTTAGAGCTAAAAGAAAGCAAACACTTATCTTCTCGATCAGTGTGAAGTTTTCTATATTCATGTATATCTGTAATAAATTTTGTTTTAGGAATTAGCCACAGTAAGTGAGTAATAGTGATAAATATTATCAATAAAATAGTGAAATTATGATAATATAGTATTATAGGGTTTCTCATACCCTCTCATGATATCAATAAAGGAAGCACATTATGCTAAGTACAAATCGCTAATACATCTTTGTCTTATTGACAAAGTAACTATTCTTGTGCTTTAGGGCTCTTACTAAGTAAAAGGAGAGTTACTTATGTACAAGCATTTTAATAGTATAAGAACTGGTCTGATAACTAATGGGGTATTATGGTACATACTATGTAGTCATGGAAATTTTGGGCAAAAGGATGATACTTGTCCTGGGTAAAGCAGAACAAGATAGTATAAAAATTCATAATACTATGCATAATGATATCCAATTTAACAATCATTGGTTTGTTTCTGGAATTTTCCATTTGATGTAACAGGTAACAGGCCCTCATAAAGCAAAATTGAAGGTAAAAGGGCACAGATCTACTGGATTTAGAACGTAAATTGCCTGTGACTAAAAAGCCCAGAGTAAATGTTAACTAGTGGTGTTTACAGTCTGTGCCAGGCGAGCATTAGGGTAGGTGACTTTAGAATATTGGGAGCTGCTGGGAACATGGCCCAGAAACCAAACTTGCAAACTCTTTCTCATCAGACCACAGCAAAGTTATTACAGAAACTGAAAACAGAACTTGGAACATTCATAGCAACATGGCCTGACCACAGCAGCCAAGGGCTTGGTCAATAGACTCGGCAAGCTTTGCTGATCCATTGCATTTCTCTGGTACCATATTGCACTGACTTACAGAAACATTGGTTTGAAAGAATAAAAACAGTAAACAGTTGTTTCCCACAAGTAGTTTGAAAAGTGCTGCTGTAGATCCTCAGTGAAGCTACCTACACCAATCTGAGGGTGCTCCTCAGTAGCCAACATTTTACTCCCCAGATTTTCTTCTGGAACCCCAAGAAGAAAGGACTCACGATAAAAGGTCTCATACTCGTGAGCACACACACGTGTGCGTGCGCGCACACACACACACACACACACACACACACACACACACACACACACACACACACTTTCAGCCATGGGAGATAGTTTACAGCTGTAACAAAACCAGTTCTTAATAGCACTCTATTTATAAGATGAAAGTAGACCTTTTTCTGTTAAGCTGGTAGCATTAGTCTCTTATCTAGACTTGTCCATAGATGCGTGCTAGATTCTAGATGAGCTAGAAATTTAGAATCCCAAGAGTGTGTAGAGTTCTCAGCACAGTCCAACCAAAGACATGTTTTCAACTAACAACATTCCACCAATGCTGGCCAAATATATTCTGTTTTGGATCCTTAGGGCTCATGTGTTTGACACCTAGTTCAGCCAGTGGTGCTGTGTGGAAGTCTAGGGAACCATTAGGAGGTAGAGCCTCACCAGAGGAAGGTGTTCTTGGGGGCAGACCCTAAAGCTCTGTAGCCAGACCCCAATTGCTGGTGTTCTGCTTTCTGAGTATGCAAGTGACCAGCTACTCTCGGCTCCTGCCACCATACCTTCAAGCCATGGCAGACAGCCTCCCCATGAACTGGAAGCTGAAATAAACTTTCTTCCTTTTGTTGCCTCTTGTCTGTATTTAGCACAGCAATAGTAAGTAAAACAGTGTGCTTCTACCTATTTAGAATGGTCCATGTGTGATGACTGAGGCATATCAAGAAGAAGTATTAAACATTATTTCTTGCTCTTCCAGTATCACACACTGAAGACCAGTCCATTGCCTGCTTCCATTCTCAGGCATAACAGTCTAGAAAAAGATGGGTCCTCTTCCTCCTTCGTTCCATCCTGACTCAGAGCACTACAGTGACATTGCTGTTCTGCATTCCTTTGACATTTCAGAACGTGTGTCACATCCAGACAGCAGCCACATGACAGACTGGGGCCACCTTCTGTTCTGGGGGTCATGGCTCCCCATATGTCCACTCTGGAATCTTGACTGCAAATTTAGGGTGCATCAGCACCAGTGTATGTTTATAGTGAACGCTAAAAGAATAACTTCACTGTGGAATTTACAGAGACTCCAAGTTGATCAGACAGGAAAGTCATTCTAAATGATGTGCACATTGTATTACATCAGGCCTTAATGAGAACTCATTGCTTCTGTCCTGGGCCACTTCCAATTCTCTTCTTTCTGTGATGAATCTGTGCTGCTCTGTCCTGTATGCTTGACTAATAACACAAGGGTGGCTTGTGGAACTATGGGTTTGGATTAATCAATGCCAATTCTGATTTTGTTGGTCTGTGAGGGATACTGTGATTCCCATGAGCTCCAAGGACTTGGAGGTGGTGGTGTGCAGCTCCCACTTGGTGTGCAAGGATTTTGCGCTTTTTCCAGGTTCCTTGCTTTTCTGTTTCTCCTCGATTGACCAAAGGGCTGAGAATGTATAAATGACTGAGTGTCTAGGTTAAGGAGATTATTTCTTTGCATTGAAACTTAATTTTTTCTTCAGATTACAGGAAATTCTTAATGTCTTTAATTGTTCATCTCTAGCCCAGTTGGCGAGGAACTTGCTGTTGCTGAGACTGGCTTCTTACTACTGCCTCAGCCTCCTTAGTGCTGGGATTACAAGTGCCTCCTGCCAGCCAGGCCTTCAGAACTCATGCTTGAAGTTCAGAGGTTTTACAAATCCACTATTTCTTTTTGCCAGTTCCTACATGCTCCACACCATGATCTTTGCTCTCCTTCGGTGTACATGCTTTAGGATGCTGCCTTGAAGGAAGGCTTTCACAGTCTTCTCTGGCTTTGAACAGGATTTACCTTCGAAAGTTAACACCACCAGCCCAGGCCATCTCTCAGTGTCAAGTTTATAATGGACAGCAGCCCCTAGGGTTTTAACGACTAGAAATTTTTCAAGCCAATACTATAAGGGCTACACTGTCCAATGCACCATTTTATATAATTATAACATTTTAGCTACCTAGTGACACAAAGTCATTAGTCCTATTTTCATTTAATAAAATATGCCTTGAAGTCAGAAAGAGACTTAGCGCATCATTAATTAGTAAGTGGGAAATTGAGGCACGCCCCTAGGCCTCTCCCTCAGGCCATGGCTTGAACATTCCATGTTTCTACTACATCCTCTCAGAAATCCTTTTAAAGATCTGATGTAAAGGAGATCAATTGGCAGCATTTCTTTTCAGTGATAGTGATACTATACTGCGGACTTGACCGTATTCTAATCCCCACATAACTTTGCATGGCTCCGCTTCTGCCCACGGAATAGCACCTGTTGTTCTTAGGACTCATTTGCACCTCTGCACCTTCATACTCCAGCAGCATTAAGATTGAAGTCTCTAAGCAGGCAATGGGACTATCAGCCAGGGAATCATCTCTGTCATCCTTTTAATGGCTGACGATAACACAAGAAATGGCTGAAGACTAAAACTGAAAAATAAAGTAACATCCTCAGAGTTGAGACTCTGGTGTGTATTTAGTCCATCATTGAGCTCTCTTCCTCCCTCACAAACTTAGCTCTGCAGGAGAGCATGTCTTGGACATGGGATCTAAAGCCAAGATCATCAAACATGAACTAATATTATTTTTCTTTGATTTAAGGGGCCAGGAACAGAGCTGGCCAATATCCCCATCCCTAGCAGCTTTATAATCTCACCACCCATCACAGAGGGAGCGCAGCAAGCTGCCCAGGGGCCGATTTGTTTCTTAGAAGAGTCCCAGTACACACAAGAGGGAGGCAATTAGGCCTCCCCTGGGCATCCTGAGACGTACTTCTAAAGACTTCACTTTGGCAGCAGAGACCAGAAACTGTTCAGACAGAATCATCTGAACCTCTTGAAATGTGACTTATTGAGTTAAGGCCAAGTTAATATGTAAGGGACTACAGAATGCTGGCAGGGAATTCTGTAAATTGCCTCTGGCATTAAAAGTGACAAATGCAAAAGATATAGTGACCCCTGTAAGAGACTAGCCCATCTGCCACATCCCTGAAAGACACCCATGGGATGGGTGTCCTGCAAGGCTGGGAGAAGGTAGGGAGATCCTGCTTATCTCAAAATGGATTTTGTTTTTTGAAGAGGACACTTTTATCTCCTTTTTTTATATTATATTGTAAAAGAAAGAGGAAGTTAAGGAACAAGGAATGATATTTTAAACTCAATCTTCTAGCTACTCTTTTTTGGTCTTCTAACCTACTAGAATCAAACAAACCCTGCCCAGTTCCCATGTGCAGGCAGAGTAGTGGCTGCTGACAAATGTAAGGCTTTGGTAGTCATGGCCATTTATTTTCCTCCCATCCCTGACCCCCAACTCCTGTTCCTTAACTCCTATGCACTCCAAGTCTGAAAATCCCACAGTACGGAAAATTGTGTCTAATGAAGAGCCTGCATAGCCTCAGCTCAGCCCATTAGCAACATCCATCAGCCTCGTGTCTGGAGACCATTTCTTCAATTAGAGATTTTATTATTGATTCCTGAATCTCACTATCCAAAGTCCTTGCTGTGTTCCCTCTGAGCTGGACAACAAGATATAAAATGGCAGAATTAGCTCCCACCCTTACATTCTGATTCTGCCACTCTATGCACTTCACATTTAAAGATAAGGCTATGCTTCCCTCCACTGGGATGAGTCTGTTAGAAGCTGCCGTGTCTCCTGGGTATCTGGTAGACCTGAGGTGGTGTGTGAGGCCTGGCCTCAGACCTCAGGCACTCATAGATATCTTACTCCACAAACCTTTCGAAAGATTGCTATGTGTGCCCTGCATGTGAATACAGGAGGGAGCACAGGAGTATTGCCAGGTAGCAAAATATAATTTTTTAAATTTATAGGATATCTAGTTGAATTTCATATAAAAAAAATCAGGGTTTTTAGTGTAATAATTTTAATATAATAAAATACATTTTTGTAATAATGCACTTAATATAGATTAGTAGTACTAGTAATAAAATATATTTATAAATAAATATGTCAGAAAACATTAAAATACCTAATACTTTGATTTTGTTATATATATGAATATTTGATGTAATCAATATTTTAATAATAAATACACCTTTAAAATATTTGGTGTTTACCTGAAATTCTTATTTGACCTGCTATTTTATATTTTACTGGCAATCCTACCCAACAGGTATATGATATGTGCTTCTTGAGGTTAGTGGGAATCTAAGGAACTTGTAGCCAGAAGTCTTAGCCTTTTAGGCTTTCTTGAGCCTAAAGTGTCCTTTGTGAATTATTAAACCCTGGGGAAGAGGTGTGTGTGTGGAAACCTTCTGACTTTATTCTCTATTCAGTGTTATTGGCCTGAGGACTGTATGCTTGAAACTGATAACAAAGAGTGGAGATCTGTATAGACTGATGCCAACTCTAGGCAGTTAGTATAGAAATGGATAGAACTGTAGGACACCCAGTTTGTGATGGAGAATTAATTTTTATGAAAAAGATATATATTTTATGTCTGAAGTGTAGGAACTAAAAACAGCTTGTTTTACCATTGTTAGTATACAAATGAATAGAAATGAGTTTTAATCAATAATGATTGCCAAGTAACTCAAATTAAAGTAACTCGAGCTGGATAGATGATGGCTCAGTGGTTAGTAGAACTTTCTGTTCTTGCAGAGGGCAGAGATTCAGTCCCCAGCGCCTACATAGTGGCTCATAACTGCCTATAACTCCAGGGGACCCAGTGCCCTCTTCTGATTGCTGTGGATCATGCACATACGTGGTCCAAATTCATACACTGGGGTATAAACACATGCACATAAAATAAGTACTTAAAGATTAAAGTAACCGTAGGTCATCTGAATATTAGAATGCAGATAAGAGATGGAAATACATTCTGTCTTCTGACTGTCACTGTTGTCCATCTCAGTGAGTGTCACAGAGCAGTTTTTTTTTTTTCCTGTGTCTTATCTGCAGTTCTTAATCCCATCTAAGGAACACTTGGTTCAAAGGGGGCCTCAAATAATACCACATCTTTACTTTTGCCTTAAAAGATAAATTTTAATAACCACAAAGTCTTTCATAAACTCTTATAAAATATATTTAGAAAAATAGCTCAGCAGCTAACAGCCCTCGCTGCTTTCTAGAGGATCTGAGTTTGGTTCCCAGCACTCATGTTGGGCAACCACAACCATCTGTACCTCTAATTCTGAGAACTCTTACACCCTTTTCTGGCCTCCACAGGCACCCATATACATGGCATACACGCACATGCATGCACAAATCTACATAAATAAAAAATACAAATAAATCTTCATATATAAAAATATGAAAAACCTAATATGTATATATGCATATTTATGAGCACAAGCTTTTTACCAAGCCCCAAGAAAGCATTTTTAATATAGGGTGGGAGTGATCACCAATGTTTCTAACCTTCTGGCAAAATGAGTTGTGTAGAAGGAATCTCAAAAGCCTATGTATAAATAGTCAATAAAGTTTGCTACACAGCCAGCCAGGAAATTCTCCAGCTGAGTTTTCAATTCCAGATAAGGGGTGGTGGAATGAAGTCTCTTTGTTTCAAAGGGTGTGAATGACAAGCTGTTCCTGGTCTCTCTTCTTTTAGGAGAAAAACCAGTGCTGAGGTTGGCTTGCCTGAGGAGCTGGGAGAAGCCAAGACCACAGGGCCTGGGCCTGGGAGTGAAGACCATGAAAAACTCCAAGTTAAAATCCAAGCCTTTGAAGACAAAGCAAATGCTGGTAGCAATGCCCCTCCTTCTGTCCGGAGACACAGCTTAGATCACAGCTCTAAGGAGGAACAAAGAAACATTAGATTTAGCAGGTATAACTTCTGCTCAGCCATCATTTTGAATTATGAACTTACATTTGCTATTGCTTCTGTTGTCATGGTGCATGGGGTGTTTTATGGTTCACTTATTTGTTCTTAACCTATAGCTTCCCAAAGTTCTATCCTTTTAATGAATTAAAAAAAAAATATTACCCATAAGGCTCTTGTTATTCAAGTAACTTTTACTATTTACTTAGGTGATTCTCAACCTTCCTAATATTGAAAACAGTTCTTCATGGTATGGTGAATCCTCAACCATAAATTTATTTTCATTGCTACTTCATAACTGTAATTTTGCTACTGTTATGAATTGTAATTAAATATTTGATATGTGACCTCAAGGGGGTCAGACTCACATGTTGAGAACCACTGACTTAGGGAATATAACTAGAAAGCAAACATCGGACCTTATTTTTAAAACACTTTTTGAAAATAAGCATACCAATATTGAGAATGGCTGCCAGTTGCGTCTCTTATTTAGATGCAAAAGTAATACGGAATATACACTTCTAATGTCTACTATTTTATGGCCTCCTTTGCTATAAAGTTGATTTAAATCTTCTTTTGGAAGTACTTAAACATTCTCTTCTTTGCTCTTGGTGGGGCTGAGATAAAACCCAGGGTCTTATGTGCATCAAGCACGTACTATGCCACTGAACTACAACCTGAGCCCTATGATCTCAGCTTGGTGGTCCTTATGTGATCCAGTCTATGGATAGTATCTCACTCTGGAGGAAGTCACTTTCTGTCCTGGTGTGACTGCTCTTTTCCTTGCCAGGGAATGAGAGCTTCCTTGACTCTTCTAACCTTTCATTATAGGTCCAGGAGTTTGGCTTTGAATACTGTGCTCACAGATGGTGTGAAAGCAGAAGATGGGGGAGCTAAAGAAAGGGCAGGAATACATGCCAGCATCTCTCTTTCAGAAATAGATCCATTCAGCCACGGAACTGGCAAGTTGTCACTTAAGATAAATACTCATGGATCACAGCTGAGAAATCCCTCAGCTTCACACCCAAGTATTGTACATACAGAATCAGAGATTGTGCCTGAAACTGTTAAAGAAAACACCCAGAAAGATGTTCCAGAGATGGCCACAAGTCCCGTTGAATACCAAGACAAGCTCTACTTGCATTTAAAGGAAAACCTCAGCAAAGTGAAGGCTTATGCCATGGAAATCGCAAAAAAGGTCCCAGTCCCAGACCAGTGCACCATTGAAGGTAAGTGCTTTGAACTTAGCACACTCTAGAAATTTCAGATGTCAATGATAAAGGCAATCTAAATCACCTAAAAACACTTCAATACACCCAAATGTTTATACCCTTTTATGGACCTTTTGCAAAATAGACCTTTTGAAAATATTCTCTGGTATCTTTGTTTCTTGTGTTTGACTAAAGTTGATCATCTGTTGACTTTTATCTTTTTGATTCTATTTAGATGCATCTCCTGATTTTTGCATACCTTTGTGTTTCTTTGTTTCCTGTTCCTAGTGTACAAAAAAAAAGGAACACAGTGGCCTTGAAGCAGAGTCTATGGTCATGGCATCCAGAGAATGCTTCCATCCATGTAATCAAACAAGGAAGCCATGTATCTCACTGGCTGTGAGAGATTGTTCCTTTATCCCATTGCTGTATGCCCTGCTCTGGCTCCCAACGGGTTTAAGATCTGAGTGTCAAATACAATCCCTGAATGTGTGGAAGTTAGAGTACAGGAGGACTATAGCAAAGCCGTGCCAAGAGGTGGCACAGATAAAAAGCCAGAGAAAGTGGGAAGTGCCAGGGCATCAAAGGACAAAGGAAAGACAGATTGTCAGGAGCTAGACCTCCCACAGGAGCACAGTGTAAAGTGTCACAAAAGACAGTAAGACTGAAGTCATAACAGCATCACTCACTGTGTCTTGCCACACTGAACAGGATTACAGGATTCTTGGTCCAAAGAAATAACATATTGAATCTTTCTCTAATTATAATTTGGACCTGTTAGTCATCATAATTTTTGCATTCTGTTAATCTCCTAAATGGTATTCATATCAATCAATAAATCTCCTGATAGTCTTATATTTTATTTACTTACCTTGTCTCTTGGAAAAGACAGAATGTTTGAGACACAAATGCCATAGTACCAGAGCACCAGGACAGAGGTAGACTGAGCTGGCTTGGATGGCACTCTGGGGCTCCTAGAGTTTCTCCGGTAATCCTCAGAAAGTATACACCTTCTCTTGGGAGTTAAAGTCAGGTTTCAACCTGTCATCTTCACACAGGAAAAAGCCAGACAGTCCAGGCCCCTAAAGATATAGCAGAAAGGTGGGGATCCCTTGAAGATCTACTTCCCCAAGCTCTATTTTCTACCCTGTTTTCCATTTTCAAGGAGGAAAGCTTGTGTTCTGACAAACCAAAGGAGGTTCAAGTGTAACAAATATAATTAGTTTCTGTGTCTATGCAGAGGCTAACACCTTCCAATGTCTGCAGTAATCTGACCAGCCTTTCTAAATGTACTCGCTAGTGGTAAAATGAAAGGGGAGTTGCTTACATTCTATATGGTGGAGTAGATCAGGTTGCAGGAATACCTAAGATTAATGAAATTCAATCTGAGTGACCTTTTCACAGATTCCATTTTGCTGATAATCTGCATACACGAGTTGAAAAGGTTAATATAAGGGAAGATAAGTGGATTTCAAAGTGCCACATAGGGTATCTGTATCAAAGAGAAAGTTGAACATATTTTACTTCATAAACTAATCTCTATGTGTATGTGGTGTATGTGTGGTGTGTGTGTGTGTGTGTGTGTTTCAAACTTGGCCTAAAGTATAAAACATTTACTCTATAATGAGTTTCAACTGTGTCACAATGTAGAAGGAAACCTATAGAATTACTTTAAACATCCAGTTACAAAAAATTATTTCGGGTGTTAAAATTTAGCTTTAGACTCAACTAAATGATCTGGGTTTGTTTGTTTGTTTGTTTGTTTCCCAACTGTTGAATGGATCCATTATCAAAGAAAAAGAAAAAAAGAGCATAATTACTTTTGATGGTAAAATTTCTAACCAGAGATAAAATAGAACTGGGTGTGTATTTTTTTAACTTGACATTTTGAAATTCCCTCGTATTTATATTTATACGGCTCCTTGGTAATACATCTACCAATGAGATACTTCATTGTATTGCGGGAGACACTGTTGATATTACAAGGACAGTGGGCTAAACAGGAGACATCAGACACCCTCTGGCTGACATAAGTTCACTTGCGTCATATGCTCGCCCAGCACAGCAGTGTCACATCTCTTGTTTTAAAACGTAGTGAAGATTCAGGCTGAGAAATTATGTTAAGGTCAAGAGTGTTGTTGGCCTGAAAGAATCATTTGGCCTTTTTGAATAAATAATGCAAAATCATAAAGAGACAAAAAAAAAAGAGGCAAAAACAAACAAAACTTTCCAAAACATTTTATTAAAGAGACAAAGAGCAGGAAAGAAGAAAATCAAGTGACATTTTGGAATGCTACACAAAGCCCACATTGCAAAAAACAACAAAACAGCTCCTTAAGGAAACTCTCTGGACGTTGGGTTGGTTTGTATGAGAAAAACAGACAAATGTTCTAAGGTTTAGATCTACAAAAGTGTCAGTTCCATGTGTTTCAACCTGATACCTCAGTAATAAATAGTGGTGAAAGAATGGGAGTCTCACTCATGAAGCTGCAGGAATCAGTATGAGATGACTCAAGGTCACAGACAGCATTTAAGGTGCATTGTTCCCGCCTCCGTTTCTCGCTCCCCTGTGTGATCCCAGTTTACTGAGGAGATGCTCTCTATTTTCCTTTCCCAAGGAGATCTCTCTTAAATTCCTCCTGTTACATAGCTGCTCAGGGATTGTGGATTGTCTAAAATCCACTTCTGAATAAGTACATACTGTGCTATCTTTCTGGCTCTGTTTCCTCACACAGGATGACACTCTCCAAACCATCCATTCGCCTGAAAATTTCAAGGTGTCATTTGTTTTTACTGCTGAGTAGTAGTATTCCATTGTGTAAATGTACCATAATCTTTTAATCTGTTCTTCAGTTGAGGGGCATCTAGGTTGTTTGCAGGTTCTTGCTATTACTAATAATGCTGCTATGAACATAGCTGAGCTAATGCCTTTGCATTATGCATCCTGTGGGTATATGCCCAATAATGCCCAATAATGGTGGACCATTGGGTAGATTGATTTCCAGTTTTCTAAGGAATCACCATACTGATTTCCAAAGTGGCTGTACAAGTTCTAAAGGCAGACTCTCTGGCATCCACTAAGGGTGACTTTCTACATGGCAAGGCTAGAGTCTTTTCTTATCTATTTTTTCTCACAGGGAAGGTTCCCATTTTAGACCTTGTCTTATTTGGGGTTTCTATTGTGCATGACCAAGAGCAACTTGGGGATGAAAGAGTTTGCTTCAGCTTACAGCTCTCGGGTTGTGCTTTATTAGTAAGGGAAGTCATCGCAGGAAACCAAAGGCAGGAACAAAGCAGAAACTGTGGAGGAGAGCTGCCTACTAGCTTCTTCCTTGTGGTTTATTCAGTCTGCCTTCTCATATACCCAGGACCAACTGCCTAGGGTGGCACTTCCCACAGTGAGCTGGACCATCCCACATCAATCATTAATCAAGACAATACATGTGCCTAAAAGCTAATCTCTCAATTAAGATATGTCTATTTTTGTGTAAAGTAGATAAAATCAACAGCCCAGTGTCATGGGTTCTGGCCAAGACTACTTTAAACCAAAACCCTTCTTCTGAAAGTGTGATTCTGTTTATCATCTACAAAATTTAAGTTAAAACTATGTTTCACATATGATCACATATATTTAGATCTTTTTAAAAATGATAGCCTGGAAAATAACATCTTAACTGAGTGGCTAGAAACAAAAGCTGGTGACCGTCTCCCCCAACAAGATGTTCAAGAGCTCAGGGCCCAAGAACCTTGTCATCTATTTCATTAGCATGGTAGGTGCTGTAAAACAGAGCATGACCAGAGATGGAGATAGACATAGGATGGGATTATTGTTAGACTGCATGGTTGGGAAAGGCTCTCCACCCATGTGACCTGCAGTTCTTATCTAAAGAGGTGAACAAATTCAAAACTCTGAGAGAGAAGAATCATTTATTCAGGAAACGTGGGCCAGGGTGGCTGAGCTGCAAGTGGTGAGAAGTGTCTACACCTTGTATGGTGCAGAGCAAAGCTGTCAGCAGTACTGGGTTTGAGGTCAGGAGATGGAGGACAAAGAGTCTGGGCCTGATTATCCCAAGGATAAAGGCATCCTTTTCTGAGACAGCTCAGAGAAAGAGAGACCATAAAGAGACAGGAACGGAACATGAAGAAGTAAGAATGAAAGCTTGATTTTAGGCGTGTGAGTTCTTACTATTCTTATTCAAGAGAAATAAATCTTATTTTTTTCATTACCTGTAGATTTACAGCAAAATTAAGCAGAAGGAGCAGAGTTTCAGTGGCCACAGTGGTGCATAACTTTAATCCCAGCACTTTGGAGGCAAAGACACAAGGGTTTCTATGGGTTTAAGGTCAGTCTCATCTACACAGCAAGCTCCAGGACAGCCAGGACTACATAGAGAGGCCCTGTTTTAAAAATTAAAATTTTCATAAAAAGAATTATGTATGCATAGTGTCTATATGCCCCCACACACACACCTGCCCAAGGTCCATCGCGGTAGAGCAGAGAGCAACTGATGAAAGCTATCTGACGTCATCACTCTGTACATCGCTTACATGAGGATTCCCTCGACATACATGTGCAACCTACCAGTGCCCTTCCTCACCACCCCCTCAGCATCCATCAGCTGCCATTAGCTCCTCATGAGGTGGGGGATCAGGAACTTTCCCACCCCTTGCTGTAATAGTTAATAATCTTGATTTTTATGGAGGTCCTGTGTGAGAAACCACTGCTGTCATGAGTTCATGTGTGTGACAATCATGTCACGTACAGAGAACAGCGTTTTACAGCGCTCTTCCCCTTCATCTGGCTCTTGCATGGCTTTGTTGGTGGCGGTTCCTCTTCCACAATGTCCCCTGAGCCTCGGATTGGGGAAAAATGGGGATTGTACTCACAGTCGCTTATTTTTAGTACATTGAATAGTTTTGAGTCCTTGTAGTAACCACTGCCCAGTGCAATAAGAAGCTTCTCCTACAAGGTTGGGAGCAGCACAAATCTATGGCCTACAAAAATAAATATTTAAAAGGTAATTTGACAGCATGACCATTTAGCAAGACAGTATCATTGGGTTTTCTTCTAGGTCCTATGGCTTCGCTAAAAGTTTTGTGTCAGGTATTAATTCCCTCCTGTGGAGCAGGCCTCAAAGAGAGCCATTGGTTACTCCCATAAATAGTTGTGACACCATTGCACTAGTGAGCACATCTTGCATGGCAGATCACTATTGTAGACATGTGATTCAGTGCTGTCTAAGACCAAGCTTTTCTCCCTAAGCAGCTCACAGAGCACCCTCTGGAACTATGAGAGCTAGACAATCAGGGATAGTTTCCTGATCAGTTCAAGATTAGCTTCTCGTGTGTTCTGCAACTGAAGTACTTATGATGCACTGCCATGAGAAATGGCAATCGCTGAGTTGTTTGGGTGCCTCTGGGGCTCCGTGACCAGTACTTTATAGGAAAGTAACCTGTGCCTGGCTCTGAGATTTTCATTTAATTTCCAATGTCTCTGAAGCAGCGCTGTTTAATAATGAGCGATAGCTCTGTTCAAACTCCTTTTTATTTTTAACCATGCTTTAGTTTACAAATTAATGGTGTTTCTTCTTCTTCATACATCTGTAGTTTAGATTAAGCAACCCTTCAACTCCCTGACTGCCCACCCTACTTAAACCGTTAGCTCTGAGTCTTATAACAAGTACCTACTATTCTTTTGAAACATATCTTATACTTGGGTTGTGGAATCCTAAGTTCCTCTGTGTCATTTGGTAAAGTGTTCCTCTGGCCCAGTTACCTACCCCCATGGCTGCACTACCTGCTTCGCATTTCCCCCTTTCTGCAGAATTAGCCTTAATGTGCTGGAAACTCCACGTTCTACTTTCTCCCACATATTCCTCATTCATTTATTCATCCATCAGTATTCTGAGTGCCTGCTACATGACAGCCCCACTCCAGGCACCTGAAAAATGTCACTGGGATAATCTTGACTTCATTAAAACTGTTCTACTTGGGAAAGGCATGAAATAAATGATAAAAATGAGAATAAGTTGTCCTGGCTGGTTTATGTCAACTTGACACAAGCTAGACTTACTGAACGGAGGATCCTCAATTGAGAAAATGTCTCCATAAGATCTGGCTGTAAAGCATTTTCTTAATTAGCAATCGATTCGGGTATAGACCGTTGTGGGTGATGCCACCCCTGGGCTGGTCCTGGGTCCTAGAAGAAAGCAGGCCAAGCAAGCCATGGGGAACAAGGCAGTGAGCAGCAACCTCCATAACCTCTGCATCAGTTCCTGCCTCTAGGTTCCTGCCCAATTTGAGTTCCTGCCCTGAGATCCTTCAACGATGAACAGCAATATAAAAATATGAACCAAATAAGCCCTTTCTTCCCTCAAGTTGCATTGGTTATGGTGTTTCATCACAGCAGCAGAAACCTTAGCTAAGATATAAGTACAGCAGGGAAGATGTTAGAACATGGTGAATGCTTTGATAAAAGAAAAAAGGAAGAGAAGAAGACCAAGACAAAGGAAAAGAAGGGGGTACTTTTGTGGAGGGGTGCAGGGAGAGGTGGGAGGGGTGCAGGGAGAGGTGGGAGGGGTGCAGGGAGAGGTGGGAGGGGTGCAGGGAGAGGTGGGAAGGAGTGCAGGGAGAGGTGGGAGGAGTGCAGGGAGGTGGGAGGTTTGCAGGGAGAGGGGGAGGGTTGCAGGGAGGGGGGGAGGTTTGCAGGGAGAGGGGGAGGGTTGCAGGGAGGGGAGGGGTTTTTCAGGGAGGGGAGGGGTTTTTCAGGGAGGGGAGGGGTTTTTTCAGGGAGGGGAGGGGTTGCAGAACCCTCTAAATAAAGACACTTTAAAATGCCGCTGTTGTTTTTCTGTGAAGAGTCAGGTTTCAATGGCGGTTGAATGAAAAAGGAAAAGAACAGAAAAACTTGAACACTGTACCTGTCTCCAAGGTTTAGATTCTTTAGGAACTTGCTATGTAGAGTGGGCCAACTCACAGTGATCCTCCTGCCTCAGCCTCCTGAGTGCAGGGGTTAAGGGTGTGTGGAACCATGCCTGGCCCAAGGTAAGGATATTTTATACATTCTCACTGCAGTTTCCCCTCCCTCCTCTCCTCCTGTCCCTCCTCCCACCTCCCTCCTGCACACCCCAGTCCACCCCTCCATTTCTGTTCAGAAAGGGTTGGGTTTCCCATGGCTATCAAAAAGACACGACATATCAAGTTGCAGTAGGACTAAGTGCCTCCTCTTAAGGCATTAAGGCTGGATAAGATGACCCAGCGTGAGGAACGGGTTCCCAGAAGCAGGTAAAGCTTTAGGGACAGCCCCTGCTCCCACAAGTAGACCAAGCTACACAACCATAACATATATGTAGAGGGCACAGGTCAATTATATGCTGTGGGGATATATTGTAATATAATAAAAACATTTGAAGATATCAGAGGGATCTATCCATGGTCAGTCTAGGAGGATCAGAGAGTGGTGATTCACACCTTTAATACCAGCACAGGGAATATTCTGGGAGTGGTGACCTATGCCCTTAATCCAATCTGAGTTCGAGGTTACAGAAGGAGTTCCAGGTTCCCAGGCAGGCAGTGGTGAGGCCACGCTTTAACTTACCAGGCAGGCATAGAAAGACAGAGCAGGCAGAAGAAGCCATGACTCTCACTGTTAGGCCCGGAACTTGGGAAGCAGAGGCAAGAGAATCTCTGTGAGTTCAAAGCCAGCCTGGTCTTCAAAGCAAGCTCCAGGACAGCAAGGACTGTTACACAGAAAACTCTGTCTGGAAACAAAACAAAGACTGGAGGAGGTGGATCTGTCGTCTGATATCTCCAACTGGTTTTATTATATTACAAAATATTCCCATAATATACAGGCTCCCTGGTTGTTGATTCAGTCACTGTGAGCTCCTATGATCCCAGGTTAGTTGCTTCTGTGGGTTTTCTTGTGCTGTCCTTGACTCCTCTGGCTCCTACAGTCCTTCTTCCCTCTCTTCAGCAGGACCCCCTGAGTTCCACCTGATGTTTGGCTTTGGATTACTGCATTAGTTTCCATCAGTTGCTGGATGAAGCCTGCCCAATGATGATTGGGCTAGGGCACCAGTCTATGAGTATAGCAGAGTAAGGCATCATTATGTTGACATTTTTTTCCTATTGTATTTAGTTCTGTCCTAGGTCTCTGGGCCATTCAGCCTCTGGATCCTGGAGCTCTAGGCAATGTCAAGAATGGGCTCACTTCCGTGGCATGGGTCTCAGGCTGGACCAGTTATTAGTTGGCTATTCCCACAATATCTGTGCCGTTCTTATCCCCAGCACATTTCATAGACAGGACAGGCTATAGACTGAAGGTTTTGTGGCTGGGTTGGTATCCCAATTCCTCCACTGAAAGTCTTGACTGGTTATAGGAGATGGCCAGTTCAGGTTACATATCTGCTATTACTAGAAATCTTACCTGAGGTCATTTTTGTGGGTTCCTGGGAGTTTCCCATGGCCCCTTGCACCAGGCTTCTACCTGACACCTAAATGAGACCTTTCCAGTCCCCTCTTTCAGTATTCTACCTCCTTCCACCCCTCAACCTGACCCCTCATGTTTCCATCCCCACCCGCCCAGGTCTATCCATGAGAACTCTTCTTAATCCCTTCCCAGGGAGATCTGAACATCTTCCCTCAAGCCCGCCATACTAACCTCTCTTGTGCTATAGCATGGTTATTCTATACTTTACGTACTTCTAATATCCACTTATGAGTGAGCACATACTATGTTTGTCTTTCTAGGTCTGGGTTACCTCACCCAGGATGATTTTTTTTTTTTTAGATCCATCCATTTGGCTTCAAATTTTTTTATGTCAGTATTTTTAACAGATGAGTAATACCCCATTGTGTAAATGTACCACTTTCTTTATCCATTCTTTAGGTGAGGAAATATGTAGATTATTTCCAGGATCTGGCTATTATGAATAAAGCTACTATGAACACAGTTGAGCAAGTGTCATTGTGGTGTGATTGTACGTCCTTTAAGTATGTGCCCAAGAGTGATATGGCTAGTCTCGTGGTAGATTAATTCCCGATTTTCTAAGAAACTTCTATGCTGATTTCCAAATTGTCAGTACAAGTTCGCACTCCTACCCACAGTGGAGGAGAGTTCCCATTGATCCACATCCCCTCCAGCACAAGCTGTCTCTTGTGTTTTGATCTTAGCCATTCTGACAGGTGTAAGATGGAATCTCAGAGGCATTTTGATTTGTATTTCCCTGATGACTAAAGATGATGAACATTTCTTAAGTGTTTCTCAACCATTTGAGATTCTTCTGTTGAGAAATCTCCTTAGGTCTGTACCCCATTTGCTGATTAGGTTATTTGGTTTATCGCTGTCTAGTTTCTTTCAGTTCTTTATGTATTTTGGAAATTAACTTGTCAGATGTGGAGTTGGTGAAAGTATTTTCCCATTCTTTAGGCTTCCAGTTTGTCCAGTTGACAGTGTCCTTTGCCTTACAGAAGCTTTCCAGTTTCATGAGGTCCCATTTATTATCAATCTTAGTGTCTGTATTACTGATGTTCTATTCAGGAAGTTGTCTTCTGTTCCAATTCATTCAACACTATTTCCCAGTCTCTTTAATCAGGTCCAGTGTAACTGGGTTTATTGAGGTCTTTTATCCACTTAGACTTGAGTTTTGTGCTGAGTGATAGACATGGATCTATTTGCGTTATTCTACATATCATCTTCCAGTTATGCCAGCACCATCTGTTGAAAATGTTTCTTTTATCTGTGGTATAATTTTGGCTTCTTTGTCAAAAGTCAGGAGTCCATAGGTGTGTAGATTTATGCTCAGGTCTTCTGTTCCATCGCATTGATACATCTGTCAGTTTTTATACCAATACCAAGCTGTTACCATTACTATGGCTCTACAATAGAACTTGAAATCAGGAGTGCTGATGCCTCCAGAAGTTCTTTTATTGTACAGGATTGTTTTAGCTATCTTGGGTTTTTTGTTTTTCCATATGAAGTTGAGTATTGTACTTTCAAGATCTATAAAGAATTGTGTTTGAATTTTGATGGGAATTTCATTGAACCTCTTGATTACTCTTGGTAAGATGGTAATTTTTACTATGTACATCTTGCCAATTCATGAACATGGGAGATATTTACATTTTCTGATAATTTTCTCCAACTTCTTTCTTCAAAGACTTCTGTTCTTGTCATACAGGTCTTCCATTTGCTTGGTTAGAGTTACCCCAAGATATTTTTATATTATTTATGGCTCTTTATTGTGAAGGGTATTGTTTCTCTGATTTTTCTCAGCCCAATTTTTCATTTGTATATAGGAAAGTCACTGGTTTGCTGTTTTTGATTTGTTTTGTTTGTTTATCTTGTATCCAGCCACTTCACTGAAGGTGTTTATCAGCTATAGGAGTTCCCTGGTAGAATTTTTGGGATCACTTATGAATATGATCATATCATCTGCAAATAGTGATACTTGGACATCTTTCTTTCTAATTGTATCCCCATGATCTCCTTTAACTATTTATTGCTTTAGCTAGAACTTAAAGTACTGTATTGAATAGATATTGAGAGAATGGACAACCTTGTTTTGTTCCTGATTTTAGTGGAATTTATATGAGTTTCTCTCCATTTAATTTGATGTTGGTTAGTGGGTTGCTATAATTTGCCTTTATTATGTTTAAATATGTTACTTGTATTTCTGATCTCTCCAAGACTTTTATCATGAGGGGGTACTGAATTCTGTCAAAGGCCTTCTCAGCAGCTAATGAGATGATCATATGGTTTTTCTCTCTCTCTTAGTTTGCTTATATATTGGATGACATTGACAGATTTTTCTTTGTTGAACCATCCCTACATCTCTGGTATGAAGTCTATTTGATCATAGTGGATGATTTTTGATATGTTCTTAGATTTGGTTTGCCAGAATTTTATTGAGTATTTTTCTATCAATGATCATGAGAGAAAGTAGTCTATAATTCTCTTTCTTTGTTGAATCTTTGTGTGGTTAGGTATCAGGGGGTCTGTAGCCTCACAAAAAGAATTTGGCAACATTCCTTCTGTTTCTATTTTGTGTAATAATTTGAGGAGTTGTGGTATTAGCTCTTCTTTGAAAGTCTGTTTTACAAATGTAAGTGTACTTGGATTTGAGGAATATTCAGAATTGAGACATAATCTTGGTGGATTTTTGCTTTGATGAATGTGAAATATCTTTCTCCATCTCTTTTTAATAATTTTGGTTTGAAGTCTATTTTCTTAGATATTAGTATAGCTACACAAGCTTAATTTTTAGATCCATTTGATTACAAAATCTTTTTCCAACTCTTCACTTAGAGGTAATATCTATCTTTGATGTTGAAATGTGTTTCTTGAATGTAGCAGAATGATCCTATTTTTTTTTCCATCCTTTTAGCTTGTCTTTTTAGTGACAAATTGAGTTCATTGATATTGAGAGATATTAATGACAAGTGATTGTTAATTTGTGTCATTTTTTGTGTAGTGATATAGTCAGGGGGTGGGGTGTGTGTGTGTGTGTGTGTGTGTGTGTGTGTGTGTGTGTGTGTGTGCTTCCCTTCATTGGATTTTTCTCACGTGAGATTATCTTTTGCCTGTATTTCATGGGTGTAGCTAACTTCCTTTCATTAGAATTTTCCTACTAGCACCTTCTACAAGGCTGGATTTGTGGAGAAAATATTGTTTAAATTTGACTTTGTCATGAAATATCTTCTTTCTCCATATATTGTGATTGAAAGTTTTTCTTAGTATAGCAATCTGGGCTGGCATCGTAATCTCTTAGAGTCCGCAAGACATCTGTCCAGGCCCTTCTGGCTTTTAGAATCTCCATTGAGAAGTCGGTATAATTCTGATAGGTCTGCCTTTATTTGTTACTTGGTCTTTTTCCGTTGAAGTCTTTAATATTTGTCTTTATTCTGTATGTTTAGTGTTTTGATTATCATATGGCACAGGAACATTTTATTTTCTGGTTCAATTTACATGGCAGTCTGTAAGCTTTTTGTACCTTTGTAGGTATGCCCTTTTTTTCCTATAATTTTGCTGAATATATTTCTGGGCCTTTGAACTGGAATTCTTCTTTTATCCCCCCCTCCCTCCTTTTTAGATTTGGTTCCAGATTTCTTGGATGTTTTGTTTTTAATATTTCTTTGACTGATGAACTTATTTCTTCTATCATATCTTCAACATCTGAGATTCTCTCTTACATCTCTTGTATTCTGTTGCTGATGTTTGTGTCTGTAGTTCCTGTTTGCTTTTCCATTCCCAAAATTCCCTCAGTTTGTGTTACCTTTATTGTTTGTGTTTCCATTTTCAGGTCTTGAACCATTTTCTTCACCTGTTTGTTTTTCTTGTCTTTCTTAGTATTTCTTAAGGGATTTATTGGCTTACTCCAATTTTTTGTTTGTATTTTCCTCAATTTATATAAGAGCTCCCCTGCACCATTATCTCTTTAACGACCTCTATCGTCCTCATAATTTTTTTTAAGATTATTTTCTTGTGCTTCAGTGTGTTGTAATGTTTGAGTCTTGCTGTCATGGGATATCTGGGCCTTGGTGATGCCTATTGTCCTTTCTGTTACTGATAATGTTCTTACACTGCGTTTAAGCATCTGGTTTTGGGGGTGATTATAGGTCTAAGTGTTGATTCCTGTGTTTATTCCTTTTAGGTAGGTTTTGGTTTCTCAGTTTCTGTTTCTTCTCTGGTCTTCTGGCCTAAGTGGCCAAGGATTCTGGTGACTAGTGAGTCTTCAGGTTTGATAGGGTGTGTCCACTGTGGTCTAGAGGTTTGGGGTTCCTAGGTCCAGCCTAGCCACTGGTAAAACCTAAATGTTCCTCGTAATTTGTGGCCCAGAATATGGAGCCTGGGGACAGGTGCAGTCTAGAGTTTGGGGGCAGTCTTTAAGGAGTGCTAACAGGCAATAGGCAATGTCTTACCGGGGTCACTAGGACCAGCTTCACCTCTGGTAAAGCTGTCAGGGATGTGGGCTGGAGTATAAAACCCAGGGGAGGGGTACAGTATGGTGTTGTTGGGCAGGCTTTAAGGATTGTTATCACGTGGTGATCAGAGTCTTACCCTAGGGTCCCTATATCCATCCTAGCCTCCAGTAAAGTCTAAGTCTTCTTTGGGAGTTCAATTAGAAATTTTTAATGAGAATAATTTGCCTTAGTACTAGTGATGCTGGCAACTTGAACCTTAGTAGTGACTCCAGGTTCTGAAGCATCGAATCTTCACTGCATTCTATTCACAGCTCTGCTTTAAGTTAAGTCTCATGCCTTGAATAGATAGCTTCATTTCTTCCATTGTCACATCACTATGCTTCCCCCAAAAATGTACTAAGAATTTGTAGGCTTTCATCTGTTACCTAGAAAGCCTCGGGGACATTCACAGTATTTCACATCAATAAAGCAATGGCTTAAATCAGAGACAAGCTTAAGAGAAAATTTAGTAATGTTTGAGGGCATTTGGGGACTGGTTGCTTTGGGTACCTGTTGGCGTTAGCCTATGGGCACTGATGAGCATCTAATGCATAATTTTTCTCTCTCTCTCTCCTCCCTTTTTCCCTCAAGCAGGGCAGCTCTGATGTAGGTGGTTCTATACACTGGCTTTTTCATAGATGTTTAAATCAAGAGTCCCACAGCTTAAGCTAATGTGACACAGTCTGGACTGGATTATTTCCAGTGCCTTTTATGTTTTGCATAAAGCGTTCCATTCCAGAATACGCAAAAGTATGAGACTGTTGATACTTGGCTCCAAATTTATAACTCATTTTATATCTCTAATAAGTGCACACCAAAAGAAACCGTGTCCATATCAGTTCCCTGTCCTTTTCCTATAAAAGCTTGGCTTCTGTTAGAAGGAAATAGGCTGATTACTAAGTTTTTTTGAGGTTTTCTCACTATTTGCTTAAATTCACTAGTTAATATTCATTGAATGACAAATACCTATCCCTAATTAGCATATTGGCACATTGTGTCTATGCTTATTCCTCCTATTCCCATGGATTTGGTCACCTTTCTCAGTTTCACCAAATATATGAACAAAAATACATTTTAAAAGTGCTAATTCATTCAGTGAGGAAAAATAAACACAGAAAATTAAACTAATTCATTAGCTAAGTTATTCTGCAGACATTTATATGTGAAGAGTTTTACAATGCTGGATGTGGATACAAATTGACCTCTGAGTAGCTAAACGATGGTAGAAAGGAGGGAAGTAATGTCAATAATAAAGTCTACAGTGTCCATAAACTGAAGAACTCTAATATCCTGGGGAAGGGTGGGAAGAAAGTTATCCTGCTTTGCCCTGAAGACAAGAATGAAAGCGTCCATCAGATCCTAGGAGTACAGAAAGAACTTCTGTGTAAAAAGAGTGTGTGCATGGTTTAACTGGGCACATCCTTTTCTCTATGGTACCAGGGTTAGTTGTATAGACTTTTAACAGCACTGATATTGTAGCCCTATGCATCCTTGGATATGCATTTTAAGAAAGATGATTGGGCTTAGAAGACAGGAAACTCACACCTGGGAATATGTTTAAATTTATGCTCTGTATCTTGATTCTCTATAAACATGGTACTGGGTTTTATGCATGATAGTTTCATGACTAAAAATATCCTTGCATCAAGTATGTCTTAATGATTCCTCACTAAGTGTATAAGGTAAAAGATATATATTATATTTCATTTAAAGTGTATAGAGAATTAAAATTAAGCAAAAATATGTTGTAGGGAATATATTTTCCTAATCTCAATGTAGGACAATGTTCTTGTACATTGTAAAGATGTGTTACTGGTATTGGTTTAATAAAATGCTGATTGGCCAGTATTCAGGCAGGAAGTAGAGGCAAAGCAACCAAACTAGGAGAATTCTGGTAAGAAAAAAGGGGGAGAGCAGATGCAGAGGAAGCAGGATGAGAACGCTGGATTGAACAAAGTTACCAAGTCACATGGCTAAGCATAGATAAGAATTATGGCCTGATTTAAGTATAAGAGATCAATAATAATAGGCCTGAGCTGCTGGGCCAGCAGTTCCTATAATATTAAGCATCCAAGTCAATCACTTGGGAGGTGGCTGCTGGGTATTTGATGGGATAGAAACTTCCAGCTACACCTCAAAACACTGAAAAGTGATCAAAACAGATAAAGATTCACCTTCATTGATATTTAGTGATCAATTCAGTTGGCTCTCATTCCTTTTTATGGGAAATGTCACTGTACTATAAGTCACTAATTTCTTTATGATATTCTTTTCTGAGTTCTGTCATAATGAACCTTGAACACACTAAAATATAAGCTATCTTTTCCAGTAAATGTTGACAGTTAAATCCACACCTACATCCTTGTTTTCACTTAATTCTGTTGCTGTAATACAACAGTCTAACCAAAAACAACTTGGGAAAGAAAAGGGTTGATTTCATCCTGTACTTCCAGGTCACAGTCCCTCACTGAGGGATGTCAGGAAGCTGACAGCAGGAAGCTGACAGCAGGACAGCTTCCCTGACCAAATAATCAAGAGTACAGTAGAGACCGTAGGGGATGATGCTTTCTTATTGCTCTCTGGCTCACAAATTAACATGCACTTAGCTAGCTGTATTAGCTTTGGCTGAGCCCTTTATACACAACAAGCATGACCCCACAGCAATTTGATCTAGCAACACCTCAGTTAAGGTGTTTTTGTTTTGTTTTGTTTTTTTCTCCTATGAGTCTAGGCCATGACAAGTTGACAATTAGGCCTAAACAAGACAGTCTCTGTCACATCTTCCTGATAATTTTTTTTTTTACAATTATGCCAATTTGTAAGTATAATCATACCTTGGGAATTTTTATTCATTCTCTTTTTCAGCAAAGTCTTCAGACTTGTATAAATACTCAACTCTGCTGTAAAAGGCTAAAGATCAGGATTCTTGGCATTCAGGCAGTATTGATAGTCTGCTTCTAGTTCAAGTCTCAATAGTTCAAGTATCTCAATAGTCTCAAGTATCAATATATAGATATAACAATTTAAGATGTGTTATTATTTTTAAAAATTGTGTCATTTTTGGCTTTGAGATCTCTTGTTAACTGTGTATTTTGAACTTATGTACAACAGGAAGAATTTTTCTATTTCCATGAAGTAATTCAGCAATTATATGAATGTTTGAAAATTATACAAAATTATGAGGAAATTTCCAAAAGGAAAAAGAAGTAGACTAGCATGTCTGCATCCATGGTTGGTTAAATTATTATCTGTAAACACATTTAGTGTAAATGATGATGCCCTAATAGTTAAAGAATCATGTAATTTCAAGTCAGAAAATCAGTTTTCAAACAATAGAGGCTTAAGATATTCCCAAACATTTTAAATCAAGTATTACTTTTGTTAACTTTTGGACTCAAGCCCATTTTTAAATCATGTAGTACAAGTGTTTCAAATTCATTTTTACTTTATCCATCAAGGCATGGCTTGAGAAGCTCCTCTCTCATCTATGATGTTAAGAAACACCAAACAGGTAGCATCAGAATGTAACCATACTGAAGCAAAGAGAATTCTTTCTACTTTTGATAACTGTCCTCTCTTTCTAGTCAAGACAAAGTAAAATAATAAGAATTTGACATGGAGTCAGCTGGTGAGCAAGGTTTGCAAAGGGAGAGGTGAATGATCATTCATTAATAGGTAAGGTTGCCTTAGAGTATCTTCAATAACATACGAAGGGCATTAAATACAATAACCAAGTTTAAATGTAGAAAATTTCACTACCCACTTCTAATACACCCACTATTTCCACTTCTGCAGAAGCCTAAGTCATTTCTATTAACAATGCAACTTTTGTCTCCTTTAGACAGAGCAGCTGGGGCTTTCCAGACAGGTGATGGTGATTCTTGGCTCCTGTTGAATAACTGAACTCCATTAGTTACTCATAAAAGCGGAGTAGAAACACAGAGTGAGGCAGCTGAGTGGGTAGTGACACAGGCTCCATAACTCTGCTAGATCCAGAGCCCTCTGCTCAGATTCCCCCCAGCACAATCTTCTACAATGAGAAAGACAGAGATTGAGGTACAAGCTCAGATCATCTTCCCAGGACGCTCATACATACTTTATCAGCTAACTCTTCCAAATGGGAGCTTCTAGCTTACATGAACTTGATGATTTTCATGCACAATTTTTATTTATAATTTTTATCATTATTTATGTTTCTGTGTGGGTGCTTTCTCTGTGTGTAAATCTATATACTACATGTGTTCAGGGTGCTCCTGTAGAAGGTATTAAAACAGAGATATAAGCCACGATGTGGGAGCTGGATACCAAGCCTGAGTCCTTTGGAAGAGCAGCCAGTGATATTAACTAAGAAACCTTTCCAGCCCCAAAACACAATCAGTCTCTAAGCATTTTGTATTTCTGATGCTAGTATTACTTGAACATTTCATGCATAACATAAATTTAACTGATTACTTAACATCCGCAGGATGTTAGCCCAATTCTCATCTACTTCCTGGTAAGGAAAAAAATCCTACTGAAGATATTTTTATTATTATAAAAATATAATGTTCATTGTAAAAAAAATGAAAAAAATTATTAAAAGTGTTTTAAAAATCATTTTAATCTTACCAGTTAACCAGTGTTAGAAATTTTACTGATTTCTTTCCAGAGTTTTTTTTTATTTTTTAAAGTTTAGTTATTCTTTGGTAACTTCATACATAAACATGATGTATTAGATTATACACATCCACACTCCCCTCTCCAACTTCCCCAGACTCCCCACACCCCTTCCCTCATCCCCTTCCATTTATCCAAGCAAGGATATCAACAAAGTGTTTGGTAGAGTGAAACAGTATTCTCTGACTCAGTGAACACTGCTTCTGGGTAGGGTTTCAAAGAATTTCCTTGAAACCTCCCAGCGATCACTGGAGGGGCGGGCTGCTCCCCAGGAAAACTGGGTCCTGACCAAATGCAATCAGTCCAGGCTGCCACATTTAGCTCACCCACAAATCTTTAGGTATGTAACTGAATTGGGGCGGGGGAAGGGGAAGTGTTCTGACACTAATATTCTGGTATTCATAACATATGTGGAAAGAAGAGAATAATGCTAACAATAGCCAGCAGTTTAGTTTACAATATTTAGATTGCCTTTAGGCTGTCCCAAAGCACATCTCCTCTCCTTTTTACCCCACTGCCCCACAGAAATACGTGTTAATATTTGCATTGACTCAGTATCACTGATGAGAGCCTTTCAAGTAAGGAAGGACTGGAAAACCGGCAGACGAGGAGTGACGGGAAGGTTTCTAGGGCAATGACCTGTGTGGCTGGCTCTCAGTCCACAGAGGAAATGGGAAAATAGAGGGAGGTTGGTAGCGTGGGTGCTGTGATAGGGAGTGATGTGCTTGGTAGTAACAGATGCAAACGCCAAGGGTCGCTGTGGTCTTCAGCAGCTGAACTTCACTAACTGGTCCTGGAACTCAAGTCTCCTTTCCTGAATTGATGAGGGAAAGGGGAAGTATGCAAAGTTTACTAACAGTCCTGTAGAGCCTTTTTTCCTGTCATTCCAGCGCACACAGTTCAGAGGGAAAGCATCCGAGGGTCTGGGTTCTGACAACTGCCGGTTCGTGCTTGTCTTCTCTCTGATTTGATCTCTTTCCTCTTTGTCGCATGGGAATTCCCATTCTTCACATAGTGACTCTGTTCCTTTGGAAATGTCAAGAAGACACATCCAGCATTTCATCACCCATAGATTTTCCTACAGCAAGTTTTCTGAGATCAGCCCACTGACTTTGAGGGTGATAGTATTATTGGAAGTTTAGAGCAAATCCTCAGGCTCCCAACAGGCTGGATCCAGTTACTGTGCCAATACTCCAACTAAAGAGAAGGGTAATGGTGAAAAGTGAAGGGAGGAGAGAGGATCGGAGCACCGAGACTCCCCTGGGAAATACAGATTAAAGGTGGCATGGGGGGCACTGACATAGCCTTAAACAGAGAAACAGGGGACAAAGACTGTGCATAAATAAGCAGCCCTTGGCATTGTCTGATTGAGCTTCTGGGTCCCAAGGTAGTTGGGAATGGCCTTTACTGCTTGAATGGAGCAGTCTGGTTTTCACAAGATAACACTGCCACCCCAGAATGCAGTCTTGATATAGACAGCTGCCCTCATTTGGAAAAGAGACTGATCTTGTCACCATTGTTTGGAGTACCCTAAGTAGCATTTGGGGTATGTATGGTAATTTCAGTCTCTTGTAGTAAAGATGTCTACTAATCTGACCTGTTAGTTGTGATATTCAAGGAAGCAGAAGATTTGGGTAGCATTGGGGGAGGGGGTCTAAAAAAGACACTGTGAACAGTGGCATTTGAGATACTAAAGGCTATAAGTACAAAATGAAAACAGAGATGTCAGGCTTTTATACTGCCTTTAGTTATTTTGTGGCCTGCAGTGCCTATTATAATAACATTTATGAAGGTGACAGGGTGAGGAAACTGCTTACTGATTTAGTAGAGTATGTGTGTATATGTGTATGTATGTATATATGTGTGTTTTATGTGTGCATGTGTGTATGGGGGGGTGTACATAAGTGCAGGTGTCCGTGGAAGCCAGAGGCAACAGATCCCTCTGGAGCTGGAGTTACAGACATTAGGTACTGGGAACCAAATGTGGATCCACTAGAAAAACAGCACATGCCCTTATAACTATTGAGCCGTATCTCCAGCTGTCTGATTTCAGTTTTGACAAAACACATCAAATCCAACTCAGCAGCCCTTGTTCCCCAAATGGACTAGGAAAGGCAGAAAATAAAAGAAAGTGTGCCTCTCCTGAATGGAAAGCTTGTGCCAACACTCACCCACAGATGTTTCTGTTCATGATGGCACTTGAGGCTCCAGACAGTGGGATTTTATATCAGTGCAGATCATAAAGGACCAGCACACCCTAGACCCTCTTTTAGGACATCTGCAGCCAGTCTCGGCTATTAAGCTTTGTATTTATACTATATGATGCTTAAACTGGGGGAAAATCAACTCATCAAGCCAGGGGGAGATGAAATAGTGAGCATTTACCACGTAAGACCTGCAGGAAGAGTTCCGACAGCTCACTCAGAATAAGGCCTCCAGTTCACACAAATAAAACCTTAAAACAGAAATAAATTCGTTTACATTGTTAGCTTCTCAAAAACTTAAAAATAGAACCACCATGTGACCCCATTATGTCACTCCTGGATTCCTACTCAAAGGACTTTATAGCAAGCCACAGAGACACCTCCACATGCATATTCATTGCTGCTCTATTCACAGTGGTGAGGGAATGCAACTAGCCCAGATGTCCATCAGCAGGAGAATGAAAATGGAGCACATCTGTGTACATTAATGAATTTTATTTATACATGCAGAGGAAAATAAATCATAAGATATGCAGGAAATGGATAGAATAGGGAAGAATTTTGTTGTGAGGTAACTCAGACTAGAAAGTAAAAACAAAAAGTATATAACACACATCATATCTCTCTGTCCTCTGTGGATCCTTGATAATGTTTTTATGTATGTAAGCAAGTGAAGGTCAGTGCAGTCCAGGCTATGACACCTGGAAGGAGGCCACCATGAGGGCGACAGGACATGTGAAAAGTGAAAGTGAGGGAAAGGAAGTTATGGGGTGTAAAAAGGTAATAAGGGACTGAGGGAGCCTGAGGGGGAGCCATAGTAGGGAAAGAAAATCAACAAATTCAAATTTTATTTGAAAATTCTACCATGAGACCTAATCCTGTGTATGCTAGATAAAAGTAAGATTTATTTTAGCCAGGTGGCGGTGACGCAGGACTTTAACCCCAGTACTCGGGAGGCAGAGGCTGGTAGATCTATGAATTTGAGGCTAGCTTGGTCTATATAGCCAGTTATAGGACAGCCAGGGCTACACAAAGAAACCCTGTCTTGAGAAACAAAAACAAACAGATAAATGAACAAAAATATTTATTTTTTAAAAGAAATAAAGCTAAGTCTATCAGCTTCTGTTACGGTCTTTAGTGCCACCTGTCCTTAGCATACAACATAGACCTATGATTACCTGGATCTGTCTGGTTTCAGCAGCTTTTTGCAACTGTGACATCTGAGCTCTGGGGAGTCTTTTGCCTGGAGGCTAGGACATAGCCTACCCTGTCACCAGAGAGTTTTCAGAGTTGTATTCTGCAAGATGCCAAAAGACGTTAGCAGTCACTTGGCCTTACTTGACTTGGAGTCATCCAGCAGAGACATGGAATATATGAATTCAAAAAGAAAGTGGTGTGGCGGGGAGACAAAGGAAGAGGAGAAGAATGGGAGGGGGATGAAGGCCATGAAGTCTGAAGTAGTCATTAAGGGCTGCCCAGCCCCTTCCTCTCCTGTATGATCCATTATAAGCCATTTTGCAGGGCCCATCTCGGGGCACAGATCCAGATCACTTTGCGCCCATGTGGTGTAAGCTTCTTAGTAGCAAAAATAATTCACTTCAGTTTATGGTAAATAGTAATCGAATAAAATAATAAATAAAACAACTTTTTTTTTCTTTTTGGTGTTTTGAGAAAGAGTTTCTTTGTGCGGTTCTGGCTGTCCTAGAAGTAGACCAGGTTGACCTTGAACTCACAGAGATCCTCCTGCCTCTGCCTCTCAGAGTCCTGGGGTGAAAAGCACATGCCGCCATAGCCTGGACTTCTTGTCTAATCCCCAAGGACAAGTTTCTAGTGTGGCTGTTACTGTCCTATTTTTATTTGACAAAACAGACTCCAAACATCAGTCCACACCCCAAGGTTGTAGAGCCAGTAGGTGGCATAGCTGAGACTCTTGCTCCTATACTTTTTCTCAGATATATACTCTCATCCCCTGCCCTGATGCCGGGTCCAGGCTGTTGATCATCAAGAGCCCTTAGTTCTAACCCCTCTACCTTCAGTGATGACTGTTGTAAGAGGTTTCTGGCCAGGACTTTCGGGCCTAGGCTCAAGGTTTGGACCCACAGACCCGCAGAGACCCACAGATGCTTACATTAGTTTTATGCTGATCAGCCTAAGCCCCAGGCATATCACTTGCTAACTCTTTACCTTTAATCTAACCCATGACTCTTATCCTGTTCAGCCATGCGGCTCGGTGCCTTTTCTCAGAGCAGCATAGTTGTCCTCTGCTTCTTCTGGCTTGTCTGCATTCTGCTCTGTGCTTCCTGTTCCCAGAGTTTTCTTAGTCTGGTAGCCCCGCCCACACTTCCTGCCTGCCTTTGACTAATCAGCACTTTTTATTAAACTCATAAGCAGAACAATTATTTACAATATAACATCATAAATCCAGTACAGATGACCATGTGTGTATTCTCACCCCAGCCCCAATGCCTGTGACCATGACCAGGATGTGGCTTCTATAGGGTCCTCAGCTTTAATCATCAAAGCCAACTCCTCTGCTATTGATGATTCCCAGGGCTCCTTATTTCATGCTAAACCTCGTATTGTTCATTTTACATATCCATATACTTCAAAAATGCACATTTTTGTACTATGACCTTTTGTTTTGAGATGGGGGGGTTAAATTTGGTATCCAAAAATCATAGAATGTCTCCATAATTAGCTGCACAGAATTAGTTCCTTTCTAGCCAGTGAATATCAGTTAGTAGCATTTACTTGAACAAAATGCCTCCTGGCTTTCTCATGACAGTCACATAATTATTAATTCAACACAGAAGTAATGAATGTCTTAGGAAAACCAGGCTCATTAGGACTGAATGGGGGAACTCTAAGAAGAGCTTCAGAATTTCATGGGCACTTTGTGGAGGAACAGCAGACTTACCAACATTGTCAGTCCCTTGGCCAAGACAGCCCTATGCAGCAGCTGGGACATGAGATCTTAATTCAGAATGTCCAGCTGGAGATGGAGGAGGCAATGAACCATATCCAGACTATAATACTCTTGTCCTACCCTCTTGGGGGAGGGGAAACAATGTCAAGAAGCTCATTCTGGGGGAATTTAATCATAAAGTTTTCTAAAATCTTCTCTTCCTCAAATCTGGTTGCTGTTATGTATTGTGCAGAATGTAAAGTAATTGGTAGCACGTGGGACGGTGCCTGCAGGAATCACAATGTGGGCATTGCCTGCAGGGGATCCCAACTCGCCAGCCTCATTTGCCTCTGCACAACTTTTGATAAGTCTCTGCTTGGTAGAGCCAAATGTTTATTTATAACATATGGCCTCCCACTGACTCAGTGTAACCACAGAGTGACTCTGTGTCATTGCCAGAAATCAACTATATTAGCATTATGTGGGGAAAGGCATGTATTTGATTTAAAGTTCATATAAATTCCAGAAGTACTTCCATGTCTACAAACTCTGAGTTTCCTATGAAAACATCCTAGATTTATCTCTCATTTTGTTTGATGTTGAACTTTTCTCTTGCATCTTTATGCTTGGAAATCTAATGTGTATTTGGCAAATATCAGGAGGGTATGGCAGGGCAATATTGCATTCTTTCAAGTGCTCTGCACTGAGGGGCTTTATGATTGGGCTAGGACTACACCAGGTTCTCCACTGTGGTAGGTGGAGCTGGGGTTAGAAGACGCCTGTGTGCTTTTCTCTAGTGGAGATATTAAAAGCAAGTGTAATGCCCAGTAACAAGTTCCATTGAAAATACATTTTATAACATACTTTGATTAATCATGTTTGAGAGATTATTAGCAACATTTCTTGAAATTAGTCTACACATACAAATAATGTTTCCACAATTACCCTTTTCTGAGAGGGTCAGCGGTTACATGGTCTCATCAGAAAGGTTCTGGTTTGAGGGTCATTTGCCTAAGACTGTTCTCCATCTATATAATCTAGAAACCAGAAAGAGACAGCAGGTTTCACTCTTCAAACACATCTCCTTAGCCCCAGGCCTCATTTTCAAAAGTAGACATTAGAAGTATAAGAAAATCACTATTCGAAAGTATATGAGTACTCCTCAGCATAAAATTAACATGACTTAGAAATTCCATAACTCCTATGTGCGTATATACATATAAGTATATATGCATACATACTCTAGAACAACTTGTAGAGTGCCCTAGATAAGAGAGGCTGTAGGTGCCATGTGCTATGTAGAATTTCTTTTTTGAAGATGTTATCTAAAGTAATATATTTTATTTTTGGTGTATATTATGTGTGTGTGAATGTATGTATGTCCAAAGAACTAAAAAAAAAAAAATTGAACAAAAAGTGCTTATATGTATTCATACAAGTACTACTGTTCATCATAACCAATAGGTAGAAACAACCAGATTCCCATTGATAGAAAAATAGATGTCAAAATGTGTATATCTATGTAATGTAGTGCATCCACACAATGAGATGCTACATACCATTAAAAAAGAAATAAAATGTTCTTTCATCTGTGCTACCACATGGGCGACTTTGAAAACATGTTAAGTGAAAAAGCAATACTTATATGGCCTGTTAGTATAGATTTTATTTATGTAAAATATCAAGAATAGACAAATCTATAAAGAAAAAATTTGAATTTATGGTTGCTAAGAACTAGAGGGAGCTTTGAGAATGAGCAATAATTATTTAATGAATATAAAGTTTCTATTTGGAATAATGAGAAACTTCTGGAACTAGACATCAGTCATAGTTACACATAATAAACATGCCTAATACCACTCAATGTTGTACTTTTAAATAGTTTAAATGGCAATTTTGTTTTATATTTTTTCCATAATAAAAATACCTAAATATATGACCATGCATTCTGCAACAAAGTCTATACTTAGTAAGCAGCAGATACTGCACAAGTAAACCCTTTAGAATAAGTTAGAGTGATCTAGCTAACCCTTCTGCACTAAGAGTTACACAGTAGGTGCTATATGCTAGGAGGCACAATTCCTTTTTTGAAGATGTAATCCAAAGTAAGATGGATATTCTATTGTTAGAATATATTAGCTGTACAAAACAATAGGTTTCACTATGACAAACTTTTGATTGAAAATAGATCCAAAACCTTATTGTGAAAACAGGAACTTTGAAAGTGTAATGCTGGAGGAGAACACTTGAAAATATAGAGACATAGGGGCTCAGTGGATGCCACAGCAGTCAAGAGCATTGGCTGTTCTTCCAGAGGACCCAGGTTTGATTCTCAAGACCAACATGGTGGTTGGCCCACAGTCACCCATAACTCCAGGGAGACACAACACCCTTTTTTGACACCTGTAGGCATCAGGCATGCACATGGTACCTATGCAATACGAATACAGGCAAATACTCTTAGATATAAAACTTTAACCTACAAATTTTTAAAATAGTCATAGACCAAAGCTTTTTGAAATAAAAATTAAAGCAGCCCAGGAAATAATAGCAACCACTGACAGTGTTGCATGAATGAAAAGGCTTCTCTACAGGCAAAGGAAACAATTAACAGAGGAAAGGCACAGTTTACAGAAAGGGTGAGAATCTTTGCTAGTTGTCCATCTGTCAAGAGATTTGTTAAGGTTTAAATCTGAAGTGCTTCCAATAAACTCACACTGGAGCTTTGAAAGTTTGTACCTTACCTGGTAGCATTGTTTCAGGGGGCTGTGGGACCTTCAGGAGATGAGGTTTAGTGGGCAGAGCTGAGTCACCTAGGGGAGACTCATTGGTTATTTTTCTCGTTGCTGTAACAAAATACTTGAGAAAAGCAACTTAAGAGGTAGGGGAAGCATCTACCTGGGGTCACACTTGGCCTTTTGGAATGGGGATGCAGCAGCAGGAGCTGAGAGCATCCACAGACATGAAGCAGTTGTTGCTCACCCCACTTCCTCCTTTGTAGTCAGTCTAGGAGCTGCCTGTGGAATGATGCCGCCCACATTTAGGGTGGGTCTTCTCACCTCCATTAAGCTAATCCAAAGACTCCCTCACAGACATGACATTTTCTTTTTCTTGACATGATGCTGATGACCTGAGACCTGGGCTTCCACTGCTGCAGACTGAACACCCCTGCTACACTTCCTCCACCGTGATGAACTGAATGCCTTTGACCCTGTGGGTGGAAATAAGTCTTTCCCCTTAAATTGTTTCTGTAGAGTGCTGTGAATACAGCGCTACAAAAGTAACAAGCAGAGAAAACTGATTGCAAATGCATAGTCATTCCAGTGCCTGGACCTTACCCTGTAGTTCTTGGGCTTTTTAAATTGGTTCAAAGAAGTAAGCTAGAAAAGTCTGGAGATGCAAGCTAGGTAAGTTCTAGAATGCCTTTCAGCAGATTTTAATAAGTGACTCTGGTGCAAGTTTAGAGAAACAGAATGTCAAAAGAAATACAGACGGCAATACTATCATCCTTATAATGCTTCCGATTAGAGCAAGGCTCTACTGGGAATTATACCAAAGGTCATTCTTGTTAATTTTGAGAAACACTAAGTTCAAAAGTAATGGACTAATTAACTTGGTGGAGGAAATTTCAAGACACAGCATTCTGGTTAATGCATGGTTGCTGCTGGTTGCTGTTAGACTAACTTACAGAGAAAATAACAAATAAAATGTATTTTAAATGCATTTGTCAAGAAAAGGAGCATAAGTGAGTTTATAAGCCATGAGTGGAGTCTGTAAGTCAAGAAACCAGTGTGACTGAACAAACGTCAAGCAATTTGCAAGTGTACATACAGTTAGAAATGTATCTTTAGGAAAGTTTCAAGAATTGCTAAGGCACCCTACCCATTGCATTCGCCAGAGTATAAAACTGAAAATGTATTTAAAGTCTTTTAACAACAGAGTACCCAGGGTGCTCTGTTCTTATTCGGCCACCTAGCAAGTGTTTTCCCAGGTTCAGCTCCAGCCACCTTAGCACTCAGAAGCCACCAGAGACCTGACCTCCTGCTTGAGCTGGTAGCCAAACTCAGCATGCATCATCCCATGATGAATATGAGAGTTACAGGGTCATGATGCCTATGGGTTAGTTAGGGTTAGGGCTAGGGTTAGAGTGAAGGTTAGCATCCTAACCTGCAACATGGATGCATTTCAAAATCACAAAGTTTATGAGAAAAGTCTGAAAGACCAGATAATGCATAGTCCTGTCGGTTTCCCACAAGAGATATAATGAAGGGAGAGCCTAAACTGAAACAAGCTCTTTTATTCAAATTCAAAATATAAGCACTTTTATTTTCTTTATTACTTGCTAATTACCAATAAACACACATGTGCCACAAAATCACAGATTTTCCCTCTTAGTATAAACTCACTGTGCTATGTAAGGCCATGACCAGAGGTATTCTGTGCCAGTAAACAGTTATCTTCCATTGGAAAAGAATAGTACCCAGTTTCTCAAATATACCATACTGCCCATGTCTTCTGGTTCTGGTGTGAGCTACATGAGTTTGCTTGAGTGGTGAAGTAGGGTCTTGACTTTCTGATATGCACGGAGCATAAAAGAATTTTTTTAAGTGTGGTCCAGAGATAATGGTTGGGAGGGACCAAGCTAGAATAGAACAGCAACTTCATCCAAGATTTGCCATATTATTCCACTATTTTTAGGAGTATGGGTCACTTATATTAGAATTTCTAATGCCACTAAGTTGCCCAACTACAGAAACACCAGTGAAGCACACTGTGGCTTGTGAGAATATTACCTCTCTCTCTCTCTCTCTCTCTCTCTCTCTCTCTCTCTCTCTCTCTCTCTCTCTCTCTCTCTCTCTCTCTCTCTCTCTCTCTCTCTCTCAATCCTGAGATAAGCCAGATAAAATGTGTTCCCTACTAACTACCTGATTCCTTAATCACAGCACCTGCTTGGGCAATGTTCCAGTAACGGAAACGGATCAGTTGGTTCCAATAAACACTGCAGGCCACTAAATAGTGCTTAGCCTTGGGGGCTGCAGACCAACCTCCACAGGGGTGGTCAGGGTGGGTAGAGAAGAGTCAGGAGGAGGAAATGGTAGGAGAGAGCGGAGGAGGGGAAATTGTCATCGAGATATAAAATACATGAAAATTTTTAATTTATTAAATAAATAAAAAATTTTAGTGTCCCTGAAGAGGAGGCCCAGACTTACACTTAAGAGATAAAGTTGGTTCATCAACAGAAGTCCTTAGATGCTAGCTAGTTCTTGGCCACAAAGGAGCAAGTTGTTTATGGTGAAATAATAGAAAAATCCTATTTGACTCTTTCCCACCAGAATTGTCCAAACCCCCCTTTTTGCCCCCTTCCTGAGGTCCCCGAAGCTGGCCGAGGCTGATGATGTTTCGGTCCCTGTGTGACAGACAATTGAAACTCCCTGTGTGACTGGCAATTGATCAGATGGCTGTTTGCTCAAGACTCAGGCTCTCGGAACTCTTGGATAAAGCTTTGTTCACAGGGTTTATGGTTGCTTACCTAGCTGCCCACGGGACATGTTTCCTGCCTCCTGCACCTGGTCAGCTTGACCTTCTGAACTTACATCTCATCTCTGCACGGAATTTCTCAGGCAGGACCACCCAAGATAACTGCAAACATTCCTTTGCAACCCCCTTATCTCACAAGCCCAGATGTATGCCCCCTCCCCTACCCAGAGTGCAGTATAAGAATTTTACCCTGAAAGCATTCAGGGCTCTTGGCTTCTACAGTGCCTTGAGCCCGCTCATGAGTATACCAATTAAACTTTTTCTTTTTATCTTGCAAGAAATCTGGGTCTGGAGTCTTCTTCTTTAATCCAGCTGGTAACAATGGCAAAGCCCTTTAAGGTAGACACAGGGAAGTCCATATGTAGGCTAGACCAGTCTCCAAATAGGGAGCACTGGCAGCATCTAAGCAAGATTCAGAGCGACCTCCTGGTCCAGTAGAAAGATGAGTGGGTACCACCAAAAGCATAGAGTGAGGATTCACAGCTTACTGTGCTTTTAATGCTCTTTTTGTGACAATCTGGCCATTTCCAATCCATTGGCACTAGTGACCACAGTGATCCTGTCTGGGGACCAGTTTTGTTTCCCTCAGTTCTGGATGGGGTTAAGGTTAAACTTCCATAAGAGATTACTGCCCTTGATTGGTGGCCAAGATCTGCACAGGCAAGAGAAGGGTCCAGGCCTCATATAACTGGAGCATATGAGCATTTGGAGATCCTCATCATAGAATTTTAGCAGTTCAACCAAGAGCTTGACTTTATATAGCATCCAAATCCTAGGAAAGATTATTATGTAATCATCCCCTTTACTGCCCCTTCTCTCAATCTATGGATTCATCCCAGTACTCAATAAAGTAGACACCTAAATGGTTTTCACACACACAATATGAGATACTGTATTGTTGTGTACAGTTGTATATTTGTGAATGGAGAAGGTCCTCCCTCTGAGGTTTTCTGCTAACAGGTTATGTTTGAACAAGAAACTATCATATTACACCAATGGCTTTTAAACCATGTGGAGAAGATTCATGGGTATGTGCAGGTGGACATACAGAGACCAAAAGATGGCCACAGATGTCATTCTACAGGCACAAGTCACCTTGTTTTCAGAATCCGAATTGTCCTTTGATCAGCAAAATTGAATGGCAGCAGTCTTGGCATGATTCTCTGTAAAATGTTTCTTCTAAGTACAAAGTCTGGGTCTTTTTCAAGGTGTATCTCAAGCATCCCCATCCCTTGATTCCAGTTGGAATTCCTTACTCATTTCTCTCAGCAACCATAGCTGTATGTCTGTTATTTCATGAGCTTAAAGAAAGTGGTGACCATTGTTACAAATAGGTCTCATTTGGAAATAAGTGTCTTTTTAAAAAAATTCTGAATCTTATTGACATTTTTCCCAAGAGAGCAACAGAATGGGCAGAGAAACTTCTTCTTTCTCCACAGATTTGGATGTTCATTTGAATATAAGTGTCTTAATAGCCACAGCATCATCATGGCTTTTTCAGCCTAGTGACCAATATTAATTAATCATTCATTCATCCAACAACTATTTCATGTCTGCTACTTAATGCTCTGTAATGCATCAGAAGAGAAAATCACAGAGAAAAAAAGTAGCTACTAAAATTTAATGACATAGAAAAAAACTTCCAAGCTTCAAAAGCTCTGAAGAAAATATGAGAATATTAAAGGAGTCTGAGGTTGCTGGGGCATTAACAGAAGCCTTACTGTCCGGTTCTGACTTATCTCCACAGCCAGTGCACATGCTCCTGGGTGAAGGACTTCCTCCTCTGGTGCTTTGATCATTTTATGTGATCTGACCACCCTGTGGTTCATAAATGAAACACAGTCCCAGTGTGAGTAAAGTGAATTCAATCAGTGTTTATTTACAATAAAGCATAAATAAACAGCAAGAATCAGGGGAAAGACAGAACCATTTACTTGTGGCCATGTCCAAACTGTAATTGCCAAGCTAACTGTATGGGTTCTCAGAGGGGTGCTTGTTTCCTTTTGAAACTTCCTATTAAAGGAAAATGTATTACTGCTTCATGTGTACATTTTAGCTACATTTATTTCAAGCAGCATCTTTGGGTATATGCACTTACAGAAAATTTGGTTTCCTGTGTCTTCAGTGTATGTGGGTAGCTGTATGTGGGTTGGTAGCTTAGTGACAGACTCTTGCTATATAGCCCAGTCTGGGTTTGAACTCATGATTTTTTTACCTCTCACTCTAATGCGCTGAGTTCCCAGGTGTGCATCACCATGTCAGGTTCAACACATATTAGTTTAAATTTAGTTTTTTTATACCATTATTTTCTAAATTGTCATATATTAGTCCCTTTTTATCATTATAACAAAATTCTTGAAATAACCAACTTCAGTGCACTGGTTTCAGTGGTCACTGATTCTGTCACCTTGTCAGTCTCTCACCAACTTTTCAAAAGCTCCAGAGATGAGAAAGACGGCTCAGTAGTTAAGAGAACTGGCTGGCTTTCCAAGGAACTGAGTTCAATTCCCAGCACCATATGATGGCTCACAACCATTTGTAACCCCAGTCCCAGGGAACCTAGTGCCCTCTTCTGGCCTCAGTGGGTACCAGGCACACAAATGGTGTGTAGAAATACATATGGGCAAAACATTCATACATATAAAATCAACACCTTCTTATAAAAAAAACTCTAATCCATTTCAACTTTTATGACTTAATGAATCTGACAATTTTAAAAAACATTCCATTTTAAAAGTCAGATGAATTCTGAAACAATGAATTCCTGGTGATTTATCAATATGACTCCACAAATTTAAATATTCCTCTACTATGTATATCTGAATATATCTCAACATGGTTTCAGCCCTGCTTAGCTCAAGCTGATATAGGTTTTCTTAAAAAATGAACATTTTCTTTTCTAGATCCCTGAACATCATCCATCTGTTTAAACACAATTTATCTATTAATCCATAGTATGCAAGGTTGGGAAGTGAGTGAACAAGGTGGTCTCAGCAGCTCACTAGGCTAACTTGATAATTAACTGAAGGAGAAATGGTGGCATCCCCATTATTCATCTTGTCATTGCTGTGGCAAATGCCAGTAGGAACTAACTAAAGAAGGAAAAGGTTTTCTAGCTCATGTTTTCCAAGGTTGAGTCCATGGTAACCAGGCTTATATCTGAGGTAATATAAAATATCATTGTGATGGCATGTGTGAAAGACCAAGATGCTCTCCTGGAGGCAGCTGGATATAGGAGAGAAGAGAGGCTGGGTCATGATATATACTTCCAGGACATGCTCTTAATGTAACCTACTACTTCCAAATGTTTAACCTCTTAGTTCCTTCAGATTCCCAATAATGCCATAAAACTCTGAGCCTGATAATGAACTAGCCCACAGAAGGAGCTAGAGCCCTCATGAGCAGTCACTTTCATCCTCCAAGTCCACTCATTGGCAACCACCTAACAAAGGAGATTTTGAATGACATTTAAGATGAAAGTAATAACATCATTCATCTTGTAAGGCTGGAAAAAATCAGAGGAATCCAACATGTAAAAATGTATAAGCCAATCCATGATAACTGTTACTAAAATTTCACACAGTACCTCGCACATACAGCCTATACTTACAACATTTATTCACCCGTTATTCCTGACAGCCTAAATGTGTGGTTCTTCACTGCTTCAGCCCCATATCACCCTCTCCTCACTTTCTTGTCATTAAGGATTAATCCCATTGAATATACAGGTTATTGATTTTCACATTGAGGTTGATTTGCAAACCAGACCAAGTCAGAGCACAGGAGCCTACATTTCTGACGGGAGGTTATGGAAAGCTTTCTTTATGGCTCACACACAACCGAAGGAACAGCAGCAACAGTTGGCAGCACACTACGCAGTAGACTAAGATATGGTGACATGGAGATCTTTGTATTAACTCAATGGCTTTCAAATCTCTGGGTGTTGCTTGATCTTTTAATCATTGCATGGTATTTAAAAGAAGATAAAATGTTACAGAATACAACCCATCAAACCATATTCATTAAACATATTTGCATTTACATACATTTAAAATCTGTACCTTCTGTGAAATGGATCCATTCCCAAATACAGAGTTGTCTGGAGTCATTATCTTACGGCCTGAAAACTCAAGAATGGTTCCTAAAGGTGCTTATGTGTTTGATCATAAAGCAAACCTAATGTTTAATCCTATATTATTTCTAGATACCATGAGAAGTTGTGTGGCAAAGCTGTTCTTCACCTGTTCCTTAAAGGGCCATTACTGTCTGTACAGCAAGTCAGGTTTCACCCTCATCAGCCAAGCACCCCAGCCGTGGATCCAGATCATGTTTCTCTTCCAACAGGTGTGTATAATTCAAGTTCACTGGGCTTCCAAATGAGCTACTAGGATGTATGGTTATAATCATGTTTATTGAATGATTAATCCTGTCGCCAAAAATTGTGTGTAGGTAACAGTGTGTTTACTTTCATTCTTAGGATATATTTTCTATATTTTGGTATTTCCTTTTAAAAGAAAAAATACTGGATCATTAATCAACAAGTCAAATCTATTCTCATCTTGCATACCCTTAGCTTTAAAGAACTTGAAGGGAGAGATGTAGCAATATATTGTACATATTTAATAAAAACAGTCTGAAATATCAGAGGACAAGCCACTCACAGAGCCAAGCCAAGAAGGTCAGCGAGTGGTGGCCTTTAATCCTGTCACTTAGGAGACAGAGATCAGTCTGCATCTCTGTGAGTTCAAGGCCTGACATCCAGGCAGTGGTGGTACACTAGCTCTAGGAGAGTTGAGCCTGGTGTAGACAGAGTTTTGCTTTCAAGGCGCCAGTCCAAAATTAATATTTATTAGAATATAAATTAACACTCACAATATTAGTAACAGCTTATGGTGGCACCTGAACAAGGACTGGCGTATCCAAGCGATGGATGAGCGATGGACGCACAATGGAAGCACGATGGATTCCGATTCTGTCTGTCCAGCAGCCAGCAGCCAGGAACCAGGAAGAGAAGAGCTCCTCGTGTCCCAGCAGCCACTTATCAATGGGGTTGGCCACACCCCCTCCAGGTTGGCCACACCCCTTCCAGGGTCCTGGAAGTGTCTTATGACCTTATCAGCTGACACCTTAATCCCACCACATCTCCCCCTTTTGTCTAAATAAAAAGGTTCTAAACTAAGACTATGTACAATAGGAATTATTATGAGTTAGTAACCGTAAATACCTATTCTTCAACCCCTTCAAGACCTGAGAAGGAAGATATATCACTTGGAAGTCAGAAGTATATGGAAGGAGTGGCTTCCAAAATTTGGGAGAGGACAGCAACACAGCTACCTGGACAATCATCTCTGGTTTTGTGCACCGTTGGAGCATCTATCATATTGGCAACAGGCCTATGGTATCTGACAGGTCTTCTCACAAGTAGGGCAATTTTGGAGGGACTGTCTTATCCTGTCCAGGCAGGTTTCGTCAGTCTCCATACATCAACTTGTTCCTCCAGCTTGGACACCATGTGTGTACTGTCAATAATCAAGGTAAGGACAGTTCCTTACTCAACCGGCCATTCTCTGCCAAAACGACAAACTCCAATGGAGTATCCTCGATGCTCATACCATCTTGGGAAAGGAGCAGTGACACCAGGAGTCGTCGTGCCTCTCATGGCCGAATTTCAAATGTTAAATGCCATATTCTCTGGGTCTATGAAATGGTTGAAGATTTCTGTCTATCTATGATATTCTAACCTGTATCTGAGATGACTGGGATATGGTACCTTAAGTAATGTTGACAGTAGTTTTTATTGTCCTAAGGGTAAACCCTGTACTAAAATTAGAATACCTATATAAGAGGTGTACAATCCCTGAACAATGACTTTTAGTATGACCATCAAACATTAAGGGGTATATTACCATGTAAAGTGGCTACAGCATTTTAGACATGTATATACATATATATCATCTAAACAGAGGTACATAAAACATCTTGTGCATATATCATAACTAGTGCAATCATACATTATATCTAGTATAGTTAAATGAAGGTAGTAATTGCACAGTGTACATGACAATGATGTGCAAACATTTTAAACAGAGATAGAAGCATACATAAAACATAGCAATTACAGATTCAATTTTACATAATAGTTACAGATTCAGATCTATATCGAAATACAAGTTGCCTTGGTTATACAAAGCAATTCCAGATTGAACCTTGTTCAAATGTACAAATTATCACAATTAAACACACAAAATGACTTTACATTTGTATCAACATACAAATACCCATGCCAATGCAAATTGTCTTTAGCTTAGCCCATACATCTAGCCAAAATGGTGTATAGGTAAGCAGAACAATCTACCTTTATCTATCGTATCTATCCCTCTTCTCTTCTTCAGAAGAGATCTTTGATGCTATATTATAGTTCTGTCCTCCACCCAATTTTCACTTAAAACTATTCTAACAGAATAAGAATTACCCACAACCCTCAGAACACAAAACTTCTTGGGAAAGGGGGCGTAGTCTTTCATAAGGTTGCTTCCTGCTGACTTAAGGGCGATGGCATCTCTTTGGGATCCTGTAAAGGCTAAAACAATGGTTAGATCTTAATGGACTGACTATATACATTTATAACCATTCTCAGAATAGTGGTTAACTCCATCTGGAATTCTAATTAGAAGTGTGATCTGGAGATTATCATAAAGAGCTATCTTGTAGCCAGTTTTGAATAGTCTATTTTCTGAAAACAATCCTTGATTGGTGCGCACCAGGTTCTTGATTTTTCTAATTTTGCTTCTGTCTGTCTACCTGTCTCTTACTCTCTCTCTCTCATACTCTCCTTTTTATTCTTGTTTCACTAGTAGGAGTTGTTGCGGTGGGGGCCCCATCTCAGTTCCAGATTCTTTGTAGATAGCTGATAGAAGGAAATGTTATTTACAATGGAAAACTTAAGCATTGTTGATACTCAAAAAAGATATTAATATCTTCTATAACTTCAGGAGATTGTATGCAGACAGGATGTTTGAAAGTTACAGAAACAGAGAGAAATGAGGTTTAAGATAAAGTCACAATAATATTGGTCCCTAAATATTCTGTCTTCTGTCTCACACCAGGTGGCTTTTCTGATATGAGACAGAATACTTCACATTTTCTTTATCAATATGCTTGGGTTTAGAGAGGAAGAAAGCCACTTGTTCCCAATCCAAATCCAGCCCTATTATTAGTCAAATCAGGACCACGCCTTCTTTTTCTTTTTCTTTTTTTTTGAGGTGTAGATGCAAGATGCAAAGCAGTAAATATTGAAATATTACCCAGTAGTGCATATGTGTATTAGTTGGTCTCATAGTCCGTCATATACACTCCTTAATCATCAGTCTGTCTTCTATTGCAGGTGAGTAATTAGTCTTAAAAACAGTTGTATCCATTTTCCTGTAAGGACAAAACTGAGACCCTGCCCCAGTTTTGTTAAATGTGTTTTCCTTACCTTGTATCCATTTGTCATATCAGGGGTGAGCAATTACTTCTCCTCCTCAGGAAGGGACTCCTTTACAAAGCGGACTTTTATTAGTTTTGTCGGTACCCATATCTTTTCTTTGCCTGTTGAAACAAAAGCAAAACCCCTACCCCATCGAAGCACATATCCTGGCTTCCACTCAGAAGTCAACACATCTTTGAAGTAGATGGGTTGATTTAACTCAGAGGATTTCTCTATCACCCAATGTCTCTCAGCAGCTGATGTTCCCTTTTCATCAGCGGTAAGAAAATTTAAAGTCAATAAGGCACTGTGCAATCTCTCCCTGGGTTTTCTCATTTCTTTCTTCTGTTTATAAAGCATCTCTTTCAACGTGCGGTGAGATCTCTCCACAACTGCCTGTCCTGTGGGATTGTGTGATATCCCCATAATATGCTTTATATTATAGTATCCAAAAATTATCTTCATTTTTCGGGAAACATAAGCTGGAGCATTGTCAGTCTTAATCTGAGTGGGAATTCCCATTATGGCCATGGCTTCCAAAAGGTGAGTTAGTACAGCATCAGCATTTTCAGAACTCAGAGCAGTTGCCCATTGCATTCCAGAGTAAGTATCGATAGTATGATGTACATATTTCATCTTTCCAAATTCTGGGAAGTGAAACACATCCATTTGCCAGATCTCATTTCTCTGTGTACCTTTAGGATTACTTCCAGCAGGTAAAGACGGTTGGTTATAGAAAGAGCAAGTGTTGCAATTCCTTACTATTTCGTTTGCTTCATTCCAAGTGATGGAAAAACTCTTTTTTAATCCTTTGCTGTTAACATGATGTTTCTCATGAAATTCTGTGGCCTCTAGCACATTTCCTATCAGCAACCAATCTATTTCATCATTACCCTGCACTAGAGAGCCTGGGAGACCTGTGTGCGCCCTGATATGTGTTATGTACATAGGATGTATCCTACCTCTGATGATATCCTGTAGTTGTATGAATAGTAAGGTCAAATCTGAATCATCAGGAATGAAGTCAGCAGTTCCAATATGTAAAACAACTCTTTCTGCATATTGAGAGTCAGTAATTACATTGAGAGGCTCTGTGAAATCCAACAACACCATAATAATTGCATATAGTTCTGACTTCTGGACAGAGTTATAAGGGCTCTGGGCCACCTTAATTAAGTCTTCAGACTTGTAGCCAGCCTTTCCTAAATTGTTCGCATCAGTATAAAAGGTGAGGACTCCAGAAATGGGTTTATCCTGTACCACATGAGGAAAGATCCAATTAGTTTCCTTTATGAATTGAATTCTCTTGTTTTGAGGATATCTCTCCTAAAAAGTCACTACAAGCTTTTTGCCAAGGTTCACTGTCTGCCCATAATCGTTCAATTTCTTCATTAGTCAAAGGCACAACAATTTCTGCAGGGTCCTTTCCAGTCAATTGGCGAAGTCTTAATTTACCTTTAAAAATCAGATCAGCAATTTTTTCAATATATGTCTTCATCTTCTTGCTTGGCCTATGTGGCAGAAATATCCATTCTAATATAATGCTTTCTCTTTGCATTAAGATTCCTGTTGGAGATTGTCTAGAGGGTAAGATAACAAGTATGCAATCCAGGTCTGGATCCACATGATCCACATGTGCTTCTTGAAGTTTCTTTTCCACCAACTCTAATTCTTTCTCAGCCTCATCAGATAATTCTCTTGGACTATTTAAATCCTTGTCACCATCCAAAGTCTTGAACAAATTAACTAGCTCATAGTTTTTTATACCAATCATGGGCCGTATATGAGCGATATCTCCTAGTAACTTTTGAAAATCGTTAAGAGTCTTCAATTTATCTCTATTTAATTTTACCTTTTGTGGCCTAATTTTTTGTAAACCTATTTTATATCCTAAATAATTGATAGAATCTCCCCTCTGTACTTTTTCTGGAGCAATTTGTAGTCCCCAATCAGGCAATATTTTCTTTAGTTCTTCAAACAATGTTTCTAATGTCTTTGGGTTTGGGTCTGCCAGCAAAATATCATCCATATAATGGTAAATGATAGATTGAGGGAAGCGCTTGCGCAGTATTTCTAGTGGTTGTTGTACAAAATATTGGCATAAGGTGGGACTATTCAACATTCCTTGGGGAAGGACTCTCCATTGGTACCTCTTAGCTGGCCCTGAATTATTAAGAGTAGGCACTATAAAAGCAAATTTCTCTTTGTCCTGATCCTGTAAAGGTATGGTAAAAAAAACAATCCTTCAAATCAATAACTGCAATAGGCCATCCTTTTGGTAGCAGAGAAGGCAGGGGAATACCAGATTGTAAGGAGCCCATAGGTTGAATAACCTTATTAATTGCTCTTAAATCCGTTACCATCCTCCATTTTCCAGATTTTTTCTTGACGACAAAAACAGGAGAATTCCATGGACTGGTTGATTCTTCGATATGCTGAGCCTGTAACTGCTCCTGTACCAACTGTTCCAAAGCCTGAAGTTTTTCTCTTGTCAAAGGCCAAAATAGGCTTTTCTGTTAACCATTTCAAGGGCAATGCTGTGAGTGTTCTTTTAGGTTCTGTGGTTATTGGGCAATTCTTTTGTACAACCTGAATGGCTGGTGAATTTTTTCCATAGTACCTTAGAGCGTCATTTCTGGAAACATAATTGAGTCTCCGGTTGATATCAGAACCAGGAGGGATATTAATCTGGGTATTCCATTGCATTAGAAGGTCGCGACCCCACAGATTCACTGCTATATCAGCCATATATGGCTTCAACCATATATGGAAAGAAATATAAGGCAGGAGAAACAAGGTCAGGCATTCTGTCTGAGCAACCAGTCAGGCTGAGGACCCGTGAAGATAGACTCACCATGTCTGGCCTGAGAAGTTGGCTGGGTGAGAATTTGCTGTGGTTTCCTCTCTCTGGTATTCCAGCTTTTCTCCAATAGCGAGCTTTGGGTTTTTAATTATAAAACCAAATAGAATTAGTATTATAGGGGGAAGGGAAGAAAGGCCGGTCACCACAGTAAAGCATTTGCCTGTATCATGTGAGCCCTAGGTTCAACCCTCAGAACAAAAGTTTTAAGAAAAGAAAAGAAAACTAGTTCATGTTGAGCAACAGTAAGTGCAGCTTATTTGGGAAGACACCTACTATCTGTAGAGTAACTATTTACCTTCTTCTAAAATCCACTTAATTTTAGTGTAAGAATACCATTTTTGACATTGCTAAGATGCTGAAATCCACTTTCTCCTAGTGCATATATACACAGGAAAAAAATCACACAAAGAAAAATTTTCAACTTAATGTTGAAGAATTTTATGCCAAAATGGCAGCATGAAAAGAGATTCTTATTTCTTATAAACGCTCACTATAATCTTTAAATTTGCACTTAAAATATAAATGTAGATTGTGAGATGTCAGTACCAGAAGAGATCAAGAGATATTAAACAACATTTTTATTGATTAAGGACATTTAAGGGCAGAACTGAGATCACTGGGTCTCCAATACAGTCATCTTTTCACGGTTGCCTGTGTGTTTAGAAGACTAAAGACGTGTTATACTTGCTCATGCTGTGGAACATCTGCTTAATGATGCGAAGATGTGCTGCATTCTTTATGTTGCATTTGCTTAACTCTGTGATCCTGATAGGTCTAATAAAGAGCTGAATGACCAGTAGCAAGGCAGGAGAGAGAGATAGGTGGAGCTGGCGGGCAGAGTGAATAAATAGGAGGAGAGATCTGGGGAAAGGTCTAGGAACAAGAGAAGACGGAGGGTGTCAGGGCAGCCGCCCAGGTACACAGCAAGCCATGGAGTAAGAAGTAAAGAACGGTGTGTATAAGAAAGACTGCGGTCAGAGGCAAAAGGTAGACAGGATAATTTAAGAAAAGCTGCCTAGAAATTTGTTAGGCTAAGGCCAGACATTTACAATAAGAATATGCCTCCATGTACTTATTTGGAAACTGGGTGGCAGGCCCCCCAAACGTGTCAGGGAGTAAAAAACTACCCAAAACACCTGTGTTTTGAAAACAAAATGGGAAATATTCACAGAGAAAGGTGGGCAGAAGTTGAAAGTGCAGGATCTGGTTGTTATAATATGGTTGAAAATTAAGTCAAGTGATTCAACCATATAATTACTTTGGTTAATAAGATATTTCTATAATAGTACCTACAAAAACCACCTGGGATGGTGAGGTGACTGACTGATAACCTGAGTTTAATCCTCTGGATCCACATGGAAAAAGACCAACTTCTGCAGGTGTCTTTTGACATGCACATCTGTATAACATAGCATGCACATGCCAATAGACATACATATCAGTAATAACATTTTTCAATTTAATAAAATATTTAAAATTTACAGGTGGACAATGCCTTTTCTGGACATCATAGGTTGTCAAATATAAACCCCGATATAGGTTACTTCTTTTCAAATTGTTGGCTAGTGAGGTCTCAAAGACTATTACAGGCTATTGCTATTACTCATGTTTCCCTTTAAAACAATGGCTCTCTGGTGTGGGAATATCTTTCTGTATACTATGAATAGCAATCTTTAAATAAAGGAGCTGTTTTGGCCCATGACAGGCACCATAGAAAAAGTAGGAGGAGGAATCAGAATAGGTAGGAGGAGCAGGGCGGAGTGAGAGAGAGACTGAGCCAGAAGCCCAAAGGAGCAACATGTAAGGAACACAGGTGAGCCGGCCACGTGGCAGGAAAGATTAATAGAAATGGGTTGATTTAAGATGTAAAAGCAAGCTAGCAATGTGCCTGAGTCATAGGCCAAACAGCATAAAGTTAATATAAGCATCTAAATCATTTCTGGGGGCCTGAACAGTGGCGGGCGGCTAAGAGGTCTGGGGCTGCAGGGTTTGTGAGTCTGCGCCTCTGGCTGCCTGGGACCAAGGAACCTCATTGTAACAGCTCTCAGCCTTCTGCATGCTGTGACCCTTTCATACAGTTAGTTTCTCATGTTGTGGTGACCTCTAACCGTAAGATTGCTTTTGTTGTTACTTCATACCTGTAATATTGCTGCTGTTATGAATCATAATGTAAATGTCTTTGGAGATGGAGGTTTGTCAAAGGGGCTGCAACCCACATGCTGAGAACAGCACGCTGTGGAACAGTATTATAAGACTGCATTGATGGTGATATCATACAGTTGAGTCAAATAATATGGAGAAATCAAGCTTGGAATCTTTGTCTCTACTGGCTAGTTTTTATAATGCTGAAAGGCAGTATACATGATCAGCTGAATCAACTTTACGTTCTATAAGCCATAGTCACTGTCCTGAAGACATGACACACTGATGCAATTGTGGCACAGATAGAGGAGGAACCAAACACCTTCTGAGCAGATTTAGGACCCACTCCACAAGATGGAACTCATGTCTGGAATATTAATGGGGTCAAAAACTCATGAATAGGTAGAGCACAGACTCTCAGAAAGAAAAGTACTACTATTTCTTTCACTAAATGAAATGGGCATAGCATTAAAGCATCTCCTAATGACTTAGTGTTATTCCAACAGTGGAACTGACAGCTAACACAGACTCACAACATAGAAAGCCCAAAAGCCTGGGGTGCTCAGCCCTCAATGCGACATTTATATCACACTTACCCCCAAGGCAGGGATCATCATGGAAGAGAGGATGGAACCATTTTTAAAGCCAGAGGTAGTAGATGACCACACCCAAAGAGTATTTTCCAGCTGCACATCAATTCATGGGAGCTGCAACAGCCTGCACAGACCAGGCCAGACAAAATCACAGCCCTGAGGATGGAGATTGTCATAGGTTGTCAATCCTGGCTGAGAAGCTATTGGCAATTGATGGGTGCTCCAAGAGGCTTAGATAGCTTTGCTAGGATGCAGCTCCTGAGGGGATACCGATGATGCTCCAGTGGATAATCAGATACCCATGAATATACTGGTATCACTTGGTGAGTTTACTAGGACACATGGAACTGGGAAGGAATCATAGTATGAAAACAGAGAAGGAAGCACAGAGGGACCGACTTGATCAAAGCACCTTCATGCATACATGAAATTCTCAAACAAAAAAATCCTAAGAAAAGGAGAAAATTAAAATTAAATACAATTTAAAAGTCACAAGTCAAAATAGCCTGCATTTCTGTAACAATGAAATGTGGTGCTGACAGCTGTGTAGTAAAAGTGGAATGACAGTAAGAAAAGGCGTCAAATCCACCAGTTTTTACTTCAGTATGTCTTAAGAACATTTAATAGCATCTCCCAAAGAACAGCCTAGACTTTGGTGTGAGCCAAGTTGCACATAAGCATACAAAAATAGCATTCTTTTTTCTTGGAGTAAGAATACTCATTTTCCTCCACTCATTTCTTGAATCATTTTCATCGGTGGTTTCGTATTTGGTTCTGTTTGGCTTTATTCTTAACTTTCTGAAAACAAAAAAGGAAACTTTTTTTTCACTCTTTCAATCTTGTAATTCTTTCTCCTCCTCTTAAGGAAATTTACCAGAAAGTGTCTCTTTGTAATGTTTTCTTTGAGTGTATTTCATTCCAGTGCTTTCTCTCTTTGCCCGTACCTGTGATTTATGCAGTCAGGGTAAATCCTAGCTTGGGGAAAAGCCACAACAAATTAGGTGTATCTAGCAATTCCAAACTCATCACTGCTCTTGTACATTGGCCAACTCTTGCTGTCCTGTCAATTTCCTGCATTCGTGGATTTCTCAGATTTAAATTCTGTTCCTCTTTGGGATGATTCATTAAATAAAGCCCTGCTTTTCCTGAAACAAAACATCATGTACTGTATATGATTCTGACAATAATCAAAAAATTCCACAGTGTGTACACAAAGTAATTTTCAGTCAGTCCCTGACTCATAAATTTTTAAAATCTGTCAGCTGGGCTAGAGAGATGGCTCAGCAGTTAAGGGCACTGGCTTCCTTCAACGGATCCAGATTCAGTACCCAGCGCCTCCATGACAGCTCACAACTGTTTGTAACTCCAGTTCTAGGGCATCCAACACCCTCTAACAGACAGACATGGAAAACACCAGTGAGCATAAAATAAAACAAAAAAAAAAATCATTCCCCCAAAAAGTTAATATATTTTTTAAAGTAATAAAAAAAAATCTGTCAGTCAGTAACTTGGGGTCTGCAACTCTATTTTTCATAGAGAATAGTTAGCACAAGAGGCCATTCACTCATTTTGATGGCAGTCATGAGGTTTTTCTAGAAAAATATTTAGTATTTCTCACTAAATAGAAGGTTGTGTACACAGTCTAGAAAGTCTCAGTAATTGTCATAAAAATACAATTTATAAGCCAATCCCGTTATTGTATTATACCTCATGGTAATAAGTAATACTTATGGTATTATATGTGAATAAATGATATTTCTGTCACTTATTGGTGTTCTATATATTTTTTACAAAATTCTTTTCTTAAATTGATTTGGCTTCTCACATTTATAAATGGAACATTCTGCTGTGGGATATTGCTCTTGTACACTGTAAAGAGTTGTTGATCATATTGGTTTAATAAAACACTGATTGGTCAGTAGCCAGGCAGGAAGTAGAGGCAGAGCAACCAGACTAGGAGAATTCTGGGAAAAGGAAAGGCAGAGCAGCAGACACCACCAAATACAGAGGAAGCAAGATGAGAATGCTGCACTGAGCAAAGGTACCAAGCCACGTGGTTAAAGATAGATAAGAATCATGGGTTAAGATAAGCCTAAGAGCTAGTTAGTAATATGCTTGATCTACTGGCCCAGCAGTTACTATAATATAAAGCCCCTAAATCAATTATTTGGGAAGTAGCTGCCAAATATTTGAAAGTTTCTGGTGGGATAGAAACTTCTGACTACAATATTCCAAAATATCAAGGATTACAAGTCACATCACAGTAAATATGTAAGCATACATCTAGCATGCCCATTGAAAAGCTGATTATCATTGACTGTACTGAATCCCTACTTAAATGCTTTTTTCAATGTAATGTTTTATTAACAACACAAAGTTAAAGCTTTAAAAATATTTGCCCATTTCACAATTTAGGATGAAGAATGTTTTATTTATCCCGTATTCATTCAAAATGTTCATATTGCATAACTATATAATGAACTCTTTAATGATTATTTGATTTCTGTTCTTCACAATCCACTCTGTATATAAATAGACTCTTTTGAACTCCAGTTTTAATTTTATGCCTTCAATCTCAGATCCTTGATAAATTCAATATGAATATTTGTATTTGTCACTGTCCAACTAAGTAATGTTATTAGGAAATCAGTAAGATAGCATTATATTGCAGACTATAGGCACATATATAGACAAGAATATAAAATGTTTTTAATTTAAAATTTCTTTTAGAAATTCAGAAGTGTGAGCTAAATCATATATTTGCTCTTTGGTATAAATTTCTGGTATATCACTTAAAGTTACATCATGTTAATTTTCAAAGCAAGCCTACTTAGCATCTTGGAGCCTGTCAGAGTCTATCATTGGACCAAGAGGTAATATGATGTCTCTGTCTTTGTGCCCATGCAGAGCCTGCTTTCTGAGCCCCTGTCTATGCAGAGTGGGTCTGTGCAGTTCCTCAAAGCCCTATGGGAGAAGACACAGGCCAGGGGAACCCACAGCTTTGAAGATGCCATGACAGAGTCCACATTTCCACAGCAGAAGGTAAATGCTTTTCTCTTCATACATGTCATTTTAAACCAAGATTCAGCATTGTGTTTGAATGGTTTGTCTTTTTTCCTAACAGTTTAATTTTCTCCTTTTTGTTTCCCTTTGGTTACTATCAGAAAATACTTATTAAGCAATTACTTTGAGAAATTGATCTTACTGTGCATACCTGAGTTCTAGGACTCAGGTAGCCAAAATGGAAGGATTTCAAGTTCAAGTCCAAACTGGGATATGTAGTGAGGCCTGTGTCAGTAATAGCAATCACTCTGGTGATAGCAATGATGTCACCCTTGTGGTAAACTGAAACCTCCTTACAGGTGCCTGTACCAGTAAAAGATCATGGGGCAGAACAGACTTGGCTTTTGGAGAGAGGGAAAGTGTGGTTCAGGGACACGGGTGAGCTCAGGGTTTTCTGTGAGAAAGTCATGAGCCTGTGGGGAGCAGGGAATAGTTCCTAAAAGCCTGACCAAAGACACGAACCATACTTGGAAGGTTGGATTATTTTACGGTTGATGAAGGTGCCATGGTTTGAGGTAGTATGGACACTCAAATCTCCAAATGTCATTAACCCTATTTAATGTGATATGTGATAGAATAAAGAAGTTGAACATTGAAAAATGAATTAAGTCATGGGGTAAAACACTTACAAATGCTATTAATGACTTTGTAGAAGGGATAGAAAGAACCAGTGAAGCCCATCTCTCCTTCCATCCACAGAAAAGGCAGCGTTGAGCGACCAAGCTCTTACCACACATCACAGTCTCCAGGGCCCCTGGCTTCTGAAACCATAAGAAATAAATTCTGCAAATGCCTCAACCTAACGTATTTTGTTAACACTAGCATAATCTGCTGATTAAGATAGTCATGTTTGTGGATTTGGGTGGTTGAAATGCTAGTGCGGTTGTCACAAGGAAAAGTATGACAGGAGGTATGGATGTGAAGTCACAAGGTAGCACTTGATATCATTACAGTAGACTGGGCCACTCAAGAGATGATGCATGTGTCAAGTACAGATGGTCACTGAAGGCTGCCCTGACACTTCCCTGCTTTGCACAGTAATCCTGATCCAGATCTAAGGTTCTGATTATTGTTTTTATTTTTAAGGATTTCCAGTGGCGAGTAGTGGATGCCAAGGAGAAATCCAGAGTTTCTGATATATTTGAGAATCGTTTCTGACCTCACTTTACTGATTTTCCTTTTAAAAGTTGTACATTTTTGAGGGATAATTAAATACATGTATATCTTATATAATATTCAAGTAAGGATAAATATCTCAATTTCAAACATTTAATATTTTGTGAAAAAATTTAAAATATGTTATTATAGCTTTTTAAAATATACACACACACACACACAGAGAGAGTCACCATCTATAGTTACTTAAGTGTACCGCATCTGTCTCTTGTCTAGCTATAAGTTTGTCTGACCAACCTTTCTCTTCTCTCCCTCTTTTTTTTTTTTTTTTGAGAAAGGAAATGAGCATGTCAGTATTAAGTAAAGTCAAACAAGAGCTTGGAAGATGTCTCATCTGGGTAAGGGATCTTGCTCTACAAGCCAGAAGACCTGAGTTTGAAGCTCTAACATCCACATTTTTTAAAAGGCTTGTGCTTGTAACCCCAGCACTTGGGTCTTGAGGGCAGGGACAGGAAGCAGATTCCTAAGAGCTTGCAAGCAGCCAGCCTATCAGAAACAGTGAGCTTCTGGTTCTGTGAGAGACCCTGCCTCAGTAATGAGAAAGCAAAAGAAGAAGTCACCAATGTGCTTCTCTGTTCGCTGCATGTGCATGCACTCACGTGTGCACATGAGTTGTAACTAATGAGAATTTTTATTTATAAAAGTCTACAGAAAACAGAAGAATATTCAACTTCCTCTGAATATTAGTTTTGGTTTAAAAATATGACACTTAGTATTGAAAGAAAAAGGAAATTCCACAGTTACAAAAAAATAAATGGAAATCTTTGCATGTTTTACTCAGATTTTCAACTGTTACATTATGCTTAAGGCAGTGCATCAAATCCTAACAGAGTTTTTAAGCATTAGCTATTTTACCTGGAGACAACAAGAACATTAAAACTTGGCACCTACTTCAAGTTCTAAGAAAATAAAAAGATATTTGGCAATCGGTTTTGCACTTGCTAACTCTGTTATTCATATTCCTACTTCATGCCAATAAATATCCCTCCAGGGAAAAGGTAACTGTAAAGCCAATTTCTGGAAATGTTCTAAGTTTCATAATTTGGTTTACTCATGAGAATATAAAAATGCTGGTGTCTGGGATATACATGGTGTAGTAAAGTTGTCTGTCCCCAAATTTCTCAATCATTCTTCCTTGCTACCATCTTCTATAGAGAGTTCTTTCTATTAAGTTCAAAACAGTTGAGGTTTATGTAGGGACTTCTTTGTTTTCACAGTACGTTCCAGAATGCATGCACACACACACACACACACACACACACACACACACACACACACACACACGCATGCACATGCATGCACATGCACACATGTATGCACATCTGCGTACATCCACACACATGCACACAGGCACACATATACACAGTGTGTAGGAGTGTTGGCTTTTGTCTCTCTGCTTCTGAACTTCCACTTCAGTCTAGAGAATTCAGGATCTCAAGGGAAGCAGGTGCTTGTAGGAAGACATCTAAGAGAATGCTTGGAAATCTAGGCTATGACTCTGTAGTATTTTTAAATAGAAACTTGGAATTGTATAATTGAAGTCTGTCACTAAGGCTCATAAAATTAAGACAATGTATGATGGTATACACATGTTGCCTACCAGTTCCCTGGAGCCTGAGACAACAGCAAATATCTGTGGGCAGAGTTTCCTCAAATTTACTGTTTTATTCCCATGGCCATACAGTATTTGGCCCAAACAATAGGTGTCTGTTGAGTAAATGAATACTGTCATGCTTCAGTGTTAAAATTGAAAACAAGGGGACCTGTTCAAAATCAGTGACAGAAGTAGACCACATACCATGGGGACACCACAGCTGTCATGATTGCATCTGGTTCTTCTCTGTCTGGACACAGGCGAGCATCATGTTTTTAAAGAATGGCCTGGCCTTGAGACTTGCCCCAGCCCCTAAAACACAAGAGGAGTTCTGTGGTGTTCCAGTCCCAGACTTCTAAAATCAGTGTGTGAGTGTGTTTTCTCTCTTCTCCCACCATGGTGACTAGAAGCAATTATGAATACTTGGTTGATAGAAGGTAGAATTAGCCTGGAAATCTGAGTTCCCACATGGGAGTCTGCAGCTCTAAAAAGATAGCTGACCATTGTGTTGTTCACCTGAATAGGAAGCCATTATCACAGCAAACATTTTTCCAGATGAAAGTATGAATACAGTGCTATTCCTGATCATATCAGCAATAAAATCTCTTCACTCTGATTTTGCTATTGTTGCTAATTTGTTTTTGTTTGGGTTCATCTGGAACTGAGGACTGAGCAAAGGGCCTGGTGCATGCTAGATAAGTCCTCTAACACTGAACTACATGCATCCCCAGCCTTCTTTTTACTTTTTTATTTTGAGATAGAATCTCACTAAATTGGCCCAGAACGACTTTGAACTCACAAGATGTCCCTACTTGAGCAACCCAAATATTTAGGATGTCAGGCCTATGCCACCAGGCCCAGGCTATTTATACTGTTTAATGAAGTGATCCTAAATTGTAAATGAACAGAAGTATTGTAGCAAAGAAAAGTTTTTCTGTTATGAAAAGACATCTTATTCTAATCCATGCTTATTCTTATTGCTTCAGAAGTAAATCAGCAAAAGAGAAAAAAGTCTGAATCCTGGCAGTTTTGGTGCAGGCCTTTAATCCTGGCACTCAGGAAGCATAGGCAGGTGGATCTCTGAGTTCAAGATCACCCTGTTCTACAGAGTGAATTCTAGGACAGTCAAGACTACACAGGGAAACCCTGTCTCAAACCCCTACTACCACCAAAAACAGGAATAAAGCCTGAGCCAGAAATGGTGGTACACCGTGGCCATCCCAGCACTTGACTTGAGAGGCTGAAAAAGGAGAATCATCAGGGCTTTAAATCACACAGGACTGTGTGCCAAAACTATATCTCAAAGCAAAAAGTGCTGAGAGAACAGAGACTGTAACCAGTCTTAGATTTATATGGGATTCCATAGGTAACAGAGGAAGATTTCAGTCATCTAGGACAAAATTAAATATTTATAAAATCATGTAAGGATTTGTGACTTTACAGACTTAAAAGGTAGAATTAAAAGACCTAAATATAGCTAGTAAAATTTTACACTAATTAGAAGGAAATACCAAAAGTTACCTAAAAACTTCTAGACAAGAAAAAATTTAGAGCACAAATGAGCAAAAGTTATAAAGAAAATATGAATAAATTTAACTACCTAAAATGTTTAATTTCTGTCTGGTTAAATACACTATAACAAATTTAAAGACACACACACAGGCTGGGAAAAGGTATTTAAAATACTTACAATGAACCTCAAATGATCAAATTATGGCAGATGAAATGTTCAGATACAATGTCATCGAAGTGACAGATTTAAATATTTTTAGTGAGCAATTTTATAATAGCCAGATTGACAAAAATAAAACCTTATGATAGTACCAAGTTGGTCAAACTGACAATAATGTGAAAAAAATGGAGAGTTCATATACTATTAATATCAAAGCAGATAGACCCAATTTTAAAAACTTGAGAAAAATCATTAGTTTGACAGTCAGAGTGAAGAACTGTCTTTCCAAAAGTCTCAGTTATAGTTAAGTTTATCAGAAAAAAAAGATACTTAAGCATAAAAAGGTTTTGTATTATAATACAAAAATATTCTCTTAAACAAGGCTTAAGGTCTCTCTCAGTTATAGCCTTCTTTAAAAGGCAGCTTGAGCCAGATCTGGTGGCACAGGCCTGTCGTAGCTTCTTGGTAGGCCAAATCAGGAAGATCACCAGTTCAAGGCCAATGTGGACCGCAGATCGAGTTCTAGGCCCTCCTTGTCAATGAGCAATGTCTTGACACAAAATTAAAAACAAACCACAGAGATACATCTCAGTAATAGAACACTAGGGTAGTATGTACAAGGCCCTAGGTCCAGCCCAGAACATGTCCCTACATCTCCCCCCAACCAAAGCGATCTGGCAATAGGTGGTTATATATTATTCATGTGTGATATTACCAGGCCATTAACACACCTGCAACAGGAAACACATGCAGAGACATGAACTCTGGTGTTGTTTATATCAACACCTTCAGGAGCCCCACAAACCCCTAGTAAAAGACTGAAAAAGAGTAAGGTTGCAAAGCTGGGCTTAGCAACAAAATGAGGTAATTAAATGCATATGAAACAACATGATCAATTTCTGAAATATAAGATTTCAATGAGCAAATTGCAAAACTTATGTAAACACTATGAGACCTTGCATAAATGTTTAAAATACACCAAGCAGTCTTAGATTGCTATAAAAATACACTTCATTCAGAATTTGGCTACAGTTTTGATGAGCTTACTTTTAGGTAAACAAGGCTGAGAAAAGTTGAGAGAAAATTGTTAGTGAAAGAAATTAAAGAGATCTCAATTTCACCTGTGATTGTGTCTTATTATTTGGTGATTTTTGAGGCAGGGTCTCGCTAATGTCACTATGTAGTCTACCCTGGCTCCAAGCTCCTTATCTCTTTGCCTCTGCTGGGATCCCAGGTATGAGCTACAACAAACAGCTCTGTAATTTTTTACTTAGCTAATCAGAAAAAAATATTATTTTGCAATATAGCTGACAAGCTCATGGTCACTTGTTACGTTATTCTTTGTACATATTTTCTGCTTTCTTTTAATTAAACCTATAAATTTAATCTGTCCAAGAGTAGAGAATTACACAACAATTAAAAATGTAAACAAGGTAAAAAAAAAGTCTATCATACATAATAATGTGAAATATAATATTTGTAACAAACATGAAGAGGCAAGTTTAATATCCTTAAGATAAAACTCTGTTTGAAAGAAGTAATATTAGTCATAGAACATAAGATATGAACACACACAAATGTGGAATAATTTGTAACTTGTTTGAACGGTTGAAGGTGAGATATTAAAGTTATTACCCACTTAAAATGTTAAGAAAGCACACCTATTATAAAAATTGCAATGGTCTGAAACAATATTGTAAGTACCATAGTTCAAGTTACAAGATTGCTGACAGGAAAAGTGCAATTAGAGAATTACCTGTTAAAGAACCAGAGAGACCTGGGCAAGAACCTGTCTGTAAAGTACGTGCCTCATAAGTAAAAACCTGAGTTTGGGTTCTACATAAAAAGTTGGGCAAAGAAGAGCATGCTTGTAATCCCAGGAATGGAAAACTAGAAGACAATACTGATAGGTTCCTGGAGCTTCCTGACCAGCTAGCCTTCTTGGTGATGTTCCGGGCCAATGAGAGACCCTGTCGCAATGAGAAAGGCTCATAGTGAAATAAAAAATGAGGCCAAAAGCATCTTGAGTAGAAAAGGGTCTGTTCAGCTTACATGTCCCAATCACAGTGCACCTCTGAGGGAAGCCAAGACAGGAACCCAAGGCAGAAACCTGAAAGCAGGAACTGAAACAAAGACCATAAAAAAATGCTGCTGCCTCTGTTGGTGCTGGCTTCTCCCTGTGGTTTTTCTTTGTTTGCTTGCTTGCTTGCCTGCTTGCTTCCTTCCTTCCTTCCTTCCTTCTTCCTTTCCTTCCTTCACTTATTTATTTTACTTTGAAAAATATTTTTTAAAAAATTTCATATACTATATTGTGATAACATTCTTTCCCCTCCCCAGCACCCCTCAGATCCCCAACCTAAACATAAAACTTCAAGTCTTTCACTCTCTTAAAAAATAAATAGATAAATAAAAGCTAAAACAACCCAGGACCATCTGCCAAGGGAAGGCACTGTCCTCAATGGGTTCAGCCCTCCCACATTAAATGCCACTAAGAAAATGCCCCCAAACTTGCATGCAGGCCAATTTGATGGAAGCTTTTTCTCAGTTGAGATTTCCTCTTTCTGGTGACTCTACCTTGTATCAAGTTGAAGTGCCTAGGAATAACACCCATGATTGTTTTCTGACTTCTACACACACACACACACACACACACACACACACACACACACATGTGTTAGCTCTGGCTACTGGAGAAATTTTCCCTGATCACTCAACATGTGCTCATAAAAAAAACTGCATTTTTAAACTTTTATTTATGTAGATAGATAGATAGATAGATAGATAGATAGATAGATAGATAGATAGATAGATAGATATACAGACACAGACATATATTCACACATGCACAGCTGGTATACAGCAGATACTCAACAATAAGAAAGAGTTTTAACTGACCCTGTGAACTGAAAAGCATTCTTATTATTACAACATTCTTCTGAACCAGAGCTATTTCCTTCTTCCACTTTTCTTGTTAAACCCTAACTTTATCTGTTCAGAATTTATTTTTATTGTGTGTCTGTCTGTCTGTCTGTAAGCTATGTGTGGGGGTTTCAGTGGAAGCCAGAAGAGGGCATTGGATCCACTGGAGCTGTTTAGCCTAGCTCTGCATCCTCTCTGATCTCAAAGCCCACTCTCCCTAGTTGTTCTGAAAGGGGGATTTGGCTTATTAGCCTGCTTTAGACACTGACTCTCACTGCCCTCCCTGAAGGCCAACTTTCCAAGACCCTCCATCAGTCTGCCCTTACCAACACACACTTAAGTCTCACCGAATGTTGCATCCTGCATATAAGCTCACAATTTACTTACCTCTGCATCTATCTGTTCGAGCACATTAACACCATAATTTGAAACACTGCTTCTAAGCCTTTGGGAGCATCCAGAGGTCTCATTCTGCTTCACCTGGGATTAAAGCTTTGCTTTTATTTATGCCTCAACTCTCTGATCAGTTCCCCTGGAACTGTCGGGCGTGTTTGCAGCTGTGCCCATTGGAAATAAATCTCCAAGGGTAACAAGACAGGACACATTTTTTAGAAATTTTTCTCCAGCAGCAAACGTCATTTGAATGTTTTCGTTTCCATAATCGGCATAGTTTTGGAGACCTTATTTCCATGGTATATGGGATTTCCCCATGCTTTGGGAAATGGGTCATGTGTATCAATAAAGATGCCATCTCTCTCAAGTTCCAGCCTGTTAGCAATCCCCCAGCTGTCTGGTCCTCTGATAATCAGAGCTCTGCTCCCCTCAAAGGGATGGACAGCACAAGTGTGGATGGAATTATTAACAGCACTTTTTAGATTCCCCATGAAGCCCATCATTTTTTCAATGAATTAATTGATCATCCTTCTTCTTAATAAAATTATTCTGTAATAGATTTCACCCATGTTAGTGGGTTTTTCTTTAAGTAAATTTTAATGCTTACCTATATAAAGCGGTAGAACTTAAGGTTTCATAATTTTTTTGTTTGTTTTCTTTGAGATAGGATCTCACATACTCAGGCTAGCTGCAAATTTATTTAGCTGAATAGTCCTTAAATTTCTGATGCTCCTGCCTCCAGACTCCATGTGCTAAGATTGCAGGTGTGTGCCAACATGCTTAGTACCTTTCTTTGACCACGAGAAAACTCCCCGTTAGATAGAATGTACAAACCACTAACTGATAAGCAGATTTCAGGTAAGTTTTCCTGACAAGAGAATGATTCGCAAAGGTCCTGAAATGAAAAAACAGAACAATGAGGAGGTGGGGAAACGAAGAGAAGGAAGAGAGAGGGAGAGGAGGGAACGCTTGGTGTATGAGAGCATTCGTCTGCAGATTTGTCAAATGTCCCATTTGAAACAAACAACAAAAACTAAAACACCTTACAGAGTGTGTGTGTGTGTGTGTGTGTACGTATGTGTGTATATATGTGTATGTGTGCGTATGTATGTATGTGTATGTGCGTGTATGTGTGTGTGTATGTGTGTATGTTCACATAGTATTCTATTATAAAACAGATGAAATTTTTAAAATTTTTATCACAAACTTTTGAGGGGAAAGCATGTGTCATGAGGCACAAGGGAAGGCCAGAGAACAACTTTCAAAGATGTTTTCCTCTTCTGCCGTGTGGGTCCCCAAGATTGAACTCAGATTACAAGGCTTGGGGGAAGTTCCTCTACCCATTGAGTTATCTCAGCCCTGAAAATAAAAAGGTAAAGATAAGCTGAAAAAAATTAAAAGGGGAAAATGCTCAGTGTCTTTAACCATCAGGGAAATTCAAATCTACAAGGAGATATCTTCTCACCTAAGCTCAAAGATGAAAATTAACAAATTATGGATAACATATGGAGAAACTGGAACTCCTAGACACTCTTGGCGGGAACACAGATTGGTATAGCAGTCATGGAAAGGCAGTATGAAAACTCCTTTAGAAACTAAAACTAAATTTTCCAGAGAATTCTACTATCCTATGTCTGAGTATATAAACAGAGGAAATGGTGTCAGCCCACCTAGAGATGTCTGTCCTATGCTTGTTACCCAGTTGGTGGAATCACAAAAATGGGTATGAATAAGCATGTGAAGAAGCTAGGCCAGTGATTAAGGAATAAGAATGTGGGCTACAGCTAGGAGCTATCAGTCCCAAAGAGGGGAGGAGAATGGCCTTTCCCCCAGATCATCCTGGCCAAATTAATTATTTTTTATTTTAAAAATATCTAAATATTTTTAAAAATTTTATTTTATTAAAAAAAAAATTATTTTTGTATATGGGCTTCTTCCCCCTAAGTTGGGGTTCAAGAGGTCAGCATTGAAAAAAAATTATTTTTGTACATGGGCTTCTTCCCCCTAAGGTGGGGTTCAAGAGGTCAGCATTGGACATGAGTGAGGAAGACAAGGTCTTTATAGCTCAGAGTTGAAGATTTTTCAAATGGAGAATTGGCAGGTAAAGTAGAGTTACCGGAGCAGAACATAAACATAACAAGTTAGTCACAGCGACCACCTCCTAAAACAGGCATGGTCATAACAATAGGTGGTCATAGCAATAGGTGGTCATAGCAATAGGTGGTCATAACAATAGGTGGTCATAGCAATAGGTGGTCATAACAGTAGGTAGTCATAACAACTTTTGAAACAAACGGTAGGGTTACAAGATGGTTATTTGAAACAAAGGCATGGTTGATGTTTTCAGGAACAGGCAGTATAGAACCATTTGTAGTTAAGGTTACAGGTGGGTTATAGCCCAGTCCTTGAGAAACAGATTTTATCATAAACAGGAATGAGCCTTGTTTATCTTTACTATGAGATGATTTTTAAGCCATGGTGTCAGGCTAGTTCATCAGAACTAGAAGGGAGAATGAAGAAAATGTGTTTGTGTGTGTGTGTGTGTGTGTGTGTGTGTGTGTGTGTGTGTGTGTGTGTGTGTGTAAATGTGTGTATATGTGTGTTATAAACTATCACTCAACCACAGAAAAAAAATCACAGAATTCTATAGGAGTGCTAGGCATTGAAAAGCAACTATTTGAATCTGAGGAAACAGTTTGTCCAGCTATGATCAGATAATCGGGTGCCAAGGGGCAGTTCATCTCAAGCTAAAAGAAATGTATTTTGCGGATGACCAAGGATAAAGAGACAGCCCAAAATTCAAAGTTAAAACTACTGGGAAGAAAGGATTTTCTTACCTGCAAACCAGTTTGGGAAATGGATATATGGTCTTTAGATCAGGGTGGGGATCCATTATTTTCTAAGTGAGAATACAGCAGATTTGTGCTGTGCTTCTCTTCACAGTCCTTTGCTTCTCCTCCCAGGCTCAGCAAATACTCTGCAATTGACTTTGGAAGCAACCACACACAAGCATTTATGGAATTGGTCAAAATTAACAAAGACAGGCCTTGGGAAGGCAGGGTAAATGGAACTAACTTACCACGATGTGTTCTCACTACACTCTGTGAGTAGGGCTCACATTGCAAAGTTATAGTGAAAGAGCTGTAGCTTAACACAAGATAGTTTTACAATGGTGTGTCTATACATATATATATATATATCAGTAACTCTCCATAACCATAGCCAAATACTCATTCATCTGCAATTAACATGATTGACATAGGAAGAGGGTTTGAAGGTGAGGGGTCCTCAAAAGGAATAATGCAGCCCTTAGTCATTTCTAACAAATGCCTGTTATGGATGCCTTGAGACCACTGAGTTTGGAAGTCCAGCCAGATTCTGAATCTTGCCTCCCTAAACACTATTCCTACCTTCAGCTGGAAATATTCTTTTCCCTTAACAACTATTCTTTAGGGCCCCCAATTTAAACAATTCTGTCTCCGTGACCCAATATGCTAAATAATTACATATGATTTTGTAGGCACAACAGACCTAACTAAATGACAGTTCATGCACCATCCAAAACCAGATTTCTTTCATTGCTAAACACTGATCTGTTGTTTTTACCATTTACCATCTTGTTTTTGAATACTCGATTCCCTTAGAAGATCATTTTCCTTACACTAGTCTAATAGAATATGCTGTTATTTCTACCTATACACTGTCCGCACATACTATACTTATCTTGTGCATTTGCTTTAAATTATTTTTAAGTGAGCATAGAGGTGTTTTGTCAGTTAGCTGATATTGAGGTCTATCATCCTATCATGTTTCTTCCATGCTTCTCAAGGCAGACTGATAATGAAGCATGTCGATTTTACTACTGTCATGAACATTCCTGCCCAGGCAGCCAGATGTTCTGCATCAGTCAAGGAATTTTTTCTTAACTTTCACAAATACTTAACAAAATAACTCTATTCCTGGAGGAACTGAGGTATGCAGTTCCTCTGAAACGTCTGTTCTAATCCAATGGAGGGTTGTACTGTTTTCTAAGCGATCAGTGCAAGCATAAAGTTTCTCTACTTTATGAGAGCAGAGGGGATCTCCCCCACCGTTCTCATGGGTAGTATATGAGTTCCTGCAAACACTATCACTAACCCTTTTTACGCAATATCAATGTGGTGACTAAAAATATAGCAGCAGAGCTTGACTCCTGTCCCTACCATTTACTTACTGCCCTGTTCCTTGACTACTTAACATGAAAAGTACAGACTACCACAGGGCTGTCATAGATTTAGGAGATAACGTGTACAAAATCCTTGTGACGTGAAGAGCAGATAGTCAAAGCTCAATAAATGGTAGGGAGTGCTATGTTATTACAAATCCTCTGCAAGTCCCCTCTAAACAAAATGCTCCCCTCAGGCATGTACCCATAACCTTATACGTGTCAGTAAAGCAAGCAGCATACTGCAGAATCACTTCATCTTAATGTCTCTGGACCTCTCATAACCATGGGGTCAAGTTCCTTTGATGATGCCTGCATTCCCCACACCCACTATGGTGATATATTCTTAATCATAACAAAAAGTTCACCATTTGGAAATGAGTTTTATTTTCACAGATAACTCAAAACGTATCCGGGCCCAGACTCATTATAAAAGGAAACTGCTCAATTTGAATATGTTTCAGTAAAAACTAAACTGCATGAAAATATACCTTAATTGGAAAGGTGATTAAACCTGAGTTCAATTCTCAGAACCCACATTTTTAAAACATGGTAGCATAGACTTGTGATCCCAGCATTGGGAAGGCAGAGGTAGATGGATCCTCTAGGCAGTCTGGCCAACCAGCCTCACCTACTTGGTGAATTCTGGGCCAGTGAGAGATCTTGTGTCCAAGTAAAGGTAGATGGTATCTGAGAAACAATGCCCCAGACTGTCCTCTGAACTCTACCCATGGACACATGCATACCCCCACACAAAAACACACACACACACATACACACATACACACACACAACAGAGTCTCATGGAAGCAATGATACTTATTTCTTATATTCTCTTATTCTGTGATTTAAAAAAAAAAACTCAGAAAGCAATTCTAAAACACTCCTGAAAAGTTTTTGAAGAAAGGCTCAAATGATTTTGATTTTTAGACCCTGTGCCCCTAAACATGAATAGTCATTCAGGTTTAACATCATTTCAAAATAAATTTTAATTTGTCCCTGAAAGATCAGACCAGTGTACGTCTCTTGATGACAGACATGTGAGGAAAGAGAAAAGCCAGTCAGTGGCATTTGTTTTTAATGGTAGAATCCTGAGTTGCCAATGAAATGGTAAACGTGTGATGGCAATTATATGAATACGGAATGATCTCTGTTTTATTTAAATTCAGGAAATAAATACTTTCAGAATCGAATTATTTTCAGCATGTTTTGATTTTATAGTCAATATAATTTGGTGTTTTTATTGAGTATTAATCTAAAAGGAAGAAGACTTATTTTAAAGAAATAAACCTTACATGCTGAATGACAGTCCATGGGATGACCTAATGCCTCATATAGATAGAATTTGGTGACTTGTCAATACGATGCTCACTGTAGTTAACACAGATGTCTCATGCTCCTTTTCCCTGGAACCAAGGACAACATTAGGTCAGTACACAAACTAGTGCTGATTTCCCTGAGTACTTCCCATGCTTGAGAATCTACTTGAAATTCCAGGTTGAGACTAGAGCTGGAGCTCCATTGGTAGAGTGCCTGCCTAGCATGCAAGAGACCCAGCTTCAATCTCCAGTACTACATAAAGCAGCAGGTATGATGATGTTCACCTGTAATCCCAGCACTCTGGGGATGGCAACAGAAGGATCAGAAGTTCAAGGTCATCTTTGGCTACTTAAGAATTTCAAGACCAGCCTGAGATACAGGAAATTCTGTCTCCAGAAAACAAAAGGCATGAAATAAAACCTATATGCTATACCAATTCCTGACACTTCCACAAATTTTGCAAATGGCACTCTTGCTGGGGTGACTTGTGCCAGAGCATCTCTGCCAGGTGTGGTGAGATGAGATGGCCCCATACATAGGCCCATATGTCCCATTGGTGGAACTTTGGAAGAAGGATTAGTGGGTGTGGCCTTGTTAAAGGAGGTTTGTCACAGAAGGTGGGCTTTGAGGTTTCAAAAGCCAAGTTATTTCCAGTTAGTTCTCTGCCTCCTACTTTCAGATAAGGATAAATGTTCTTAGCTGCCATTCCAGTGTCCTGCCTATCTGCTGCCATGCTTCCTCCCATGATGGTAATGAACTCTAACTCTCCGCAACCGTGAGCCCCAAATTAAATGTTTTCTTTTATAAGTTGCCTAAGTCAGTGGTGTCTTATCACAGAGATAGAAAAGCAATCAAAATACCAGGTGATGCTAATAATTATAGGCCATTTGAGCTCTTTCAAAACACCAACCTGGAGGCAAAAACTATAGTGACCTGGCTGATGGGACTCCATGTCCACTACCCATGTGTTAGTGTGCTGGGCAGATGATTTCTCCGAACTGCAGCTCATTTTTTTTTCAATGTAAAATTGAGCCCTTCCATCATGGCCTCCTTAGGACAGTGCAATGAACCCATGGAGTCTCTTTAAAAACTTAGCGGAGTGCCTGGTCCAGAGCAGGGCCCTGTACACAGCGGTGGTAAACCCATCTCATCACAGACCTTAAGGCTGTCTTTAAAATCACATGCTTTCTCATCTATTTTCTGATTTAAATACCTTTGTGGCCTCTTCTAGATTTTTTTTTCAGTTCTTACTGCCTTAGTACGAGCTGAATTTTCTGATCTGTATCCCACTGGGACCTGAGTTCTGCACTGCCGTCCTATGTGGTGTCTAATTATTCCCTAAACGGACACACCTCATTGCACCCTTTCATGTTGGTATCTCATTAGAGTGCTAATTGGCTCATCTTGTTATTAGCATCCCTTCACCAGCATCCCTTTCCTCTGCACCTCGTCCAGTCCTCACATCTCTCTATGTCCATTCCTTTCTTCTTGGTATCAGACCCTTCCTTTTAAGCTGCTTGTCATTCTTCCCCTTCCACACAGCTCATTACACCCCTCCATCTGTGAACTTCATTATCTCATCCCATTTTTGCCTCATTACCGCCCCATCGTGCACATGCGATTAGCTCCTCCATTCACGCACAGCACCGAATTCTTTCCCTCTGCTTCTCATCATGGGCCTGCCATTCCCACCCTCCCCATTTAAAGCTCCCATTTACAAATCACATCATGCCCCATGCCTTTATCATTACACTCATCCATTTATGCATCTCATTACATCATGACCGATGTGTATCTCTGTGTGTGTTTCTATTTGTCTGCCTCATTACAGCCCCATCAAGCATGTGCATGTCATTACTGCCCCTTGAAACACTCGTGTTGCCTCACATTCTCCTATGTTGGCATCCCATTACATCCACTGCTCCCAGATTTGACAACCAACTAACAAAAACAGGCAGATAAGTATGTCTTGCTTTTAGAAAATTAAATATGTTTCACAGGCACCTAATGCTAGTGTTTCTGATACAATCCATTCATTTCAGAAAAAAATTCATATGCTTATTTAGCCCAAAGATCCAAAGCATTATATGTTATGTATGTGAAAAGAGGCTTAGCTTTATTTTTAGATGTCATCTTTACTACTTTTATTATTTCTGTCCAATTTTTGCAGTAGTGTAATTACCCAGGAAGGCTGTAGCATCTCCTCCCTGAAGTTCAGGGGTCACTATGCTTTGCAATAGGAGCAGCACATTGGAAGCCTAGAGGAAATAAAGATGTTTTCCCCACAATGCTTCTGAATGGCAGGGGCATGAACTCTGATCCTCTTGTTCCACGTCTGTCCGTCATACTGCAGCACTTGGTGTGCATCCTCCCAAAAGGCCTATGTGAAGTAACCCCTGTGTCATTCAGTAAATATGCACATGCATCATGCACACATAATAATAACAATAATAACAAAGTTTCAGGTGATATTTATGAATGTACATCACCTCATTTTAGCATCCATATGAGCTCCCTTTGTGTAAATAGACCACAGTTTGCTGCATCCATTTTTCATGCACAATGTGCTGAAGGCATCTATCCCAATCCCTGTTTCTTCACTTAAGCTCGCTCTGAGCTATATCTGTCAAATGACTAAAAGAGGACACTTAAAATTCCAGCATTGTGGATGCAGTTCCTTCTAAGGAACTGGTGGCCCCTTCTCTTCTCATCGCCTCCAGCTCAGAATGTTCCTGTCTCTGGATAGCCTGTGTCCTCTTCGACCTACACTTGAGCTCCCTGCAGGCACCTCTGTGGTTTTCCTCTCTCCATGGAAATAGACTCAGCCTGCCCACCAAGGCCACCCTGCTTCTGTTGTGACGCGGCTTTCTTTGGACATACAGAGAATCCTTGCACTTCATGTGCTGTGCCACTTGTGGGGTTTTGTTTGACACATTTCGTGCAGAAAGCCTGGAAGGGTTTAGGAGTGTTCACCATGTCTGTAGAGGTGCTAGAAACACTAAAATCAAGTGGAGCTTTATTTTGTTTTTAAAGTATCTCTCCATCCACCCCCCCCCCTTGTATGTGTGTGTTTATGAAAGCATGCCACATCTACACAGGCACCAGTGGTGGCCAGAAAAGAATGATGAATGCTGGTCCTCTGGAAGGGCAGAAAGTGTTCTGTGGTGCTAACTAATCCCTCCCACCCACTAGAATCAGTTTTATCTCCTTTTTTTTTTTTTTAAACTACTTCAAGTAGTTAACACAGCAACAAAATAATTTTACTTTTGGTTTGGCTTGGTTTTTGAGACAGGTTTTTTCTCTGTATCCCTGGACTGTCCTGGAACTTGCTCTGTACATTAGGCTGACCTGGAACTCCCTATACCTGCCTCCCAGGTGCTGGTCTTAGAGGCATGCATCACCACTGCCCAAGAACAAAATAATTCTTGAAGGTTGTCCAAGCATTGACATGCATTGGCATATTAAAATATTTGGTACCTAAAAGTAGTTGTTCTAGTTCCCAGAACCTGGAGCACTTGTCACCATCAAGAGGCAATCACAAGAAGAACAAAATGGCCTTGCTAGAGAAGCATGACTGGTTTTAAAGAAGTAACCACTTAGGAAGTCAGACCGTTGCAAACACCTAATGCAATCAGACCTTGTGCATTAATGGTCCACAAAACCTATTCAGACACAAGAAAAACTTACATCCTAATTTTCTCAGAGAACCCTGAGCCTAGAAAGGTTTCCCAACATGAGGCAGAGAAAGAAACTCTGGTGATCTGCTGGAGGAAATGTGAACTTGAAGGTCATTCTGGAAAGCACTTTGGCAGAACCCAATGACATTAAGGATATGCATGATACAAAATGTTTAATATCTCATGAAACCAAGTTTCTGGGGGTGCACAGATTATTGTTTTCTGAGAGTAAATATTCTTACTAGTTCCCTTTGGCTTCTGTTCTTAGCTCTGAGGCAATGCAATAAGAACCAGATGTCCTCTACCACATTATTAGGTCTGCACTACAGGCAAGGAACTCTGAAAAGATGAATCTGTTCACTTATGTAGGGGAGGGACAGCAAACAACTCCTTACCTTCTGAAAGGAGTGAAGAAGGAATCTATGTCCCTTGGGAAGAGGCCTGGAATTTCCATTTTTGCCTTATAACTTTCTCCAGGTAAGATGCAACCAAATTCTCCACTGGACTCTGAAACAGACATAGATTTCCCCAGGATCTTTGGTCTCATCCCCACACTATATCATAAACACTTCTAAGAAAATAAATCTCTCTGGATAGTATCTCACTTTTCTAGTCGACCATAAAATTAGGTCCCACTACTCACTAAAAATTTCTCAGAAAGCCCTAACGCTGCAGAAACATACTCACAAAGCATACACACACAAATTTCCTCGACAGTCCAACATGAACATCTTATGACCCAAGAATTCCATTTTGGAGAGATTGTCCCAGGACCATCCCTGCTCACACCACAAAGAGACAGATGAGGGTATTATCCATTTCATGTTTCAAGTGAGTACAAAGATTATATACCTCTTAGTACTCATTACCAAGGGAATGGTTGAAAATATGGCTGACGGGCTTAGTACTACCAAGAGGTGAATTGTGTTTGTGTATGTAGAGGGCACAATGACCCATGCTTACACATAGGGACAAGTCACTATCAAGTGTCTCCCTCCATCACTTGCCATATTATCTTTATTGTCATTGTTACTGTTATTTGATAAGGGTGTCTCACTGATGCTAGAGCTTACTGTTCCATCTAGAGACCATCCTACATCTACTTGTCTCTGCTCCAACCCTTCAACACTGGGTTAGCAGACAAACAGAATTTTGCTGACTTTTATATGAGTTCTGAGGATCCAAGTTTAGGTTCTCATGTTTAGCACTTCACCCACCACACCATATCCTAAGCTTCACGGAGAGAACATGAATGAAACAGAATGAAGTCTACAGTGTGAATCAGCTGTAAAACTACAAGAACATTACTAAACATTGATACGTATTTTTCAAGAACATATATTGGTCCCAAGATATAAATCAAAGGGTAAATATCTGTATCAATGGACATTTCACAACGGCTTTCCTTAAAATCTCTCAGACTTTTGGTGATGTGAAAGTGAGGTCAAGTGCCCAACTGCGTCAGAAAGATGGAGAGGACAGGAATTCCTCTGAGCATGCTGAGTTTTCTCCCAAATGTAGCTGAAAAAAAAAAAAAAAAACCACAAATATTTTAAAGGTGTGTTCATTACGAGTTCATGCCTTCCTTGCTTAGCATCATAAGTTATGTGCCTTGAAGAGGTATTGTAATTCAAATTTTCAGTTTGGGGTGATTTATGGCCAGACACTCCCTTGTGATGCTTAGCAGCAGTCAGTCAGCCAGGAGACCATCAGGGTAAACAGCAACCAGCTGTGCACTATGATGGTCACATGACTTTCCTGGGACGCTGCCAACAAACATCTGTATGTCCCTGGTAGGTTCCAACAGACTAATGAAAACCTCGATCAAGTGCTGCAAGTGGAACTAGTGAGTGTATTGGGTTTATATATAAGAACATGGGTCTGATCTTACTCCCTGGAGCATGTGTGACCACAAATCAGCTGCATGACCAGAAATTCCTACCCATTGCACAGGTGACCTCCAAAACATCCTACCCATCACATAGGCAGTGACCTCCCTAAAAAGCTTCATAGAGTCTCCTTTCACTTATAATTTAGTACCTCCTGAGACTCATAGCTGGGGCAGGATTATATACAGTTGGGGACTGGGGAAGGCCACCAGAGTGAGTGAATGAGTGTCTAGAATCTCAATGGTTTTGTGCAGGTTATCACACCTGCTCTGATTTCAAGTTGGTAATGGCTGAACCATGTCTAAAGGATGGAAAATTCCACAGCACTAAGTTATGATGTTCAGCATGTGTCCTGGTGAGTTTTAATTGTCAACTTGGTGCAAGCAAGAGCCACCTACAAAGAGAGAGTCTCAGTTGAAGAATTGCCCAGGTTGTTTGGGGCTATGACCAAATCGTGAGAAACTGTCTTGATTATTGGCTGATGTGGAGAAAGCCTTAGACCACTATGGGTGGTACCACCTCTGGGCAGGTGGTCCAAGGTTGTATAAGAAATTTTTGGCTTAGCATGAACCAGGAGGAACAAGCCAGTTGTTCAGTTCATTTCTGACTTCAGGTTCCTACCCTGCCTTCCTTTGTAATGAACTATTAAATAAACTCTTGTCTTCTTGAGTTTCTTTTGGTCATGTTTATCGCAGCAACAGAAACCTGAGATGGTGGGGTATTAAATTCATTTGAACTTATGACATTTTAACTATGATGAGTTTATTTATAGCCATAACATAATATAAGAAGTATCTGTTTCAGTGGAAAGCAAGAACCAGACTTAGGGAAAGAGTGTCTCGGGGACAAAAGGGAGTTAGAGAAGAACCTTGCCTCCAGCCAAGTAACAGCCATGGCTGAGAAATGTGGTTCCCTCATCTTCTTACCATAGGAGGAAAAGCAGGTCCGTGCAGAGAAGCCTGACTTATGCCACACAGTAGATGCTCAGACCATACCTTGTAACTGCTGGTGTGTACCATCTATTAGAAGACTGGAAATTCTTTGTTTTTCAACACATAAAGAAAACATGAAACACTGGCTATAGGTTTTGATGCCGCAATAACAATGTCAAAACTTTCTTGGTATTTTGCACAATGGTAATCTCCTCTTGCCCTTGTTTTCACACTGATAAAATATATTGCTGGTTTTAATGATAAAAAATTAAATAAGTTTAATTTGTAAGGCAGTAATGCTTGAGACTGGGGATGTGTCTTGATTGGCAAAGTACTTGCCTCGCATGCACGAAGTTCTGGATTCTATTCATTCGCAGCTCCATGTACAACCTGGACATAGTGGTCCACATCTGTAATCCCAGTACCTGAAAGATAGGGACAGGATCAGAGGTTCTAGATACATCTTAGCTACATATCAAGTTTGAGACCTGCCTAGGACATATGAGAAAAAATACATGTTTATCAAATATTGATGCAGCTTAGATAGCATGACTCACATTGCTATCTTCATTTCTACTTGGCCTTGTACGTTCCTGTGAAACTTTGTGTTCAAGCTCCAATGTCATCAACCTACGTTCTCTAGTCACATTCTCCTTTGCTTTATCTTTGGGTGAAGGTGAAGATGTGTCTTTTGAAATAAACCAACTATTAAACCATCTCTTTTAGTTCTTCCACGGAGGTGCTCTCCAGAACTCTCTCTACCATGAACCAAGTGTAGGCATTTTAATCCAGCCACTCAGTGCCACAATCAGAGTCACATCTACCCTGAACTACCAGACACAAAATCCCGAAGAACATAAAGAACTTGAGTATAGTCTGTGATCTGTCTTGATATTGGGAACCTGCCACAAGGACCTCATTTGTTATGCACTCCTAGATTTCCATTATTAATTTAGGCCACAAAAATGAGAGCTCATGGAACCTACCTCACATGTGGCACCAATGTTGACGATTGAGTCCTACATGTCTGTGGTTCCATGCTAAGTGGCTATAACCCACCCGGTGCTCACCTTCCTCCCCAAGCACTAAAACATGTCACCTGATGAGCTGCACAGCTCATCTCTCTCTTCCATATTGAACAATTTGGAATAATGATATGTTCTGATTTTTAAGTATGAAAATTGTGCTTTTGTGAACAGACTACATACTTTGTCACATGAAACCAAATACTGTGGGAAAGTATGAGCAGTTGTACCAGGAAATTAACAAATTCCTCAAATACCGATGAATAGACACAGGTCAACCATCCCTATCTACATCTATTCCCAAAGGTGTAGAATTTTCCAGGCAGTGTACCTCAGAATAACTTGGAAATCTTATCGAAAAGCACATGTTCCCAGACCTGACCACAGATTTACATTAGGCTTCACAGATGATAACTACATATAATGTTTATAACAGGTCTCCTGAGATTCCTGATATTGAATCCAGGTGAGAACTAGTGATTTGGGGAAGCTGACTATCTTAGAAATAACAAACATGCCACACTGATACATTCAGACTTTTACACTTCTTCTCTTCATTATTTTATTCTAAATACTTGTTAAATAAAAATGAATCCCTGTAATATTTAGGGATGTGGGTATTTTATTGTATTGTATTGTAATTTGCATTGTTGGAAATTAAGCTCAAGGCATGGCACATGCTAGGCAAGTACTCTACCACTGAGCTATACATATTCACCTCCCAGATTAGAGATTCAAAGATATGTTCTCTAGGTGGATATGGATGCTTTCGCTTGTTACCCCAGCCAAGGAAGCAGAATTTCTAGAACACAAGAGTTTGAGGCCAGCCTGGGCAACATAGCAAGTCCCATTTTATAATAAACAGGAAAAAAGTACTCTGCACATCTTTAATGAACATACTCTGTAGTATGAGGTTTCTGGCCCAGACTTTCGGGCCTAACCTCAAGGTCTAGACCCACAGACGCGCAGTCCCACAGAGACACACAGAAGCTTCCAATAGTTTTTGGCTGATCAGCCTCAGGCCCAGGCATATCACATGCTAGCTCTCTACCCTTATTCTAACCCATGTCTCCATGGGGCTCGGTACCTTTTCTTAAGGCATCATAGTTGTCCTTGGCTTCTTCCGGGCCTCTCTCTGGAATTCCCTCTGGTGTTCTGATCTGGCATTCTGTTCTCAGAGTTTTTAGTCTGGTAGCCCCGCCTACACTTCCTGCCTGCCTTTGGCCAATCAGCTCTTTTTATTAAACCAGTGGTTGGGACAATTATTTAAAATGAAACAACACAACCTCCCACATATCCCCTTTTCTCTTCTTAAAACAAAAAGAACTCCAAATCTAATATTCTTTCCCCCCTTATCTGTAACAACCTATAAACAACACTGTAAATAAACACAAACATCCATAGTCCATGTTTTGGGAATGTGGGCGTCATTCTCTAGGCTACTTCCTGCTGAATGGGGACGCTGGAAATCCCATAGGAATCCAAAGAAAAATGCAGGATTATGCACAAGTCTTTAGTGGAGTAGTCTGTAAGGCTGGGTCATCTCAGCCAATCTCCTTGAAATTGTTCTGAATTCAGAGCTCAGGAAACTTCACAGAGGTGTTCTGAAATGCTGAATCATTTGGTCCATCCATTTACATTGGAGATTTTTCAGGGGATCTTCCTCTATCAAACTTTATGTTCTTTATCCAGGAAGAAATCCACAGTCTTTCATTTTCATAAAAGGAAAACCTCTTCTCCAAAGTAGCGTATCTTTGCATTTCAATTTTAAAGTAAACTCATTTACAAAATATATAGGTTGAATTACTCTAACAATATTTATAATCAACTGTCTTTTAGCAGCTTTTACTAAGTCATTTTCAGTCAAGAAGCTTAAAGATAAGACAGAAATATACAGTATCCAGGCATTCTTTGTATCTTCCATCTTTACTTGGCTTTTATTTATTTATTTATTTATTTATTTATTTATTTATTTATTTATTTATTTATTCTATTTCTCTAAGGGCTTTCTCTACCTCTTTTTTCTTTCTTTACACCTAAGTATATATATTTTCCAAACACTCTTTACCACTTAGACTTTTTTTTTTTTAAAAAAAAAAACTGTCTTTACTATATATTTATTTCTTAACTTTTTCTGTCTCTGACCACACCTTTGCTTGTCTAGGGTGATTGACTCCACCCAGATTCTATTTCTTCTGTTTCTGAACACACCTTTAATCTGCCAGGATTAAAGGCTGGTATGATGGGTGGATGGCTCCACCCAGCTCCTAGTTTAATTTTGTAGAATTTATCTTTTTAACCCAGGTAGTCTGGGAATTTTAGAGTCCATATAATTATCAAATAAAGCTTTGCCATCTGCTACTCATTAACTCCATTTAAATGTTAGGTAGCAGGGCCTCTTTAAAAACTCACAAGTGTTTTGCTTCTAATGCTGAATCAGGAAGCTTCTTTTTAAAAAGCCAAGCCTCAGTTTGTTTCCGGCAAACAGAGCTGATCCATGAAAACATCAACACTTGAAAGCCATCTCACACTCTGTTTTACTTGAGATATTGTTCTAATACCCAGAAACTGGATATCTACTGCCTGTAAAGGCCATCTGGGGTGCCATGATTGTTGGGTTATGATCGAAACATCAGCCCCTGTGTCGACTAAACCCTGGATATAAATATTATCTATCCGTATCCCCAATTTTGGTCTTTGTTCATTTATTGAAGTCTGCCAAAATATTCGTTTTGTGATTCTTTTTGGAATTTCTGAGTTTTCTTTTGAATTTATGTTATTATCTAATATCATATGGTTTTCTAGATCAGGTTTTGGATGCTCTATTCGTCCTGAGAATGCTGGTCTTCTCCTATGACCGGATATGATCTCACCATCCTTGAATTTGGAATCTGATTTTTGGGGGCTTCCCAGGGGAAGCCCCAAAAGGCGTTTCCCGATGGTAGAGGGTTGCCTTCTTTATCCTTGGTAGATCTACATTCATTGGTCCAATGCCGTCCCTTGCCACACCTTCTGCATAATCCAGAAGGCAATGGCCTTCTGTTCTAATTAAACCTAGATCGGGTATTTTTTCCAAGAGTACCCTGTGTACAGTTCCGTCTTATATGGCCTTGTTTACCACAGTTGAAACAAGTGATGTCTTGGTTCCTCACCCTAACATTAGCAACAGCTTGGCCTACCCAATTCTCCTCGTTGCCATGGAGACATTCAGCATTTATTACATATTGAATCCATTCTTCTATAGGTGCAGCTCTGATCTTTAAAGGCATAAGTATTCTTCTACATTCTGTATTAGCATGATCAAAGGCCAGAGAAGGTATTAATTGCTTCCTAACTTCTGGATCTGATATTGCTCTATGAACAGCTGTGGTGAGCCTCTGTATAAAGTCGGTATAAGGCTCTTTTAAGCCTTGTTTGACCTTAGTATAATGCTCGATTTTTTGACCTGGGTCCAAAATCTTTTCCCAAGCATTCAGTGCAGCAGTACGGCATAGCAATAAAGTATGCTCATCATAAGTAGATTGAGTCCTCACATCAGCAAACATGCCTTCACCAAGGATTTGGTCCTGAGAAGCAAAGAAAACCCTAATTTTTCCTTGTTGTTCCAAGGTCTTGGCCTCCTCTCTAAACCAGCCTCTCCACTGTAAATTCTGACTTTGGTCCAAGACAGCAGCTGTTAGCTGCATCCAATCAGTTGGTAGAATCCGGTTTTTTGCTGACCATGAATTTAGAAGCTGCTTCACATAAGTAGAGTGTATACCGTGCATTGATATTGCCTCTTTAAAATCCTTGATGTCTCTCATATGTACTGGCTCATAGCTATACTCTACATATTCTGAGGATCCCCCAGGTGTTATCTTTGTCTGAATAGCAGCTGGGAACAATAGTGATGTGGAAGGGGGTAGCCCTGTTATGTTTACCACCTTGGGTAGAGTATCTCCAGTACCATAATATCCCATTGGGGGTTGACCTGAACTGTTCTGAGCATAAGATGCATCATTGCCCTTTTCCAGTATTGCAATGCGATCCTCCCATTCTTGAATTTTGGATATTGCGGGTTCCCATTCCTGGATTTTGGATACTACAGGTTCCCATTCCTGGATTTTGGATACTACTGGTTTCCATTCTTGAAGTTTAGATACTATTGATTTTTCTAGAGCTTGAGTGTCCTGATGAAGCAGTCCTTCCAAAGACCTCACTGAGTCAGCAATTTTTCGATCCCCATCATTAACATAATTAATGATTTTCTTGTTCTCATCATTAATGTAGTCAACAAGTTTCTTGTTTTCATAATTTACATAGAGCCTATATTTCTCTTGTACAGTGTCATCCTTATCTACAGAGGAAGCCTTATCTGAAAGCTTATTGTAACCAATTTCCAGAGTATCCATCCTTTTTGCCATTTTAGTGCTTGACAGTTCCACATCACATACCTTGGACAGTAACTGTCGATTTACATTTTGCACCTGTTTAACCTCATCTGCCACTGTAGAGTTCGATAGTTCCATAATACATAATCTGGACAATAATTGTTGGTTTCCATTTGACAACTCTGTCATCATCCTCTTATTTTGAAAAATAAAATAAAGAAATAAGCCAAAAAATAGTAGGACTGGGGTATTGAATCCTTCAAGATATTCATTTAAAAATTTATCAACCATCATGGCAAAATATGACCTAAACTCTTCAAAAGAAGTTGATGGATGGAGACTGACGAAACCTGCCTGGACAGGATAAGACAGTCCCTCCAAAATTGCCCTACTTGTGAGAAGACCTGTCAGATACCATAGGCCTGTTGCCAATATGATAGATGCTCCAACGGTGCACAAAACCAGAGATGATTGTCCAGGTAGCTGTGTTGCTGTCCTCTCCCAAATTTTGGAAGCCACTACTTCCATATACTTCTGACTTTCAAGTGATATATCTTCCTTCTCAGGTCTTGAAGGGGTTGAAGAATAGGTATTTACAGTTACTAACTCATAATAATTCCTATTGTACATAGTCTTAGTTTAGAACCTTTTTATTTAGACAAAAGGGGGAGATGTGGTGGGATTAAGGTGTCAGCTGATAAGGTCATAAGACACTTCCGGGACCCTGGAGGGGGTGTGGCCAACCTGGAGGGGGTGTGGCCAACCCCATTGATAAGTGGCTGCTGGGACACGAGGAGCTCTTCTCTTCCTGGTTCCTGGCTGCTGGCTGCTGGACAGACAAAATCGGAATCCATCGTGCTTCCATTGTGCGTCCATCGCTCATCCATCGCTTGGATACGCCAGTCCTTGTTCAGGTGCCACCATAAGCTGTTACTAATATTGTGAGTGTTAATTTATATTCTAATAAATATTAATTTTGGACTGGCGCCTTGAAAGTAAAACTCCGTCTACAATACTCGAATAAACATAGACATAAATGTTACCATTGATATAAATTAGAAATAAGATCTATGAGCCTCAGTTAGTAAAATAACAATTCATTGGAATATACTATGAACAAAGTATTATTCCTCATATTTCCAAAAGTAACAAAACAGCATGAAAGTCAGACTTCCTGTGAAGGCACTTTTGCTCAGTGGAGAGTCAAAAGTCACCAAGTAGTAAACCTCTCACATAGTAAGGCTCCTACCACACACAGAAGGTGTCACCCTGTGTCCCATCTCACTTCCTGGGACTACAGAACTATGCCACCTTCATCCCTTTCACCATAGTCCCCGACACACCAGCTGCTCTGACACTAAGTTTTATTAATTGAATTCAACAGCAGTATTTTTCAGTATCTGAAAGAATAAAAGGATTAATTTAGGGGGTGGACATTTCTTTAACATCGCTTGCTAATCCATGCATTCAACATAGTGTTTCTTACATTATGCCTGTCCAGTCTCTGATGAATTATTGATTATATTGTCTCAGTAAGTTCATTTCACACCTGGAACTGCATCTAGTTAGGTTGTGCACCATAGAAAAACTATTAAGGCATGGGGTCCTTGTGCAAGAACATTAGAGACTTCCAGGAAGTTTTCATTTTTATTTCTTATGTGCTTTCAGACTAGAAGTCCTGTTAACCAGAAACACACACAGCACATGAGGCAAGCCCACATTTTCCTTCTGTTCATGGAGAGCTTTAGAACAGAATTTAAACGTGCCAGAAGCCAAAGCTCTTCCAGATGTCTATGCTCTGGCTGATTTCTAGAATACTCTTCAGGGTACCTGCTCAGTATATAGACTGTGGTGTGAGCTCCAGAGCCTACTGCATGTTTTAAAAACATATATCACATATATTTATGGGCTTAGAGGAGAGCATGGCATTATGTCATGTTCAAACATGAAAGTCAGGGGACATCCTAAAAGATTGGTTATCTCTGTCCCCCATGGATTTCAGGAATTGTTGGTGGAAGTGCCTTTGCCTTCTGAGCTACCTGTTGCATCTCTCTCTCTCTCTCTCTCTCTCTCTCTCTCTCTCTTACACACACACACACACACATACACACACACACACACATACACACACACACAGAGTTTTATAGAATATAATGATATAATGTAGTGCATGTCCGCCATCATTCGCTGCTGCCTGGCTTATTTTTCCCTATGTGAATTTACAAGAGACTTCATGGTTTTCCAGATTCCTAATATCATTAATTACTTTTTTTCTAAAGTTGGAGTCAAACTTACCTAACCAACCATTTTACAAAACCATTTTCCCTCGAGGGACTGATTTCTTAACCTTTTTAATTAACTGACACTTGCTAGAGAAATCCTCAGAGCATGTTTACTGGTATTATTATGTAACTTTTTCCTAAGTCTGAATAAACAATGTGAGTTCATTGTCACTTAGGTTTTACAGAGACCTGATTTGAAGGGCACCTGGGACACTGACACTTCTGAGTAGGGTCATCCTACTTTTTGAAAATAGCCAAAAGACCATGGTGTTGGGAAAAAAATTCATTTGTTGCTGGACAAGCACAGTTTTTGACGTCTTCTGTTCATAGTTTCTTGTTTCTTCAAGGTCAGTAGCCTACTTTTGTAGGTATATGCTATAATGATAGATCTTACGCATGTGTGTGTGTGTATGTATGTGTGTGTGTATGGTGTGTGTTATGAAACTGATATTCTGTCATATTTGCCATCATCTAAAAACACATAGGCCCCTCCAATACTCAAGGGTAAAGAATTATACACACAGCTAAACACTTAGAAATGAAATTATTGGTAGGTCATCTGAAGGCCCATCTGCTGCATCCCATCAGAACTAAACTATCCAGAGAAGGATAGAGAATTGGATATGAATTATTTTATCATTTTTCTGTATTCTAGATGTCAAGAAGGAAGCTTGTAACTTTCTAAACTAATTTTCAAAAAAAGTTCTCTTGTTTTGAAGATGGAAAGAAGGGGAGGCAGAGATGTAGCCAGATACCAGTTCTGGGGCAAAACTGAGGACTCTGAAGGGTAAAAATAAGTTTAAAAAAAAAAAAAAGACCCCAAGCACATGTGAGAAGGACAAATTCCAAAATGTATCAATGCATGTGCTTGTTTTGTGACTTACTTTGACTTCCCACATGAAGTTACATGTGCTTCATCTGTCTATTTAAAGTTGGCTGTCCCTGCCAACAGCAGTAGTTCCTGTGACTACCCTCCTCACTAGGATCCCACTGCATAACACCTCAATTCTCCAGGGGCTAACCCTGCTCTTGGCTTGAACTTGAGCACTGGTATGCAGCCCACCATCTGTCTTAAACTTCTCAGGTAACTTTTTGCCAAGGCAAGTGTGGATTATAGGCAACAACCTGGGACATTCCTGGTCTCAGAACAGGAAAAATAAAGGAAGCTCTACATATTATTTGAGTACTTTGTTTGCTAGTAGTGTTTGTGGGGAATGAAGAATTGATCTCTAATTGCGTGAGGAACAAAGACTGATCTGCATGCCGATGACCAAGGACAGACTTCAGAGACCTTGCAGTTTTGAAACAGATATTTATGAACATCTGCTTTCTCCCCATAAATTTTAATATGGATTTTATCCTTTGAAACATACAAAGCTCCCAGGTGCTTCTTTGGTCTTTATCTTGGGAAACATTCTTTTAAAAAAAAAAAAAAAAGTCTCTTTTTTTCCCAACAAACATGTTCTAAATCATTTTGTTAAAACAACACTCATTCAAAAGTGTGCACATACACACACACACACACACACACACACACACACACACACACACACACACACACAGGGTCTATTGAAATACCTCTAATGTTAGGAATCTAAAATCCTGTATTCAGCATATTAAACCTCAAAAATGTCTAATTCCAGATTGTAAAGCACATTGGCCTTAATAAAGATGCTGAGAGGCCTGATCTGTGGTTTTCATTACAAGGGTTTGTTTAATGCTTGTTTGTATGACAAACACTTTCAGAGGCTGAGGCTTCAAACATCCAGTTCAACAAACAAAATCCCCGTTCTCACTGTGCTTATCTTCTGGTGAGCATGAATGTTCTCCAAAAAGAAGTATTAAATTGCCATTATGCCTTTCATATAGTTCTTTGGCAAATGGGGTTGGTACTGGGCCTACAAACCAGTGATGGATGCTGCTCCGTTCCCAGGGCTATACTATATACTTGAGATGCAGCTGTTATCAAAGCAGATTGAGTTCCAGCCCTCAAGTCACTCAGAGTCTGGTACCCTTCCCCTTCTCATCTGTGTCTACAAATGGAGAAGCAGTAGTTCTGGCATGGAACCTGGGTAACTCATTGCCTGTTCTCTATTTGGTCTACCTGAAGCCATACAAACACTACAAGCCTCACTTGGCCTTTCTGAGTACAAGACCAAAGGCAAGGAAGTGAAGTCACAGTATACCAGTGCTCACACACAAAGGATGTTGAAGGAATGCATACAAGCAAGGTCAGCAAGGACACGGGTCCTTCTCAGGAAGATCAGGCTCTCAAGAGTGCAGTCCTGCTGCCGATAGCACAGGATACCGGTGATTTACTAACCAGCAAGCCCCGGAGGACAGTAGAGAAATTTCATTTGGTTAGGCTATGGCTCTCCATCTACTTATGTCTAATGGGACATCTTTCTGCTTTGCCTCCTACAAGAGAGCACACAGGCAGGGTGCCGCACGCTATCTAAAGATGAGCCATCTTATTGTGTCAATCATCTACTCAAAGAAATGATTAGTTTACTGATAAACAATTTCAGGGATGATTTCCCGCTAAAACCAATAACACTATATTGTAGAAAAGAAGGCACTATCTGTATATAGACCTAAGATAAGTCAGAAGTCTAAGCCAGTGGAAATGAAAACAAATGAGTCCTTGTTTTTCATCACTCTCTGAAAAGCCAGCCTTATGAAAATGATATTTTGGATGCAAATAATTAGTTCTCAATTTCACATGCAACTTAAATATAAAGCCATTCAGCCAGGTGGTGGTGGCACATGCCTTTAATCCCAGCACCTGGGAGGCAAAGACAGGTGGATCTCTGTGTTTGAGGCTAGCCTGGTCAACAAAGTGAGTTCCAGGACAGCCAGGTCTGTTACACAGAGAAACCCTGTCTCAAAAAACGAAACAAACAGATATATGGATGGATGGAGGATAGATAGAGAAAGAGAGACAGATAAATGGATGATAAATAGAAAGATGACAAATAAATGATAGACAGATAGATAGATGATAGATACAGACAGACAGATAGATAGATAGATAGACAGATAGATGATAGAGGCAGTATTTCCTTCAACCACAGTTCCACTCAGATGTCCTTCCTTTATGGAAATTTGAGACATGCTTCAAATGAAGAAAAATTCTGATGCACTTCATATTCTGGTGTCTCTACCTGCACCTTGGGTCTGAGGCTATATTCCTTTACTCTACAGTGAAGAGCCAGCCCATGGAAGAGTCTGAGCTGTGCACTATTTTCCAGGGTTGGCCAGGAGAAGCCCCTTCCCATGCTCTCTTGGTCCCAGAACTGCTAGTGAGCCTTGACCATTCCAGTTTCACATTCCCTTCTTCCAGTGTCTGGCACTCTGTAGCAAGCAGGCATGCTTATTTCTTGGTGCTTTGTGTTCCTGAAACAGGATCTGGACCAGGTTCAGCTCCATCTGGAAGAAGTGAGGTTCTTTGACGTGTTTGGCTTCAGTGAAACAGCAGGGGCGTGGCAATGCTTCATGTGCAACAACCCTGAAAAGGCAACTGGTGAGTACCCCCTCCTTGTTACAAAAGCCAGTGTGCACCCTCAGATGTACAGGGGTCTGTGAGCCTAGTTGCTCAAGCTGCCTTCTGCTTGATAAATGCCATGTTATACTAACTTACAGAGTAGTGTCTGATCTCTGCTTTGTACTAAGAAAGACTTCTCACTGGAGTGGTTGTACAACAAAAAGGGTAAGATGCTGGAAAGGAGGGTACAGAGGGAGAGAGAAGAGTCTTTTACGTGTTTGTGGTTATCAAGATAGCAACATCGGGATGAATTTGTGGTGGAGCACTTGCAAAGCAAGGGCAAAGTCCTAAGTCCAATCTCCAGTATTTATTTTAAGGAGGGAGGGATGAAGGGATGGACAGAGAGATAAACAAAGGAAGAGAGGGGCCTTTTACTCTGAAAGTGTCTTTATTTCACCTAAATGACCTGAGAGGTGGGGAAAACATTCTGGCCAGCTGTGTTCTAGAGCCTCGAAGCTGGGGCCAGCCTACATGAGGGACTGAGCACCAGTCCGTATTGTCTCGTGGTCACTCCTTATGGTGGCGTTTGATGAATGAACCATATACACTGCCACCCATTCACCATTCCTCGTCTTTTCTGCTGTCTGAGGAATTTGGTCTATCAGCCTTACTAAAAGTGATCACTAGTGGATATAAGCAAAGCTCCATGCCGAGCATGCCAGATGCCTACATTCATTTAGTCAGTACAACAATACTGAGGTAAATGCTTTGTCTCCTGTATCTTCTCTTCCAACTTGGGGGTTTTATCATCTTAAAGACAACTATTGTGAAAAGTTTGTCCTCCTGTTAACTGCCAAGATGTTAGGGCTAAATCTTTAAAGGGGGGGGGGTGTTTATTTGACCAGACAGAGACAGAGACGTAAGAAGCTCACAGAGAGGTTCCCATTAAAATGCATAACCCCCCCAAAAAGGTATAGGAGGATGAAGCTGGCAGTGGAGGATGCCAGCCTTTGTGTGGCACAGATCGTAGGCTGATTACAGAGTCTGGATTGAACCCACGCCACTGTGAATACCTCAGCTTCTAAAAAGTTAATTCAAGCAAATAAGAAATTGGGGAATTGCATGCCTCCATTATAAAACTTTCTAATTAGGGCTTTACCACACATATGCAAAAGACAGAGCATAAAAGAAACGTCATTTGAGAGCATGCATGGTGGAATAAGGTACTTACCTTTGGTGGCTCTGAGAGGGCCCTACAGAATGTGTACTCCAAGTGAGCTAAGTTCCTAATGCAATAAACGTTGAATCAAACTGACTGAGGAGGGCCTCTGGAAAGGGGGCTAAATGTTACAAGATGTTCCTTTAATATGTGTTTTCTCAAATTCGCTGCATCACACTTGAAAAGAACATTTTGCACATCACCGTCCTATTTGTTTTTCTCACCAAGAAGCACAGACTGGGAACACAGAGCCATAAAAGCTCTAACAAGGCCAAATACTTTATAACAGAACATATTCAATCAAAATGTTCAGCCCTAAAAACTTCTTGTATTTCTTTCTGCATTTCCTTGGGCCGCATGAACGAGGATCTGAGACAGAGGGAGGGTCCTCTTTATAAATTGTTATTTTCACACTCGGAGACTCATGAGTCCCTGGAGGGTTTATATTTGTTGTCAATTTTATCTTCTTTTTATATAGGCATATAAATTATATAGTTAATCTAAGTACAATAAACACACACACACACATATATATATATATATGGCCAAATCAAATGTTCCTTAATATTAAAATGTGATGCTTCAAGCTCATGATCATGGGTTAACCATATCTAATGCATATCACTGTGCCATACTTAGGGCATTTTGAACCTAGTAAGAGAACTTTGGTCCTGTTTCCTCCATAAAAAAAACTCAACACATAGGAACCAGACAGTCAGCCTCACACCTGGCTGTATTTTGCCCAGCTGTGTACTATACACAGCCCTGGACTCCATTTGTGCCTGCCATCTGTGAGTGGACAACTTGGAAGACGTAGCATCTATCTCCAACAGAAAAGACTGAATAGGCTGATCCCTACCACCACCGCCCCAGGAACTAACCAGTGCTACCGTAACTGTTCTCATAGTCTGTGTTCCAATGTTTTTTAACTACTATCTAGCCTCTATAAATGGTAACAAATCATAAGGCAATTACACATAAGGAAGGAAACTCGGAAATATAGAATATTTCATAGAGCGCTCAGTCTAAGGCTCTGGGGAGTCCTTTAGAAGCCAACTGCCATCAGTTAGCTTGTATTGTTGCCTCCCATAATTCCCAACCCAGGTAAAATTCTCATTACTGCCTTCCCAGCTCTTTCGTCATTACACAGAAGCCCACTGAAGATGTATATCTACTCCGCAGTACCGCTCATCTGAAATGAATCAGAAAAAGAAAACCAAGTGTAGAGGAGTAGCGGCCCTGAAGCCATGACAGCTTATCGCTCTAAATAATGTGCAGTCGCATATTGTACATGTGTTTTTCTTCTTTTATTGTCATTACTGATCCCATTTTACAAAGAGAAGAAAGAAAAGCAAGACACAAATCCAGCAATCTCCCCTAAGGCCACACTGGTGGAACTGCATTTTCCTCAAGATAAGCTAATTCTAGAAACTGAAATGTCAACCTCTAGAGCCAGTCCAAATTAAAAACATGGAATTTTAGAAACTTCAATAAAAATTACTCCACAATGTTATAGTGTGTTGTAGAGACCAAAGGGAAATTTAATTGTTTAAATGTGATCTGCCTTTTTGATTTATTTTACAAGAGCAGAAACTTTGATATGGTAACAAGTGGTGATCATTACATGTAGCCAGTGATTACGAGAGAAGCTATTTCCAGTTGAATGCTGATTCAGTTCCAATAGTCACTTTACAAAGGTACAAAGCAGATGATGTCAAAATCCCAGAAATAACTCAGAAACCCTCCAAGACTTGACTGGCGGTATTTACTCCACACGAACGAGAGAATAGAGGTTGAGCAAGATGATTTAGCCGAACATTACTGACTTCTGGAAAACCGTGCACATGCTTCTTATCAGCTGCCTGTGAGTCTTGGAACCGCAGGGCCTGTGACAGTGAAGGAATCTAAGGGCCGCCCTGGGGCGCATCGGGACTTCTAGACTGACACATTTTTTTTTTTTTTAATGAGAAAAAAGAAGTAGGTCATGATTTTCACTTTTGCTGCCTCAAGCGCACGTGGGGTGACTTAGTTCTCCTAACCTGTCAAAGGGCCAAAGAAAGGAGGAAGGAAAAGCTTAGAATTTTGGCACATGTGTCCTCTATAAACCTGAGTAATCCCCAACATGGTCACGATCTGAGTCATTTGATATTTAGAATCTGAATGTGGTTGTCAGCAGGAGGTCTCCATGGATTCTGAAAGAAAATAGAAGAATTCTTTTTGAATAATATTCTATCAAGAGTCCTCTGTAGGACTGATTTTAAGTATTTGCTGGATGAGAGAGCATGCTGCCCTTTCTATCAGACAAACAAATGGAAGGGGTTTCTAAAGAAAATCCCTGTGGAAATGACGTCCTCGGTGATGAGATTATCTTCAGACACTAAAGACAGTGGCAATTACGGTGTGGCTCTCCTTCAGTTCACACCCTTCTTGTGGGCTAGATGCCTTTCTGCATGCACCAAATGCCAATGCAAATATGGGCTAAATGACCCTAAAGAACCCAACTCATAGCCCCTAAAAGCTTGTGGGTCCAATAATAGGAAACTTTTCCATTTAATTTCAATGCCACTTCCATAAAACGCCAAACATAAAGAAAGAATCTGCTTTGGATTTATGCAATGACTGTGGTTATCTTATATCTTTCCACCTACCATACATGTTCAAGCACGGGCTTATCTAACAAATATTGCTAGCATCCCCAAAACAGCACAACACTGTTGTACACAACTTCACAGCTCATATTTACACACAGTTGGTGACGAGTATATTGTATTAATTACATAAAATTGAAGCCAACTTGTTGCGCAGATACTCTAAATTACCAATAACATGTACTTATCAACTTATCATCTTGAAATTCTTTTTTTTCCTGGTCTTCCACATCTAGTTCTATGCTGCAGCATCAACTCGCGACACACACACACACACACACACACACACACACACACACACACACACACACACACACACCTCTCTACTCTAAAGCAGAAGGAACTCTCTTGCCCCTTGCTCTTTCTGTCTTCTTCCTACATGTCTGCATTGCATGTGGCATATTGGCATCAGACAGTGAAAGCTGCATTATTCCAGGCACAGCACACAGTCATGTTCAATAATCACTGACAAGTAGATGGGTGATTAAGCAATTTGTGAATCATGTCAGTAGTAGCATAGCCCTGATAGAAAACGGAATTTGTTTTTGAAATACAGAATTTAAAAGGCCCCAGCACTTGCAAGACTGAAGCAGGAAAATCTTGCGTTGGAAGCTAGCCAGTGCTACAAAGTTAGACTCTGTGCCAAAAACAAAATCCAATGACTTATTGACTTCTAAATTAACTATTTTTAGTTGGTAAACAAAACAATTGATATCATCCCATTTTCAGACATACACATCATTGTAACTTGTTCATGCTAACTCTTCTTACCTCCCATCACCCCTTCTGACTTTGCTGATCTTCCCCCTGCCCTTAATAGTCTCCCTTCCCTGTGTGTGTGTGTGTGTGTGTGTGTGTGTGTGTGTGTGTGTGTGTGTGTTCTGTGTGTGTTTGTATATAGGTTTATTAAAGCTTGGTTCTATAAGTGGCAGAGGATAGGCAATGTTTACCTGTTTCCCACATCACCCCTCTCCTTCACTTTACATCTCTTCTTACCCTTCTAATTGTATGTCAAATCTATATGCATATTCATAGATCCATAACAATGTGTATCAGAGAGAAAACATTAAATGTTTGTCTTGCTAAGTCTGACTTTTACTCTTAACATGACTCTCTGGTTCCAGCCACTTTTTGAGATGAAATGACTTCCTTCTCTTTATGTCTGAATAAACTCCACTGTGCATAAATCCACATTTCTTCATGTATTCATTGAGGCCATCCATGGCTCCACACACGGGTTGTCAGGAACAGAGCACTAATGAGTGTAGTTTAATAATACATCCCCGAAGCCTGCTGACAGCCTCCCCCGTGTGGGGTAACTGGATCACATAGCTTTATTGGGGATCTTCTTCACGGTCAACCTGCCCTCAAGGGTTCACTCCCTAGAACCACTTACAGAAGATAAACTGTTACAATGCACCATAACACTGAGCAAGACAGGAACACACTTACCACCAACGTAAGTCCACTCATGATCACAAGATAGAAAACAGCAATAATCATGTCAAGTGTTCGATAAAGATAAAAGTTATATGAGGTAAATATATAGATAACAAATTAGTGAGAGAAAAGAAAAGAGGCAAAATTTGGCAAAAGTAAAATGAATGGAGTTAGAAGTGGAAGAATGGAGAAGAAGTTATCATGGAGAGGAACTGGAGCGAAAGAGAATGAAAGACAAGAGTTACTTTGTGTTAAAAAATAATAAATATGAGGAAATTTATTATTTCAGGCTAACCTAAATATTAACTTAAAATGAGAAAACTAGATAAATATAAAAAGGGAAACAAAAGCTAGATATATAAAGCTTAAAAATAAAAGTTTGATAAAGCAAAAGATGGTGGTAACAGGAAAAGGAAAATTCACCCAATAGTTATAAAAAAAAAAAATAATTAAATAAAAGGTGTTGTCCTCTTGATAGCTATTGCTGCCTTTCAAGCCATAGCTGAATCAGCAACCACAGACAGCTTCACCACTACCAGCAGCAGTTTGACTGCCAGGGTCGTTGCTGAAGGGGATTCTGTTCCCTCAGGCACCGACTCTTCCAAAGCTACCAAGGGAACTTATCTAAATCTCTGTCCCTCCAAAGAACTCAAGACTCAAAGGTTGAGGTGGAATTCTGCTCCTCAGAGAGGCTTAATAGCAAGTCCCTCCTTTTCTCCTTGCCATTACTTCTAAGCTCTTCTCCACCTGGCTCCTCCCTACCACTTCCTGTCAGCTAGTTATGACGCTTTATTTAACCAAACAAAAGTAACCCATCTTTGTATCATTAAACAAATGTTCCAGAGCATAAACAAAGTTAAAAAAGTACCTTAAAATAATTTTCTACAACAAAAAGAACAAAAATAAGAGTGTAAAACCTTAAAAAAAAATAACAAAATAGGGTTGGGACTATATCTCAGTGGGTAGAGAATTTACCCAGCACAAATGACCCTGTGTTTAATCACAGCACTACATTAAAACAAGACATGATGGCACACTCCTGCATTCCACCATTTAGAAAGTGGAGGCAAAAAGATCAGAAGTCCAAGGCCATCTTTCATTACCTAAACAGTTCAAGGCAAGAAAAACTATTATTGAAGGTATAGTAAAATGGAAAGTGGGGAGGTGGGGGCAGAAAAGGATAAAGGAGTTGGGGCAGTTTCTTTGTGATTTTCTTTATTCCAAATTTGAAAGTCTTCCAGCCAGAGTGGGGTCCACAGAACTTGCAGATTCATGTCTTTCCTATGACTTACCAGACTTCTGTAGAGCCAATTTTCTTTTTCTGTATACCTACGCCCTCTGCTGGTCATAATTATCTTTGCAGTCAGGGGGTGCAGGTTCTGAAACCGTCGGGAGACTCCCCAGTTCACATACCATGGGGTGACTAGTGCAATGGAAAGCCAGTTTGGGAGAAGCATGCACAGCACTGAGAAATACACAGATGGACTTGTCTCAGTATTTCATCACATGTGTGCATGCACACATATTGCAAACACACACACACACACACACACACACACACACACACACACACACACACACACACGCGCGCGCGCGCGCGCGCGCGCGCTTCCACTGCTCTATCTACTCCTTTTGTGAATTTTGAATACTTTTCTTCTCTTTCTCTCTTTGGAATTTTTCTTTCTTATCCTGACTCCTCTTCAGTTTGTTACTGAGAAGCAATTTCTCATCTGCCATCTATACTCTGTAGCTCCTCTGATAATTTTTGAAAATTAAAATAGCCTGGGACTCTGCTTCTGTAGTCACAGGCACTGAGGAGACGGAGACAGAGGGAGCACTTGAGGCCAGGTGTTCAAGCTGGAAATACAGCTGGCTAGGGCTGTCACATAAACACTCATCAGTGAACAAGAGCCGAGGATCCAGTTCTAAGTCCACGCTCCTACAGCCTCCTGATTTTTGGCAAGGACGTCTAAAATGCACATTGGAGAAAAGCCAGCACAATGCTGGGAAAACTGGATATCTGTATTTAGGGGGTGGAACTTGAACCTCCTTTTCTCCCTCTTCATAGAAATCAGTTCTAAAAATCTGAGTAACACACCTGAAACCCTGAAACTTCTAGAAAAAAAGAACACTTCAGGATGCAGGCTCTGGAAAGACCTTCTGATTAAGACCCTGAAACTAGGACCCACAATCAACCAACAAGATGTTGTGATGTCAAAGGGTCTCTAGTATAAGGAAAACTGCTAATCTACCAAAGAGATAGCCTACAAATGGGGGAAACGGCTTTGCCAGCTGCACATCTGATAGGGAGTTTGTCTGTAAAATATACAGAGAACTGAAAAAACAAACCCAATTAAAAAGGAGCCTATGAAACCAAACAGAATTCTTAAAAGAAGAAACATAACTGCTAAGAGTATTTTCTAAATTTTATAAACTTAGAGGAACACAGGCTAAAGGTTGTTTACAGCATGGAGCATGGATGTTGCAAAGCCGGTTGCGTTAATAAAAGCCCATCCAGCCTAAGTAGGACTTAGGAAGGCTGCATCTCAGAGCTCATTGCTTGGTTTTCAGGCAACTGGACAGATCAAGTGTCCTCTAAGCAGTTCAGGTAGTTGGAGCATGTGTTTAGTGTTTGCATAACCTTGAATAAAGACCCTTTTGAATCTTGTTGGTTTTAGGAACTCTTGAGAGTTGTGAGTTGTTTAGTTTCTGAATCTCCAAAACTCTACCATCCTTCCTAAAAGTAAGTTTCAGTTTGAAGATATTGTTACACAACCAGCAAAAACTTGTGTCTTAGAATGATTTCAGTAAAAATTTTTCCTCAGTCAGTAGTTAACAAAGTGCAAATATTCATTTTAGACAGAAAAACATAGAAATTCATCAGTACCACAAACACTCTTTATATAAACCATTTTTCACACACAAATTCTTTTTGCACTATTATAAACAGATTGTTTTATTTAATAGGGTCTGTGAGGGTTTTGTGTGAGTTCAAAACATGTGCATATATATAGCAATGATGATATATATATATATACATATATATTATAGCTAATGCTTCTAACATAAAAATATTAAACTTTGACTTAATTGTTCAAAACTTTGAGGCCAAATGTTGAATGAGAGAAGATGGAAATTGTTGGGATCTTTCTAAAACACATGAAAGCATTATGAGTAATGCCAGAATACCATTTATGTCCAAACAGGTGAAGTTAGAACATACTCCACAGGCCAACCCTTTCTATCACAAACTTTGCAAAAGTATTTCATGTCCATATATCCCAACCCTAGGCAAACTCTACCATATCCTGACAGTATGAGAAGGTAATCAACATTTAAAACTATCTAATAGTCTATGGCCTATTTATTTCTCAATACTCAGGTCTGCAACCTACCAGATATTCCAAAAAAAGTTAGGAAACAGGAAATGTGGAAGGAAAATGAATTGATTTAAAGTTTAGCATAACTGGAGTCAGAGCCTAAGTTCTCTCCATCATGCTGGACCTAAAATATATAGAAACATGCGAGATGAAAGCCAGACTCTATGCAGACGTTGTGAGACATTAACTCTGCCCAGGTTGCCTCCATTCTCATCCGGTTATGTTTGTTCTTAGCTAGCTGCCTGTAGCTACCCAGCTCTAAGCATGAAGAATCTGTTGTATTTTTGTTAAGTTCTGACGTGACAATCTTCCCTCCATCTTTGGCATTCTCCAGTCTTGGGACACTTGGGCTGCTATAGCATGTACTGTGGAGCTGATGTGAAATTTTCTGAAATATATCCATTGAAAGAAATATCAGAAGCAGTATATGCAGGAGTCAAGAGGCATTGCCTAAGACCCTTCTGAGCCCTTGGCTTTATCTCTGGCACAGTGGCTCATCTTTGTTGATGCCTCTGTAGTTCAGACTGGCTTTGCCTTGAACCTTCCATCATGTCAATTCTATTTCTTTCCTTTTCTCTGTAGATTTTTAAGAGATTGCTGCTTACCTGTCTGTCATTGCCAGGATAAAATTCTTACCCTTGTTATCAGATCTGGTCCCACTTCAGGAAGAAGGAGGCAAGCAGAGGCCGGAGTCAAAGGTCAAATTAAAGCCACAGACATCTAGAAATAAGGGCTCTTGGGCTGAGTTCACCTCAAATCTAGTCTTCAGTTTTTAAATATTTTGCATCTCAAGTGAGGAAATGCCCTATTATTACCACACTTTTGGAGTTCTTTGTCTCCATATCCATTCATGTTATTTTTTGTCTTCCACAGCCATTGGATTCCACATTACTCTGGCCCTTCCATCCAAGCCCAGCTTTAGCTCAGCCTCCCGAAACGCCTATTAAAACACTAGCTTTGTCATTGAAATCTGTGAGTGTTTTGTTCTTTCTTCTGTAACAGAAAATATGAGCTATAAATCCTGAAAGAAAGTTATGAAAACAAAACTCCAAAGGGCCTAGGGATGTATAAACCTTCTCATTGCCCCACTGTGTACAGCTTAACATCAGGAAAATTAAATATTTAAACCTGTCAGCTATTAAATTGGTTCTGCTTAGAATGGGAAGTGCTGGAGTGTATTTAATTGTGCTTCAAAATAATGGTCATAGTAGAATTAGAAACATACATATTAAAAATAACCATTACTAATAATTTGGGGAGTTTTGGTTTTTATTAGTTTTTCAAGACAGAGTTTTTCTGTGTAGCTCTGGCTGTTCTAAAACTCTGTAGACTCTTAGAAACATTCACCTTCCAGAGTGCTAGGATTAAAGGCATGTGCCACCAATGACTGGCAATCATTTTCATTTTGATGATACCAGCGTGGTAAGTATTTATAGGCTTTACATTCTAAAAGAGTAGCATCCCATGGGATCATAGACACAAATATAGAAAACATCTATGAAAACAAAATCATGCTTATACAGGCACTTTTAAGATTTTCCGCATGAAAACTATTAAGATCAGAGTCATCTGGTAGACAAGTGCAACAACATACCTATTCAGATACAACTATAATGAGGCCATTGAGACCATTTCCGCTCAAAGAGAAGTTTAAGTGAGCCAGACTCTGCTAAAAACCTAATAAAATTAAATATTAAATATTTGATTTTTGTCTTTTTAAAGTTAGCTCCTTTGTAAACTATACTAAAACTGGTTCAATTTTCTAAGAAAGTCTGGTTGCTTTGAATACAAAGAACTAGAACACTGTTAAAAGAACTCTTTGGTTATAGACAACCTAATTGCATGTAAATTTTGCCCTGAGATAAGGAAAAGAAACATCAAATAAAAATAGGCCTGATGATTCTAAGAATTCTGATATTATGTCCTAAATAACAATAATTGTTAAAGTCCTTAGAATTTCAGTTCATACTCAAACTTATATCAGAGCATCATCGGTAGCTTTCTAAGTATTTGTCAGCTAACTAGTATTTATATAAATTCATATATAAATGACGTATATATATATATATATGACCATGAAAAGACTGGTCAACTAGACCTGTTCCTGAAGTCACCAAAATAGCATTGACTTTGCATTTCCCATGTTTACACCAATTCCAACACAGATGTTTTTTAAAAAAAAATCAAATGCAGACAACTTTCCTGTGAATTTTAACCCTCTGGTTTTGTCACATAAGATCAAAACTCAAAAAAGAAATATTCAAACTTCAGCTTCAAATACTTAAACTTACTTCACAAGTGCCACTTCAAAGTGACGAAGGGGAATCCAAATGGCAGCCACACCTCAGATGCAGAGACAAAAATTAAACAAAAATCAAAGCACACAGAGATGGGGACCCAAACTAAATGAGTGTCTTAACAAATAAAAGCCTGCCTAAGCCAGACCTTGTGACTCACTTACACCCATCTGGCTACAGAAATGCAGGCAAAATGCAAACCAGATGAGAAATGTCCTGTCAAACACCTGAATAGTACACCAGCAAATGGCCCAGATGAGCCTTCAGCATTCTGAGCACATCAACTGTGCCTTGTTTCACTCCAGATTTTCCTTACAAGTCGCCCAAGAGCACAAACAAAGTCTCAACCACAGCAGATTATTCAAAACTTTCCGAATCGTAACACCAAACAACCCCAGAAAGATCTTCAAAAATTAAGCCTGGCCAAAAGCACAAGTGCCGTGTCCGGCCTAGTGTAGCCAAGCCTGGAGAGGGTCGTCAGGGTTAAATCAGCACTCAAGAGACAGTCAGTTCCATCATCCAGGGAGATCAGCTGCTTCTGCTCCCCCAGCCTTTATTTAGCAAGCTTTATATACCCCTTAAGTTCCCCTGCTCTGGGTTCCTGTACCTGTCAGTGTGTTCTCTGGCAACAGGTGCAAGACTCCTCATCATAACAGGAAAACCACTGATTGCAAAACAGGATGTTGATGCACACAAGGTGCATCAACAAAGATCAGGGAAGTAAATAAAAGGGCACTGACCTTGCCCAGGCTTTTTTAGCCTGACACAGAGTATATGGGTCTGGGTATGCCAGCACCCAACACACAAGCCTTTTCTGTTACTTATTCACCCACCCATGGGTGTTTACAGGCAGCCAGCATCTGGGGGGTGGGGGGAGGCAGTTTGGCAGAAAGCTCAGGGCAGCTGAGCTTTCTCTTCCCTATGGCTTAAATTTGGGGACTGGATGGCCACAAATTTTCTTCCTAGATGGATGAGCCAAAATGATTAACAGATATATATATAGGTCCATGACCTGACATCTGTATTCCCAAACAAATTAGGAAATCGAAATCAGTCGAGGAAAATGGATTTGTTTACAGATTGGCCAACCTAAGGAGATTAAAATGAAAATCGAATTTCTTTCCACCACCAAGCCTGTGGCAGCCCTTATAGTTTGTAAATAAGCAGAGAGAGAAAGAAGAAGGGGGAAAAGCCATAAAATATGTAGATTTTGCTGTCATACAGTTTGGTCAGTTCTTTTCTGGGAGCATGCAAACAGCCTCAGGTCAGTCTGCATCTCTGCAATTTGTCTCCATACTCAGTTCTCAGCATGCAGAGTCTGCTGTAGTTCTCAAATTATAGTTACAGATGTTGCCAATAATATCTTATCATAAGATCTCATTAATGAGACCATGTGGGACCTACATAGAATATGTGTAAAAAACTCTTTCTTGTTAAAAGTTTAATCCTAAAATTAAACAATTACCTCCATTTCTTTCTACTTCCTGATCTTCCCATATTGGTCGCCGTCAGCCATGATTCAAGCCAAAGCCAATTTCTGTTATGAGGCTCTCAGAAGAGTACACAGGTAGCCATGCATACCACTCAGAACTGCTAAAATGGCTTTCTTGGAAAGTGCCCTTAGAGGTTGTTTGTTTCATCAGACTGGAGTAAAGGCTCAGGAAGAAAAGCAGTTGCTTTGCAAGTGTGGGAATCTGAATTCTGATCCCCAGAATGTACATAAAAAGCTAGACTAATCAATGGCATCCATTGATTACCCCAACAATACAATGATGAGATATGAAGATAAAGACAGGCAGATAGGAGGCTCACTGGTCAACTGGTCTACCTACAAAAGGTACCAGGCCAAAGATACCCTGTGACATGAAATCCAAGGCTGTCCTCTAACCCATATATGCACATGCACACATGTGCACCCACATATATACATGTTATACACATACCCAAACACACACAGAAAATTTTGTTTCATTAACAACATGCTAATAATTCAAATTCCACAAACATTGATACTAAGCACTTTCTCTGTAAATTTAATGAATAAATGCAACAATGTGTATATGATCATACTGTTATCCTGTTCTTTTATTCTGTAGAAATGTCATAACCATTTTTTCCAGATGTTTTTGGTGTTGCAATGGGGTTTCTTGGTCCCGGGCGACCAGAGGCCCAGACCCTGCCGCACCAGACCCCTTAGCTGCTCAGGCCCTTAGAAATGACTTATATTAACTTTATGCTGTTTAGCCTATGGCTCAGGCACATTGCTAGCTTAAATCATCCCATTTCTATTAATCTGTCTGCCACGTGGCCCGTGGCTCACATGTTCCTTACGTGTTGCTCCTTGGGCAGCTTGCTCGATCTGTCCCTGACTCTGCCCTTCCTTTTCTACCTATTCTGATTCCTCTGCCTACTTTTTCTACGGTGCCTGTCAAGGGCCAAAACAGCTCCTTTATTTAAAGATTGAGATTCACAGCATACAGAAAGGCATTTCCACATCATTTTGGCTTTACTTTTTTTGTATGTCATTTGACCACTTACTCTCATCTACCATGTCAAAACTCAAAACTTCCCAGGAATTCTTAAGCAACACAGAATATATAGACTAATGCTCCCCATAATCTGAAGACCTCATTAAAACTCCCCACTATCCCAAAAATCAGTGGATTTGGAACAGAACTTTAGAAAGTGCACTTTCACAAACTAGCAGCTGATTCTGAAGAAGGTGGCCCCAGAGTGTTGGTTTTGCACATGAGATCAGACACACACTACCAGATGCCACGCTAGAGTTTATTCAAGGAGTTTCTGAGTGGGTACGAGAGAGAGAACCAGAACAGAAAGAGAGACAGACTTTCATGTGGTGTCTCCTTTTAAGAGAACAGATGGGCACAGATTTACGCAGCCACACCTAGGGGCGTGCCATCCATAAGTGGTGTGTTCTGCTGGTGCCATGTTGGGTTTGCCACATGGCTGCTATGTGCCAGGAATCCTTACATCTCACTCTTATGTTTATTATAAAAAGAAAGCTTGGTTTATGTAGGGGAGGACAAGGGGAAAATGGACTGGACTGGAACAGGGTTGACGGATCTTTTAAGGCTGCTTCAAGCTGTCTTAGGGTGAAGTTAGTCTTTTTGGAAGATGAGAGCTGTATTTTTTGGCAATCAGTTTGCTGGGTTTTGTGGCTTATTTCTGCAGTCTGGGTGAGCTTAAGGCGTGGGATGATGAATTTTGATTTTTTGGAGATTGGAAAAAACTATGAGTTAGTGACGAGAGAACCTTGGGGAGTGACAGAATTTAGATAACATAGTGAGAGTATTTTGTTATTACAGGGTCTGAAGGTCAGATTAAGAGAAGGGGAAAAGGAGGGAGAGAAAGGTCTGAAATTGGGAAATGTATAATTTTAAGTTACGCTTTGTTTATATTTTAAATGAACTTTAAGGTACCTGTTTTTGTGGGTTTTTCCTTCTAGGGTACTTTAGCTGCATAATAAAGCTTGTGGATTTTTTTTAGGTCTGGGGATGGTAAGAGGTTAAAATGTCTCATGTTTTTTGTTTACCCATGGCCAAGGTTAAAATGACTTTTGATTTTTTTTGGTCTTGGGGGTGGGGGGTCAGTTTTATTTGTATCGGCTTTAAAAAATGGCTCTGGTTCTTTTCTTCTTGTCTTTGGGTATGGTGGTCAATTGTTTTCCAGTGATAAAGATGGCTTTTGTGTTTTTTTATTTTTCAGAAGTGGCGGTTGGAGGGTTAGTCTGTGGTTGAGGGGAAGAGCAAAGTGAAATATCTCAGAGCTTTATGGTTTTGGTAATTGTTTTTTACTTTGGCTCTTGAAGCAGGCTGGAACGGAAAACTTAGAGATGGGGAATTTGGGGGAAATGTGTCTAGCTATATAAGGATTTGGGGTACCTCACACTTGGGGGGGTCTACCTGGGAGGCTGGAAGAGGGTATGGGGTGTCTGGTACTAACAGGCTAAGCAGATAGCAAGAGACGCAAGAGAGCTGCTGGAGCAGCTGGCGAGGCTGGATTCAGGTGAATGTGATGACTAAGAGAAGCTCTTTAGCTAAAAATAATCGCTTCCCATTAGGGGTAGAGGACAGTTTGGCATGGCCAAAACCGAAAATATAATGAAATGGCGGTGTCTGATGAGGCCAGAATTGTTTGCTTTTTATCTTGACAATGGAGAGGCTAGAGAGGTAGAACCCCAAAACTCTGCAGAACCAAGTATGTGGCACCGGTGTCCGCGAGGAAGGAGATGGACCACTTTGGTACCATTATCATTATTCGAGGCTCCCTTTTCTTTATGATGGTGGTCAGGAGGCCTGGGAGGTATCAACCACCCATGGCCAGGCCTAGATCCGCCAGGGAGTGGTCTGTGTGTAATGTCTCCCTGCCCCGTGGGGCTTGGGAACAATCACTTGGACCACCCAGCACACGGCCTGAAAAGCCTCCATGAGGCTGGGCAAGAACAAGACCAGTGGCCTAATTGGCCACACTTAAAGCAGTACCAGGAGGTCTAGGTCTCTGCCACCAGTGGAGGAGGCAAAGAGCTGGTCAGATGGCTTTTGAGGTATCCTTTTTGGCCTGCTTTTTTTTTTTTTTTAATCTTTCTTGTGATAAACTTTAAAAGCTAGTGTTAAGACTTCTGCCTGTGGAATCAGTGGTCCCCTCTCAAGAAATATAAGTTTAACTCTGATGTTGGAGTAGTTTTGGGTAAAAAATGGGTCATGGTAAGTTGCCTTTCTTTTGGGCTCTCAGGATCTAAGAGGATCCTGGTATACTGTGGGAGCGCATTTGTAAGGTATTCTAAAAACTGGGACAGACTTTTTTTTTGTTTATTTTGTATTATCTTTTGTATTTTTTTTTTAATTGACAAGGCTTTAGAGCTGCTCTATGCTCTATGACTCAAAGCAGGTCACAAAATTGTCTCTGACAGCCTTTGCTCCCGGGGCTTTATGATTTTTGTCTGATAACCTTATCTGCAAGAGTTTTGGCCTGTTCTCAAACTCACCTTCACTCAAGAGCCTATTTTTTACTTGAGAAAATTTTGATAGAGGAAACAGAGTGTAGACTTTTACTATCTCATCTATGCCAGCCACTTTTCCCAGAGGGAGAACTGGATCAGGATCTTTAGGCACGTGGGAGCGAGTAACCAGTGGGGTAAACGTAGGCTCCAGGTTGGAGTTCTCAAAAAGGAAGAGGTTGGAGGAGTTGCAGGTGAGTGTTGAGATTTGAAAAGTGGAGGTTCCAGAAAATGATCTGGTTGTGTAGCTAGAAACAGATGGTGGAAAGCCAGAAGAAAAGGTTTAGAGATACAGAAAGAGATAGGGAACTCTTTTCATCTGCCTGTATGCTTGCAAAAGCTAGCTAGCTACCACAAAATATCTGGATCCAGTGAGCCATTAGGTGGCTACTTTGAGTTATTATCTAAGGGATACTAAAGCCATTTGTGTAGGTACAGATAAACTTGGTGGTGTCTAGGTAAGGAAAAAAAGCTAAGCAGCTTGAGAGTCTCAAGAACACATTCTAGAGGTGAGGATGGAGAGACAGTTTCTGCTGACTCATTCTCTATTATTGAGGCCCAGAGGGAAGGGATTCCACTGCTAGATCTGGGAGGTCTAGGGGGAACAACGCTAACTATGGCTAAGTAACTTGTCAGCTCTTAGCAGTAGGCATTAGGACAAAGCCCAAAACAACACTAGCCACCATGAGGGTGGGTGTACAAACCACCCTAGCTATCACTAGACACTCATCAGCACCTAGGGTAGGCATAGGGCAAAACCCCGTATCAATGCCTGCTACCCCTAAAAACTCTGTAGTTCTCAGGGGTAGTGGTTTTGCACATGAGATCAGACACACATTACCAAATGCCACACTAAAGTTTATTCAAAAAAATTTTTGAGCAGATACGGAAAAAAAAAAAAAAAGAAACAAAAACAAAATAAAAAGACAGACTTTCACATGACCTTTCCTTTTAAAAGAACAAGTGAGCACAAATTTACGTAACCACGCCTAGGGGCGTGCCCTCCTTATGCAGTGTTCTGCTGGCACCTTGTTGAGTTTACCACTTGGCTGCTACACGCCAAAAACATCCTTGCACAGAGAAATCTGGGAAATGTATCTAAAGGCTTTATAAAGTATAACTCTGACAACCTGGCAGGTTGATTCTCGGTGGTTTGTCAAATATTTATCTATCTAGATTATCTAAAAATGACCTGTACCTTGGTGAAATGAAACTATGGAGCAATAAGGCATCTGATCAAGAGGTACTATCTCACTTTCCTGTTTTGATTCCCATAGTATCTTAGAGGGATACCTGATCATTTTATGTTTGTATTTATTTATTTATTTATTGACTGCAATAAGTAAATAGAGACTCCAAAGCACATAAGAAACGTGGCATTTGTTAGGATCCTTAGTGATTAAAAGACACACACACACAGTCTATGTGGCTCCTAAGACCCCACAGTTAGTGCTTCCCCTCCTCTGTGACCACTTCTAGTTTTATTAGAACTGGTTTACACGCTACCAAAAAATGCAAATTTGAGACTCTCAATACATACAAACAAATTCTCTATAGACAGCAGAGAGACCACAGCTCACTTCAGCAGCTATCTCAAAAGTGACTGTACTTTTTCTCAGCTCTTACTTTAAAACTTTTATTTCAGCATTTGGAAATTATATATTTTCTCCCAGAATATGCCTTCTTTTAAGCCCGTTTACCTATAACAAAACAGAAAAGAATACACAAAAATTCAAATCCCACAAACAAAATTCATGATGGCCTCATATATGGGTTGTTTTTTTGCAGTGAGATAAGGTTGTGTATATGCAGTGAGGCATGGTTGTCTGTATGCAGTAAGGCATGGTTGTCTGTATGCAGTGAGGCATGGTTGTCTATATGCAGTGAGGCGTGATTATCTATATGCAGTGAGGTGTGACTTTCCATGTGCAGTAAGGTATGGTTGTCTATATGCAGTGAGGTGTGATTATCTATATTCAGTGAGATATTTCAGTATGAGAAAAGCATACAAACAAGGAGCTCCTAACCCTGAATGGAAGTCAGAGTGCCTTGGAATTAGCAGCTATGCAGACATTGCTGTCTACTCATTCTGTCCAATAAATTGCAAAGACAAAGATACAGTCTGGAAAGAAAAGAGAACTACTTGTGGGGATGTATTCAATGCATCCCAAGCCACTGGTGACAGTTTTTGTGAACAAGCCAATCAGTTATTCTAAAGTATGAAAAACTTGGGTCTTCCTGAGTTGAAAATAAACAAAAAAAGTACACTCTTCCTTTTCAGACTAAATGACTTCTCACACCTATCATGTCAACTTTTAAAGGATTTCCTGCCTCACTTTGAAGTCTCACTATTTTTAACACCTATACATAAGCTACTGTTTAAAAAAAAATTATAGGCCAAAGAAATGGCTCAGCATGTAATGACAGCAAGCCTGACTATCTGAGATCCATCCCTAAATCCTACATGGAGCAAAGAGAGAACTGACCATAAGTTGTCACTTATGTGCTATGTCATCTGTACATGTGATGATACACTCCCCCAACACACATACATATATGGTGGTGCATACCTTTGAAGTCAGCACTTGCCAGGTAGGGGCAGGTGGATCTCTCAGTTTGGGGCCAGCTTTGTCTATATAGAAAGTTAAAGACCAGCCAGTGCTACATAGTGAGACCCTCAAAAAAATAGAAGACATGGCTGTTATCCTATGGTATCAAGAATACCTGTATCCGGTGGATATGGGGCCCCGTGCAGGTGGGTGATCTGTGTGGGTGTGGGCCGAGGAAAGAGACACTCTCGTAGGCTGCACTTAACATGAAAAGACTTTATTAAAATGAGGGGAAAGGTGGTCAGGGACACACACCCTCTGGCAAGGAAAGGAAGAGAAGGGACTAAGGGTAGGAGTCTTCTTAAAGATTGATTGACATCAGGGCTCTGGGCAGACCAGGGCTCCAGGAAGTAGGTCAGAATACTAACAATGGCATCTGTATGATTTTAAAAAATTGTTTTTCTGTGTATTACAGAGTGTTAAGTTTCTACCTTGCATGGAGCCAAAGGCAATGGAGATTTGGCCTCTCTGTATCAAATACCTTAATGTCTTACCTCTTTCTCTCACCCTGATCTCTAACTAACTCCCAAACTCTAGTCACACAGAATGAGTTTTAGTCATATAGAATTTCATGCCCCTCTGAGCTTCAGTCCTTTGCTGTAATTTGTCCGCTGTTTTGGTAGAACAGTTTCCTTGATCCCTGATCCCTTGATCTCTGAGGGTCCAGCTCAGACAGCATCTACTCCAGGAAGCTTTCCTGTTCCTATGCCTTGTCAATAGTAACTATCTCTCCCACATATTCCAGTAATAGGCCATGCAGGCTCTTCTCTGGGATTCTCCCACAGTGCTACACCTGCTCTGTGCTTGATAGCTGTATCTGTTGGTGTCTCAAAGACTTAGACAGTCCTATTTGCCTTTAAAGAGCCCTCTGTCTTCCCAGATATCTACTAAGGGAGGTATTCTATAAGGCATTTTGAATAAAAGAAAGGAACAAATACTGAATGCCAAATGGTATTAATAAAAAGTAGAACTTAGTAGCCAATGGCAAGAACTGTGGAAGCATTAAGTCCTCCTACTGACTGACAGGAACCATGGTAGACACCTCTAGTCTATGTCGATTCCCAGAGCTTAAAAGGGCTACATCTCTCCTGTGAATCCACAGACCTCCTGCTCTTATCTCTCTTTCCTCTTGTAAGGGTTAAGAAATCCACTGTGAAAAGGAGGACTCCAAGAGACGTTCTCTCATGCAACATGCAAGGGGATTTTTTTATTTTCCAGGTATACCTGGGGCTCACTGAACATGCAGGAACAGAGAGAGCCCCCAGCTGAAATTGAACAAAGATTTTTATAGGTCATGAGGGTTGCTATGTGCAGGAATGCAGGTATAGGTCATTGGGGCTGCTACGTGCAGGAATGCAGGTGGCAGATAACGTATAACTCATACTTGGTGATTCATCAGTTATGCAGAGTTTAACAAAATTTTCTCTAACACTCTAAATAAGGCCCTTAACACATAACTTGCCACAGTTAAGGGGAAGGTAATAAACTACCTATAAAGAGGCAAGTTGGAGGTACAAAATACATTACAGCTTTGGTCCAACTTGATATACAGTATTCTTTCCCTTTCTCCCACCATACTTCATACCCCACCATGTAGAGACTGTGCCCATGGTTCCCTTTACCTCGGGCTCCCAATTAGGCTCATCATGGGAGGGGAGGCTCATTGACACAAACTCCCTCCTCCTGAAGGAGATTAGCAGAAGGGAAGAGAATAGGATGGGATTATTTATTCACAAATTCTCTCTCTTCTTGGCCAATGGGAGTTGACTGTCTTCTTCTCCGGGCAGTTCCTGCCAGGCACCCACCAGACTGATCTCCCCCAGGGCCCTAATACTCTCTTTCCTTTTATCTTTAGGAAGGAGCCCGTTATGCCTGCCTGGCCACTGGCCTGAGTGCTACAGTTTCACCCCTTGTTCACCCGTGTCAACAGTACTCTATGAACTCCCCTAAATTACTTAGCTTCCTAGATATGCAATCTGCTTCCTTCTGGGGCCCTGGCCCTGCAGGATAAACAGCAGATTCCAATGGAGCCTGTGAGGGTTCCTGCTGGGCTGGCTGACACCTCAGACCTCTAAGCCCCTTGCCAGTCTTTCAACACAGCCTTGAACAGTTGCTCCCAAAAAGCACAATGTGATCTCCCATGACTGACAACCAATCTCTCTTCCCTGCATTGTCCTGGTTTACACCCTCAGCCCTCAGCCCTCGGGGACTCTCTCCCCAAAGCAAATGCTTTGGAACTTGCTTCTGAGTCACTAAGCCTTGTGGTGATATATTTTAGCAAATGCTTTGGAACTTGCTTCTGAGTCACTAAGCCTTGTGGTGATATATTTTATATTGAATAAAATCAGCCTGGAATATCAGAGGACAAGGCCATCTCTCCAGCCCCCCCCCCCCTTTTTCTCTTTGTTTTGTTTTGAAGACTTGGTTTTCTGTGTAACAGTCCTGGCTGTCCTGGAACTTGCTTTGTAGACCAGGATGGGCTCGAACTCACAGAGATCCTCCTGCCTCTGCCTCCCAAGTGCTGGGACTAATGGCATGTGCCACCCCTGCCTGGCTCATTTCTTCTACAAAATACTTTAATGTCTTCCTATGTCTGCCTTAAATATCTTCTTCACACAGTTGTTTCATTTCCAGATTCAACTCTGCATCTTAATCCTAGAGTTAGAATTAAAGGTGTGAGCTACTGCTGTTTGGTAGTTAGGCCTTGAACTCACCGAAATACAGAAAGATCTCTGTCTCTGGAGTTATGGAATTAAAGCCGTAAGTTACCAGTTACCACTCCCTGGCCTTCTTGGCTTGACTGTGGGTGAGTCTGTTCTCTGACATTCCAGGCTGATTTTATTAACTATAACATATATAGCACCACAGAGCCTTCCAGATTTCTTAGCTTCTTTTGTGTGGTTGGTCCACACACTCCTTTCTGCATTTTCTGGAGTGTTTTCCCCACTCTTCACCATGGCCCAAGTCATCTCTTCTCAGCTAAAAGCAGGATTTCCTCTTAGGTGTGGAACACTTGGCTACCCTTCTCTGAAGTCACTCACCAACCTCTATGTTGAGCAGTGCAGAGTGTGTGTGTGTGGGGGGGGGGGGGTAGGTATTTACCTGTCCTATTTCATAGCTTCAGCTCCCTGAAAGACAGGTTCTACAGCCTCTCAAACCAAACATAGCGCCTCACACTGTCTCTGTGCTCAGAAGCCCTGACATGGATAGATGAATGATGGGCAGATGAACATCCTTTGTTGCTTCCTTCCCTCCTGCTGGAGAGCTTCTCAGCCTAAGAGATCTGCAGTTGTGTCTTTCATTTTTATTCACTAACTTCACTAGAATAAAATAGCACTTTCTGTATTTATTTCTTATCAAGTATTTTCAATTCTTGGACACAAAGGGGGCTAGTAATAACAGTTAGTGATAACCTAAGTGTCTGAATTGACATTCTGAAAAAATGTTTTAGTTGGTAAATGTGGTAATACTTTGGATTATAAGTATATCAAAAAATCCGATATATTATTCTATGTTTTCAGCCTGTTGATATTTAAAAAAAAAGAACAGATCCAAGCTGGTAGAGAATGCCCCAGACAAACTGTGCTACTTTGGTAATGTTTTAACTAGAAGTGGGAAAGTCTTTGAATATTCTCTGTGTGTTGCAAACACTATTGTTCATCCTATTATTTAAAGTCACACTTTTTAATGAATTGTGATAATCTTTAGAAAAAATTAGTTCAGTGTCTTGGCTATAAATACACAGTACCATCATGTTCTACTTGTTTATAAGAAAATTCTGTGGTGAAAAACTTATTAAAATGACATATTTCCATAGTATATAAACTATACACAATTGTAAAGAAAAATGTCTACAAGAGTTAGCAACTGGAAAAGAATTAACTTGATCTCTCTCTCTCTCTCTCTCTCTCTCTCTCCCTCCCTCCCTCCCTCCCTCCCTCCCTCCCTCCCTCCCTCCCTCCCTCCCTCCCTCCCTCCCTCCCTCCCTCCCTCCCTCTCTCCCTCCCTCCCTCCCTCCCTCCCTCCCTCCCTCCCTCCCTCCCTCTCTCTCTCTCTCTCTCTCTCCTCCCTCTCTCTCCTCCATCCCCCTCTTCTTCCCTCCCTGGATTTCTCTTCCACCTTCTTTCTCTAGATTACTAGGCTCTTACTAAATTCTCTGATACTGCTTTTGATGCCTAAATTTGGTTTTTAACTTTCAACTATGTTAAGGTTCTGCTAACATTTCTTTCCTAAAATTCCTCCCATGGACTTTCTCTCTGGGATAATTTTCACCAGGCTCCGGTGAGACCTTGGGGTAGCAGCAGATTTCTGAAGCCCTTCACTTTATGTTGCTCCTTCTAGGGTTCTGTGGGTATCACATCTTGTTTGCTGTGTCTCTAATGGCTCCTCTCCTTCAGCAGTGTTACCAACAAAGTAAACTTATGTCAAACAGGCTTTTCAATAAACTGTTTGGTTCTACCTTAAGGAGAAATACAATGACAAATCCCATCGATCCATGCACTTAAATATTACTTGAAAAACACAGAGAGGAAAAATTCACTGTTATTAAAAGGGTTTGCATTTAATTATTTTCATTTGGGAGGGAAATTGTTGGTTTTGCTTCCGCTGCCGTCTTTCCTTCTTGGATCTTCTGTCCCTAGCCTGGAGCTCAGTGGCCCAATGTGGCCCACTTTTTACTGCTTATATGGAGCAGGACAAAAAAATATATATATCTTCCTTAATATTGATTGTCAATTAATGTGACGAGCTCCTTCTTCCCCTGTCTTCTGTTATTAGTGCTAGGCTGCATGGAGCTTCTCAGGAGACAGGACAGACTTTTACCACTGAGATCTCAGATCAACCATCCTTCAAACAGCTAAGCTTTGCCTGACTACTTAGTATATACACACCAACCCAAGTCACTCCTTATTCTAAATTCATCACCCTTCTTACCATTACCTAATATATGTGATGTATAATTTTTATTTTTAACCTTGATTTTAAGTTGATGGAAGAGTCAACTGAATAATCATTAGACCAAAGTAAAATGAATGTTCAACTAGCCTTAATAAAACTCTGTTAATGAAAGACACACCACATTAGATTATCTTATGTTGGACATGGTTTAAATAGCAAAAGACGGATTGTATCCATTTAGCCAAGAAGGCACTGTCCATTTTTTAAATTGTAAAAGCAATGGAAAAAAACAAATTTTATTGTTTATGAAATGCTGTAAAAATTGAGTGCAATTGAATACCAGTAAATATTGTTCTACTCTCAGGGGTGGTTTCCATTGTACCTCCCTAGTAAAACAAACGCTTTCATAGAGGCCTGAAAAGTTGGCAAAGTTGGCAAGAGAAATGAAACTCTTCAACTTCTCAACTCTAACAATCTAATAGACCTTCCAATTCTACAACTATGTGTAATCATTATGTAGTCGACTTTGATGTATAAGGAACCTACTCATTTAACACATTTATGGATTCCTTTACTACTGTTAGATATCAGGTGTTTTAGCAGTAAGCACAGCAAATACCCTCCCTCATAAAGCTTTCAGATGAACAGGAATGCTGGCATTACATAGGTAAGCACCAATAATCATGCATGAATGGTGATACCAGGCATAAAGGAAACACCATGAGCTCTAAGGGCAGACAGACCCTATCTTGGGTTTGGGAAAAGATTCTCAACAGAAGCATTTTAAGCTGAAATTTAAAAAAAGAAAGAAAGAAAAGAAAAGGTCAGTTGCTGGCTAGGGGTAATGGCTATCTCTGTTGTTCAATATGTTCAATCCTGAGGCAGGTAGACCTGGGCTAGAAAGGTAGCTGAGCAAGGCAGGAATGAAGCACGAATTGTAATTTATATTTAATGAAAACTCAGATATTGGGGGAAAGTTGGAATATCAGAGAGAGGAAACAGACCCCAGTCAAATCTCACCCAGCCAACTTCTCGGGGTAAAAGCTATCTTCCAGCTTCCTCAGCCTCTGCTCCTTTTACTTCTACAAAATAAATCTCTGTCTTCCTACACCTCCTTAAATACCTTCTTCACCCAGTTGTTTCACTTCCGGGTTCAACTCTTGCATCATATTCCTAGAGTTAGTATAAAAGATATGAACCACTACTGTTTGATAGTTAGCCTTGAACTCACAGAAACACAGAAAGATGTCTCTGGAGTTATGGGATTAAAGGCAGGCGTAGGTCACCACTCGGTCTTTCTCATGCTAGAATTAAAGGCCTGAGCTACCACTCTCTGGCCCTCATGGCTTGACTGTGGGTGGATCTGTTCTCTGATATTCCAGACTGATTTTAATAAATATAAAATATATCAGCACACAGGAATCAGAGGTTCTCTGGATTCTGCTTCAGCTCTGGCTTGAGTTCCTACCCTGGCTTCCTTTAATGGGTGATGGACGGTAACCCATAAGATAAAATAAACCCTTTTCTCCCCGCGTTGTTTCCATTCAGTGTTTATCACAACAGGAAGGCAAACTAAAACCCTAGAGGATGGTGGAGAGGAGAGAGTGAGGGCCTGCGCCAGAAAACAGAACACGAGCTTAACAAAGCAGCCCAGACCACGAGTTGATTTGTGCTGGGAAAAAAAAATGGCTTAAATATGCTTGGTTTATGGTTAATTGTAAGTAATTCATGTGACATGAAGCATAAAAATCATTTTATTGCCTAGATACGGGCAAAATCAACAACAGAAAATAAGCTTATGACATCATTAACCATTTTAGGCTAAAATTTCAAATGTGGTCATTCTGATCTAATCTGGGGAACTAAATACTACAAACAAAGAAGTCCAGAAGGGCAGGACCTGGGTGTCAGAACTTAATTAGCACTAACTAGACTCTCTTATTATGATCTAACTCCTTTAAAACATCTCATTGAAAGGAGCTGAAGAAATGATTCAGTAGCGTCCAAGGCACTATATGAGGCAGTTTTGGTGCCCTCTTCTGGCCTCCATGAACACTGCACTAGTCTGCACAGACATATACACATATATAATTAAAAATGAAAATAAAATCTTAAAGAAAAACGAATTCAGGGCTTTTATCTCATTATTGTGTCTGAAATGATCTTTTTGGCACAAAGCAGGAAAGTGTAACCAAATTGACAAGTTATTGGCACTTTTTAAAATCTTTTTATTATATATTCATTTATTATTTCTGTATATGTATTTGTGTGTGTGTGGGTGAGTTTATGTGTACTATGTGCTTATAGGTGCTGTCAGATGCCGGAATAGGGCACTGATCCCCTGGAAGTGGAGTCAGAGATGGTTTGTTAGCTGCACACATGTGCTGGGAGCCAAGCCCAGGTCCTCTGCAAGAGCATCAGACACTCTTAACCACTGAGTGATCTCTCCATCCTCATTGGCTGCTTTTCAGTTATGCTCACCAGGATCTGGATCATTTTGCAGTTCGATTTGATCACTTGCCAAATCAATAATGGAAATAAATGCTTGACCCTTCTCTTTCCCTCCTCAGTGATAAACCAAGATGGCCAGCCTCTCATTGAAGGAAAACTTAAAGAGAAACAAGTAAGATGGAAATTCATTAAGAGGTGGAAAACTCGTTATTTTACGTTGGCTGGAAACCAACTTCTGTTTCAAAAAGGAAAATCTGTGAGTTTTTGACACATTTTAAACGTGTTTTTCTTTCCATCAAAACCCACCAATATTCTATAGTTGATGGCTTAGTTAGGGTTTCTATTGCTCTGAAGAGACACCATGACCATGGCAACTCTTATAAGGAAAACATTGAATTGGGGCTGCCTTACGGTTTCAGAGGTTAGTCCATTGTCAGTATGGCGGGCAACTCCACGGCATACAGAGCCATGCAGGCAGAGGTAGTGCTGGAGGAGCTGAGAGTCTACATCCCGATCAGCAGACAGCAGGAAGAGCATACTTCCTCCATCAAGGCCACACCTCCTAATACTGCCTATGAGGGCCATTTCTTTCAAGCCACCAGCAGACAACTATTGTACACGAGTCTCAGAAGCCCATACCCAGGCTTCCAGGTCTCTTACCTTCTGAGTACCTCATGCTTAACCCTGTCTTAAATTCTTTATTCAATGCGACTCTAATCAGACTGGTTAGTCCTGCAATTCTTTGCTCTGTGGAAGCCATGAGTCCCAGTTTGTCCTGACTCAGGGTTTCTAAAAGATTAGGAAAATTCCCCAGGCTGCTGAGCATGACAGTAAAGCTGTGCCCTGCCGCTGTTGCCCAAGTCACAGACACTACGAAGGGAGGGGTTGAGACAGAGTCTTACTATGTAAGATTGCCAGACCTTGAATTTATATGGTCATCTTGCCTCTGCCTCCAGAGTGATAGGATTAGGTTATGTCACCACACCAGGCAACAATGTGCCATTCATGGTGGTGGTGGTCATGGTGGTAATGATGGTAATGGTGGTAATGGTGGTAGTGGTGGTAATGATGGTAATGGTGGTAATGGTGGTAATGATGGTAGTAATGGTAGTGATATTCTTGGGGGAAATTCTCACTACATAACCCTGGCTGACCTCAAACTCAGAGTTCAGCCTGTTTACATTGAACATACCATTATATTTTAATTCTGAAAAGATCTTTAGGGTAACACAGACTGCCCTTCCTCTGCCATTTTCCTCATGGTACATGAATGGAATGATGCCTCCACAGTGGTGGGGCAAATTGTTTTTCCCACTGATTCAAATGTTGGTCTCTTCTGGGACCATCCAGCACACTCAAATATTTAGAGACAAATAAGCTCAGTCAGGTTGACTCATATCTTTAACAATCATATAAAATAAAGTATTGCCTTATTAATAAATTCAAAAGGTTAAAGTACTTACAGACTAACAAATTAATGGTTCTCTCTGGATAAATGAACTATGTCTTTAGAATTCTCACTGTAGACATTCCTGGAACATCTTACTCAGTGAGAGTCAAGTAAAACACATCAGAATTGTGATAAATTCTGAGCAAGTATTTCTCCAATAAGATCTTCCTCGAATTTTTTTTTTAATTAAAAAAAGTATTTTTGTGATACTCTGGGGTTATTTAAGTTTCTCAGTCTGTGTCATACATAGGTGGCTTTTCATTGAATAAAGGCTTTTCAGAATGTAAGTATAATGGCATGTTTAATTTAAACAATTAAATTGGACTTATAAGAAATAGTCTTTTGGCATAAGTTCACAGTAAAGCATTTTTAAGTGTTTAAAATGAATTTCCTACATTTCCTCAAGAACTAGGGAATATATATGAAGATACAATGTTTCTCTTCAGAAACATTGACCCCTTGAGACAAGAAAAACAGAATTAGTCTAGGAGACTATTTCTTCTCAAATAATGATCTACATACTTAACTTTCAAACTTTTATCGAAGTTCTAAAGAATAAACTACTTTATAATTAGTTAACTTGTTTAACATCTTTATGAGAGAATAAGAGGTTAGCATAAAAATCTGACAAAAAGTGTCTCAAATAGTGGGAAATAATATGCAACAGAATACCTCTGCTAACAAGGAAAGAATAACCTCCCAGGGCTAGTAACCCCCTGAAATTCAGCCACATCCTTACTTTCTTTTGGAGAGATGTGTGAGAACTAAGGCCAACACAAACTGTAATTTATTCTTAAAATCTTACGGTCTTGATTTCCACCAATCAGCTAGGCAGGCAGCATTCTCTCAACATTCCTACCGTAAATGACCTACTGGTCTCCTTTACTAGGACTTTAATAGAACTTAGGAGCTCTATTCTCCATTGGTTATTTCTGTGCTATAGACTGACCTCAACACAATTTATTATCATCAGACATTTAATATAAGCCACAATAGGTTAATAACTTATATAGTGTAGATGTATTAAAAATTTGTCCTGTGTAGTCTCTAAAAGAATTTTTTTGGGAAAAAAATCTATTTAATACTTTGTAAATTTTAAATGTCATCAACACATTTATTATAAGTTTAAACAGTTATAATTTCTGTTGAGCTGTAAAAAATAACATTTAAAAAATATTTTTCTTCTATAAGTGTAATTACTAGAATAAAATAAAATACCATGATACATTAATTCAATATCATCTGTCTTTTTAATAGCACATGTATTAGTATCTTGAGTGGAGATTGTGCACTGCTTCTATTTTCTTTGAACTTGAATTTCTACTCTACCTCCCCCTAGCTATTTATCTCACTTGCCCTATCATTTTTAAAAATCTTTTATTTTTAATTATATGTGTATGGGTATGTGCACATAAGTATAGGTGCCCATGAAGGCCGGAAGATGATAGCAGATCACCTGGAGCTATAGTAACAGGTGTTGTAATTATCACAATGTGGGTACTGGGAACTGAACTTAGGACCTCAGCAAGAGCAGGACCATCATCAAGCTGGCTCTCTAGTTCTTCCCTATCACTTTCCAGTATATATTTAAAAAATCATGTGCATAAATTGAAGCAATTGTTTTAACTTCTGTGATCAATTTCTGAGTACCATTTTTCTGATTGACTTCTCTTTTTAAGTTATATCATTTATGAATGTATTTAAGTATAATGCCACATTTAGTAAATAAATATTAAACATTAAAAATGGAAGTGCTAGACCAGAGAAGTGGCTTCATGGGCAAAATGCTTGCTGAATAAGCATAGTGGCTTGAGCTTGAATCCCTGGCACTGCTGTAAAAGCGGACATAGTGACTCTTGTCTCTGACCCCAGACACTGGAAAGGTGGATCCTGGGTGCTTGCTCAATGTCATTCTAACCAAAATGATGAGTGTCAGGTTCAGTGAGAGACTGTGTCAAGGAGGAAACTGATGTTGGCCTCTATCTCCACATATGAGCATATAGATACACAGAATAAAGGGAGGTGCTATTAATGAAATGGATGTAGAAAAGTTGAGTGGTCTTGATTGGTCAATACTTCCCTAAAACCAATCTGCTGAATTGTGAGCTTTTTTGTTCAGCATTCTGGAGAATTTGCCAAGCTGGATATACACAATAGAAAGTTTAAATGATAAGAAAGAAGAGTGCTTTCTCATTGCAAAGCAGGGGAGATGACTGTCAGAAAGAGGGTGGGGAAGAACATTTGGCAAGATGGCCAACCACAAGAAAATTTTCCAGCAGACAGAATTTGTTCATTGCTTTTAGACATTTTTAATTGTCCTAAAACCATGGATGCTAGCGTAATATCTAAACCTCTGCTTTCCTAAAACACCAATGCAATAATGCTTCTCATTCCAAAAGCTACTCAGACAGGAGAATCCTGTACTTCAGTACAGGATGAGCACACCTTTTCCCAGAAGTGCCACAAAGAAAAACTCAACATTATGCCTCCTCCACCAGCTGAAAATTTGAGATAAAAGTATTCCAGATTTTATTGCTGTCATTTGCACTGTCAATAGTGTCAATATGAATATAAAGTGACAGAAAAATCAAAGAACCACGAATTAAACATTTTCCCAATTTAACTTATAATAACTTCTAGTAACTGGCTATCTTGTGCTGACTTATGGTACTATATTAAAGGCTGAATGTTTGATCTTTGTTGTCCTAATAACTCTGGTGCCTTAGCACCAACACAGAAAGGTCTTGAGCCATAGGATGTGAAGGACCTGGCCCTCTTGGAAACCTTCTCATGATCTTTCCTTTCCATCCATTCCAGAAAGATGATCCTGATGGCTCCCCAATAGAACTCAGCAAAGTCCAGAGTGTGAAAGCTGTGGCTAAGAAACGCCGGGATCGCTCTCTCCCTCGGGCTTTTGAAATCTTCACAGACAGTAAGACCTATGTTTTCAAAGCCAAGGATGAGAAGAATGCCGGAGAGTGGCTACAGTGCATCAATGTGGCCCTTGCCCAGGCTAAAGAGAGGGAAAGTAGAGAAGTGACCACATATCTGTAGAGACGAAACAGCACCTCTTAGGACTATGCATGATAGGCATCGCCAAAGTCAACAAAAGAGAAATCCACAATGGCCTACTGGGTTTCACTAAATACCCATGAAACCACTATCCCTAAAATAACAGGGCTCTCAGTAAATCCCACGCCCCCACAGCTCTTGTGTGAACTCCAAGATGTCTTCCTGAAGTGAGTGAGAAAGAGAAGCCAGGGAGTTTGCATTGGAGCATGTAGGGGGCTAGGAAAGGAAAGTTATGAATGAAGGAATTTCTGTAGCTGTGTGGTTGATGACTAATAAAACAGTAAATGGAGCCAGTGAGAAGGCTCAGCAGGTAAAAGGCGCCTGATGGCCTGAGTTCTAGTCCCATAACTGACCTGATGGAAAGAGAGAACCAAGTCCTGGGAATTATCCTCTGCTCTCCATGTACCATGACACATTCATACCCCTAGCAAATAAATAAATAAATTGAATTTTTAAAACAGATGCCTGAAAGACATCTACCTTGAAAAGAAACTATCACATTAAAAACATTTTTTAAAAAAAATTATTAGAAGAATTTGAACTAATATACACTGAAGAAAGCCAATAACTTTAAGCCTTTAATTCTAGCACTCAGAAGGCAGAAGTAGGCAGGTCTCTATGAGTTTGAAGCCAGCCTGATCTACAGGGTGAATCCCAGGGCAGCCAGGGCTACGCAAAGAAACCATGTCTCAAAAAACACACAAAAAAAAATTACTAACTTTAATATATTACCTACCTCTCTGTTGCTGTGATTTAAAAAAAAAAAAACCCTCTGGCATAAGCAGTTTAGGGTGAGAAGGATTTATTTTGGATTATGGTCACAGGGGCTAGAGTCTGTTGTGGCAGAGAAAGCTTGGCAGCAGGAAGATGAAGGAGCCTGGCTAAGTTTTCATTCACAGAAGGGATGCAGAGAGAACTGGGGAAAGGTAAAGCTCTAAAACCGCAAACCCACCTCCACCGATGCACCTCTTCTACCAATGCTCCAACTCCAAAGGGTTCCATAGCCTCCTGAAACCCTACTCCCAACTTGGGACCAAGCATTCAAATATGTGAGCCTGTTGGGGTTATATACTATTTAAACTGCCACATTTGATTTTTTTTTCTTCTCAATATAAAAGATGCTAACACATAATACAAAGGTTCTTAATCTAGGTACATAATTAAATTTAGGCTCTAATTAGAGCGTAATTAGATTTTCATATTTAAACACACAGTTATATCTACTGTCCAAGGCAGTAAGTATAGATAGAATAAGCATAAAAAATACCTTTTTAATGTGCATTACCTCCCATAAACTTGAAGGTTTTTAATTAAAATTCTGTGTTTTTCTTCTCTGTAATAAGCCTTGTATTGTCCAAATTATAAATGTATTGGTTTTTTTTATTACCTGTGGTGTGATATATATATTTATGTATAGTTTTGAAGTTAGCCATCATAAGCAGCTTTGGTGACTTCCAGTGACTCATACCTTGCAAAAATGTTCTACCCCTTGAGTAGTAGAGTGTAGAACATGAAGCTTGCTTCTAACTTACATAATAGGGCAAAGATGATAGAATAGTCTCTCTCCTGTAATTGTACTACATTACAACAGATCTCTGACCCTGAGACAATACAGCCTCTCAGGATCTCGCCCAGACACCACTGCTGTGGCAGCTGGTGGCATACTCTGATCAGAGGGACCAGGAAAGATGGTCTCTTGCCTCACAGAAACTGTGCAATAGTAACTATATTCTGCTTTAAATGCAAACTATGTGGTGATTTGTTATGCACTGATTAATTCATATAAAACCCTCCTGGCAATATATCAAAGATAACTTTTTTCTGTAAAGGTGATTTATTATGTATTTTAGAATAGAAGCCTGAAAAAGGACTCAGCTTGTCACTAACTGACACTACTGTCAACTCACTGGCATAGGAAATATAAAAGGGGTCATACTTGAGCAAAGAAACGTAATTCAATTTTAACATGTAAAGTTTGAAGAGATTAAGAGCCACAGGAGTTATTACACATTGTAAATAGAGTTCAAGAGGTCAAAATTTGGGCCTACTGCATATGTAGATAATGGTGAAAGATATGGAATTGGTTTAAATTACTGAAGGAGAATAAGAAATGAAAGAATTGATGGAGACCCCTTGGGATAGCAATATCTAGGCAAAGGCAGGTTATAAATGATCAGTATTCAGAGATGATATAGTCCAGGAGACATGATGTCACAAAAGCTAAATTAAGAAAGATTTTCAGGATGTCAACAATTTGAAATCCTGAAGATAAAACTTGACTTTTGTAATTAGGAAGCAATTGATGTCATTGGTAACAACGATTTCATTGGAATGGTGAAGTAAAAGTTAACTTTCAATGCATTTCAGTAATTGACTGTCATATTTTATTTCTTAAGGTAGGGTTAAAGTAAAAGAGCAAGGATATATAAAGTATTTCTTATTTTGTTTTTAGGTGAAATAATCTTGCAAGGAACAATAGTTAATAAATATGGACAAGGGAAGACAAGGGCAAGGTTGCTGGATATGACAGAGAATAATTTTTTCAAGTTCTGTGTTGGGCCAGGGAAATGTTTTAGTCATAATGGAGCTTGCCTATAAACATAGGCTACTGAGGTCAAATCCACAGCACATACATAAAATGACCATACATAAAAATGCCTGTAACCCCCCTCTGAGAATTGGAGACAAGTGAATTCAAAAGTCTTCTTGGCCTGCCAGTCCAGCTGAAACGGTCAGTGGTGGCTCCATGAAAAAAAACCTATAGAGGTTTGAATAAGAATGGCCCCCTTAGGCTTATATATTTGACTGCTTGGTCACGATTGGTAGAACTATTTGGGAAGGATTAAGAGGTGTGGTCTTGTTGGAGAAGGTGTAGCACTGGAGATGGGCTTTGAGATTTCAAAAGCCCATGCCATTTCAAGTTACACACACACACACACACACACACACACGGTAGTTGTCAAAAGACATGAGCTCTTAACTACTGCTCTAGCACCATGCCTGCCTACTGCCATGCTCCCTGCCATGGTGGAAATACATTCACCCTCTGGAAGTTTTCATACATAGTGCTTTATGTCTAGTGCCTTGGTGGAGTTATACACACAGTCCTATGGAAACAGAGAAGATGAAACCATTTAATGCACTTCCTCATTGTTTCCCTGAGTGTAGGAAGAAGTTTCTGGCCCAGCCTAGCCCTGAGGTCCCAACCGCCAGCAGCCCCACAGTCCCAAGTAATCACACAAAGGCTTATATTAATTATAGGCTGGTTGGACTACAACTCAGGTATACTACTATTTTATACTTTAAGCTAACCCATATTTCTTATTTATGTTTAGCCACGTGGCTTGATACCTTTTCTCAGAGCAGCATTCTCATCTTCCTCCCTCTGCATCTGGCCAGGGTCTCTCTTTGTTCTCCCATGTCCAAGAATTCTCCTAGTCTGTTATCCCCACCTATACTTCTTACTGACCAATCAGCATTTTATTAAACCAATATGAACAGCAAATCTTTACAGTGTGCAAGAGCAATATCCTACAGCACCTGAGATTACTGGACCTTAGGTAACAGTTGGATAAACAAGGGGCAAAATAGGATAAAAAACAAAGAGCAGAACAAGGCCCTGAAAATGTAAAGGAGTGCACAGTCCATCCCGGAAATGGGGATTTTTAAGATGGTATAGCACTATTACATGGTGTTGGGAAGAAAGATAATCTTCATGGTAGAACAGTTAATGGAATACAGATCAGAAACTGGAGCAAAGTCTATGTGGCATGAAAGCCTCATGGCAAAGTGCATTCCTAGTATACATGAAGTCCTAGGTTCAATCCCCTAAGCTACATAGGAAAAAAAAGAAAAAGAAAAACAGACAACAACTAAAAAACCCCCTACAAAAACCACTGGAAGGCTCTTCTAAGGTGATGAGGACCTAGATTGACACTGTAGTGGACACCATAGAGAAATGATACAACTGTTTTAATATGGTCTGTGTGTTTCCCCCAAGGCTTCATATAGGAATCCTGCTCTCAGTTGGAGAGGTTGGGAGTTGGTGAGGCCTAGTCAGGAGAAATTGGGCTGTAGGGGGAACTGTTCTTGGAAGAGATTGATATAGAGAAACTCTCATTAGTTCTTGAAGAAGATTAAATCCACCTGGCTTTCCCCTGCCACACTGGCTTTCTGTTTGCTGGATGACCTCTCCTTCCTGCACATGCTGTCATCATTTCTGATTTCATCTACCACAATGTCTCCTTAGAGTTAAGCCCAGGCCAGTGCCATGTCCTAAAACCTAAAGAACTGTGATCTAAAGACACCTCTTTTCTTTACAGAATTATTGAGACTTGGATATTTCGTTGCACTAATGGGAAACAGACTGACACAAATGATCAGGCAGGAGAATCAGTAAATCAGGAATTACTAAAATGAGGTCAGGCTGCCGACTGGAGCTGGAGAACAAAGAGAGGAAAGAATGAACACGCCCATTCCTAGGTACCTGCCTAGGAAACCGTGTGGGTGATAACGATATTCCCTGGGATAAAAAAAACATAGAAACAACAATTTGAGAAGTAGGGCAAATGACAAATTTGATGTTTTAACATCTACTGAAGACTATTAAATTTATTAAAATAATGAATATAAGTCATGCATGTTAACAGAATGTGATGTGATGCCTTGGTACATTGTACTCCGGTGCCCACAGAGGCCAGAAGAGGGTGTCAGATCTCCTAGAATTGAAATTACAGATGAGCTACAATGTGGGTGTTGAGAATCAAGGCCAGGTCCTCTTGAAGAGCATCAGGAGCTTTTAAATCATCCCCCATCCATTACCAGTCCCGTCTTAAGATCCAAAGAAAAACTCCAGCTGCTTAAATCAAATAGTCACAAAGTGCTAGGTAGCATGGTGACAGCTATTAAGGTAAATGCCAACAATGTAGTAACACTTTTCACAGTGAGAGATTTTAATAAAGACTGGAGAAATGTATTAGGGGTCAAAAGGCTTTCTGGTTTTTCAAAGGACTGAAGTTTGGTTCCCAGTACCCACATAGAAGGCACCTATAAGTGTACCTTGTGGGGCTCTCACACTCTCTCTTGGTCTCCATAGACACCACACAAATGTGCACATACACACACATAAAATAACATGCACACATAAGTAAAGAATAAAATAAATATTCTTTTGAAATAGATAAGTAATGCTTCTTTTTTTCCCACTGATTATTTAGCCTAAAAAGACCATGAACCTACCAGCTCAGGGTGGGGGTGGGCGGTGACTACTTTTTACTACTTCTTGTAAATCTTCATGACTGAATGACTAGATGCCTCTAATTTGGAACTTGGCTCTTGGTGACTGTGAACCAGATCCTTCTGGATTCATTTTGATGAACAGTCTCAAAAGACCAGTAAACTCCCCTGGTTTCTGAACCATCATGCATCAGAATCATTTCTTATCCAAGGAAATGGTTGTGACTTCCACAACTGTCGCCTCAGGCCTTACCAAGACTGAAGAAGAAACAGGTTTTCTAAATATGCTGAAACCTTAAAAATATGATTAAATTTGTAATTGTGAACGGAAATTCAATTTGTTTTCATTTTTACTTCATTTTGATTTTTTTCTTGCAGAAAACCTTAAAACATAAATATTTATATGTGAGAGCTTTGTGGAGTTATTCTTGAGAGCATTTAATTTAGTAAAAAAAATAAAGTTTCAATAATTTTCTAATGCTCATCTTTGATTGGTCATGTCAAAGTACACTGATGACCGGTTCATTTTCTATCTACCTGCTTCCCATCAGATCCAATGTCATATTTGTGATCCTGGCGTAAATAGAGGAGAAATAAAAGGAGGTGAGAGAGAGATTTGGACAAAATCTAAGGGTCATGGCAGAGAAATAAATACCATGACTTAAGACCCCAAACGGGATGTCCAGTTTTTGAATGAAAAAAAAAAGCAGAAATTACTTAAGATTTCTTGTTTCACCCATCCCCAGAGATGTTTCTGAAAGACAAAGGAGCTGGAATATGTCTTCTGTGGCAGAGAGTTTGGGGAAATGCCATAATCCTCTGAGCATGGACTCGTGAGAATTCAAATTATTTCCCCATGAAATATTATTTAATAGAACAACTTACTCCTCCCTCTCTAGACTGGGCAGAATGGAATGGAAAGATCCGATCTGATGCAAGCAACGCTTCACGTGAAAATATTCTGCAGCATCTTACCTTAATAGAAACTCTCTTGCTCCATATAACTTACCAGTAAGAGAATAAAAATTTTAACAAAGAAACTGCAATACATTGTATTGATGATAGTTTTAAACAATGGTCTTATTGAAAGACATTTTAAACTTACTCAGAGAGATTTAGCATTATCTTACTGTGGGTACATGGCTTGGTATGTAATTCTATCCCATCTATTTCAATAAGAAAATAAAACATAATTGCATTTGTGAGTCTGTGTCTCCCTTCCTTAGCAAATACTTGGTGATTGCTTTGCAAGACCATATGAACGCTGGTCACTTTCCCTGTCATGGTTCATTGGTTCCCATTATTTTTAAAATCTTGCATGTGCCCTTACAAGCTCACAGTCTTGGCCACAAAACTGTACTGTAATCTTGAGAGACTGTGTAGCCGTTAACAGGTATAGCATGGCTGGCAGAAGTATGTGTCAGGTGCGGGGGGGAGGCAAGCCTTTGAAGGTTTTACTAACACTGATTTCAGCTTTCTCTCTCTGATTCCTGGTCTGCCATAATGTAGGAAGAGTATTTCCAAAATATGCCTTCAAAATAAATATGCCAAAGACAAAACAGAAAGGCAAAGTTGGCAACCCATGGTGGAAGCTGGAGAATCAGGGGCATAGGGTAGCAAGGATGGGTGGGTACTTGACTGTATGACCCTCAAAGATGTTACATAGATCCTAGGGCCAATGTCTATATGCACTTGCTGAGCTGTAACTTTTCACTGAATGAGCTTTGATGACATATTTTCATTGCATATGCACATCCTTCTATTACCAGGTTTTGCAAGCCATGTATTTGTACAGCAGTGACCAGACCTGCCAGGAAACTTAGCTCCCAGGTCCTAACATGAGAACCCTGTCCTTGGCAAAGCACATTCCAGATCAACAATCTTTTATTCCCTCCTCAACCCTATTCACAGCACATACTGCATTTGTTTACTTCAGAGAAAATTTCTGTGGGGAGCCTATATGGATGAGAAATCCTGTATTGGTTCTGTATTTGTATATAAAATGTCCACCAAATGCATTGCGCTTGCATACTTGTTTTATGACTCTTTATATAAACCTTCAAGCTTCCATAAGACAGAAAGAAAACAAATTCTATTGTTTTTCAATCAATAAATGACTAAATTTCATTTTGGTGCTGAGAATCTAGCAGATTCACAAAGTAGAGATCTAATGTCAAAATACAAAGCACGAAGGTGACAGACTCCCTGACTCAGCAATGACAGAGCCCTGTGACGTCCACTAGAAGCCAAGAGGGACAGCTCCTAGCAATCAGAAATCTGGCTTTCTCTTATTTTGAATTATGTTCGAGTTTTTTCTTACGTCATTTTATTTTCAGTTATCAGCCTGATGATGTTAGTAGACGATCCACAGTATCAAACTGTACACAAGTACTTTCACACATATGAGGACACAACCACTGCTCTCCGCTCTTCAGAAATGGACTTTGTTTTATCTTATCCCATATTGAATTTATATCTCTGACCTCTCGACCATCGACATCATTACCACCAGACTGGGATTTCAAGGAGTCAAGAGGAAGTTCACACGTGTTCTGCTGTGCTTCCCAGTCACTGCTGCACACAGATTTCATTTAAGAGTGTTCTATTCCCCATGAATTAGATCTTCTATAATATGAGAGAAATTACCGAAACATCTTTTATCTTATGAAAGAAAAACAATTATTTGGTTTTCTCAACTAGCTCACCTACTCCAAAATCAGGAATAAGGCACATTTAAAAACTCTAGCCTAAATCACCATTTGGACATGTCTATCTTGGAAAATCAACCATAATACTCATGGTATATATTCATGAAGTGCTAAATTGAGGACAGTTTAACCATTTGTCACTCAAATGTCTCACAGGGGCATATCTCGTGCTTTTCTGTAAGGACATCTCACACATATTTACATATATTTTAGGCATTACTATAATATCGCCATTTTTTGAACCAGCTTCAGTTGGATAAATTAAATTCTATTGCAGCTAATACTTCCAATGTCATGAAGCCCCTAGCAGAATGTGAGCAGCCAAATAAGCTAGGTCACATTCCCCCAAGGAAGGGACTCTGTTTACCATTCAGTAAGTAGGAGCTCCGGCTATTGAAGTTGAGAGCATTGGAGTTACCTCCTCCTCCTCCCATAGACAAAGCCCTCACTTGTCATCATTGGCAGGTGTCTGTCATCCCTAGCTGCTCAGTGTCAGAGGCAGAAACCGTGACTTCTCATCAGTCTGCAGCTCATTAAAATGATTTCCTCTGATTATGAAATAATATATCTTGTAGAGCACTCAAAAAACACAAAAAGTCTGTTAAACTGTCTAAAAAAAATACTCTCAAAATTAGTCAATCATTCAAAACTCCAAAATAGTCAATGGCCTTTTCCAAGATTGTTCTTTAGGAAATGTTGCCTTTGCTAACTTCTGTTCATTAGTCCTCCTTCCCTTACAGCCACATGTCATTTCTGCCCCCATTCCCCAGGACGGCCTTTAAAATAGTGTGATTTGGGCACTAATTTAACCAATACTCAGTGAATGTTCAGCATATGCTGGCATGAAACTGAGACACTGGAACTCAGAGGTGACTAATAAGCCATGTGCACCTTTAAGAAGCTTAGGGATCCCACCCTGCTTTCCCCACTTTCCCATATGTATCCTCCCCTTCTCCAAAGTGCTTTCTCCCACCCACATACCTCTGTCAGGGTCCCTTTCTATTCTCCTGGATTATATGCTCAAATCTAAGGATTGGAACTAGGATTTAAAAATCAGAGCAGATATGTGCCATTTGTCTCTCTGGGTTAGGGTAGCTCATTCAGTATAATACTTTCCCATTCTATCTCTTTTCCTGCCAAGTTCATGATTGCATTCTTCTTCACAGCTGGATAGAATTCTTATGTCTATGCACCACATGTTCATTATCCATTTATCAGTTAAACGACATATCATTGTTCCATTTTCTAGCTACTCTGAATAGTGACAAGCAGGATTTCAAGTCCTTTGGGCGATTACCAGGGAATGGATATCTATGGTAGATCGACTCTTAGGTGTTTGAAAATTGTCCACACTGATTTATGTAGCGGCTGCAGTCAGTTTGCAACCCCATGGGGGTGAATGAAGTTTCCTCTGCTCCCACATCTACACCCGCATTTTTTTGGGGGGGGGGTCAAAATAAAGTCTCAAGGTGTTTTCATTTGAATTTTCCTAATTACTAAAGATATCAAGCATTTTCAAGATATTTGTTGTTTTTATTTCTGCTTTTGGGAACACCATGTTCAGATCAGCAGCCTGTTTTTATTTGCTTGTAAATTCCAGATATTAATCCTTTGTCCAATGTACAGCTAGCGAAGATTCTCATCCACTCTATTATCACTGCTCCGATTGTCTGCTTTGCTGTACAGAAGCCTTTTAGTTCTCTGAGGTTCCTTTTGCCAGTTGTTGACCTTAATTCCTGAGCTAATGGGATCCTATTTAAAAAGCCCCTTTCTGATCTATTTATTTCAGAATACTGCCTATGTTTGCTTCTAGCAGCTTTGACATTTCAAGTTTCATATTGAGCAGTGTGTGGGGGGGTTAATACAGAAGAAGGAAGAGATAGAAATAACTCTGAGGATGTTTGAAAATTCCATAAATAAACATCATTTTATCAGCTTAAACACACACCACACACACACATATATATATGCACACACACACCACACACATATACACCACACACACACACACACACACACACACACACACACACACACACACACACTTGAATTGGAAGATGGGAAGGAGAGTAAGATTGTCTACCTGATTTCCTGGTGGGCGTGGTCAGCAGGTCTTGGGGAGAGCACCTCAGGTGTTGATGGATGAGACAAAGGGCACATGGGTATTTTTTTTTCTCAATTCTGTTTTCTAGGGTGGTGTCATTAGATACAGTTCATTTAAACCAAAGTTTCTTGGCATTCATAGTCAGTTTTAAAATTTTTAAATCCAATATAAGCAGTGAGATACCTTAGTAGGTAAAGCTCCTGCTGCCAAGCCTAACAACTTGAATTCAATCCCCTGAGACCCACGAGATAGGAGAGATCCAATGTCCACAAATCAGTTGCCCGCTGACCTCTACCCATGCATGCACCATGGTGCACATACAAAAATAAAATGAAAAAAAAATGTTTCTGATTTAAATGTATCTTGAGGGTAGAGGATGTAGTTCCACTGGTAGAGTGCTTGCCTAACACATACCAAACTGTGGGTTCCAAGCCCAGACTGAATGATTCAATGGTGGGGATTAATGCTTGTAATCTCAGTATTCAGGAGATGGCAACAAGGAAAAACATTTGGATGAAAGTGTAAGAGCATTCTACCTAAGGTATATCCAGAAACGGAGTCAACAGGCTTCCTTCACCTTCTATTTCCAAATTATCCTTCTCCAAAATGAGTGTTCCAGTCTCAACCTTCACTTGCAGTGTGGGGTAGTATCTGTCATTATCAAATCCTGTCAGCCTTCTAGAACTCTTTCAGACTTAAATTTTGTTTATGTGTGATAGGTACCAACACTGTGGTATTTGAATTTGCATGTCTCTACTTGCTAGTGAAATAGGTACTTTTTCCCCTTGTGTTTACTGGCTTACCAATTTTCCTTTCCTTGAATTTCTATTTATATTTTACAAGTTTCTCTAATCCGTTATTTATTGTCTTTTTACTTCAATTTTTAAGGAATATATGTTTTGTGTGTGTGCCTTTTGCTTCTCTCTAATATTTTAATTTTTTTTACCTATTGGGGAAAGTATAATTTACCTGCAATAAAATGGATACAAAACACATGTTCAGTTATGAGCTCTGACAGTTTCATAAACCCATATTATTAACAGAAAAGCAAAATATAGAATATTATTATCATTCAGGAAAGTTCCTCATGCCTTTCCCCAGAGGCCTCCACCTTAGATTAAATTGGGTCCAATAAATAGAATTATAGAGTATGCATTCCTTTATCATTACTTCTTCCGCTCAGTGTAACATCTCTACCTTTGTGACTGAGGGTAATGAACACTTTTTTATGACTAGCACAGAATGTGTTTATCTACTCACTGGCAGGTAGTTGTTTGTGATGTTTCTAGTTTGGGGTTTGTGAGTAGGACCTGCCTGAACATTCTTAAATAAAATGCTTTGTGATATATTCCTGTTCATGTTGGGTGAACCACCTAGGGGTGGAATGAATGCCTTCTAAATGAAGGTTTGGTCTGCATAGCTCATCTTCATATATTTTGGCCTTTATTGTATCAGCTCATCTCTGTCCTACAGTCTGTGTAACTGTTTCAGTGCTGGCTCTGCTCTCCAATTGTGTCCTAACCTCCACACACCAAGTTTTCATGTCAGTTGTCATTCGTCCAGTCCTGGGATTCCTATTCTTTTAATATTCTAACTACTTTAATAGTATGTCATTCTTTTGTCTCTGTTTAGGGCATATTTTATTACTTTAAGTGTTCAAATGAACTATTTATATTAGCATATTTTTCATCTACCAGTCAAGAACTCCAATCACAGTTTTCTTCTTTGTTTGTAGTAATTTATTTCTTCAGGCATTTTTCTATTTCATTCACAACTTCATGTTGAAGTTATATGCTGTGAGGGTTATTTAGGCTGGATTTTTATATTATATAATTTTATCAGAATTTTTTTGAGACAAGGTTTCTTTATGTAACAGCCCTGGTTGTCCTGGAACTCTGTAGACTAGGCTGGCCTCAAACTCACAGAGATCTGCCTGCCTCTGCCTCCTGAGTGCTGGGATTAAAGGCCTGAGCCATCACCACCCAGCGATTTTTTTTTAATTAACTTTCTAACCAGGTTGTTGTACAAGGTTTCTGGCCCAGACTTTCGGGCCTAACCTCAAGGTCTAGGCCAGCAGACCCACAGACCCGAAGACCCAGAGACCCACAGACCCACAGACACGCAGAGACACACCAGAAGCTTTCAATAGTTTTTGGCTGATCAGCCTCAGGCCCAGGCATATCACTTGCTAGTTCTCTACCCTTCATCTAACCCATGTCTCTTGTTCAGCCATGCGACTGGGTACCTTTGCTTAGAGCAGCATGGTTGTCCTCGGCTTTCTCTGGTTTCTCTCTGGTGGTCTGCTCTGGCGTTTTGTTCTCAGAGATTTTCTTAGTCTGGTAGCCCCGCCTACACTTCCTGCCTGCCTTTGGCCAATCAGCTCTTTTTATTAAACCAGTGGGTGGGACAATTATTTACCATGAAACAACACAATACCCCTACACCAGGTGTACTGTTGTATGCCTTTAATCCTAGCAATAGGGAGACAGAAGCATAGGCAGGGTGGTCTCTCTGAGTTTGAGGCCAGCTTGATCTACATAATGAGTTCCAGAACCGCCTTAGATACATAGTGAGATTCTGTCCCTGGGGGAAAAAAAATGAATTCCTTAAACCCCACTCAGGATGCATGTGAAGAGTGAGATATAAGGACTTATAACAGAAAGAACTTAACCCAGGCTAGACTTTTCAGCAAGTCTGGTCTCCACTGAGAAACTTTGTGACACTTTCTACATGACAGTCTACCTCCTGAACATGTTGCCTTCTTTGAAGTAACTCTGTTTTGTGTCCACCTTCATCACTGTGTCTTGCTCTTACCCCCCTCCATGCACCCTGCCTCCCACACAGGAGCACCATGTCTATGCTGCCATCAGATAGACTGGGTAATGTTGGTAACACTGGAGGAGGAGCCAATAGCTGTCAGAGGAGGCAAGTAGAAAACTGTATCAAGAGGTTCCCACTGGATGCAAAAGCTTGAACTGTAGACAGCTAGACACTCAAAATAGTGGCCTCACTAATGGAGAAGTTCTGAAACTTTGCTCCCTGAAAGGTTGAAAATCCTCACTCAGAAAACAATGGGCGTGGAGAAACAAAAATCAGCATAGCCATTATGGAAAGTTGTATAGAAATTCCTCAAAAAGTGAAAAGTAGAATTATCTTAACAAGCCAGCAATCCCACTTCTAGGTGTTTATCCAAAAGATTTATACTTGTCATGCTGAAGAGCTGTCTGCATTCCCATGCTTATTAAAGCACTATTCACAATAGCCAAGCAGTGGGATCCACCAAAATATCACTCAGTAGATGAATGAGTAAAGAAAATGTGACAAGTGCACACACAGCATACCACTCAGCTTTTAATATAAGGAAATTCTAACATTAAAACAGCATGTGCGGAACTGGAAAGCATTATAGTCACTGAAATATGCCAGACACAGAAAGGCAAATGCTGTATGTTCTCACTTACTTATGGAATCTAAAACCACGAGCTCAGAAGAAGCAGAAAGGCATTGGTTACCAGAGAGTAAGGAATGCAGGAATGGGGAGTTGATATTCAAAGTGTGCAAACCCCACATTATACAGGAGAAATAAGTTAGAGATCTGTCTAGATCTAGAGACCTGTATCCAGATCACCTGCGTAGCATGGTAGTGTAGCTAATAGCACACTCTCCATTCCAAATCACTAGGGGAGTAAGTCTTAAATGCTCTCACCACAAAAATGGTAAGTGTTTGAATGATGGATATATTAATCAGTTTGAATTATTCTATATTGTACCCATAAATCACAATCCTTTTTTACTCTATAACTATATAAAACTATAATTTGTCAGTTTATAATTTTAAACGTTTTAGACAATAGGGGCAAAGCAAAAGAGAACTGAGGGCATTGGAGACACCAACTAAAACAACAGGGAGGTCAAGACCAGGGAACTGAGCACAAGGTGGAGCCAGGAATCCATGGCAGATAATTTTTGAGATCCCTGAAAAGCCTCCTCTCAGGCATCCTTGACCCAAGGCTTCTCTGTGCTCAATACAATACACTGTGATAATACATTATATATTTAATAAAAATTTGTCTGGAATATCAGAAGACAAAATCACCCACAGCCAAGCCATGAAGAGTGGTACCCACACCTTTAATCCCACCACTCAGGAGACAGAGATTGGTCTGGATCTCTGTGAGTTCAAGGCCTAACAGCCAGGCAGAGGTGGTACATGCCCTTTAGTTCCGGCACTTGGGAGGCAGAGGCAGGAGGATCTCTGTGAATTCCAGGCCAGCCTTGTCTACAAAGCAAGTTCCAGGACTGCTACACAGAAAACCGTGTCTCAAAAAACAAAAGAAAAAGGTTGGAGAGATGGCTCTGTCCTCTGATATTCCAAACTATTTTATTAAATATACAGTGTATCACCACATTGAACTCCTATCCACCAGTTCTAAAATAGACTCTTAACCATTATAATCTGTTAAAGACCAAAACAGCTATTTGTAAAGAAGGGTTTGGAGAGACAAATGATAATTTGGGCTCCGGAAGTTCAGCTGTGAAAACCAAGATCCAAAGGTCTGAACTGAATGTTTATACCCCAGCCTCAATTTGTAATGTAAACAGTGGGCTGAAGAGCACTCAGGGTTATGGAGGGGTCACTTTCTTCCTCCCAACCCAGACACTGCCACCTGCCCAAACAAGGGGAAAAAACCTCACTTGAAAAGGCAGAGAATTAGTGAAAGGAAAAAATGAGTGATTGTGCATAAGTCAAGCTGTCACAGTGCAGGTTACAAATACGTAGTAATACTCTCTGCTGACAAAAGTAAACTAAAATGAGTAACTGATGTGGATCACAGAGAAAGGAGCCTCCTAACCCTCAGTATCAGGGTCCAAGTCTATGGACCGATAAAAGGCTAATATCCAAAACACATAAAGAACTCAAAAAAAAAAAAAAAAACCACAATCCAATTAAAATGGGTACAGATTGAAGCAGAGAATTCTCAATAGAAGAAACTCAAAGGCTGAGCTACACAAATGTTCAACATCTCTAGCCATCAGAGAAAAGTAAACCATAACTACTTTGAGATTTTACCTTACACCTATTAGAATGGCTAAGATTTAAAAAAAAAATAGAGTAATAGCTCATGCTGGCAAGGAGGTAAAGAAACATTCATCCATTACTGATGAGAATGCAAACTTGTACAGCCACTATGGAAATCAATCTACCTCAGGATTCGGCTACGCTACTATTGGGTGTGTACCCAAAGGACATTCATCTTATCACAGGGACACTTGCTCAGCCAAGTTCATTGCTGCTCTGTTCATAATAGCTAGAAATTGGAAACAACCTAGATGTTCCCCAACAGATGAATGAATAAAGGAAATTTGGTACATTTAAACAATGAAGTATTAATCAGCCATCAACAAAAAAAAATGGCAACATGAAATTTGCATGCAAATGGAAAGAACTAGAAAAAAAAACATCATCCTAAGTGCGATATCCCAGACTCATACAGACAAGTATGGCTTATATTTGCTTGTATTTGGATATTAGCTGTGAAGTCAATGATAACCAAGCTATAATCTATAGAACCACAGAGGGTAAGTCATAAAGTAGACTAAGAGGACCACACAGACTAAGAGGAACAGATAGATCTCACTAGAAATGGAAATAGAATAGATAGTTATGAATGGATTGGGAGGGGCTGGAATGGGAAGGTCGACTAGGGAGGGAGAGACATGATTGTGGTGGGAACAGAAGGAAATATGACTAAAATAAAAGCACAATTGAGGGGGTGGTATTGAAACCTAATCAGTAGAACTTCCTAAAATACATACATATGTGAAGGCAATCCAAATGATGTTGCCAAATAATGGAAGAGACAGAACCCCAACTGGTCATCTCTTACCACCAAACAAAACTTCCAATACTAGCACTGTGTTACATCTAATTAGATTGTTGGCCAAAGGGGCCCCACAGGAGACCCCCAAATAACCCAGGCTGTTGCCAAGACAGGTTGCTCTCCACAAATTGACAGCAAGGCCCCACTGCTGAAGACAACATATACACAGCTCATTGACCATGAAGCTATCGAGCCAATGCCTACATAGAGTCTTCACCCCTCTGTTCTAACATCATTGATACAGGAACATACTCTGTACATTCTCAAAAAGGAAATGTAAACACCAAACTGTCTACAAACCCTTTGTCTACAATAGTGTCCTGCCTGCAAGATACACTAGGGAATGGTGGCACAAAGCTTGTGTGAGTAAGAAACCAATAACTGATTTGACTTAGGGTTCATTCCAAAAGGTGGAACCCATGCCTGACACTGCTTGGGTGACCAAGAACCTACTATTTGATAGCCCAGGGACCTAGAGTAAAACCAAACCAAACAATATTGGTCTTTAAAAAAAAGAAAAGAAATGTAGTGATAAATGATTTTCTAGTAATATTCTGCTATATGCATTGATGAGTTCAGTAAAGAAGCTTCCTCTTACAGCAGATGGAAACAAATATGGAGACCCATAACCAGGCATTACCCAGCTAGTGGGAGACCCTGGAATGCTCAGCCTGAAATGGGATGTCTCTGTCAAATCCCTCCCCTCAGAGCTCAGGGAAAAGAGTATAGGAGCCAGAAGAGATAGAGGACAGCAAAATACAATGTCCTCTAAACCAACATGAGCAAAGATCATGTGAACTCACAGAGGCTGAAGCAGCAAGCACAGGGCCTGCACAGGTCTGGACCAGGTCCTCGGTGTGTATAGCACGGATTTCAGTTTAGTGTTTTTATGAGATTCCTGAGTGTGCAAACAAGAGGAGCTCTGATTCTTGTGCCTTCTCTCTTTTCCTTCTCTTGGTTTGTTTGATTCAACTTCAGTGTGATGGGTTTGTTTTATCTTATTATATTTTATTTTGTTAAATTTTGAATGAATGAATGAAAATCTAGTCTCTCGGGTAAAGGTTAACTGTAGGGAGCCAGCCGCACCCTAAAGATGGCACTTGTATCCGGCCTATGACTAAGCGGTTTAAGGAAGCTCCTTAGTAAACAAGTCACTGCGCATGGTACTTTGTAATTTTCCAGCAAGAAGCCTGGCCCCCAGACAGATACATCATATCTGGTGAGGGTGTGCTGACCAATGGGAAAGGCCCACATCAGGGATAAACAAGGTTGCCTATAAAAGCAGCCTGCCTGGGAGGCTTGGGGTCTTCCGTTCTTTGCCCTAGTGTGTGAAGCTTCAATAAACCTGATGCAGAAGGATCCTGTTGTACTGCGTCTTGTTTATGGGCAAAGAAGGCGCGGGACAGTTAACAACTGAACTATCACTAACGTAGAGGGAAAAACAGTTTTCTCCAATAGAGTGGCATATCAACCACTCCATGACAGGAATAGTTGACCAATAACATAATGAACTGCCCAGTTTCTTGTGTGCTTTTATTTAATTAGTTTTTGGAGGGGGTGTTTGTTTTGGGTTTTTTGTTTGTTTTTTTCTTTTGGGTGTTATTTTATTTTGGTTTTGGGGGTTTGGGGGCTTTGGGGGTTTTTTTGTATTTTTTTAGTTTTGAGGACTTGTTCTTTTATTGAGTTTTTATTTGTTTATTGAAAAAGAACTTAAAGTGGGGTGGGTAGGGAGGGAGAGGAGATCTAGAAGAAATTGGAGGATAAGAAGAATGTGAGAAAAATAGATTTAAATTTTAAAATTATTTTTAAGTAATGAAGAATAGGAAAAAAAGTTGAGAAATTTCCAGCTAATAGAGAGGCAAAGTACAGCAAAGAGACACCATAAAGGCTTGTAGCAGTGCCCACATCAGCATTAGACCTGCACTGTGACAAGATCCCAGAGCACATATGAAAAGATGTTTATTGCCTCTTTCAATAACTAAGGAAATGATGGTGTTTGGGGTATACAATGGACAAAAATCTAAGCTCAATGATACTTCTAATAAGAACAGGAAACCTGAGCATCCTCAGCATCTTTGGGCTAGTTGCAATTAGAGTTAGATGCTAAATTTTTCCAACATAAATCAAAGGCTTTAATCCATATTTTATTCAATAATTTCATTGCTAGGAATTTAAAATCACAGATATACTTTTAAAAACAAGTTCACAAAATATGTTCATTGCAAGTGATTTTCTAAAATATATTTTATAATGAGTCCTATGAGGATATATATACAGAAATTCTTTTTAAATAGGAGTGTGGTGATATGTTGTATATTTAATAAAATCATCCTGGAATATCACAGAACAGAATCACCTACAGTAAAGTCATGAAGGTCAGAGAGTGGTGACCCACACCTTTAATCCCATTACTCCAGATGACCAAGTGGTGACCAATGCCTTTAATTAATCAGGAGACAATCTTTCTGGATTTCTGTGGGTTCAAGGCCTAACAGCCAAGCACTAGTAGCTCACACCTTTAATCTTAACTCTAGGATTATAATACATAATTGAACCAGGAAGTGAACCAAATGGATAGGGGAGATATTTAAGGCAGGAGGAGGCAGAGATTCAGGCATCCTGTAGGAGAGACCAGCCAGGCTGAGGCCTGTGAAGATAGCACTAGAAGAAGTTCGGCCTGAGAAGTTGACTGAGTGAGAATTGACTGTGGTCTGTTTCCTCTTTCTGATATTCCAGTTCTCCCCTAATATCTGGCTCCAGGTTTTAATTATATGCTAACAAGAATTTGTTCAATAGTCTGGGAATAGGGGATAGTTCTGTGATATATTCTTGAGTCCCAGTGATACTTCTCAACCAATAAAATAGTCCCCCATATTTTACCATGAGGTTTTTAAATTTTCATTTCAACTTAATTTAATCCAAAAATAATCTTGAATTAATAAAATAAGCCCTGTTCTGTTCTAACCATATTCTGTGACATGTCTCTAATGGGTTGGGTTTAGAAGTTCTAGTGTAATTTGACATGCAGAATGTTGTGATAGAAGGACATACAAGCATGAGGCCACGGAAGTGCATGATGTCCCAGATGAGCAGAACACAGCACAGTTGAACACAGTCCAGAGTGGGAAGGAGACTCAGTGGGGTCAGAAAATGATGCTGCCACTAGACACATTATAGAAGTCACTGATCTCTCAGCAAAAACAACTCCAGCTGCCATCTGCAGTACAAAACAGAGAAGGTAGAGGCCACTGAGCTTGGTATGTGAGGTGGGGTGAAGGGAGTGAGGTTGAGGGACTGTGGGGAGAGGGTAAACAAATGTGGCTATCACTAGATGGGAAGACCGGGAGGTGATGTCATGGCAGACGCCTTCACTAGACATAGTCATTGTTCCTATGTGAAAAATGAAGAAATTAAAAACACTTCAAGGCTCGCTAGCTATGAGAAGATAATGCTTTCAACTCAAATAACAATCAAAGAGAAATTTTCCAAAGAATAATATTTACTTGGAAATAGAGAACACTGAAATGGGACTACTTGGGCCATTGAAAACAATGAATGCATTCAATGAACTTGAGGCAAGGGTGAAATTTTTTAATGCAATGAGAAGGATTACATAAGATATTTTGAAACAATAGTACCTTGGCTTCAAGATCAATTACAAAAGGGGTGGCCAGCCTGGGACTGAACAGGCAGTTGCCAGGCATATGTCCTTGCAGAGGTGGTTTGGGGGTGATATTGTGGTGGCCTTTGTGAAAAGTCACAAAGTCTTCAAGGGTTTTCAGGGAATTGTGTATGAGAATCCTTCCTTCGGGACCCTCTGACTTTATCTTTTTGTTAGGGTTGACTCAAGTCACTCTTGGTTCTGGAAAGTTTCACAACATTGTCCATTAACAGAAGGAGGTGTTGGCTGGAGGACTTGCTTCCTGCTGGAGAACTCAGGTTTAAGGTAAACCTAAGTGTTCCAGCGTCCAACACTGGAATCTGAGAATACAGTTAGAAGCTTGGGAGGAAAAAAATGGTGACTCCAGAGCACAGAAAGCCGAGAAAAGGTGATGGAATGGTGAGCAGGGCCTCTGAGTTGCGTTCTGACACTTTGAAGGTTTGCCCGGCTTTCATATGAAAACTCACCACTTTCTAACAAGTGAGGGGTATAATCTTTATCCCAGGCACTCAGAAATATAAAATGATCAAGCCTCTTTCCTCCACTCCACTTGGCAAGTCAAGGTCAATGAAGCTCAGAGCTTTCTGGTCTCAGCCCAAAAGCTCCACAGCCAAAACCCTCCAAGAAAATAAACAAGGAAAAGCAGCAAAATGAGCCAGAGTGTCAAAAGTCATCTAAATTAAATTACATGGAGGGTTTTTTTTTTTTTGCAGTTTCATAAGTAAACTTGCCCATGACAAGTTCATCTTTGCTCAATAATAGGGTGTTCTTGATCCCGCATAAATATCAGAAGACTTTCCTACAATCTCCCTGTCCCTCAAAGTCTGGTAAAGCTGAGGACATTCCCAAAGGCTGGATTCATTTAGGACAATCAAGTGACAGTTTCTGCACATTTTATCACACTAGCTTTTAGGAGCTCTTCTAAATATTTGAGCGTATAACTAATCATTAAACACTTCTGATTTTGTTTACTCGGAGAAGAAAACCGATTCTCATTGCAAAGACAGACTGTTGGACACAGCTTGGAACTGACACAGAAAGCAGAGAATTATCACAGAAATGACCCTGTTGTGTACTCAGGGCTCCAAGGCTGCCAGAGGAAATAAATTAAAGATACAAAAAAATGGTTTTAATAATAATAAAACAAATTAAACACACTGTTAAATAAGAGCATTTTATTAAATAGCACTTTCTAAAGTCAAAATTTAAAGCAGGCACTGGAATTGAGTTCAGTAGATGAGCGGTAGATGCCCCCTAAAATAAAGTACTATGAACTCAGGAATGGAACATGAAAGAATTACAATATTTTTCTTATAAATCAAATCTTGTAATTCATGTATTAAACTATCCTTGATTTTCAAAAACTCAGAAAAATCTTGCAAGTGATTCTCTCTCTCTCTCTCTCTCTCTCTCTCTCTCTCTCTCTCTCTCTCTCTCTCTCTCTCTCTCTCTCTCTCTCCCTCTTTTCCTCCTTCCCTCCCTTCCTCCCTCTCTCTACATGCATGAGAGAGAGAATGTTTATCAAAGTCAGAAGAGAATTTGCAGAAGTTGGTTCTTTCCTTCCAGTATGTGTACCTTAGAGACCAACCTCTCATCAGGCTTGGCTACAAGTAACTTTATCCACTGAACCATAGCTGTTCCTCCGCTATTTTAGTAACTGGAAGTTTTAAACTGTTTTTCTGATATTTTAATGATTGGAAATTTTAACTATGAGAAATATAAATTAAAGCTGTCTTTTTTGGTATCACTGTGATAATTGAGGCTACTGTAAAACCTGGAAAGTTTGGTTGGTCCTAGAGCACTCTTTTTCAGAATGTGACCGGCTCTCCACTAGCCGCTTTTGCAAGGGTGCTTCTCGCTTCTCTACCTCTTCTGTGGATGACCCCTGGACACCTTTCTTTGGGATCTTCACTCTCTGGATCCTGTATGTTGTCTGTGGGTGGTCTCTCTGTCTTGGAAATGAGTACACCTGTTACATTAGCCATGACACACTTGCAAATGCTTGGTTTCCAATCCTCCCTCCTGATGTGTCTTCACTACGGTCTTTCCAGGTCATCTCCACCCACTCGTACTTCAAGCCACTGTGGATCTCCAAAGTGAGGCTCCTGCTCCACTTTGACAGAAAGTCCTGACATCAATCCTTTCTCTACCATATACCATATAGTGTTTCATATAAAATGTAGATTAGTTGTTTTTTTTTTTTACAGTTAAGAATGTAGATTTTGTTGTTCAACCAACTTGGCACCTCCATTTGCTATATGTTTAACCTACAGGGAAAATCTTAAACTTTTCTTAGTTTCATTTTGTTTATCTGTCAAATCAAAAAATCCTCTTCCTCCAAAGGAAGGTTATAAAGAATCGGCTTTAAAAAAAACAAACTATAAAATTTATAGTATAGTAAGTGCTCAATAAAGCTTACCTAGACTGCATAGCCCCTTTCTGACTGCTTAGCAGGTCTCTTTTGCTGAATATGAATTTCTGAAAAGGTTTTATGCCTTCCCACAGACTTTTACTTAAGGGTATTGCCTTCTTCACTATTAAGTCGCCACTGTGCTGAAACCCACTGATTCTGGCTGTGACCTTTCAGCTCCACTTCACAATTACCCTTAAAGACATTTCTCCGTTAATAATTTGTCATCATTTGAATCCAACACAAAAGAGTCGAATTCTCCCAGCCTCCCACAAAGACACCATCAGAGAGCCTCCTGGTGCCCTTTGGTTTTGACATTCACACATACCTGTGGTGTGGGATGTCTTTCTGTGTGCTGTGAATATCATTTATTAATAAAGAGACTCTTTGGGCCTATGGCAGGGCATCTTAGAAGGAGACAGAAAATCTGAGCCTAGATAAAGGGGAAGACAAAGTCAGCAAAGACATGATCCAGCTGCCCAAACAGCAACATATATATATATATATATATATATATATATGCCACAGGCCATGTGACGAGACAGATTAATAAAAATAGGTTAAATTAAGATACAAAAGCTAGCTAGCAATATACCTGAGCCATAGGCCAAACAGCATATAATTAATATAAACTTCAGTGTGTTTCTGTGAGACTGTGGGTCTGCAGGTCTAGACCACAAGCCAGATAGGCCAAAAACCTCTGGCACCCCATGTTGGGCACCAGATATTGTATGAATTATTCATTTGCAATTGATTACATAAGGGATTAATGTTTATTAAGGAGTTTATATAAGCACTCCCTGATATAAACTGAAGCTTAGGGAAATTTTTGGAGGGTTGAAATTTCCCACATGGCTGCCAGGGTGGCTGCAGCAACGATCCTCCCTCTGTGAGTGCAGAACAAAGAGGAAGGGCAGGCAGCATGTAACTAGTCTTCAAAGGGAACTGGCCACTTCCCATGCAGGGTTCTCGGAGACCTCAAAGCCACACTTCTAAGTTGTCTTCAATAACACCTGAATCCCACCACACACCTGTGTCCAAATACTTTGAGCATTTAACAAGCATTTATCTCGTCTAGTTACTTCCATAGACTAGTCCATAACTGAAAGAGATGGTAGTTGTCAGTACCAGGGCCCAAGTGTTACAGGAAGTAATAGGGACATGAACACATGGTATCAGCAGCTTGGGAAGCGGCTGTCCCGTGAGAATTATTATACCAGCGACATCCACTTTACCATCTGGGAAGAATTAACTGTGATCTTTGCAAATCCAGAAGACAGCAGCCACTTCATGACCCGGGAAAGAGACTCAGCTAGATACTTGTGTAACCACACATTCATGGACTCACTTTTTCTAAAATACGCATGTAAAGTAGAGTTTCTCTCTTTGGGTATATGACAAATAGAAGTTGGGAAGAAAATAGGAACAGTTCAAGGCTCAGGACCACATCACAGGCTTCATGGGAACAACTCAGGACTATACAACAGCTGCACACATCACAGTCTGTCATTAACTGTGTAGGCCAGTCTTCTATGGCCGTTATAGACATTCCCTCTGGCCACCCCTAGGAGGCACGATGCCCTAGTATCAGCCCTGATTCTCCAACAATCTTGCCATGTTTGCAGAGACAGCTGTGGTAACAAGGCATACATAAAACAACCATGAGGCAATGACTATGTTAGGTTTCTTCTAACTTGGAGAAAACAACTTCAGGGTTGATTGAATGGAAAACCAAAGCCTTGCTTCCCTATGAGAAAACACCAAAGTCTGAAATACCAAGTTCAGCTCTCTAGAGATTAAAAAGTTGTTGGGTTTGACTGGATGCCCAACATCTATGACCTTATTTTTTTCAAAATCTTTGGTTGGGTGCATAACCAGATATCAGATCATATTAAAGGACTGCCAAATATCTGAGACACACTTAAAATTATTTCTACCAACCTTAACCTCACACAAGGACTATCTGGAAGCCTCTGTAGCTCTACACTTATTTGTACAATTTGTGGTTAGTTTAATAATTCTGGGGTTTTAGTAGTAAGTTAGTCAGTTTCTGCACTAGTTCACCATAAACATGAGGTTTTCTGTTACTATAATAGTTTTTCTATATTTATTTGCCAACATTTAGCCCCTGATTATTTTGTAGACTTTGTTAAGGTTTTGTGCACATATTGACATGATTCACATATGCCCAGTTATCTGGAGGCAGGTTTCTGTGGAGGCAGAGGAACGCGGGAACAAGGCAGAAGGCAGCAGTGGATAGCAGGAGACTCTTAATGGCTGTTTCTATGTAGAAAAGAGCTTTATTGTCAGATGGATATGGCTATGATTAACAGTTATAGTGACAGAGGAAGCAAGAAGAAAGAGAAATGGAAGGTAAGAAAAGAAGAGTAGTAAAGGGAGCTCCAAAGATGAAAGAGAGAGGCATGTAGAAATCTTGCTTTTAAAAGAGCCTGATGTCAGAGCCAAGGGGAGGGCGTGGCTCTTAGTATGTGTTTTAGTCACCGCTCTATCACTATGAAGAGATATTATAACCAAAGTGACTCTGAAACAGAAATCATTTAGTAAGGACTTGCTTATAGTTTTGGAGGTTTAACTCATTCTCATCATGTCAGGAACATGGCAGCACATGGACAGGCACTGAATCAGTAGAGAGAGCTACATCCTGATCTGTAGGCAGAAAAGAGACTGGTATGGGCTTTTGAAACCAGAAAAACTACCCAGTGACACACTTACTCCAAGACCATACATCCTAAATTCCCTAATCCTATCAAAGAGTGCCACAAGGTCAAGAAAATCTCAAGACACATAAAAGTATTTCTGGAAAATAGATTGAAATAAAAGGTATGTATAAGCCAATGTACTTCTGGTCTTAAATACTAATTCTTCTCCAAGACAACAGGTAAAGTTGCACACTGTGTTTTCAAATCGTGTTAAGAGATAAAATCCACTTTCCTGCTAGTGGGGCTGTGTTAACACTACAGTGAAAGGAAATGGATTTAGTTTTTTTAATTTTCAAAGAATTGTCATGTAGTCTTCCAATAGTCTAGTCAGCCTCTCTGAGAAGTTCAAGAGGTTTCAGAAAATAAGAGTACTAACATGTGGTCTAGAGATCATTCTTGTGACAATTTGGTGAAGAAAATGGCTGCCTTTTGCCCTTGTCTAAAGAGTCTGCTTGAGGCTGAAGTGAAGAGTTTTGGGTTAATTCCTCTGGCAGAGGAAATCTCAAAGCAGCCTGGCATAGGTTGTCGTGGGGTTGTTAGTGGTACCTCTAATGAAGGGGAGTGAGCAGAGCAGGGTAAATTACAAAATGTAATATTTAAGGAGAAAAGGAACACCAAAAAGTAGAAAGGAACTAAGTCCTGTGTTCAGGGAGACAGATTAAGAAATGGAATAAAGGGAGAGGTGACCTCAGGGCTGGGTCCCACCGAGCTAAATTTCCAACTTGTGAAGGGAATTAAAGAAAAGCTTAGAGCCAGGGGTGGTGGTAGATACCTTTAATCCACCACTCAGGAGGCCAGCCTGGTCTACAGTTTCAGGACAGCCAAGCTTAGGCAGTGAAGGTGGAAAATAAAACTGATAAAGATGCTGAATGAGAGGACCATGCTCCACCCCAGCAATGAGCAGAGTTGGCAGCTTCTGACACATGGTTCTGCTCTTAGAGTCAAGAACAGAAGAAAGAGGTTATGGACCTTACCCACACAACTAAGAAAAGCCACTGAGGCCAGGCATGTATCAGGGGTGTGCCTGAATGGAGGCCTAGAGAGGCCATTTTGCGAAGCTGTGAAATTGAAGCTTGGATTGCCTCCAAGCCCACAAGATGTTAATGATGCCAGAGCTGTGGGATACTTGCCAAGGAAAGCTGCTAACAGGGAGTGGAACCAGCCCAGGAGAAGGAAGTGTGTTGTAGTCAACAAGACTGAAAGGAGATGGAGAGCTGAAGAGCATCTGTTTCAACATGAAGATGCAGAGCTTGGAGTTTGTCCTAGTGGTTTTCAGTCTTGCTTTGGTCCAGTATTTCCTGACTATGCTCCTTTCCTATGTATTGGAAAGGTGATGTGTAAACTATATCATTTATGTTGAAAGCATGTGATCTGTTTTTAATTTTATAGAATATAGTGAATCTCAGAAAAGACTTTGAACTTTATATTTTTAAATATGTTTGAAACTGTTATAGACTATGGGGACTTTTGAAGTTGGACAGAATGCATTTTGCATTATGATATTGTTACAAATTTATGGGGAGCAGGGAGTAGAATGTGGTATTTTGAATGTAATTGACCCCCATAATCTCATAGGGAATGGCACTATTAGGAGACGTGGCCTTGTTGAAGATGGTATAGCCTTGCTGGAGAAAGTGTGTCACTGTGGCGGTGGGTTTTGAGATCTCCTATGCTCAAGATACCACTCAATAGCTCAGTCTTCTTCCTGTTGCCTGCATTAGCAACATGTAGCACCTACCTCTCCAGCACCATGTCTACCTGCATTCTGCCATGATGATAATGGACCGAACCTTTGAACTGCAAGAGGGAACCACAATTAAATGTTTTTCTTTATAAGAGTTGCCTTGGCCATGTTGTCTCTTCACAGCAATAGAACAGTGACAGGACAGAAGGTAACTGTGCTGTTCAGCTGTATGTCACGGAGACAAAATACCCAACAAAACCACCCTAAGAGAAGAACAGTTTGTTTTAGTTCACAATGTTATAGGTTTCAGACTCCAGACACTTGTTCTAGGCCTACCATGATATAAAGAATCATGGTAGCAAGTGTGTCCAGGAACCAGAGATGGAAGAACCTGAGGACCAAATACAGCCTTCACTGCACACATCTGGTGACCCACCTTCCTCAAATTGGCCAAACCTGCTAAACTTTCATCACCTGGCAGTAGCTCGTTTAGCTAGGAAACTGTCAAGGGATTAATCTACTGATGAAATCAGAGACCTCATGATCCCCACTACCCTCCCAAAGCCTCCACTTGAGCTGTGAGAGGACATTTCAGATCCAAACCATTACAGTAATATTTCCCAGTTTCTAACACGGCACAATGGGAAAACATCAGTGTCATAGTACAGCCTGGTGCCAGGTGGAACCTCAAAAGTTATGGGATGCAGCTGCTGCAGGCCTGAGTCAAAGACGGAGTGAGGAATGAAAAATCTACTCTCTCTGTTTCCATCTCTGCTGGTACCAACCACAGAAGAAAGAGGCCAGAGGACACAGAAGGTGGCCAGATGGAAACAGTGATGCCCTTACATTCCAGATCAACAGAAAACAGAGCAATGTGTTTCGCTATTTTTGATGGAAAATGAAGGGAGCAAGAGCATCTGGAGGACACCTAGGTTTTAGTCTGAAGCACCTGGTTAAAGACAATTACCATGATTATTAGCATGAAGAAAGCTAGAGAACCAAGTATAGAAATTAAGAGTTTGGCTTTCAAAGTTCAAGATGCTTCCTAGACAGGTAAATGTGAGTATGAGATTGGAGAATAAGAGATATAAATTGGTGGGGAGGGCATTTGTAAATGGATAAGCATGGGACAGGTTAGAATATTTTTTAAAGGTATTAAAGATAATCAAAGAGATGAAAACCCTGGGTCTAGGGCTCGCCAACATTCAGAGAATTCGGAGACCAGATGCAGACAACAGAGAATGTAAGAAAATGGCAGCTTGGTGATGAGTCAGAGGCTTTTACAAAGAGAAGAGCAATCAGCAGTGTTAAATGCTTTGACCAGGACGTTTTGACAGCACACAAGTCCTGAGTAACCCCAAGGAGAACAATCTCAATGAAGCAGCAGGATTGAAAGTCTAGTTTCAAAGTGAACTAGAGGAAAAATGAGAGGTGAAGAAGCAAAGGTTTAAAGACATAAACAAATGCTTTAGGGTTATTTGATACAAAAAATAGTTGTAATTGTACATGTTATGTAATCCAGTGTCATAGTCATACACACATGTGTGTGTGATGTGAATAACCCATAATAATATGAGAGTTGATATTACAATAAAAGAGAAAAGTTGTCTTTCGCAGCTTTATACTATTGTATCAAAATAAGTAAGGCAATTAACTTAGAAAATGTTGAATTTTTTCTATAATTCTAGAGTTTTCAATCACTACCACCCATATCCCACTGGCCAAAGGAGCTCATATGATTAGTTTCAACATAAATAAGGCAAACATATAATCTTCCCACAGTTGGAGAGCATTTCAAATTTCCATAGATGAGAATGTGGCATTATATTGGATTGAGTGAAGACCTGGAAACAGTAATTCTGATAACCACAGATAGAATAGGACTTCTCGACAGACTAGATGCCGCAAGTCTGTAATTCCAGCTGAAGGATCACAAGTTTGAAGCTACCTTGGGCTACAGAGTGAGACTTTGTCTCAAAGAAAAAAAAGGGGAGGTGGAAGTGTGAGCATCTGCGCTTACTTACCCGATACGACCTCAAGAAATTAAATCAGGCCTGTTGGAGGGGCCACAGCTCAACTGAGGCCGTGACAATTTTATTGAGAGCAATCAGACTTTTTATACCTTTATCAGAAGCAGAATATGATGGCAATTGCAGTTGCTGATCAATACAGTTGTCGTTGCTAAGATACGGGGTTTAGAAGCTTACTGGCCAAGACCAATTGTCCTCTTGAGCTTCCATGCTGCCTTGACTTCTAAGAAAACACGTAGCAAAGCACAAAGCAACCCAAATGCTTCAGGACCTGCAGGATGTGCCAGTCTCTCAGGAACTGGAAGGCACTGACTACCCCAGGAGCCATGGCCTCTAACCTATGACACATGCCTCTTAAGGCAGCCAGGTGGCCAACTCAGTGGCTACCTAGAGGAAAGTATCTGGGTAGGAATGTCACTCAGTGGTAGAGCAGTTATTTATCATGTACAAGGACCATAGCTTTGGTTTATAAAACACACACACACCTTCTTAACATCATTAAGAATCATACTGTGTGGTGGTTTGAATAAGAATAACATCCATAGATTCATATATTTGAATGCAGTTGATAAAACTGGGAGGGATTAGAAAGTGTTGGCCTTGTTGGAGGAGGTATGTAGGGAAGACAGTCTTAGGAGACTTCCTGTGATCCCGTTGCATTCTCTCGGCCTTTCTCTTACTCATGGTTTTGGATCACCATGCTAGCTCTCAGCTGTTCCTTCACTCTGCCATTACGGACTTCAGTCATCTAAAACCGTAAGGGCTTTCTTTTAACTTGCCCTTGGTCATGGTGTTTCATCGAAGGAATGGAAAAGAAACTAAGACAATAAATAACTTGGGTTTTGTATGCACAAGAATTTTATATTTAATGTGATGCACTATTTGTAACCTCAGATACTCTCTGGCATTCTGTGATTAGCACAGGTGTGGTAGCACAGCCTTTAATCCCAGCACTCAGAAGGCAGAAGTAAGTGGATTTCTGTGTGTTCAAGGCGAGCCTGGTTTACAAAGCAAGTTTCAGAACAGGGGGCTATAGTAGGAGGTTTCTGTTCCAGACTTTCGGGCCTAGCCTCAAGGTTTAGGCCCAGAGACCCACAGATCCGAAGACCCGAAGACTCGCAGAGACAGAGACACACAGATGCATATGATAGTTTTCAGCTGAACGGCCTAAGGTCCAGGCATACAACTTGCTAGCTCTCTACCCTTCATCTAACCCATGACTCTTCCTGTTTAGCCATGGTGCTCCGTACTTTTTTTAGAGCAGCATAGTTGTCCTCTGCTTCTTCCAGCTTCTCTCTGGCATTCTGCTCTGTGCTTCCTGTTCTCAAGAGTTTTCTTAGTCTGGTAGCCCCCCTCCACACTTCCTTTGGCCAATCAGCACTTTTTATTAAACCAGTGGGTGGGACAATTATTTACAATGAAGCAACACGATCCCCCTGTAGGGGGCTACATTAGTAAAACCCCATCTAAAAGAAGAAAAATATAAAATGATTTGTCAGTGAGACTGGAGAGATAGTTCAGCAGTTAAAAAGAGTCCTCACTGCTCTTGCAAAGGATCTAAATTTGATTCCCAGCACCCACATGGTTTACAAGCATCCTTAATTCCAGTTTCAAGGAACCTGACATCTTTTCCTGGCCTCCACAAGCACCAGGATGCACTGATGCACAGACATGACAAAGGTAAAACATTCACACGCATAAAATAAAAATAAATAAATCTTTTTTAAAAGATTAGTTAGTGGTGTGAACTCTCTACCCATACCTCTCCTAACCTCTTAGACTGTATTGCATGTGTTAAGATGTCCTGCGGTGTCATGTGATCAGAGGCTAGCCTCTTGGCAAGGCAGCCCCTCCTTTCCTCCTAAGCTACAGAATTTAGTGTTTGGCAAAGTGCCCTACTTGAGACCACTAAACTGTACACATTTCAAGAGCCCTGCTTCCTTGGGCACACTTTTCGTTTTTTCAAATATGGTTTTAGAATGGAGAATGCTGGGACATAAGAAATAGTCTCTAGGGAGACGGAAGAAGTCAGGGACTCAGTCTTGCCTCTGACTAGCTTAAAATACCAGGCATGAGGCAATGCTTCAGAGTACTTCACTAACCCGTTATAGAGATGACTCACACCTCATGACTTAAAGATGCAAATTTTAAAAAGCCAAAAGGAAGACAGAAGTTTTGTTTTGTTTTTTAAGGTTTTCTCTGAAGAGTTGACATTGTCAGCTACTGGAAGCCCGGGTGCTAGTCCCACCCTCATGAAGCACTTTTCCTGTTGATTGGTCTCCTTCCTGCCTTTTAATTGTCTCGGAACTGTGCCCGCGAGGGTCTTAGTCAGCGGTCAACAGTCCTTCAATTAGCTGTTTGCAGGGCCCTTTTCATCCTAATTCACAGTTTCCTTCATTTTGTTTCCCCTGATTCTGTTATCTGATGGTCTTTGCTATCGTTGAATACTTGCAGCTATATTCTGGGTCTGTTTAATGCTTTAGAATACACATGCACATTGCGGCGAAATATATTTTGAACGTCATGATGAACCATGAAGCATATTGCTGGATATTTCATTAATCATTCCTTTTCAGTGATAAGTCTTAGCTCCTACTCCCAGATTGTGAGTATTGTGAAGAACTGCTTAGCCTACCTCTAATCAAAGCTTCCGAACACTCTCGCAATGCTACCAAGTGCAAAGCATCTTCCTTTCATTTTTCAGTGCTGCTTATTAAAGTCAATATCTCACGTGTGCTACCCAAGTGTCCATCACTGAGCTCCACCTCCAGACCCCACTCATTTCTTTGTCTATGGATTCAGAAAGCTTAAGCTCTTGTGACTCACACTGACGCCCTACAACTTTTCCTAAACTGTGATTAGGAAGACTCCTAAGCTAAAATCATGGTGTGATGCAAAGGTCAGACACAAAAAAACTTACATGTTCTGTGACTACGACTTTAACATCTCTTGGGTGTTAAAAGGTAAGGAGTGTCATGGTTTTGTGGACAGATTTTAGCCTTAATACTTAGTTATTTACTTTCATTTAGCTTGACCTTGTTATTAAATTATATATAAAAAGAATGTAATTGACCACATAGAATGATATTTTTTTCAGTACAGCTTACTAATTAGATACAAAAATTCTCAGAGAAGCACTGGATTTTATAAATTCATAGATTGATTTGTAATGTTTACCATACTAAGAATTTGCACAGACAAAATTGCTATTTCACTTCCGTAGGCCATGCCAGTTCTTAAATATTAGGGAGAAATGCAATATAATGAGAAATTATTAGGTGCTTTTTTTTTTTTAAACCTAAATAGGAAAGCTTGTCCATGAGGTAGATGTATTCAATTGATTTCTGGTATAATATCCTAGGACAGTTTTATTAACTCCACAGTTTTTCAATTAATAATAATTAAATGCATTTTTCAGACTCAATCACTAATCGATTCATAGTAATTACCTCAATAGGACCACAAAATGGAGTCTGAAATAACGGTTTGACTTCATCTGTATTAAATTACTAGGGTAGGCTTTACACTGAGAGTCAATGGGTAACGACAAAGATAAATGCCTGGGGGGTGGGCAGGGCATGCAGTGATTAAAGGGACCAACACTGACCTTTAAACCACAATCACTTCACATCCTGCCTCGTCTCTTTACCAATAATTATCAATTCCCTATATTTTCCAATCCTTCTGGGCATAATAAAAGAGAAAGATTGCATATGAAAAGAGACTTCTGGCCCCACATAGGAATAAATACCAAGCCTGAGTCTAATTATCCAGCATCACGTAGTCCCCTAAGAAAAAAATAAATATAAAGTTTTAAAAACATGTTTAATATTTTGGCCTATTTAATATTAATAGAAAGCCTTATTTCTCATTAGTACAGGAAATAAACATCCAGTTTACATTGTTATTTCTTTTACTTTCCAGAATGTAAACTAGATCCTTTCTTCTTTGCATCCTCTTCAAGGTAATGGAGGTTTAGACCCGCCAATTCAAGCACAGTAAGATATACAACTGTCCCTCAAGAAAGTGGTTTCCTAGAGTTCAGCTAGGGAAAAAGGCTGACTACCCATGATGGATGCCCTGAAGCTAATGTTACAGCATGAACTGGGGAGGAAGGGGCATCTACAAAGAGATTCAACCTGCCCAGAATCAAACCCAGTGAGTGGCTCCAGATGTGGTGGTGCATATTTTTAATCCAAACACTCTGGCAGGCAGATGCAGGTGGAAGTTTCATCTCCATTATTATCCTACGGGATCACTAATGTCAATATGGGGGACATGACGACAATGCCTTGCCATGTCTCAACTATCCTTTAATCCAGGTAGTTCCACAGCAAACATGTGTGTACCAATGATGGTATAATCATGAAGAAACACAGATAATTTCACATTAACACACGTTTTTCACAACAAATGACTGGTGAAAAGTGTAGTTCTGAAAGCCAGAGAAACACTTAAGACTTCCCAGACTGAGGGGACCAAAGTGAGAAGACACTGACTCCCCGAGGTCTTTGCCAGAGGCAAACAGAGCAATGGGAAAATCGAACCAGGGCCTGCGGCTCTGCCAGGCAGGCCTGGTGCGCATGGTCCCTAGCGCTTTTGTAGACTGCTTGTATGGAAACACACACTAAAGTTTCAGAGAGCCCTTAACACTGAAGGTATCCAGTCAAACCTACTCTTGATTGTCAGGAAAGGAGAACCATTTCTGTCTTGAGCTATGCTTATAACTTCCCTGAAAGTTTCCTATGATTCTAAATTTTAAAATATTTTTTTTCTTTTTATTTAGTATGTCGTCATGCAATGTGTTTTGAACATATTTTTCCTTCCCCCAACTCTTCCCAGAGCTTCCCTTCCTCCCTATGCACCCCCTCTCAAAAACAAAGAAAATCAAAACAAAACCCATGAAGACAGAATCCCAGCACTGAGAGGAGGGGTCACAAAGCCCCGCCCCTACCCGAGGCTGTTCGCGATTGGTACCTGCTGAGAGAAGGAAAGCCTGTCTGCCCGGGTGTAGTTGGCCAACACTAAAAAACTCCATAGTTTGCTGCTGCTGCTGCTGCTGCTGCTGTTTGTGGGCTTTTTGCTTCATTTTGCTTTGATTGTTTTTTAAAAACAGATTTTTAAAATAAATCTAGTCAGGCAAGTCTCTGAGCTCAAGGCCACCACAGAGAAACCCCGGCTCAAAACAAACAAACAAAAACAACAATATTAATAACGATGATTAATAAATAATATTTACTTTGGCGTGTTCCCAGGTTTTGGTTTTTATACTTTCAATCGTATGTAGCAGGCATCTGGAAATCATTGGGTAAAACAGTGTCAATGATCTGTGTGTGTTCAGACTGACAGACCGCCTGAGCTAATGAGCTGACTGTGTGCTGGCCTCCTTCCTCATACTCTCAGTTGTTCTTCCGATCATTGTTAAGGATGCTGTATTAGCTTAGTTTCTAAAACTGCAATAAGACACCATAACCAAGACTACTTTTATAAGAAAGAATTACTTGGGTTTACAGTTCCGGAGACTATGGTCCATTATGGCAGAGTGAAGGCATCACAGCAGGAACAGGAAGCTCAGGGTTAGCCGAGTTCACATCTTAAGCTGCAAGCATGAAGCGAAGCATGTGAACCTACAATGGCATGAGTCCCTCAGCTCTCAGAGCTCACCTCCAGTGAACCTCTCCCAAACAGCACCTCCAACTGGGGACCAATCTGCCAAATGTCCAAGACTATGGGAGATGTTTCTTATTCAAGCCACCACAAATGCCTATATCGAAATGGTAATGCCCCTGTAATTTTTCTCACTCTTATACCTCAATTCAAGTCTCACCTAAACCCACTCCCCAAATTAAATGAAATAATCACAATACATACCCTCACCTTGCTGTTTAGGCTTGCCTTATTTTTTTACTTCCTGCCCATCATCTTATACACACAGCCCTCTGTTTACTTGAATTCGGCTTTCATATAACTGTTTTATATGGACATTATACATTAGGATACATTTTGAAATTTTTTCCTTGGCATCCAGACAAACATCTTGAGCCATGATATGGGTTGTTGCCTGAGGTAAAGAAACCTCTTGCTTTGCCAGCACAGACATCTGTATGCTGGTAGTGTTTTGGAAAGAATAAGACAGCTTCACTCTATTGGCCATTAATAGTTTATATTTTTAAGTAGTGGAAAATAAGAATATGTAGTGGTTGGTACTGTAAAAAATATAGGTTCCACAACATAATAATATTGAGAAAAAGATGGAAATTGGCAGACGCGCCAAAACCATAGTTGTTCATTCTTTTTTGGCTGCTCTTTGGGCTTCATCTGGGCAAAGCATGTTCTGATGGGGGGAGAGCGTCAGGACTAAAGAACATACATGGCACTGGAGAAGTATGCTCCAAACCTTTCTTGTCAGTATAATTAAGATCTTCCCCATAAATAGACTTGATATTCCAGCTTCATATGCTCTGAGGAGAGCACGACATAGGCAGAGGCAAATACACAGACCTGAGCACACATGTAGACATGTACATCCACCAGCACTGTCTCTAACACCACACTCGGACTCAGAAGTGAATCCAGCCACAAGAGCAGACCCGGATTCAGCCCCAAGCATAGATAAATACACATAAGGCCAGGCTAGAGCATACAGCGGTCCAGGCAGCTGTGCACACACAGAAACGCCATGATCTATGAAGTGCAAACTGCCCACAAGCTTCCTGAGAGAAAAGTTTTCTCTTTGCTTAAAGTTCCAGGGTGACAGTTTTCAGCAGCAAGGAGGGCTTTTGAGAACTTGTACTTGAGGCACATGTACCCTCACCTCAGCTATAATGTGAAATCACAGAACCCCCAAGGGAGCCCCATAAATCTTATTATGATGACCAAAATAAGGACTATCCTTTTCAGCTGTAGCTCTGTGTGAAGCCAGACTGTCATATTTTGTTGTTGCTGTTGTTTGTGTTTTGAAACAGGGTTTCTTTGTGTAGCCCTGGCTGTCTTGGAATGAACTCTGTAGACCAGGCTAGCCTCAAATTTACAGAGACTCATCTACCTCTTTCTTCCCTGTACTAGATGATGTGGATGCCTTTCCATACACTATGAAAATGCTTTATTACCATCTGTTAATAAAGAAGCTGTTTTGGCCTATGGCAAGGCAACTTAGAGGCAGGCGGGAAATTCAAGCAGAGTCAAAAACAGAGAAATGTGAAATCAGGAGAAACTGCAGGCTGCCACCCAGGAAGCAAGATGTAATGGAACACAGGTAAAGCCACAAAGTCATGTGGCAATATATAGATTAATAGAAATGGGTTAAGTTACAAGAGCTGGTTGGTAATGAGCCTGAGCCATAGGCCAAACAGTTTATAATTAACATAAGCCTCTGAGTGATTATTTTATAAGCAGCTGTAGGACCCCCACATGGTGGAGCTTTGCCTGCACCAAGGGGCCCAGATGGAACAGAAAAACTTCTAGCTACAAATAGGATTAAAGGTATGCACTATCACTACCCCACCTCACATCTAAAGACAGAAATTGTTTCCAGGTATAGTGGCATATGCCTTTTTAAATATTTTATTTATTTTTATTTCAAGTGCCTTGGTGTTTTGCCTACATATATACCGTATAAGGGTTTCAGATCTCCTAGAACTGGAGTTACAGACAGTTGTGGGCTGCCATGTGGTGGCTGGGAATTGAACCAGGGTCCTCCAAAAGAGCAGCCAGTACCCTTAGCCACTGAGTCATCTTTCCTGCTCCATAAATTCTGATATAAGCTTTTCACTTTGAATCAAAATTCATACTCAAATTTAAACTTTGTATCTTGTCTTTCTTTTTGCATATTAACATGAACCATCTATAGTGCAGGCCACCAAAGGATAGAAAACGTAAGACAGAAGAGGAGGAAAAAATAAAGGGAGTGAGAAAGAGCACTAAGACAATAATGAGGAAGCAAAAGAAAGAGCAAAGGATAGACTGGAAGAATGAAGAAGATAACAGAGGCTGGGCATATATCCTAACACTTGGGAGCCAGAGGCAGGAGGATTTCTGGGAGTTCAAGACCAGCATGGTCTACACAGATTGCTCACAGTTAACCAATGCTGCAAGGGGAGAGACCTTGTCTAAAAATAATCAATAGCAAATAGCTGCCACTCACTCAGAAGAGCACAGCTTGACTTCACGACCTTTGACGCATCTGACAGTTTGGAGTATTCCCCCGCACTTCTCTTATAACCTCCTCTTTGTCAATATTGAAAGGTCAAGAGCATATGGCCATGACTGTTGTCATTAGTTTCTAGATTCTAAGCCTCCATTGTCAGTTATCAAGGACAGTACCATCTGCATTTGTAGAGAATGTCTTGCATTCTGAAGCACCATCTCATCACTTGAAGAGAATCATATGTTTGTGCATGGTGTGCCTGTGTATGTATGTGTGTTTGTGTACCCATATGTGCATGTGTGTATATGTGTGCACATGTGTGTTCCTTTGTGTCTATGTGCATGTGTGTACTTGTGTATGTATGTGAATGTGTGTGTGTGTGTGTGTGTGTGTGTGTGTGTGTGTGTGTGTGAATTCCTGAGTGGATAAACTGGGGTCTAACCGTATATAACCATGAAGAAAGGGAAATGAAAAATCAAGGTATTACCAATTGTATAAAATCAAACTTTATTTCAAATCTCTGTCTTCATGTTCAAAGTCTAGGTTTTAGATTTTTTTTCTTCCAGTTTCATGGCACTTAAGATATTTCTGTATGTTCAAAGTAAATAAAAATTACTTATTCCTAAGTAGAATAACTATATTGCTAGTTTCTTTGAGTATGGTCAGGCCATCCTCATAAACCTGAGAAATGAAGCCACTGCATATGTTATACATAAGAAGACAGACTATATAACATGACAAAGTACTTCTGAATGGTAGGATTTTAAATTTTACGCAATTATATGTTACTGTGCTGGCTAAACTTCTTTAAATGACCATGTATTATTTTTGTAAATAAATGCATTTTTGAGTCTAAAACAACAACAGCAACAAGAGTATAAAATTTCTCGGTGGTTTAAAGCACCTCTGGGTAAGCCTGACAACCTGAGTTTATTCTTAGGACCCAAGTGTGGGAGAGTGTTCTTCTACACTGTAAACATTTGTCACTCATATTGGCATAAATGCTGATTGGCCAGAAGGCACACAGGAAGTACAGGTGGGGCTACCAAACTAAGAGAACTCTGGGAAGAGCAAGAGCCAAAAGAGTTGCCTGCCAGACTCTGAGAAAGGAAGATACCAAGAATTATGGGTTAACTGAAACAGAAGAGCTGGTCAGTAATATGCCTGAACTATTGGCCCAGCATCTACTATAAAATTAAGCCTCCAAGTTAATTATTTTACAAAGAGATGTGGGACTGTGGGTCCAGACCTTGGGGGTTAGGCAGAATTGAGAAATATCCAACTACACCCATGTGGTAGGGACAGAGAACCAACCTCTAACCCCTGTAAGTTGTTCTCTGACCTCTACTTGTGCTCCTACACATACACACACACACACACACACAGAGAGAGAGAGAGAGAGAGAGAGAGAGAGAGAGAGAGAGAGAGAGAATAAAATATCTAATGAACTATTGTAAACAAACAAGAGAAACACAAGAAAACTTTTTAAAAAACCTCTAGTATCTGTCATGTTTCCTTCATACAAATGCAAGAACTTATAGGAATCATATTCAAATAATGGGTCACCAAAATGCAAAATTAATAATGACATGATGGTGCATGCCTATTTCAGCACTCTAGAGAAGGAAGCAGGAGTTCAAGGCTACATAATGATGCTAAAAGAAATTTTATTTACTTCTAGGATAAAAACAAATTGGCAATTTTTCAAATTATAGTATCACTGGCCTAGGCTGTCACTGTATTATTGCTTCCTTTAATCTAGAAGATCAATAGTATTTTTCTATCCACCCCCTCAAAGAACTGCAAGGCTTGTCAGCAGTTCCACACAAACAGCGTGTCTGCTACTGAAGGGAGTTGGCAATAGTAAGGCACACACAGGAGGACAGTAGCTACATAAAATTCACTCCTGTTTACTCAGAGGATGTTACTGAGGATTTTACAACATTTTTTTGAGGAGAGATTCCTTGCTGACATTAGTTAGTATCAGGAATAGTTTTGCCCCATCAGTTTGGAGATTATATCCCTCTAGCCGTTATTCTGGAGAGTTTAGAGCACTCTCTAACCAATGTGAGAAAGTAGGCTCATTCTTAGAGTGTATTTCACACACTAGGGCAACCTGTGTTTCATAACGCAGAGCTTCACTGTGGTAGCTTAGGTGAAGATGGGCCCCATAGACTTACACATTTGAATACTTGGTCTCCAGCTGGTGTAACTGTTTGGGGAAAGATTAGGAGGTGTGGCCTTGTTGGAGGAGGCCTGTCACTAGGGGCTGACTGAGTTTTCAAAGGCCTGCAGTAAGTTCCTTCTGCTTCATGGTTGCTTCTAAAGATGTAAGCTCTCAGCTGCTGCTCTAGCACCCAGCTGCTGCCTGCCTGCCTGCTGCTATGCTCACTGCCATGATGGCTGAGGATTCCAACCTTCTGAAATAAACTTTTTCTTTTACAGGTCACCTTGGTCATGGTGTCCTATCATAGCTGTAGAGAGGTAACTAAGACATCCTCTACATCCTTCTCCCTCATTTAAGTTTCTCATTTGCTTATCTTCTTGTTTTCAGCTATATTTATCTTTTCATAACATGTACAGTCTAGTAACTATTAAATTCTTTCCTCGGATAAGAAATATCATTAACAAGTAAATGCATATATATGACTGTACACAAATACATGTACATACACATACAAAATACGTTCTAAGTATTAAAATCTAAATTAATGTGCTTTGGGTGTATTAGTTACTATGCCCTTAATGTATTATAAACAATGAGAGGCAAAGTTTATATCCAAAGTATTTACTTCAGGATCTGAATTCAACTGATCCTTTCAGCTTCCTTGTGCTGCTCCATACCTTAGCATGTCAGCGGAATTCGCCACTACTCTCAGGAGGAAGCAGAAGCATTTCCTCCCATGAGACACTCTCCCTCTAACTGTAAAATCCCTGATAGTTTGATTCCAGAGTTAGAAGTGGGAAAAGACAGGAGACACACAGAGAAGAGCAAAGAAAGAATCATTTTAACATAATTCTATCTGCTCATACAAAGAGCTGTAACCACCTCCACTTTTTAAAAATAAAATCATATGCAAAATCTGGCAAAGTTCTCCAGCGATGTTCACTGCATTGGTGCAACACTAAATGCTGGTGTGGACTCAGACCACAGGGAGACCACAGGTCATGCCAACATGAAGCTATGTTTCTCTGCTTCTTGAGAACACAGGCCCAGGATGACAGCCATCAGAGACTACCCATGACACAATCACATGATAGATACACTTTGGCTAAATGAGCCCCCACATTCTCAAGGTCACATATCCCTTTCATGGAATACAAGACCATCTTACTTTTTCATGCCACCAAGGAATCACAAACAACCTGTACTTTGGACCTGTTCTCAAACATGAAGCAAAGGCCCTCCCCTTTCCTCTGAGCCCTGTAAGAAGGGTCCTCCACTCTACCATGTAAGCTAATCTCTCCTCAGAAACCCCACCATGCTATTATCTGTCTTTCTACAACTTATTAACTCTCTAAATCTCTTACCCAAAAGGGCACTCCAGCTCAGTGTCTTTTGAGCCCCAAACCCAAATTCTTTTACTAGGAAAAATGTTTAAAGTTGTATTTCTTCTTAAAATAAAATTTCACAACTTGTTCCACAAAGCATATAATGAAATGAGCTGCAAACGCTTCTGCTAGCTCTGTGCAGAGAATGTGGGGATGCCAGACTTGGAAGTACAAGGCTATATACATCAAGTATTCCAGGAGCTGAAGCAAGAGGATCAGAGTTCAAATCTAGTCTGGGCTACATAACAAGGCCCTGTAAATGAAGAGGGGGGAGAAAGAAAGAGAAGAAGGAAGGAGGGAGGAAAATGAGAGAGAAAGAATGAAAGAAGAAGGGAGGGAGAGAGGGAGGAAGGAAGGAAGAGAGAGAGAGCAAGAGACAGAACTACTGACCTCCATAACCCAAGCACGCAAATGTGTAGCCTCCCCACCACTGTATTTGAAGAATACTTCTGGTTCAGAGGATCCAATGTTCTCTTCTTGCTTTTGTGGGTTTCAGAAAGCACACACGGTGCCCGTAAACTCACTCGGGCTCACACAAATACTCATAAATAAAAAGTAAATAAATCTTTTAAAATGCACTAACTCTCCAGCTTTTATGAATCTTTCTCCTCTCTTGAAAAGACAAAGCCAATATATAACATAATCCAGGGCTGCGGAGATTGCTCAGTCACTAAAATGCTTACATGAGGAACACAAGGGCCTGAGTTTGGTTGCTAGAGTCTATGGGGGAATAAAAGGTGGGTGTGGTGTCTCCCTTGTTTCCTACATGTAATAAGTCTCTTTCCACTTCACAAAAACACTGGCTTTGGTTTATGTCTTATACCTGTGTGTGAGTGTGCGTATATGTACACATATGCATAGGTGTGCATTGTACATGTTCATGCAGAGGCCATGGGACAGTGTCTGGTATCACTCTTCATATACCATTCACTTTTTCCCTTTGAAACAAGGGTCTACTGGCCTAGAACTTACCCAAGTAGGCTGATAAAGATACAAGAGTGGGAGCCACAGGTCCATGGGGGGTTATGGTTTGAGATGTGAAAAGAACCCTTTGGAAAGGGTTGGTAAATAGACAGCATGAGGGGAAAGGGTTCTAAGCAAAAGAAAATAATCAGGGTGAAGAGCAATGGCAAGGCCTGGGCTTAGGCACAGCAGCAGCAGCAAAGGCAAAGCTGAAGCATTGGAACAGTCAGAGTGACGGAAAGGATCCGGGTGGGTCATTAAAATATTACAATCATAAAGCTGAGTGAAGTCCTCAGCATTCTGAACCAGCAGCCAATGTGTAACTGTGGCCATCTAACACACGGAATCTTGCCTTATTCTCATTAGTGACCTTCAGAATTGTGGTCTCCTGTCTCCCAGAGCGGCTTATTTCAAATGCTGTAGAACATTATCTACCAGAAAACCTTAATCCATTGCTCCTGTTCTTGTTCACTGGAATAAATTGCATAGAAGATGATAAATCTTTGGGACAAACATAGTGAATTGATATTTTTATTTCAAGATATACAAGCATGAAAATATGAATTTATTATTGCCTTCAACTAAATATTTTCTCTTTAATGACAATAAAAAGAAGATGACATTTCATAAAAATAATAGAACTACTCTTTAAAAACCAATTATGTTACATATTCACAGTTTAGTATATTCTATATTTCAAATCTGCTACATTTTTATTAATTAAAACTGTCTTCTGGAACTGGAGACATGGCTCAGTATTTAAGAGCACATATTGTTCCTGCAGAGGACCCAAGTTAGGTTCCCAGAGCACAGATAGGGCAGCTCACAACTGCATTTCCAGAGGATGCAAACCTGCATTTGTCTTCCAAGGACATTAGCACACATGTGGTGCACACACACATGCACACACATAATATATATATATATATATAATATTTATATATATAAAATGAATAAATTTTTTAAATGTGTCTCCTGCCCAGTTTGGTGATACATTCCTGTAATCCCAGCACTTGAAGATGTTAAGGAAGAAAAAGTGTACATTTGAAACCAGTCTGGGCAATGTCACACGACCTTTGGAGAGAGTCAGAGGCTCTCCCAATGCTAATGACAAAAGCAGAAGAATTTTGATGCCACCTCAACAGAATACACACTGTTGCCATTACCAGAAAACACGGTTAACTTTTTTACATTTGTTATTTGTGTGTGAGAGAGAGAGTGTATGTGTGTCCACCTATGCTTGAGCATGAACATAGGCCACAGTGGACAGTTTGGGGAAGTCAGCTCTCTCCTTCTACCATATGAATACTGAGGTAGAGCTCACATTGTCAGGCTTGGCTTGCCAACAGGAACCTTTTCCACTGAACCATCTCACCGATTCATATTTTTTTAAATGTAGTGAAGTTATGGGCAAATAAGACAGAAAATGAGAAGTCTGGAAATTATATCAAAGCACCAACTATGTCATATTTTTGGATGTTTCTAAAGTGGCCCAGAGAAGAGGTCTCAGCTTCTGTCAGGAGATAGTTTTAGTAGTATGCCCACCTCAGAGTAACTGGGAGACCACCACTCAACTAACTGAAACTGTCCTGAAGATCCTGGAGAAATACTCACACCAAAGACTATCCTTATAGTCATGATCTTATTTTTCCAAAATATTTGATTGAGTACAGAATCAAATATTGGATCATGGTATGAGGTCTGCCCAATATCTGAGACACAACTTAAAATCATCTATGTGAACAGCTATCTGTGAAAATCTATCATTTATTTCTGCTTACGCAGAAGCAGAGCTATAATACCAATACTACTTTTTAGATTGATTTAGTTTGTGTGTATGAGTGCTTGGGTTGTATGCATGTCTGTATAGCTCATTTGTGTCTGATGCCAATGAAGGGGGGGAGGTGTCAGATCGTCTGGAACCGGAGTTACAAATAGTTGTGAGCCAACTTGTAGGTACTTGGAATTTAACCTAGGACCTCTGTAAGAGCAACAGGTGATCTTAACCACTGAGCCGCCTCTCCAAGCCCCCAGCAATACTATTTTAAAATGTAAAGATGCTGTAACTGAAGTAGTTTTTGAAAGTGTAATGTGCACAGTGACGTGACTTGTTCTATTTGTGTGGATTCTTGGAAGGCCAAACTCCCCTTGAATTTAGTCTCCCCTGACCTCAGGTCCAGTTTCCCAGACCCATGTGATATGGTTCACATCAGTGCTGACTAATCACATTGATTGCACTCTCAAAGGTGATGTCACTTTTGCTTTGTCTTTGGAAACAGAAAAGATGCATTGCATGTCATAAGAGACAGGATGACTCAGTGTAGATAACCTGCATCTGTTTTGTATCTTTTTATAATAATAATTTATCCTTGTCTTAGTCACTGTTCCATCACAGTCAGGAGACACTATGACCAAGGCAACTTATAAAAAGAAGCATTTAACTGGGGAGTTGCTTACAGCTTCAGAAAGTTTATCCATTATTATAATGGCTGGGAGCATGGAGGCATGCTCCTAGGTAGGCCTGGTGCTAGAGAGCTTACATCTGACCTGCGAATTGTTAGCAAAGAGAGAGGTAACTAAACTAGGCCTGGAGGATTTTTGAAACCCCAAAGCCCACCCTCATTGACACACCTCCTCCAACAAGGCCACACTTCTTAATCCTTCCTAAACAATTCTACTAACTGGGGACCAAGAGCATATACACAAGCCTTTTGTTATTGTTGGTGTTAAAATTTATTTATTTATTTATTTATTTATTTATTTATTTATTTATTTATTTATTTATTTATTTATTTTAAAAGCCTGTTTTTCCATGTATCCTCCTGTTCCCCTCCCTTCCCTCCTCCCAATCCCTCCCAGTCAGCCTCAGCCTCCCCCTTCCCATCCCCCATCCCTTCTTCCAAAAAGGGCAAAAAGTCCCAAGGTGGGTCGGCTCAGCATGGCACATCTACTCCAGGGAGGTCCAATTTCTTCATCCCAATATCAAGAGTGGGTTAGGTGTTCCTCTTCAGGAATTGGCTCCAAGGTGCCAGTCCACACACAGGAACACAGTGTCATCCCACATCTCAAGTCTCCACATAATGCCCCTGCCAATCAACAGTTGTCTACCCTTGGAGGGCCCAGCTCCTTTTCCCGGTGGTTCCCCAGTGGCTGTTCTTGATTCAGTGAGCTCCCTAGAGCTCCAGCCAGCCAGTCATCACTGTGGAAATTTTCCTCATAATCCCTATCCCCTTGTTCATACAGACTCTCCTCCCCTGCTCTCAGAAGGACCAGGAGCTCAGCTCAGTGTTCAGCCATGGATCTCTGCCTCCACCTCTATTCATTGTTGAATGTAGGTTCTGTGATGATGACACTTAGGGTGGTTATTCATTTGATTCTAGGGGAAGTCCTCTTTAGGCACCCCCTCCAACTGTCTGGAGACCTAGCCAAAGACATCCTATGAGTTCTTGGAGGTTTCCATAGCACCCGGTCTCTTTCCAACCCCACATTGGCTTCCTCTATCAAGATATCCATCTCTTTCTATCTCCCTCTTTGTTCCTCTCACTCAACCATCTCCTTCTTTCAAGATTTGTTCCCAACTCTTCTTGGTTGCAATCCATTATGACCTCAATTTGCTAAAGTGATCTTCTCTATTTTCTCTTCCTAGGGGAATCTCTGGATGTCTCTCTTAAGTTCCTTCTGATCCCAAGCTGTTCAGGTGCTGTGGTTTGCAGCTTGGGTATTCTTTGCTTTTTGTCTAAAATACACTTAAGAGTGAGTACATCCCATGCCTATCTTTCTGGGCTTGTGATACCTTGCCCAGGAGGATATTCTCCAAATCCATCCATTTGCCTGCAAATTTTGGGATGTCTTTTTTTTTTAACTTCTGACTAGTACTCCACTGTGTAGATGTACCACAGTTTGTTAATCCATTCTTCAGTTAAGGGGCATCTAGGCTGTTTCCAGGTTCTAACAATTACTTCTAATGCTGCTATGAACATAGTTGAGCTAATGCCTTTGGGGTACAAATGTGCATCCTTTGGGTATATGCCCAATAGTGGTATTGCTGGATCATTGGGGAGATTCATTTCCAGGTTTCTGAGGAACCGCCATAGTGCATTCCAGAGTGGCTGTACAAGTTTACACTCCCACCAACAATGGAGGAGTGTTCCCCTTGTTTTACATCCTCTCCAGCTTAGGCTGTCATCTTTGTTTTTGATCTTAGCCATTTTGAGAGGTGTAAGGTAGTATCTCAAAGTCATTTTGATTTGCATTTCCCTGATGGCTAAAGATGTTGAGCAATTTTTAAGTGCCTTTCAGCCATTTGTAATTCTTCTGTTGAGAATTCCCTTTTAGCTCTGAACTCCATTTTTAATTGAGTTATGTAGGTTTGGGGGCTCTAGTTTCTTGAAGTCTCTATATATTTTAGAGATCAGTCCTCTGTCAGATGTAGTAGGGTTGGTGAAGATCTTTCCCCATTCTGTAGGCTGTCATTTTGTTGACTATGTCCTTTGCCTTACAGAAGCTTCTCAGTTTCAGGAGGTCCCACTTATTGATTGTTGTTCTTAGTGCCTGTGCTGCTGGTGTTAAGGTAACATGAGCCTTTGAGGGCCATGCTCATTCAGACCACCATGATCCTTGGGTGACTTGAATGGCTTTGGGGCTGAGTGTGAGCAAATGTGCTGTGTGAGATCTGGGCATGTTAACCTTGCTCGATCAGTCTACTGCAATTCCAAAGGCACTGAAGACTAGGTCTGCCCTAGTCTCCCTTTATGCACTTTTGGTTTCCTTTTCATTAACAATGTACATCTCAGGTCCTCTCATCAAGAATTTCATTATAATTAATCCATTCACTCATTATAAAAAATGATTTCATTATAGTTCACTGACAGAAAATAAGTGGGCTAGCTTGAGAATTAAGGCCATCTCATAGTACTCTTTTTTCATTTTGAGAAAGATATAATGGAAAAAATAATAGATTTTTTAATTTTTAACATAATTAAATTTACAATAAGATATATTTTTCTTGAACAGTGTTCTGTCTGTATGTATCCCTGCCCGCCAGAAGAGGGCACCAGATCTCATTACAGATGGTTGTGAGCCACCATGTGATGACTGGGAATTAAACGCAGCACTTCTGAAAGAACAGCCAATGCTCTTAACCTCTGAGCCATCTCTCCAGCCCACAATTAACATTTTAAAGATTTTTATATTTTTATATATGTGTGTGTGTGTGTGTGTTCCCTTCATGTATCTACATTCAGCACATGTGTACAGTGCTAATAGAGAACTAAAGAGGACACTGAATCTCTGCAACTGGAGTTACAAATAGTTGTGGAAACAAACCCAGGTCCTCTGGCAGAGCACCAAGCCTTCTTGAGTTACTGAGTCATCTCTCCAGCCGCCCCCCCCCCCCCAGGTGACTATTTAGAGGAAACTTTTTCTAGTTGATAGGTACCGGAAAGTGTTTACTGAATAAATAATGAGCTACTAAAATATTATGCACATACATACCGTCAAAACACTCATACCCATAAAATGAAAATAAATAAACCCTTAAGAGGTACTTTGGAGGGAGCTAGAGAGATGGCTAAGAGGTTAAGAGGGCCTGAGTTCAATTCCCAGCTCACAACTATCTATGAGATTTGGTGCCCTCTCCTGGCATGTAGGCATATATGCAGGCAGAACACTGACAATATTAATAATTTTTTTAAAAAGGCACCTTGGAATGGGACTGGAAGCTGGCAGGATTTACCAGTGGGTAAAGGTACTTGCAGCCAAGCCTGATGACCCGATTTCAATCCCTGGAATCTACATGGTGGAAAAGATAATCAACTCCCTGTGGTTTTCACACATGTGCTGTGACGTGCACACACACACACATAGACACACCCAGGCATGCACACACACAGACACACACACACGCACACGCACGCATGCACATGCACTAAAACAATTTTGAGATAAAAAGAGGAAATAATAAAGAGAAAGAGACACCACTTCCAAGCCAAGCCAGGCTTAGTGTGCACCTTCGACCATCAGGAGGCTCAAGCAAGAATTTTGTCAAGTTGGGGCCAGCCTGGCTACATAGCAAGTTCCAGATCTGCTTGACTACAATGTGACATATTGTCTCAAAAAAAACAGAATTACATAGATGACTATTTTCAAATCTGCGAGTAAACTATAGATAGAACTTTGAGGTATGAGGGAATATAGGTTAGAAATTCTGGAACATTCTTCCCATCTCTTCTACACAGAAAAAAAATCCCAGAAAATTATAAACTTACCATTTCCTACTTTTCATAATTACATGACATTTTCTCATTGCCTAGTTCTGAAATTCAATCCTTAAGAATTCCTACTTTGTCCCACATGATTGAATGGAATGTTCAGCATTTTTTTATATTATGCCTCATTAGGCAAGAAATCAACCAAAATAGACATTTATGATGGACTCAAAGTTCTCTCATTTTAAGTAAATACACACACTGAACATTTTAATAAACCAGACTTCTAAGTACAACCATCCCATTATAACCAACAGGGATTGGTTCCAGTACCCCTACGAAGTCTTGAGGCCACAGATTCTCAAGCTCTGGACATTAAATGCTGTAATGTTTGAACAGAATCTACACATCACCTCCTGCCTACTTTAAATCACTCTTATGTTCCTTCTGATGCCTAATGCGATGGATGTTGCCCATTATATTATATTCTTTAGAGAATAACAATGAAGAAATGTCTACACATGTTTATTGTGGGCACTGCCATAGCAGCCATAACTACACAGTACCCAACCACAGCTGATTGCATCTGCAGATATGGAAACCCTGTTGTTTAAGTAACCATGGAACACTGACATCAATGTATTGCAAAAAACAGAGAGACCTAAATCTGAAGACAAATAACTAGGCCGTAACTAAAGATTGGCTTTCTGTATAATGAAGTAAATTGTCTGAAGAAATAAATGGAACAGAGTGTGAGAGAGAGAGCATGACTTACAAATACTTATACCAGCCATTGCCTGTGGTTTCTGCTAATTAACTGAAGACTTTTGAGGCAAATCCCAGGAAAGTTAAAGATGATTAAATGTTCAGGAGGACTGCCTGCTTATGAAAAAAGACAAAAGAAACTGATGTTATCCCATCTAGAAAAAAAAAAAAACCCAAAAAAGTAAAGGGTGATTCATAGTAAATTTCAATTCACAAAAGCTGTTAAGCAGTCAGGGACAAACTGTTCTCCAGTGGGACCAACAGGAAGGGATGTCATAAGTTTCAATACAAGATACTAGACTCAAAACAGACTTCATAATAATCTGTGAAACTTTAGCCTGGGTGACTAGAGTGTGGCAAGTGTGACCCCTTGAAGCCAGCTCCAGGACACTGAAGCACGGAATGAAAATGGGAGGGTGGGAGAGGAATGTATCCCTGACGAGAGGGCTCATGAGGAAATCAGGAAGGTGTCTCTTGGCACATCAGAGCTTTCTGAGACAGGGCTCCAAGCTGTGCCTCAGTGGGTCCTCGGGTGTCTCCTTCTCACTTCCTTCTGCCCATTCAACCACATGCTTTCCAGACTCCTTTTCTCCCACACAGGCACCATCATGAGATGTTGATATAAAAACACTTGTGAGAAGATTTTATCGTGGCCAGATCTTGACATTTTCCCAACTGAAGATCTCCTGTCTCAGATCTGGCCATCAGCAGGCCCGTAGGAAATTTTCCTGATTAGTGACTGATGAAAAGGGCCTGTTATGGATAGTGCCACCTCTGGGCTGGTGACCTATAAGAAAGCAGGCTAGGCAAGCTGTGAGGGACAAGCCATTGTGCAGCATTCCCCCATGCTTCTGCATAAGTTCATGCCTCCGGTTCCAACCCTGTTTTACTTCCTGTCCTTCCTTTAATGATGAACAGCATTGTGAAAGTGTAAGCCAAGTAAACCCTTCCCTTCCTGTTGCTTTGGTCATGGTGTTTTATCACAGCAACGATAACCCCAACTAAAACAGTAGAAACATGTATTTCTATAAAGGATACAAATTCCCGTGCAACCTCCCCTTCCCCATCTTTGGAATAGACAAAGAGAAGCATAAACTCCCATTTAGGGGTCAATCATGCCAGGCATGGTGGCACGCACATGTAAACTCAAGAGACAGAGGAGGCAAGACAATCATAAATTCTAGGCCAGTCTAGATTGTTTAACAAGGCCTTGTTTTAAAAAAATAAAATAAATGTTAATTCTTTTATTTAAATACCCTCTTCCAGACATGAACACAGTCAAATCACAGTTTAGATTTCCTCTAAGGCTCTTTCTTCTCTTTGTCTTCAAAGATAGGGGCTGTTAGATATGGAAGGGTTTGCACATCTCAGATGATGTGACTAAGGGGACAATTGACCCTACTGCTATTAGAGATGTCTCCTACGCACTTAGCAGCGCCCTACTGGTGACTGGTAGTCAGTTCCTTTTTGAAAAAGCTGGAGGGTCTTTGCTTCACTTTAGCCCAGGCTGACCCTTATAGTCCTTGGCATCTGTCTCCTCTTCAGCTTCCAAAAGTACTTACCAGCTTGCAAATGGGGAAAAAGAGTTGTCCTGCCTGTGCCTTCCGAACCATAGAAAGAGTCCAGTATCAATCCTTGCCTTGATATATGTAAGAAGTTCCAGGAAGCTGAAGAGGTGTCCCAGTGGTTAAGGGTTCCCAGAAGCCACAGAGGAATGTACAACCATATTATGCCAGTTCTAGGCCTCTGGGAGCACCAGGAATACATACAGTGCACTTAACAGTAGGCATACAGGCAAAGACAGCTATACACATCAATAAATTTATTGAGCATAAATAAATCTTTAAAAAGTAATTATGAACCAAAGAATTCTCGAGGCTCTGTTTTGACCTTCTCTCTGCTTATGTGCTACCTTCAACCAGTTCAAACTCCCCCCCCCCCCCGCCAGTGTTGCATTTTGGGTAATGTTGATACTTTGAAAGGCTTTAATGTTTCTTAAACCGTATCGTGGAGCACTGGAAACAAGTGTCCTTGCTCTCTGGGTAGGTGAGCCAACTGTCCCACAATACCCTTTCCTCTGCCCATCACTCCTCAGCTCTTCTGCTCTCCAGAAAGATGACGTAGAATGGATAACAAAGGGAAAATGATTTTGTTCTTAATAACTTGTAGGCCCTAAATAATTATGTGCCTAAAAGAACAGAAAATTTGTGACTAAAAAGAAAAAACAACACAGGAGACAAGCAGGGCCAGTCCTCAAGGCTGCCTCAGTGAGGCCCATGGAATTGCAAGCAATCCCATTCCAAGAGGGAAGAACCCTTCAGGCTGCTTCCTCCAGGCTCTTTTTTATGGAGTCAAAAAAAATTTACTATCTTTAGCACTGGCCCTATGTCAAGTACAAGGTAACAGAAAATGTCACTTCTTCGGTCTTGCAATTTGTGTGCATGCGTGTGTGCTCACTCCCGAGTGTGTTTCTATGTGTGGGGATACATGTTTGCATATGCATGTAGCTTCTCAAGGTTGAAGTCTCCATGCCTCTCACTGAATCAGAGCTCACCATTGGCTAGTCTGACTAGTCAGCTTGGTACCTTTCCTCAGCCCAGCATTCTCATCCTGCTTCCTCTGCATCTGGCTAGTGACCGCTTCTCTGCCTTTCCTCTTCCCAGAATTCTCTCAGTCTGGTTGCCCCATACTATACTTTCTGCCTGGCTACTGGCCGATCAACAGTTTATTAAACTAATACGAGTAACACATCTTTACAGCATACAAAAGCGTTATCCCATAGTAGTTTATCTTTGTCTTCTACGTTCGAGAGCACATAGAGTCAGGGGTGGTGGCACACATCTGTAGTCCCAGCCCTTGGACAGCTGGGCCAGGACTCACACAAACTTGAATACAGCTTGGTCTACATAGTGAGTGTCAGAGCAGCCAGGGTTACAAACTCTGGTCCCACCTCTAATGGACTGGCTTTTCCCTTGATGAAATGAGTGAGCCAGCCATCACTGACAAGCAGTGACATGACCTTCTTTGTTGATTCCAAAGAGCTTGTGATTCTGTAAGAACAAGAAACAAGAGGTAACATTTGCTGACCTACCAGTAGCCTTATATTTTAGTGAATCAAATTTATTTAGCGCTAATGTTGCTCTCTTACTGACCAAATGTGTTATTTTCTACAAGTTGGTAACAGGCGAATCTCTTTCCTCCTCCTGGCTTTCTCCTCTCTTCCTCACTTACCACTCTGATCAGTACCTCTGCCTCGATAGTCCTAGGCATCTGATGCAGCAACTGCACATGCAATTCATGTTTGCTGCATTTAATCTGAGCAAGACTTGGATTTTATAGCTTCCTCAATATGCAAAGCTCTAATGATATCCTAAAATTTTTGTCCTGAAAGGTTTTTGGTAATATGAGTTTAATAGACTTTGTCTTTATTTTTAAAAGAAAAAAAGTTTTAAGAAAGAAAACGTGTATGGACCACTGCAGAAGCCTCGATTTAATAGTAAAATGCTGCCTCCTTCTGGATAAACTGAATTATACATGAGAAACCTGTTTATATTGAGAAATCAGATACATTGTCTTGAGGGGAGGAGAAAATGAGACATTTTTTAAAGAATTTTTTAATGTGAAGAAAATAGAGGCAAAATAACTAACTTGAAAAATTACCTAAGTCTGTCTTTGAAGTAATGAATCACCTAATATATCACATGCATATATCTAATGCATGAGGTTTTGTTACCAAAGAAATGGGGCTTTTCATCTCACTGATAAAAAAATTTAAGAACAGACCAAAAGAAGCTTGAAGACGGCTTTATTAGCGTTTAAAAGAAAACCCGAGGGCAGACAAACTGTAAACGTTGGCAGCTGCCTGGTGGAGGAAAATGGAGCAGAGAAAGCACATGCTGTTTGAGTTAAATCCGCATGTGGGTCTGCCATGTGAGAGATAAGCATCCACATGGGAGATTAGCAGCCACATGGTGGGGAAGGAAGCATCAGAGAGTGAACCCTGGGGCTGGAGAGATGGTTCCATTGTCAAGAGCACTGCCTGCTCTTCCAGAGGACCCAGGTTCAATTCCCACCACCTACATGGCAGCTCACAACCTGTACCCACAGTTCTAGAGGATCTGATGCCTTCCTCCGGCCTCCCTGGGCACTAGGGAAGGTGGTGCACAGACACACAGGCAGAACACCACGCAGTAAGATAGAATTTGTTTTCAAACGCACTTCAGAGAGCATGAAAATGATGCATAGGGAAAGGAAAGAAAAAAATGAAAGTTACACTTTTCTGAGTAACTTATTCTTTGAGTAAAATCGGCTGCATGAGCATATTCCAGGGGTTTGCGCGTGAGCGTATGCTTGGGGGGGTTCAGGAAAGAATTAAAGGGTTAATAATTCTCCCAGTCTCTTTAAGTAACTTAAGATGAATCCATATTCCTATGGCATGGTTCCTGGGCCAGTGGCTGGTCAGGCCATCTGTATTAAGTCTTAAGGGAGGAAACAGTGGCATGCCTGCACCCAGAGGTAGAATCCATTCTTCCCACTAGGAGGCAGCAGCTTTCCCTTAGTGAACCTTCATGCTATAGTAACATCCCTTCTCTGATGAGGCAACACTAAAATTACTTAGCAGGTGTGCGGATACTAGGAAACAGGTATAATTTCTCATGACAGCCTGGAGATTCAGCAAGGAGGAATCAACGTCTGGCAGAAACCAGGAATCCGCTTTAGGACTCCTGGCTGGAGAACCCAGGATGTTTCTGGAGCTGCCACTTTGAGCTGTTTTGTCTGGTTTCTAACCCTCTTTTCATGAATAATTCACTTAAGGATGCCTGTTCTAGTCCTGACAGGAGGTAGGGAATCATAATTTTCTGTTCTGGAAAAGCATCAGAATCAGGCTGGTGTTGAAGGTCTTGAAGAAGGGAGGGGCTTGGTCCTGCCAGATATGCCAGACTTTGTTGACTCCCCATGGGAGACCTTCTTACCCTCCCTGAGGAGTGGGTGAGGGAGGGGGAAAGGGGAGGGAGAAGGATCTGTGGTTGGTATGTAAAAGGAAAAAAAACTTTTAAATTAAAAAAAAAAAAGAGTAGAGACTGAAGGTCGGGCATGGGGGAGGCTCACACCTTTGATCCTAGCACTTGGGAGTAAAGGGAGTAGAGACTGAGTGACACTGGAGCCCTAGGACAGTCAGGAATCCTTTGCTTGTCCATCTGCATACAGCAAACACTTAGTAGTCAGGTGACAGGACTGTGAAGTGTTCAACTCTGTAGGATCTAAGGGAAGAACTCATCCCTCCTCTCTTTGTGAAAAGAGTCTCACAGGCTCTTGGGCCTGCTTTTCCTGATAAGATTTTAATGTGGGAATGTCTTTCTGTATGCTGTGAATATCAATCTTTAAATAAAGGAGCTGTTTTGGCCATGACAGGCACCATAGAAAAAGTAGGAAGAGAAATCAGCGGAGTCAGAGAGACCCAGCCCGAAGCCCAAAAAAGAAGCATGTAAGGAACATAGGTGAGCTACGGGCCATGTGCCAGGACAGACTAATAGAAATGGGTTGAGTTAAGATGTAAGAGCTAGCTAGCAATGTGCCTGAGCCATAGGCCAAACAGCATGAAGTTAATATAAGCATCTGAGTCATTTCGAGGGCCTGAGCAATGGTGGGCAGCTAAGCGGTCTGGGGCTGCTGGTCTGTGGGTCTGGACCTCTGGCCACCTGGAGCCATGAAGCCCTACTGCTACATGATTTTAATACTCTCTTGTGACCCATTAGTCTCAACTCAGCAAGATAAACTCAGTGGAGTCCTCTTTCATTTACGATTTACTTTGTTTTATTACATTTACTAGCTTGAGTATATGTATATGTACCATGGACAAGCAAGTATCCAAAGAAGCCAGAAGAAGCTTAGAATACAGTTACAGGCTGTTGTGATCTACCTGATGTGGGTACTGGAAACTGAATCGGTGTCCTTTACAAGAATGTGAATGTTCTTAACCATTAAGCCTTCTCACTGGGCCTATAGTGTGACACTCTAGCCCCAGAAATAAACACTCTCTCTGTCTCTGTCTCTCTCTCTCTCTCAAAGCTATGCACAGCTGGGGGAGGGGAGTTGGGGAGGGAGGGAACACAACACTGCTATATACAATGTGGAGTAATTAGATCAGGCACAGCCTGATGTCAGCAAATGGTCATGCAATTTAGTGCTGTGAGTTTGAGGCCAGCCTGGTGTATAGAGCAAGTTCCAGGACACCAGGGGCTACATAGAAAAACCCTGCCTCAAAAGCAACAACAAACACACACAAAAAAAAACCCAAACAACACTGTCTCTCATTGGGTCGTTGAGAGGGTGATGTGAGTGCTTGGTATAGAAGTGTTCTGTGCATGCTGGCTGATGCTCTTACAGCTGCTGTCACTGATGGCACACTAATCTGCTGTCCATTGCCTGCTTCTCATGCACTTCAATTTTCTCAGCAGAAGCTTGATCCTTGGAGCCTGTGGCCACCAATGTGCAGAGCTGTGTTTGTGAACTAGTTGCATACATTTATTATGCACATGCCCTATTTATTTTTCAATTACAAAGTAATAAAATAAAATAACTACTGGTGCTATTTGATATTTTATTAGTCAGTTATACGAGCAGATGCTCCCGGAATAAAGCTGAAGATTCTGCACATCTCAAGCTGTTAAGCTCTTTCTATGGCGAGGAAATATTCCAATTCTATTTTACTCAAGAGCAGAGATAATCATCTTACTCATGACTCAATCTACCTAGTAAATCAGTCTTTAAACAAAAGACAGAGAAGATACCAAAATCACTTTGAGGACTAAAAGCTACTGTGTGCTGGATAGCACTTCAGTTATGAAGCAGGTCCTGGCTCCCATTTAACCTGTTTCAAATTTTACTCCGTTTTCACTTGGCCCAAGCACTTGGGTGATTCATATGCAGCCCAATGTTTTGCCACTGTGGGAACTCTTAGGAGCTGGCTGGATTCAGACTTAGAAATATCCATAGTAGCTTCTGCAGCTACCAACAAAAACCTTTTGCAATCTTTTGAAGAGAAAGGGATTTTAAATTTCTTTCTAAAATCTTTAGATCCATTTAACAATAATAATAATAAATGGGACCAGGCAGTGGTGGTGCATGCCTTTAATCTCAGCACTCAGGAGGCAGAGTGTGTTTGCCTAGACTTAACTTCACAGACTCCATCTTAGGGAAGGGCCATTCAAACAGATGCCCTAGAAGCAGCCAATTAGGAAATAGGGCAGTAAAAACTAACAAGGTCTCGATGTTCTTGTAGACATCCTGTCCATAATTTGGGGCCCTTGCAGATTCCCTATCGGCAAACTTTGGTTTCTCGAGTAAAATTTAGCCAATACTGCCTTACCTCATACCCCTTTACCTAATCCCAAAATGCTCAGGCATGTAGTTTCCGGCTTTTGTGTTTTCCTTTTAAAACCCTCCCACCCCTGAGCTCAGTGCAGCATCCTCTTCATCAGCATAGGGTTGCAGATGGGTTTTGAACCTGACATTAAAAAGACCCTGTATGCTTGCATCAGCTCCTTGGCGGTCTCTGGGAGCCTTGAAACATGGATACAACTAAAGGCAGGCGGATCTCTGAGTTCAAGGTCAGCCAGATCTACAGAGTGGGTTCCAGGACAGCCAGGGATACCCAGAGAAACCCTGTCTTAGAAACAAACAACCAAACAACAAATGTCTGGGGCTGGAGAGATGACTCAGTGATTAATTGCTCTTATTACTCTTGCAGAGAACCACAGTTTGAATTCTAGCATCCACGTGGAGGCTCACAACCATTATAACTCTGTCCTCAGAGTGCCAGTCATGTCTGCAGTGGACAGGTCACATGGCAGAGCTGGCACCGAGCTGCAGTGAAGCAGGGTGAAATAATAAAAAATCCTGTTTGACTCTTTGCCACCTGAATTGTCCAACCCCCCCCGCCCTTATCCCCTTCCTGAGGTCCCCAAAACTAGCTGAGGCTGACAGAGTTTCGGTCCCTGTGTGACTGATAATTGATCAGATAGCTGTTTGCTCAAAGACTCAGGCTCTCAGAACTCTCGGATAAAGCTTTGTTCACAGGATTTATGGCAGCTTGCTCAACTGCTCAGGATATACTTCCTGAGTTCTTGGGACCCACCTGGTCAGCAGCTTGACCTTCTGGACTTCACTCGAGCAGGACCATCCGAGATAAGGCCCTGGGACCGCATTCCTGATAAAAACAACCTGGGTGGGGCCACCCAGGAAAGCCCTACCATGAGAACTGTTAACAGAAGCAGGCAGGAACTTTCTGAAGCTTGCACAATGTGCCCATCATGACCATTGCTCCAGGAAATGAATGTCTTCAGGTGGTCCTATTGTTTCACAGGAAATAGCTTACCTGCCTGCCTGCCTGCCTGCCTGCCTGCATTCCTAAACTCCGTCCTAAGCTGACCTTTGGCCCCGCCCTGTTCTCACGCCGAGCCTGCTGGTACCCCCTCCCCTACCCAGAGTGCGGTATAAGAATTCTACTCTGAAAGCATTCAGGGCTCTTGGCTTCCACAGTGCCCTGAGCCCACACATATGTGTACCGGTATATCATTCATATTCATTAAACTCTCTTTTTCGTTAAAGTTAACAGTGGTCATTAGCCGTGGTCTTGGGGTGTCTTGGGGTGCTCTAGGGGTGCCCTCCTGTTACAGGGTACCCTAGGTGAGTGTGGGCACCGAAACTGACCTGGCTGGCCACTCCCACTTGCCTCACCCCAGCATTTGGCATGGCCCCCAGCTCCTCTTCCAGCTTGCTGCTTTGGCATTCTTCCGTGAGGCCAAAACTGAGGCCTCTCCCAACACACACATTTGCCCCTGAACACCACAGCCTGCCCCATCCTGGTGAGCTAGGCCTAACCAAAAAGAAAAGGGCAGATCCTGCTAGCTACCCTCTCCCCTCTGCTTTTTTGATAAACATTCAGGTTTGCCCTGACACATCCAAAGGTGCCACAGCCAATCAAATTTAAACTAGTGTAATCATTACTTGCTTAGCCAAATGTTTGCTGGAGACGATCTAACTGTCCCTGGAATTCTCCTAGGGATGTATAAAGGACCCTGAGAGCTTCGCTGGGGTGCCTACCATTTTGTTGTGTGGCTGACCCTCGCATGCTGGAATTTGCTCTCAAGAAATAAACGATCTTGCAGATTACATGAGTGAGTGATGATCTGTGTGGAGTGACCAAGGGCATTAGACACCCTCTTCTGGCCTGTTCAAGCACCAGGCACGCACACAATGCATAGACATACATGTAGGCAAAGCACTTATACTCATAAAATAAAATAAAAATAATTAAAATAAATGAGACTAAATTGAGAGATTGGGCAACTTGTATAACATGGGATCTTAATAAACACACAACAGCATTATGCACTAGCAACTTTTCTCCATGGCTAGTTTTGAACCTCTAACATTTTATCAGGTCCAGCAATTTAATCCTACCTGCCATTTTCCTTTCAGTTCATCCCTATGGCAGAGCAGCTGTGGGCTAGGGAGACATCCCAAAGGAAGCAGGGACACAATACAATCCTCCTAAATAGCAAGGTAGCTGAGAAGAAGGAAACAGCCCATTCTTCCCCATATATATTAACATGTTTAAATATTCTCCTTATGTCTCAGTAATATTTTCACATACCCATTAAATTAAATGAAGCTAGACACAGTGGCATAATCTTGTCATCCCAACACTCAAGAGGCAGAGACATATGGGTTGCGAGTTCCTGGCTAACCTGAGCAGCACAGAGACTTGGCCTCAAAACAAAAAATTAAATTAAATTGTTGCTAAAATAATGTACAAAATAAATGTAAGTGCAGGTGCCGTAGAGTAGAGATGATAATCTTTTGGGTATGGTTTTTGTTGGCTGGTTGGTTGGGAATTTGGAGTTTAAAGACAGGGTCCACTTGGACCTGGAACTTAGGGTCTTTCTGCCTCCACCTCCCAGTGCTGGTATAACAGGTGTACGCCACCACATTTAGGTCTCAAGATATTCTTGTAGTTGTGAAGATTTTTCATAGAGACACCAAGGACATAGCTAATGATGATTTCTTTCTATTTCTTGCAAGTTTCTGAAGACTTCCTGTCCGATTCAAAGCTAATGATGTTAAATTCATATGTTCCACTAGGTGGCAATAGTATCTTATCTACAGTATATCTTATCCTTAACCAGGGGACCATTTATTTCCATAATAAAGTAAGGCATATTTAGTATATATGGTTGAAAAACTACTCATTCTAAAAAAAATGATTATCATTTAAAATGTTAATAAAAATCATGAATTTCCTAACGAGATAGACAATTAAACACAAGCTTTAATTTCCACTCTACCCCAACCTGAAAGGAAAGGAAAGGTTATAAATTCATCCCGCGCTCTACACAGTTCCAGTGATCGTTCTAAAGGAAAAATAATAGATTGGAGAAAGGACAGGCATGAGTACATAGATGCTAGAGTTTATGCAAGAGGCAACGGGAGGGTGTTTTGCTCCCAGATTAGGAAGTAAGTCAACACGGAAGTGTGACTAGAGACGTTAACTCAGGCACTGCCAGGGAGGAAAAGGAAAAACAAAGAGCAGACCGCAGATTCCTCTTTGGTACAACCTTACTCACACTGGTCTTACCATTCTCTTGGAAATTATAGCCGTGAGTTAGTGATAGACATATATGTTTTAAAACTAGGCAATGTTTTTGTTTTGTTTTTCTTTTGATATACGGTCTCTCTCTACATAGCCCTGGCTGTCTTGGAACCCCTATGTAGATCAGGTTGACCTTCAACTCATGGAGATGCTTCTGCCTCCCAAGTGCTGAGATTAAAGGTGTACACCACCATACCCAGCCGAACTAGGCAACTTTTAAAAGCAAATCATATGTGATCCTTGACAGAATCTCGAATGTAAACTTTTAAAACTATATTTTATGAAGACAGCTGGAGAAAATTAAATAGGGACTGTATATTTTAAAATATTGTGGCAGCATTAAAATTCTTAGAGATAAACATATTACAGCTAGTATATTTAAAATTGTCAGCAACTTTCTACCCCCAATTATAAGAGCTTGGATATTCTAGCAGGGAAGTACAGGTACTCATATGCCCAATGATGGCCCTCCTCTATTCAAGGAAGGTCATCCTTTTTAACTGGGCATGCAGCTTTGAGAGGTACACAAAGCTTGGTGGTAAGGGAGGAAGGAGACACCAGCCTATCCAGCTCATCAGCCAAATAAACCCTAGTGATCAATGGGATGACAGATGTCGAAGCCAGATCACCCTCACATCCCTACCCCCAATTATGAGTTTACTGATGATAAGTTTTATGAAAACTCCGACTAAGTCAAAGCTGGACATGGAAAGGATTCTTACCAGTATCGTCATCACCAGAGACACTGATGTGAAGAAGCCCACCACTACTGGACATCTGATGGGCAGGTGTGGAAATCTATGGAGCCCACACAGCACATGTGTGAGTAGTAGTGATGCACAACAGGCAATACCGGGCTGTTTTCCTGGCTGTTGCTGCTGCTGTAGGTAAATTTTAAACTAGGATGTCTAAGAATGGGTAGATTTGTATCAACACTCTTCTGGCTTATGCACTGGGTGTGAAACAATGAAATATCAATGTAAACAAAATGAACCCATGGAGTCACCTTTCATCCAGAGAGATGAGGAAATCATTCAGGAAGTCAGGGCATACACAAGAAAGCTGGCTACAACCTTCACAGAGTAACTTTTGTGTCCATTTCTGCTTGGAATGGTGACAACATGTTGAAACCAAGTGCCAATGTGCTTTGACTCAGTAGGTAGAAAGTCACCTATAATGATGGCAATGCCAATAGGACTCCCATTGCTCGATGCTTTGGATTACAGTCTACTGTCAGCTCACCCAACTGCTCAGCCTTTGAATCTGGCCCTCACACTGTTTACAAATTGATGGTATCTATACAGTCCCCATAAACCATGTGGAGACTGACACTCTCAAATCCAGCATAAGTTTGCTACTTTGTGCCAAGTAATGTCACAAGTGAAGTCTGTTGAAATACACCATAAAGCATACAAAATATGCTTCAGTGTCAAAAACAGATCTATCAAAGACATTCATCATGGTAATTTTTCTGGTACTGTCAGCAGCAGGAAGGGATGCATAGATCCACACTATCACCCACAGAAGCGTGAAGAATTCCCTTAATGGTTTCAAAACTTTAATTCAAGTAGAACCAGGTCCCTGGTTTTAAAAGAAAAAGTAATTTTAGGACAAGACAGTATGAAGCTGAGATTTATTTATTTATATAAAGAAAATAATTTCAGAAAAGAATGAAGTGTACCCAAGAGCATGTGTGTGCCCTTCTCAAGGTAGAGTTGAAGTTTATTTAAAAACTTAAAACGTTTTAATAAATTTTATCTATTTACTTTGCTCGAATGGATGAGCACATACCAACCATGGTATGCATGTGAGGGTTTCTCATTCCAACATGTGGGTTCCAGGTATCAAATCCAGGCCATCAAACTTGGCAGTGGGTGACTTTCAATGACTACCCATTGAATAATCTTCCCAGACCATTTTTTTGAAACAGGTTTTTAGTATGTAGCCATGGCCGCACACAAGGTTGGCCTCAGTTCACAGAGATCTGCCTGCCTCTGCCTTTCGTGTGTTGAACAAAACCTTGGGGAAATACTAAGATATCTGTCCAAACGTGAGTAGGTGTGGCCATCATGGGGCAGTCATAGCTAAGTGTTTTGGCATACACCTCACTACCATTTTGGTAGCTTTCAAAGGGTTGCTAAGAAACCTTTCTTTTTTTTTTTTGATAAATGATATTATAGGGTGGCTCTGGTAGTGGCTTAAATAAGATTATTATTATTTGATAAGGGAGTATCAGGAGTCACTGGGGTTTCATACAAAGCGTAGGACATTTTTTGATGCTAATGACCTGATGAGGTCCCAAGAAAGTTGTACACTCATAACTGGGAGGTGGAAAAGGCCTTGAACAAATGTTACTTTTGTTGGAATTCTTGATTCTCAGCTAATGAGTTCAACCAGGCCCCTGAGATGAGGGTCCCCTTTCCATGTCTCCACGGTTTTCCTCAGCTTCTTCCTGTCTTAGTGTCAGTAAAGTGACCCATTAATGAAGGCAGTTATTCCCATTGATTATCTTGATTCATCCAGGCCATTTCAACGCTATCAATGCCCACACTCTAAGTGGATTTATGGCTCATGCTGCTTGCAAGTTTGCTAAGCTGAGGAGAAAGATCAGTAGTCATTCTGGTAAGGTGCTAGAAGATTGCTCTGCGTTTTGAAATCTGGTGCTTCAGCCATCGTCCCAGGCAAGCTGGTGTGTTGAGAACAACTGTGCCCCTCTGAGTCATTTTTTAGATATAAGTCAGACAACTGCTGTGCATGACATCAAAGCACGGACAAGAGGGCCAATGGAGTCACCACCGCTTCCCAGAAAGCTCAGGAAGTTAATACTCCCCCTACCACCTGCCACCACAGAGCTAACCAGTGGTAGAAACACCTTAGAAATATTTATCTTAACTAGCCACCTAACTAAAGAACGTGTTAATGTTAATAACCACATCCCAAAACCTACAGAAGAAAAGGTGTCTTAGAGACCACTGAATTGTATGTGTATAGCAATGTGAGTAGTATTAAAGGTTTTTTTAATCCAGCATTTCAAAAATCGTGTGTGTGTGTGTGTGTGTGTGTGTGTGTGTGTGTGTGTGTGTCCTTAGAGATAAAAAGAAGGCACTGGATCTCCTGGTGCTGGAGTTTCAGGTGATTGTAAGTCACCCAGAAAATACTCTAACCACTGAGCCATTATCTCTCCCAGACCCTTAATAGGTATTTTTCACAGCAACAACTTGGTCAAAATCTGTCCCAGAACTTTAAGACCCATTCATACAAAGTTTAGTGAGAGAAGAAATATCAGCGTGGGTGGTAGAGAAGAGAGATTGCCTAGGGAGAAAGACTGTTGGGGGGATGAGTCTGGAGGACTGAGTGCCCACCCAGTGGCCTTCCGGATCTAAGCAGTACAGCAGGTGAAAAAGCCACTTTCCTAGTCACTCAACAAGCGTTAGAGCTGGGAGCCCAGCACACAGAGGTACCTGCCTTAGGGCTTCACTCTCTGCGCTACAGAGTGGCCTGCAGAAATGCCCTGAGGCTGCTGGGGAGAGCCTATTGGTGTTTTTGATTAGTGTGTGCACCGCCCTGGGTTTAGTCCCCAGCACACACTAAAAACCAGAGAGAGGCGAAAGGGAAACTGTTTTGAGGTGAAGCACATACAGGTGAAATGAACAGCAACTGGAAGCCACTATGTCTGTAGGGTTCTACCTGGGAGAAAGCAGCTGCGGAGGAGCCTCCAGGGTTAGAGAGGGGCTTTAGGATGTGGTTAGAATTTCAGCTTTTATTCGGAATGTATTGAGGAGTGAGATAAACTGCCGTGGAATATTACTTTACACTGTCTGAAGATGTATCACTGTGGCTGGTTTAATAAAGAGCCAAACAGCCAATATCTGGGCAGGACTATAGGCGAGACTTCTGGACAGAGGGAACTCTGGGAAGAAGAAAGGGGATGGTGCCAGCCAGAAACAGCGAAAGCATAACATGTAGGAGAGGTAAAAGCCACAAGCCATGTGGCAGCGTGTAGATTAATTGAAATGGGTTAATTTAAGTTATAGAACCTAGTTAAGAACGAGCCTAAGATGAGGTCAAGCTTTCATAATTAATAAGAAGTTTCTGGGTCATTATTTGGGAGCTGGCTGGCTGTACAGAAGACGACTCACTACATTTGGTGTCCAATGTACGGAATGTAAATGCACATAGAGCCTGAGAAAGCTAGGGGGGAAAAGTGCGAGTAGGCTTGATGCAGTTATTTTAAGGCCCTGCTGCCCAGCTCTTGAAAGGGTTTATGAGCAGTGGGCAACATGCTACTTGGTGGTGAGAGACTAGTTGGAGCACCTACTGGATCTGGGGCCGGTAGACTGGCTCCAGGCTGGGGCCTGCAGGCAGGAGGCTCAGCTCTCACTCACCTGAAAGGGGAGGAGCCAGCCATCTGGCAGTTTAAGATTTGTCTCAAGTGGTCAGAGAATGTTGTAGATTCTCAGTAAAGACAGATACAGAAAGTTTGTGTGTTTTCAGAGCAAGGGGACCAGACATCATTGAAAATGAGTGCCCCAGGTGATCCAGCCTCTCAGAGTGCCTCTGTTACAGTTTCCTCAGAGTTTTACATCCAGAACAGCTTCAAAGCTGCTGGTTGAGATGGACCAGCCTCATAGACTATTCTAGTCAGGACTATAGATAAGTCTTCCACTTTCCCATTACATAGAGACTGGACTACAAATGTTATGGCTAGTTTTTCCATGACTTGAACATTATCTCAATTTTCTCAGGTTCCCAAAAGATGCTATCACCTCAAACAACAAAAGTAGTTTAGAGAGCATAATGCCCAAGAGTGGGATAGGTTATTTTTGGTCATTCAGTGGGTTATAAATGTTTATCTTTTAGTGGGGTTGGTTTTAAGTTGTTATTGGTAATGGTCAGTTTAAAAAAACTGAACAAAGGAGATTAGATTCAGGGATCTCATTCTAAAAGGAAAAAGGTGGGATATAGTATAGAAATAATGGGATGAAAGTCTACTTTTGAATAACCACTAGTGTCAAATATTTTACATTGGCATGGAATTTTGTATACTAATATAAATTTAAGCTTATTTTGTTATACTGTATATGTGTGTGTATATATATACAGAATATATATATTATATATATATATATACTTCCATTCTTGTTTAAGATACTGTACCTAATGCAGCTCATTTAAAAATATAATGTAAAGTTTTAGCCCTTGAAAGCTATTTAGATAATAAAGAAATACAGGTTAATAGTCGTCTATAACAATAAAACTTACAGTAATGTTAAATATGTTTTTAAGGTCATACACATATATATTTCAGATAGATGATCTTCAAACACTTCAAAGACCTATAAAATATGCCATTTAAAATTATAATAACATAAGGCTTTTTTTGTGACAGTAAGACACATCTGCTCCTGGCAGCACCAATCTACTTCAAAAAAAGGATGATGGGCATCAAAGAACTTCCATATAGAGTTTACTTTCTTTGTGACAAAAGCTATCCATTTGGAAAGAAACCACCCTTGCCTTGATGGTTGGCAGTATGTTGTTGGACAGACAGGGCACAAAAAAAAAGTGACTGACAAACTTTACCAAGACAGGGTAGGACAGTCTTTCAAAATTCCTGCTTCTTGTCTCATTACCTCAATACAGGACTGTTTGGGAAAGCTGACTCCTAAGTAAATGATGGGAATACAATTACCCTGATTAAATTTGGTTTTAATAATTAGAAATTTTCCTAAGTGTATTTACATTCTGCTTTGTACAATGAATCATTAAAGAAAGAATAAAGTTTAAAAAATCCTGCTTCACAGAAAAGTGTATCAGATATTCTATGCCTGTAGGCTGAAGATGGATGCCACAACATTATAGAGGAACCTTACGGTGACTGTCCGAGCAGCCAAGATGTCTCTGTTCTGGATATTACTTGCTCTGTACTTCCTTTTCTCAGGTAATATTACATCTTTCTTGGGTCTTTGGTGGGATTAGAGACTAGACAGTTATAGTTATACTTTCCCTTATTCGTGAAAGGAAATAACTAGGACTCTGGACTCATTAAGAGAAGATAGATAATGGAGTATTTTCTTTGAATTTGCCAAATACAAATGAACTGGGTACTGGGTAATATAACTCTTACCTGATAATTGTTTTTATTGTTTATAGTTTTATTATGTTAGAGTTAAAAAAAACTTTCATTTTATTTACACAGAAAGGAGAAATATTATGGAATATTCCTTTACACTGTGTGAAAATGTGTCACTGTGACTGGTTTAATAAAGAGCTAAATGGCCAATAGCTAGGCAGGAAGAGGTTAGACAGGACTTCTGAGAACACAGAGGTCTTGGGGAAGAAGAAAGGCAGAGTAATCAGCTGGACACAGAAGAAGCAAGACATGAGAAGGAGAAGTAAAATCCACAAGCCACAAACCAGAACATAGATGAATAGAAATGGGTTAATTTAAGTTAGAAGAGCTAGTTAGAAATAAGCCTAAGCTAAGGCTGAACTTTCATTATTAATAAGAAGTCTCTATGTCACTATTTGTGAGAAAATCCATCTATAGTGAACTGAACCAGGTATTAAAGAGTTGCTTTAGTGCTTGTGTTTAGAGACACAATGAAAAGCCGGTAAGCCAATTAGGAGGTCACTGCATGACAGCTGGTAGTGGATGAAGATGATGTGGTAAGGGTTGAGCTTGTCAAGAGCACATCTGAGGGCGCTGGAAGGGTGAAACCTGGCTTGAGTAAATCTAACTAAGATGGAAAGAGCAACTGGGAAGACAGAAAAATGTTGGGCTGTAAAGGAGAGAAAATGGACAGTAGCTGGAGGAGATGCAATTACGTGTGCTGACAGAAATAACCCACGGGGTGATAGCTGCATTAATTTGCATCCATTTATTGGCATAGATAAATATATTATCAGTTGATATTATTTATATAGGAGGCAGGTATAGTCAGACTTTCTTTGAACTGCCAGCTCCATAATTATGACACAGAGACCTTATTAATTATGGAAGCTTGGCCTTAGCTAGGCTAGTTCCCAACTAGCTCTTAAAACTTATATTAGTCTGTTTCTACTAATTTACATTCTGCCATGTGGCTCATTAACTCTCTCAGTATTATATGACCAACTTCCTCTATGTCTGGCTGGTGAATCCCCACCTCAAATTCTTTTTCAGGGTTACTGTCTCTGCCTGTTCCTTCCTATTCTTTCCTGCCTAACTATTGGCCGTTCAGCTCTTTATTAATCCAGTTAGGAGGTGCTGTAGGCAAATGAAGTAAAACAGAGACATCTTTATACGGTGTACAAAAAGATTATCCCAACAGGCAGGAACACTTGCTGCCCTAACAACCTTGAGTAAATGGAAGAAGAAAGGTTCGTGGGCACAGACAAAGGTGGACCTCAGCTAAAGCCAGGGACAATCCATCCATAATAGCAGCAGGAAAGAGAAAGTACATAGGTCCAGATTCAGAAAGTGTGTGGACATGGTGGTGACAGCTGTGAAAGTTATATTCTGACTACTTTTATTTTCTTAGGAAAACTGGGAGGATGAGGATGGGAGAAGCAACAGACATCTGCAAGTGTGAAAGCTAGGTACCTGAGAAACTGAGCACAACCCAGATGCTTCATCCCAGAAGGCATATGGCATGTATGTTGGGAAGGTATGCGGTGTGGGATGTTCCAGAGCGACGAGCAGCGAGGCATCTGAAAATTCAACCACTACAGAAGGTACATGGCATGTGTGTGTTTGGGAAGTGTGCGGTATGAAATGACTCTGACAGAAAACCATGTGGCTGGAAAACTGGGACCCATTTGAGGCTGGGGTCCTTTAGTGTGAGCCCAGTCAGCCTCATTATGCTTTTTCTGCTGTTACAGTGTACAGAGTGGAGTCAGGCTTGGAACTGAGTTATGCAAGAGAGTAATTATAATGACTGTTGTTTTTAATTTACACTAGTTGAAGAGAACAATAAAAAGGCAATACAGATTGAAATTACCACTGGGAGTGAGGGGTGAAGATTAGTGTAGCAAGACTTTTCCTGGGAAGACATAAATTCACAGATCAGTAAAATAGCCTAGTCATATTCCATACCTGGAGCCAAAATTCATGTACCCGAATTCTCTCTGTCTCTGTCTCTGTCTCTATCTGTGGGGAGGGCAGAAGCAGCCGTGGCTCACATTGTTAATCCCAAAAATTGGGAAGCAGAGACAAGAGAATCTCTGTGAGTTCAAAGCCAGCCTGGTCTTCAAAGCAAGTTCCAGGACAGCCAGGACTGTTACACAGAAAACTCTGTCTGGAAAAAACAAACAAACAAAGACTGGAAGAGGTGGCTCTGTCCTCTGATATATCCGACTGTTTTTATTAAATTTGAAACATATCCCCACATGTATCTCTGTCTCTGTCTCTCTTTCTCTCTCACTCTGTATGTGTGTGTCCCTCCCTCCCTCTCTCCCTCATGAATATAATGTTTAAAAAGAAATGTTATTGACCCCTAATAGAAAGGATACTGACTACTGACAGCAAAAAAAAAAAAAAAAAAAGTCTGTCCAAGTCCAGCCTTGCTGTAGGATGTCCTTCTGTATTGCTCTCATTGGCTGATAATAAAGCAGTTTGGCCTATGGCAAGGCAAGATAAGGTTAGGCAGGTCAATCAAACTGAGAACTATGAGGAAGAAGGGCAGCATTAAGGCAGATGCCAGCCAGTCACCCAAGAAGCAAGATTCCAAAGAACTGGTAAGCCATGGACCACTAGACAATACATAAATTTATATAAATGGGTTGATTTAAATGTAAGAGCTAGTCAGTAATAAGCCTGAGCCATCAGCCAAGCATTTATAATTACTATAAGCCTCTGAGTGGTAATTTGGGAAGTAATTAGTGGGTATCATTGAGCAGACAGGACAGAAAGCTCTGTCTCCATTTACACAGCTTATTGTGGTTCCTTACAGGAAGATAATTAACTCAAAGGCAACTACACCACTAAGAAATCCCCTGAGTGACCCATGGCTGGTTATATCACTGCAGTCTCACTGATTCCATGATGATTTTTCCACCACCAGCCCCGAATAATGGCAAAGAAATTTCTTATTAATTATAAAAGCTTGGATATAGCTTAGGCTTGTCCCACTAGCTTTTACAACTTAAACCATTTATAATAATCTACATTTTGCCTCACAGCTTTTTACCTCTCTTCCATATTGCACCTCCTGTTCCCTCTCTATGTCCTCTGGCATCTCTGCTGTATCTCAACTCATTTCTTCTCTCTGTGCCTGGAAGTCCCACCTAACCTCTTTTATCTAGATATTGGCCTGCTCTTTACTAAATCAATCAGAAGCTATATGCCTTGGCAAAGACATATCTTCACAGTATACAAGGAAACTATCCGACAACGACGACTTACTGAAAAGTATCACTGAGCAACATACTGGCTCAGTATGTTGAACAGCCCCCAGTACACACACGCACACGCATACGCACACACACGCACACACACACACACACACACACACACATACATACACACACACACATACACAGAGAGAGAGAGAGAGAGAGAGAGAGAGAGAGAGAGAGGGAGAGAGAAAACTTGGGCTATATAAATCATTGCCTTATGGAGGGGTAGAGTACCATATAATCTGAAAATAGGAGTTTAAATAGGGAAGAAGCAGATAAATGATCTGGGAGCCACCAGAAGAAGGCTGAAAGGCACGGAGGCTGATACTAGCTGCTCTAGAGAGGACTGCAGGGGAGAGTATCCTCTGGGGAGCAGAGTTTCCAGTATACCAGGAAAGCAAAGGGATGTTTACAGAGAATAGAAATCACCTGCATGCGTGACAAGTTTGACAATACTAAAACATCAAAACACAATGTCCAAGTCATGCTGACAATTCCAAAGTTATCTGTACTCCACTGTACTTTCTGGTCCAAAATAGACTTGATGTCTAACCTGCAATCCAGTTGCCATTCTTGTTTTCCAAGCAGACCACAATAAACATAGCTGTAAACACGGGCTTATGGAGATGAAAGCCTAAGAACCAGGGCAATGGATGGTGACCCAGAATTTTCTCTAGGGTGAACCTGATGAGATGCCATGAGAGGAAGAAAGCAGAAGTGAGATAACTCTCTAGATATTGTTGTACATCAAAAAAAAAAAAAAAAGTTAGGGGAAGGAACAAGAAACCCTAAAAGTGTTATTACCTTTAATAAGGCAGTCTAAGACTATAATGCCTACAGTTCAGTATATCAGAATGTCCAGTAACCACTGGAAAAAAGTCTAGAACTCAAAAGTGGAGTAGAGAGCTATCGAAGGAGTCATTGCCCAGATATGTGGAAGCTGAACTGGGTAAGTAGCAAAGCTTGCTGGAAAGAATGCAGAGAGAAGGCGCCTCAGTGTGAGGCCCTAGAGCCAATGAAGCAGCTCACCTGTTGGTGACCACCTTCCGGCTAAAAAAGTGATCTTGCGATTCTACTTTAATGCAAAACATATTTAATATCTCTGTTTATGGTTGATTAAGGATGACACTTGGGCATTGGTGAGGTGGGAGTTCTGTGTTGGGCCACACTGGATCCTAAGGCAAAGGAAGAAATCCTATCTACAGTGCTGAATACGGACTCCCCCCAAATTCACATCCACCCACAGCACCAAGTGTGACCTTATTTGAAAATTGGTTCTTTGAAGATATACTAAGTTAAAAAAAAAAAAAAAAAAAAGTCCTTCTGGATTATAACAGGCCCAAAAGCCAATGCCTGCTGTTGTTATGAGAGGAGATGACACAAAGATACACAGGAAGGTTTTATGAGAACAGAGGCAGAGATGGGAGGCAACTCTATACCAAGGAACAAGGCCATTTGGCAACTATGAAAAACACATAATCATTCTTTCTGAGGAACTCCACTTTCTAGAATGAATAACTAAATCTCTTTTAGACAATGGATTTGGGGTGTTTATTACAACATCCCTAGGAAAATAGTATGCTGCTTACTCGAAATTTGGTAGAACTCCTAGCATTAAGCTTGTGTTTTTGAAATAATGTCTGAAGGGCCAGCATGGTGGCTCAGCAGGTGAAGACAGACATTTGTCAAGCCTTATGGTTATTGTGGTATGTACAGCCCCATATGTCTGACACACTTTCCTTGGAGATATGGGGGGTCCCGGCCCTTTCCCTTGCACAGACATAGCCTTGTGACTGCTTCTTGGATATAATGCTAAGACAAAGTCTATCTTATTCAATACAACCCTCCTGTTTAGAGTCCTGAACTACTACAAAATCATCTGGCTATTCTGAGATCACTCACTGGAGAGACAAAAAAAAAAAAAAAGCCCCATAAGATGTAAGTTTCTCGCCTGTCCTACCCTGAAGGTCCAAACCCACCTGCAGTCACTTAGTCCCAAATAATCACAGAAAAGGCCTATGGCTCAGGCTCATTACCAGCTAGCTTTTACAACTTAACTCAACCCATTTTTTTTTTTTTTATTAATCTATTGTATTGCCACACGGCTCCAAGGCTTTACCTGTTTCCCATTATATCTTACTTTCTGGGTGAGAGTGTGCATATCCTTGACTCTGCCCTTTTTAGTGAAGTAGGAAATTTGAAGGACTGTTCCATCCAAGGTTTGTTAGTTGCTTCTCCTGGTATCCTGTAAAATGTCTGGCAGTTTTTATCTACTAAGCAGGAACCTGAAGGGCCATGTCAGCTTATTTTAGCAAAATCTTGCGGTCATTTTCTTATGGGGTCCTGCATGTTCCGTTTATACAGAATACTGTCAAGCAGTTGAGGCAAGAACAATTTCTTGCCCAATTTTTTTTGCTGACTTTTGACACAAAGAAGATAAATGCCATATGGAGTTTCTTCAATTCCCATCATCCTCTTAAAGTAGATTGGTGCTGCCAGGAGAAGACATATCTCATTGTCCAGAAAAGTCTAAGTTCTTACAACATTTTAAGTGCCGTATTCTGTAGGTCTTTGAGGAATTGAAGATTACCTAATTGAAATTTATCTTTGTTTATCTAAAAATCTAACATGACTATGTTTGATTATCACAGATGATTAACACTTACCTTCTCAATTCTGGTATTAAGTAGTATGAGCTGTGTTTTTAAACCCACGACTGTGCTCCCAATCCTGAAAGCAGTGGCCTCTTAGTACCGAAGCCCATGAGAAAGATGCAGAAATTGGTCATGCAGCTTAGCTCATGGTGGCTGGTAGTAGGAATCAGGCTTTATTCACCTTGACCTAAAAGTGTGGCCTTTAAACCTTGAGGTCCTTGAGGTCCCATGTATGATGGGTGGCCAGACCAGCCTAAGACCAGGTGCACACTGCCCCCCCTTCCTGTTTGTTCCCTCTCTCACTCTTGGAGAGAGGGTCTGACATTGCCACTGCCTTGTGGACCAGTCCAACTGTCCAGGAATTGCCCTATGGTTCCATATCTTGTATCAGTGAGTGTTTCATATAAACCCCTTAATAAATAATAATCTTTTTTATATAATCAGTTGCTAGTAATTAATACTTACTATACTCAAACAAGACCACCACAGAACCAGAATCCTATGCAAGCATAAAGGGGTTTATTGATTACAAGCCCAGGCTTGGGCTGAATCTCAGCACTCTGATGTATAACGATAATGTTCCCAGCCATCACAGTGAAGGAGTTTTAAAGGAAAATCGGGGAGTTTAGGTGTAAGGGAATTTGGAGAATTTCCACCAGCACTTGCAAGGACATTTGGAGCCCCACAGATATTGTTTACTAAAACTTTCTATGCACTGCTATGTCTGGGTGAGGTTACCCTGACTGGGGGCCTTGAGCTGTTTGGGGCTATTTGTGGTTGTTTTAAAACTCTGTAGTTTTTCTTGGAACTTAGTGGAGTTAAGTTCAGCCTTTGGCCAAGCTCTGCTTAAAACGGAGTTGTTTTTCAAAATGGAGTTTTCCTGTTCTCTTCAGTAGCAGCTGCTGGCATGAGACTGCAAAACTAGAAAGCCCAGCATGGCCATGTTTCTGTGTGATCAGAATCTTTTAAAAGTTTTTTCATTGCCTGACAGTGGGCACCATTTGTTGGCAGAAGTTTTCTGACCCTCCAGCCCACAGTGTGGATGAATTTCTCCCACCTGAAGTCTTGAAGCTGCTTATAAAATAATTACTCAGAGGCTTATACTAATTACAAACAGTCTGGCCTATGGCTCAGGCTCATTACTAACTGGCTCTTATAACTTAGATCAACCCACTTCTATTATCTGTGTTGCCACGTGATGCTGTGGCTTTACCTGCGCCCAGTACATCTTGCTTTCTGGGCGGCGGCCTGCAGTGTCTCCTTGACTCTACCCTTCTTTGTCTTTCTGTCTGCTTGGATTTCCCACCTGCCTCTAAGCTGCCCTGCCATAGGCCAAAACATCTTCTTTATTAACAAATAGTAAGAAAGTATATTCACAGTGTACAGAAAGAAATTCCACATCAGAGGGACAAGACCCAAGACCTCAAAAAAAGTTCAATCATCTCTTGACTGAATTCCTGGCCTATAAAATGTAGGGTTATGTTTCAAATTTAATAATAATAAAAAAAAAACCCAAAGACTGGAAGAGATGGCTCTGTCCTCTGACATTCCAAACTAGTTTTTTATTAAATTTAAAACATATCCCCACAATAAAAAGCCATGAATAAAACAAGGTAGTTGTTTTGATTCTTGATTTTAGATAACAGGCCAAGAAATAATAGAAATATAGCTGCTTCAAAAGTAAACACCAAAATACTTAGTGTTGTAGTCACTTAATATTACTGTAAATAAATTCAACCGTTTTCCAAGCAGGAAGTTTACCACACTAGAATAAAAGGTTTTTCAAATGCTATGATCTTTATTTATACAGTATCCTACTTAATGTTTTCTGTTACAGTGTCAAAACTACCAAATTTAAATCCAGATCCTTTGTTAATGCTGTCTGTCCCCTTCACTTAGTTTTAAGAGTAACCAATTGTTTCTTCATTGCTGGAGGTGGAGCTGGTAGACCAGCCTTCTACCACTGAGCTACAATCCACCTTTGTTGTGGGGTTGAAAGATACAGCTACTAGGCCTTGCCCTTTACAATCTTGTTTCAAATTCTATTGCATGAATGTGGTAATAAAATGTATGCTCACCCTTCCCATGCCACTATACATATAAATATTATATTTAATGACTCTTTATAGTTCTACCAGGCAACATGTCACACTGTTGACATTTAAAGATCAGTATCATCCAGTAATTACTTGTATTTGTATTTTAAAGCTACAAAAACTAACATCCAATAATGCTCTTGCCCCCTCCACTGTCTTAAAATACAACATAAAATTTAAAAAGTCCTACTAATACACAGAAAACTCCTGACCTAAGCAAACATTCTTTTTATACTTTCCTGGGATGCAGGTTCACCACTTTGTGATTTACTTTTGAGAGAATAATGTTAGAAAATCACCACCCTAGAAAGCAGGATTAAAAAACACCACCACCAACAGTCAGAACTTCTGTGGTTTGCAGTCTTCAAGGGAATCATTTATTGCTGTGGAATAATCCTCTGTACACTGTGTGAATTATGTTGTGATTGGTTTAATAAAGAAGCTGACTGGCCAATATCTGGACAGGATAAAGCTTGGTGGGAAAACCAGACTAAGAATGCTGGAAAGAAGGAGGTCAAATTCAAGAGTCACCCGCAAGACACAGAGAGGAAACAGGAGGTGCAAGGTGAAAGAGGGGTCACATGGGAGACTGTAGATTAATATAATGGGTTAATTTAATGTTGTAAGAATTAGCTAATAAGCCTGAGCTATCAACCAAGCACTTATAATATTAAGTCTCTATATTGGTTATTTGGGAACAGGAAAGAAAAGTCCACCTACAAATTTCATTCCAACATGGGGCCAAACTCTACCAGCATGTGAATCTTTCTGAAGGCATGGATGGATTTATTGTTACAAAACTATTTCAGGAAAAGAGCACTTAATGCCTGAGGGCAGGGTTCAGGTCTGAGTTTGGAAAGAATCTCAGGAATTCGCCTGACAGCCAATAGATTCAAAACTTGGATTCTTGCCAAAAGTTTAGCCAGTAGTTTCCAAGAATTACTGTACCCTATACCCCTTTGCCTAATTCTGGAATGCCAAGATGTATGCTTTTCTTTAAAAACCCTGTCACCTCTCTGTTCATGGCCAGAATCTTCCTTTGTACCAGAACAAAGGGGTTTCGAACCCGGTTTGTTTGAACCTGTCTAAAAATAAACTGACCCTCATGGGTTTACATTGAGTCCAGCTCCCTGGTGATCTGTGGGGGTCCCTTGACATGGGTACACCACTTTTGTCCCTGCTCAAAACAAGAAAACACTTCTTTAAAAATCAATGGCCTAAACTAAGTCTGAATACAGCATAGTGAATATAAGAAAAGAAACTATTCATCTTATTATTCCATATCTCTGAACCCAAAGTAAGTAATGTTCTGACTGTCCCACAAATTAGGAGAAAGTTCCTAATTGTCCAATTTCACTAGATATGAGAGTCAAGTTCTCTCTAGTCTAGCCATTATGAAAAAGCAAACAGGTAAACTGATGTTAACCAGTTAGGTTTGCGGGTTTTGTCTGCTTGTTTTTGTCAATTGCTATGATCCAATAACTGTGAAATGGCCAATCTGTGTTTTATTTCTTCACTGGTCTTCAACCCTCCATTATTCATAAAACTAACTTATTCTACCTCAGTCCATCAGAACACCCATTTTGTGGATGAAGTGTTGCCCATTCTAGAATTTCACATAAAAATAATATCTGAAATCTCCATTTTGTCCTTTGACACCCTTATGAAAGTGTTTTTATTAAGCCTGGAATTTGTTGGTGGTGATTTTAAGGAGAGGACAGAATGCTGACTCTGTGAGGCACCAAAAGCCTTTAATCCCAGTAGGCAGGGGCAGGTGGATCTCTGTTTCCCTGTCTTGAAAACAACAGAAACGAAAGGATGACTCAATCATTAGGAAAGAAGCCAAAGATCTGACCTTGTCCCAAACAAGGAAAGCAGTGGTGGGGAGGCTAGTCAGGACACAAAGGGAATTTAGGGAGGAAACTAAAATCTACTAAAGAGGGAAAGGAAAGGACAAATGCGTGAAGGAGGGTGCATTCTCAAATACTGATGATTCAAAGATGATTTAAGCTGCCCAAAGCGCTGGCATTAAGGCAGTGGCTTGAGTCCTATCCCTTAGACACTCATATTTATCTCTAAAATTAGACAAAGCCTTTTGGACGTTTTAAGACAATTAACTATTCTTTAAAAATTCAGCAGCTTTCCATGCCCAGCCTTTCAAGGTGCAATACTTGGATAGGATAATCCAAATGAAAATTAAATTTAAAATTACATTAATCTCTTCAGGTCAGGCAGAGGGTGTCTTATCCCAGCCTTCATACAGAAAGCTCCCACATTATCTCCAGCTCACAGAGGGGAAGGCATTAATACAGCTCAAAGCGTCCACATAAACCTAATTGACCTATTTTTCCCTTCTACCAGCTTGGAAGGTGATGAATTAATTTTACTTAAAAAAAAAAAAAGAAAGAAAGAAAGAAAAGAAAAAGGGTATATTTAAATTTTGAAAAAACTACCAAAAGATATTACCTTAGCGCTCTGCGGCCAAGGCACAGAAAGAGCGACAGGGCGCTCACCCCGACCCCGACCCCCACTACCAAGGCCCAAGGCAGACTGTTGTGAGGATTCTGCTGTCGTCACAGAAGGCTGGCGTGGCAGGGGCCAAAGGAGGGGCTGTTACCGTCACCCTCGCAAGGACAGAAGGCTCTGAACAAGCTAGAACCGCCCACAGAACGGGCGGCGGAGGGAATGGGCCGCGGGGGCGGGCCGAGATGGCGACTTCCGGCTTGTGCACTGCTCTTCCGGTCCGCCGAGTCCCTGGGCCCTGCTCCCCTACCCCTCCCGGCGGCCCCCATTAGGGTCTGCAGTTTGAATGGGGTCCAGCCCCGAGAGCTTGGTAGGCCGGACGGTGCTCCTGGTGGAAAAGGCTGGTCTGTCCCGCTGTGGTACCGTGTGATCCGCGCCCTGGGTGGAGGGGAGAAAGCCTGCCCTGGTTCCCCGCACAGCGCGGATGTCCAGGCCTTCCTCTCCTGTCCAGTGTCCTGTTGGGGTTGTGGTGACAAAGATGTTACCATAGTTCCGTAAAACTTGGAACTGCTACAGTAGTATCTGTTTACAAAGTTCACTTGCCCTGGAACTTTTATTAAGTTTTCCTGTCAAGATGGAGAGCACGTGATGCCGTGGCCTTGCCATTTAAAAAGTTCCCAAAGGGTAGTCCACGCTGGGACGATCCTCCGGAGAGCCCATTCAGCACAATAGGAAATCGCACGCTTCGCCAACATCACAGGCTGATGTCTAGATATCAAAATTTTGAGTTTAAAGCTAAACCGGATTGACTACCCTACCCATAGTACAACTGACATTATAAACGAGTCAATCTGGTGCCTACGATTGTTTCTCTAATTTTACATTCTTGGTTTTTTTGTTTGTTTTTTTCGAGACAGCCCTGCCTGTCCTGGAACTCGGTCTGCAAACCAGAGCTGAACTCATAAATCCAGCCTGCCTCTGCCTTCTAAATGCTGGAATTAAAGCAGTACGCAACCACCGCCCAGCTGAAATTTTAAAAATTAGGTATATTGTATGTAAATACAAAATAGTCATCTAGCCAGCACTTCACAGATCCCTGGTGACCATTGTAACTAGTAACTTGGTTACTTTTGAAAATCCAACTATATGAAAACAATGAACTATAAAAGCAATTCTGTACATACTCACTCCACTGTACTCTGTTATTACGAGGCTGGAAAGCTTGGAAACGTGAATATCTCTAAATTTTATTAATTGGTGAAAAAAATCTTTTTTTGAGATGGTTTGGAGGTGCATCACCAGCCCAAAACGTCCCCAGTGAGGTCAGTGTCACAATGTATGCAACTTAAGGTTCAACTAAATTTCCTTCAAAGTGCTCTCTGATGCGTTTTCAGAAAGTCTTTCCCTTTATTGATCGTTGTGATGTCCCAGCCCTTCCCAAGCTATCTCAGAACTAGGTTGGCAAGGTGGGCTTGGGGGAAGCCGGGAATCAAGAAAAACATTTAGAAACATCCTCAGTTACTACCGGAGTCAGTGACTGCATGTCAAAAGGAACCGGCTCATTTTACAAAGTTTATACTGAATAACCAGAATGGGTTTTTTTTCCTAAAATTAACCCTATTAACAGAATCTTTTAAAAATCTCTACATTCTCATTCCATGCAATCATCCAACAGAGGAAAGATGAAAGCAGTTAGTCATCTCAAACCTGTAATAAATAATTTACATGTAGCATGGACTGAATTAATAAAGAAGACTAAAGCCAACTCGACTTCTTTTGTCAATGGACAGATCTTAATTTCTAGGTCACCACAGACCAACAGCAGTTAAGCATTTTCCAATGTAGATTGGTTGTTTAGGAGCATAATTTGTAATGCAAAATAACAAAATTAAATGAGCTTTAACAAATATTGGCTTTGGAACTGTTTGGAAAAGGCTTCAAGGCAAGAGCAAAGGCCTCTGAGTAGAGGCTTGATTATATTCTCAACACAAGTGAGTCCAGATTAGATTCTCCTTCATTGAAGTCAATGGTTCTCAATCTTCCTAACACTGCTACCCTTTAAAACAGTTCCTCATGTTGTGGTGACCCCCAACAATAAAATTATTTTTATTGCTGTTTCCTAACTGTAATTTTGCTATTATGAATCATAATGTAAATATATAGAAGTCGACCCCTGTTGAAAAGTTGGTTCATTCACAAAGTGGTCTCCACGCACAGATTGAGAATCATTGGTCTAAGTTATCTCCAGAAAAACTCTAAGTGCAGTCCAGAGAGATACTAGAAATGAGACTTGGTCTGACCTTCGAAGGAACTATGTTTATTCATTTTATCATCCACCTGTGCAGATAGACAATATTCCAGCAGAAGGTGGGATACAGCCTCTTATAGGGCAGAACTTTCAGTAGTCCACAAGGAAAACTGGAAAACAGTCTTTCACCAGGCTCTACATGGTTTGAGGAGAACAAAGTCCCACAAGCTGGCCTCTGACCTCCACTCTCTTGCCATGCCCGGCCCCCCACAAAAGAATGCTATATAATAACCATACCATAAATAAGTTGTTAATTTTGACAATGTAAAGGTGCCAGGCTGGTGAGATGGTGCAGCAGTTAAAAGTGCTATGTAAATATGAAGATAGTTCAGCCAGGGGTTTGAGGCAGCCTGATCTCCAAAGCTAGTTCCTGGAGGCCAAAGCTACATGAAGAAACTGTGTGTGTGTGTGTGTGTGTGTGTGTGTGTGTGTGTGTGTGTGTGTGTGTGTGTGTGTGTGTGTGTGTGTGTGTGTGTGTGTTGGGGGGGTGGAGCCTGAGTTCAGTTCTAGGAACTCATATAACCAACTCCTGAAAGTTGCTGCTGACTCCCCCCACACACACACATACAAATAATGCATGCAAGTTAAAATTTTAAAGGTACTTTTTCAGTAGACAAATCTAGTGGACATCACCTTGACCAAATGATCAAAGTTAATAAATGAAAAAAATTTGACAGTATTTGGGCAACATATGCCTTATGATGGAAACCATGTAGATGGGAACACCATCTTTGGAATATTCATGAAAAAATATTTAATCTAATATATACTCACAGAGAAATAATCAACCAAATCCAAATTGATAGTGCTGCAGACACATTAAAAATGGATGTTTTCATGGACTCACGAAAAATATCAAAATAACACAAACACCTAGGAGACTTCTAAAGTGACACATAGGGAACTTGAAGAGATCATTCTTCTTATGTTTAAATGCTCAAATTATGTTCATTAGATTTCCAGAGTTATTGTTTCCAACAAGAAAAAACAAAGACATAAAAATGCCAAAAAGCCTAATTCTTTTTTTTCTCTCCAAGACAGGGTTTCTCTGTGTAACAGATGCAATGGCATATGACTGTAATCCTAGCGTTTATGGGTTTGAGGAAGGAGATATGAGGCTAGTATACCAAATCAATCAAAAATAGCTATAGTTGTAAATGTGTATACTTTGCAGATTAGAAGCTTCTCTTCAGGAACTGAGAAACATCCCTAAGAATGTTACCATCAAGACCCTGTCTCAGGTCCTGTGGTGGTGGAGCATGCCTTTAATCCCAGCACTCAGGAGGCAGAGAGACAGCATATTTCCGAGTTCAGAGTCAGCCAGGACAGCCAGGGCTACATGGAGAAACCAAAGTTTCCTAACGTTGATAAGCATCATCCTACCTACACACAGCCGACTTACTTTTACTTATCCTAACCAACCTTTCAAACATCCCCTTAGCCGTTTCTAACTGGTTTTTGAAATGACAAGCTCTAGAGGTCACAGCTGACGTATCCATTACAAGTCTCTTAGAGGCTTTGCTGCAGACATCACGGCCAGCATGTGGATGGAGATCCCAATGGCCCCTAGATTACCTTCCAGGAGCTTAACAGTTGCTTTTACTGTGGTGATCCGACTCTTTTGATCCTGCAGAGGTTCTGGTCAGAGAGCCATAGATTCTGCATTCACGCCATGCTAACCATCCTCTGAGCATGTGTTTTAAATCTTCCTAACCGCTATTCTCTAGAAAGTTTTTGGGATTCTTCCCCTCCATGGTGGACCCCTCACAAAAAACTCATTTGTCACACTTGTTCCAGTGATTGTGGGGATGTGAGGGCACCGCTCAAGTCACAGGTATATTCCTAGCTCTCCTTTCTCAGCTGTAAAAGTTTTATAATTATCAAAGGGAATCAGAATAACAAAAGTGAAAACCTTATCAAAGTATGAGCAACTAAATATTCCTAACAGTGAGTTTCTGCTTCACGTGGCTTTGTTGGTGATGTTTCTTTAACCCCTTCATAGCCATACAATAAAGGTCTATTCCTTAAGCCTTCACATTCCAGCCCCTAATCCGCAGTCACACTAGTCCCAAGTTGAACACACTATGTTACGGCAAACTGATACTTTTGTATAAGTCTTTCTGTGAAAATTAAATAACAAGATGTCTGGAAAACCTAGGGGTAGAAGATAGGGAGCGTCTTCACTCAGACACTAAATTAATTCACTGGTATCTGCTTCTAGCCTGGTTGCCGCCCTTTGCGGTTGAAGTCAGTAGAACAGAGCAAGGAATGTTGCCAGGAGTAGACAGTGTGTCTAGTACTTCAAGGCTCTGGGTTCAAGTTCCAGTACCATACAGTCTCCTTTCTCTCTTCATACAGAATAAGAATTTCTCTTTCCCTTCATCATGGTTTCAGAACACATTCTGAACTAGTCACTGTGGGGAGGTGAAGGGCAGGAGGTATGGATAGGAACTCGGGAAGACGTCTGATTCACTCAATCTACATTCACACATACAAAAAAAATATTGGGCACCCCCAAGAGAAAGATGAAGACAGACAGGATTCTGAGGAGAAAAAATGACAGATGTCCACTATATTTCTCAACACACCCAGAAATCATTACCTCTTCAATTTTGCTTGTTTTCTACCTAAAATGCTCCACCATAATTATCCGTATCACAAATGCCTTAAAAAATACACTGTACCTTTCTAACACATTTGCTTTTTACCAAAATTACTTTATCTTTTGAGCCATTTCTGTGTCTTGTACCAACTTCTATTAGACTACAGTGTAAACTTCTCTTTATACACACACACACACACACAGAGTAAAATGGCTCACTGGTAGAATACTGGCTGACAGTTGTCCTTTAGACAACACCAGCACACTATGGCACCACACACATACCTCCTAAAATGTTTATTTTGGAAATAAATTTATTTTGAACGCAGTTCATCAGGTTTGGTGGAAAGTGCCATTACCCTGAGCCATTTCATAGCCCTGGAAGTTCTTTAAATCGTGTTTTTTTTTTTTTTCACTGAAAAGAAAAAAAAATAATTAACTATGGCATGCAGACAGATGGACTTTTTTTTTTTTTTTTTTTAAAGCAGTACAGTTAACTGCAAGGAAATGTTTATAAACTTTAATGATATAAACTGGAGTTCCAAGACGAGAGAAAAGCCACACCTGTGTTAAAGACTCTTAGAGGTTAAATGACAGACTAGAACTTTGTGATTTTGAAGAGTTAGAATGTTGTGGATCCAGAGCCAAACCATCTTGAGCTGTGGCCACTTAATAGCCATTCTTTGTTCAACCATCTGTCCTAATACCTTTAAGAATTATTTATTTTATGCTTGTGAATGTTTGACTGTATTGTACATATGTGCACCACATGTGTACCTGGTGCCTGTAGAGGTTAAAAGTGTGTGGGATCCCCTACAACTAGAGTCACCTGCAGTTTTGAGTGTGGTGGGTACTGGGAATTGTGCTGGCTCATTCTATATCAACTTGACACAAGCTACAGTTATGAGAAGAGGGAGCCTCAAATGAGAGAATGCCTCCATAGAATCTGTCTGTAGGGAAACCTGTAGGGCATTTTCTTAATTAGTGGTTGATGTGGGTGGGCCCATATCATCTTGGGTGGTACCACCCATGGCTTGGTGGTCTTGGGTCCTATGAGATGGCAGGCTAGGGAATGCCTGGCCAGAAGCACAAAGACACTAGGATGCCAAGCAGGCTGTGGTAGAATTAGAGAATGGCAGCAGTTTGTGTGCTACAACGAGGTGGAATTGGAAACACGAGGGCAGTGAGGAGGCGGGAGCTATTCGGAGGTCATGTAGGAGTGCTGCTTACTGACTTGTTACACATGGCTTATTCAGTCTGCTTTTTATAGAACCCAGGACCACCAGCCCAGGGATAGCACCATCTACAATGGCTGGGTCCTCCCCATCAATCGCTCATTAAGAAAATGCCCACAGCCTGAGCTTACAGAGGCATTTTCTCAGTAGAGGAGCCCCTTCTCTTAGATAACTATAGCTTGTGTCAAGCTGACATACAGTAGCCAGCACAGTGGGTCATGAACACTCATATCTGGCTCAGAATAAACTATCTCTTTCTTATACTTCTGAGTTTGGAGTTGTGTTTTGCCCTGACAATGTTATGGTGACCAAACATTTCTGTTTAGGCTAACGATAATTCAGGTTTGCGTTTTTATGTCTTGAAGTTTCGTCTGACTAGTAATTCATCTTTCTCAGATTTTACTATCTTTTATACCAGGGTGAAAGAATTGTTCCTTCACTATACAAAGTCTAAGAATTTATTGTATTGCTTCTCAGCCTTTTGGCTAAGACCAAGTGTAGAATTGTATAAAGTATACAAGGAGAACCATGAACCTCCTTCCCACCCACCTCCATTCCAGAGTATTGTTTTGTTGTTCTGAAGACTGAATCCAGGCCTCTTACTATTCTTGTTTATGCTTGTTCTTGCCAGCAAGCTACAATTCTGTCCTGTTCAGTATATAATTTAATTTCATGTAAAGAGGGTCATTATGTATCTATTATTTCACTTCATTTCACTATTTTTATGCATGTGTATGCTTGCCTGAATTTATATTCACTTGCGCAGAAGCCTACAGAGGCCAGAAGAGGGCATCAGATCTCCTGGAATTGGAGTTACGAAAGGCTACAATCCATCAATGTAAGCTCTGGGAATCGAACTCAGGTCCTCTGTGAGAGCAGTAAACACTCTTGAATTGCTGAGACATCTCTCCAGCCCCTGAAGTTTCTTTTGTTCTCTAATAATGTATGTCAGAGGTCCTTCAAACCTTGTTTTACAAAGTCTTACCAAATTCGTCATATTTTGGAGTTAGATATGGTGAAATAGGCCTGTAGTTTCAGCACGTGGAAGCTAAGACAGAAGGAGTTTAAGTTAAGAGACTAGATTAGTATGCACAGGATGATGACTCTTTTCCCAAAACAAACAATTCATCACATTTTTAGTTTGTGTAGTGTCTTAGAATTACTATCACTTGATGAAACACAATAACAAAAGCAATTTACGGAGAAAAAGCTTACAAATTTCCATATGACAGTCCCATCAAGAACTCAAAACAGAGCAGGAACCTGGAGACAGTAGCTGATGCAGAAGCCATGGAGGAGCGCTGCTCACTGGCTTGATTGCCCTGACTTGTTCAATCTGCTTTCTTACAGAACTCAAGACTACCAGCTCAGGGATGTCATCACCAGCAATGGGCAGGGCCCTCCCCTATAAATCATCGGTTAAGAAAATGCCTAAAGGCTTGCCTGAAACTGCTGCCTTTTAAAAAAAAAAAATTTAATTTTTAAATTTTTTTGGTTTTCAAGATAAAGTTCCTCAGTAGTAGTTTTGTGACTGCTGAGGAGTGAGTATATACAGCATGTTGAGCTATCTCTTCCTGTGGGAAGAATGAAGGTTCTTGGCTCAGAGATAAGCAAAGGGGACCAGGAATGCCTTATTTCCCTTTTCTCTCTTCTTCCCTGAGATATGCTCTCTCTGATTATCCCTGGTTGACATGAAACTTGATCTGTAGGCCAGAAGTCCAACCTGTCTCTGCCTTCAGAGTGCTGGGATTAAAGACATGCACCACCACAACCCTAAACTAGGAACCAGGAATTTTAAATAGATTGGTTCAAAGAAAGGGATGTATTACCTGTTAAGCACTTCAGAAGGATGGGAGTAGGCATGGTTAATAACGTGGTGACCCTTTCAGTTATGTGGCCAAAGACATCAGAACCTCCTATAGACCCTTATAATGAGTGTGCTGATTATAGAATCTATTATTATAGGTGTCACATGTAATCAACTTATAGAACTTATCTTTAAAGATGTCATATGTACTTTACAAAGAGTTTTAATGAAACCTCACTTGAAATTTTATTCTTCACATGGGATTAAGTTATTACCAAGTAAATTTCATCAAATTATGCTCTGCTTTTTAATAATGGAAAAATCTCGTTTGACTCTTTCCCACTTAACTCTCTAGTGCCATGATAGCTGTTTGCCCACCAAGCTGAAACCCCCCTCGCCCCTCCCTGAGGCCCCTGAAACTAACTGAGGTTGGCAGAGTTTCAGTGACTGTCTGCTCAAGGAATCAGATTCTCGGAAAAAGCTTTGTTTACAGGATTTCCCAGCTGCATGCAGAATGAGCAGTCTAAACAAAGCTTGCTTGGGACACGTTGCCTGGCCGGCCTGACCTACACGTAGTAACTCGGGCGAGACCACCCTGAGACCCTGAGTAACCATGAGAACCCTTGCAACTTCCCCCTCCCCTACCCAGAGTGCTGTATAAAAATCTCTACTATGAGAGTATTTGGGGCTCTTGGCTATTTTCTTGCCCTGAGCCCACTCGAGGGTGTAATAAACTTTTTTTTCTTTTTGTCTTGCAAGAAATCTTGGTCTGGGGTCTTCTTTGTTCCAGCCGTTAACAGCTTAAAATATGCCTAAAATTGGTGATGCAGCTATCTTTGAAACACTTCTGCTCCTGTAAAAATAAACACCTCGAGGGTGTAATAAACTTTTTTTTCTTTTTGTCTTGCAAGAAATCTTGGTCTGGGGTCTTCTTTGTTCCAGCCGTTAACAGCTTAAAATATGCCTAAAATTGGTGATGCAGCTATCTTTGAAACACTTCTGCTCCTGTAAAAATAAACACCTTACCCATATTCCTGTAGCACCAATAAAACTCATTGGTTTTCCAAATTGTACTTTGGTGGTGTTATGCACTTTGTTATGTTACTTTGGTCTGTGGTAGGCTCCCTATTTAGGGTGGGTGAGTAAATGCTATGTGTAGTTTCTCACCAGGAAAAGTTTTGTCCAATAACACACCTCTTCCCTGGATTTCTCTCTCCCATGTTTGCACAAAAGGTTTAAATATGAAATGTCTGCCAAGATCTGGTGTTGAGGATCATCTCCTTAGCTAGCATTGGGAGGTGATTTAATCATGAAGGCACATCTCACAAAAGGGTTAATCCACTGATGAGATCATAGCTGGACAAGCAATTAGGACTTGGGAAATAAGATCTCTGGATGTATTTCCTCTCTTCCCTCCTTTTCCCTTTGTTGTTGGTGGTGAGATTTGCTTCTACCAAGGTCTGCAGGGTAGGGCCAAGTGACTGTAACGTGAAACCTCCAAAACCATAAACCAAAACACAGTAATCTGTCAGTAACAAAAACCTACCTTCGGGATGGTGAGTGGTGGTGGCCTTTTGGTCTCAGCACTCCGGGAGGCAGGGGCAGTCAGATCTCCATGATTTAAAGCCAGTCTGGTCTACAGAGTGAGTTTCAGGACAGCTGGGGCTCTCTCAAAAACAAACAAACAAACAAACAAACAAAACAAAACATAAAGTGTAAGAATCACATACTTATGAGGTTTTTGTTGAGTGCTGGGATTAAAGGCCTATATCACTACTTCCAGCTCCATATAAAGTTTTGTTTTTTAAGGGGTTTGAGAGTCTTATTATGTAGCTCTGGCTTGGAACTCCATATATAGATTAGGCTGACCCTGAACTCAGAGATCCACCTGCCTTTGTCTCCAGAGTGCTTGTACAAACACACCCAGGGAAAAACAAAACAAAACAAAACAAAACAAAACACCTAAAAACCTCTTACCCTTTGATCCCAGCAGTCAGGAGGCACAGGCAGATGGATGATCTGAGTTCAGAGCAGCCTGGTCTACAGAGTAGCCAAGGATACACAGAGAAATCCAATCTCAAAACATAACAAAACAAACACGTCCCCCACCCCCAAATCTTGCTCCGGTGACCTGACAAATATAAAGATGATCTAAATTACATATACAAGATGTAAGGTTAAGACACTTTTTAATCAAGAAATTAAGCCTTAGTAAAAATAAAAAAAACTCAAAAACCAAAAAGAAAAAAAACCCCAAAAAACAAAATAACAAACCCCAAGCTGTGTACTAAGACAAAGATTATTTTTCTGTTTCTCCCCAGAGGGTATCTCAAAAGAATGAACTGGAATAGAAAGACAATTGGGAAGCCAGAGATGGAGGCAGGAGGATCAACTGTTCCAAGCTACTTGGGAGGTTTAGTGTGGGCGTAAAAACCACAGTTCTTATACTATAAAGGGAGATAAAGGTTGTAGTGGTGCACGCCTTTAGTCCCAGCACTCAGGAGGCAGAAGAGGATCTCTGTTTGAAACCAGCCTGGTCTTCAGAGCAAGTTCCTGGACAGGCTCCAAAGCGAACACAGAGACAAACAAAAATGGTTTATTTATCTTGAGCCATTTTGGTTCATGGTCCGGGGAACACAAATGTAGGTTACCCCATATTCTATGTAAGACGAGAGCTGCGTTTTTTACGTTGACAAACGGTAGCGTAATAAACAAGACTACTCCCCCCCACACCCGTTTTACAAGAACCATTTAGGATTAGACTCCTTAGTGCAATGCAATCCCCGACGTGATGTCCTCACCCTAAATCTATTTTTAGAGCCAGGGATTTTCCAGATTACTATAAAGCGGGCGAGGTGAGGTCAGGGCCAGGCATAGGTTTCCAAGACTACACCCCGACACCCACGCGCGCTTCACTCCGTAGTTTCTGAAACTGGGCAGCTGCCCTGTTCTGAGTCACGCTACTCAGGGTGTAACGCAGACCGCGTAGGGATCTACGGGGCCGACCCTGCAGGCGAGACCGCAGGTTATCCGGTGCCTAAAGGGATTACCAACCCCGCAGCCCAGGGCCACGAGGGAGCCTCCACGTCCACCACCTCCGCCCAGCGCGACCGAAGTCCGGACGAGACCGTTGGCGCGCGGCCGGGCGAAGGGCGCGGGGGGCGGGGCGCTGACGTGTGACGTCAGGGCGGAAGCGCACGTTGCGTCAGCGGCCTGGAAGCCGGCGGTCACGGGAATATCCGTCGCGCCGAGGACGCTGGTTAGTCTCGCTTTGGGTTCCGGCTGCGTCTGCTGTGCGTGCAGCTCGCTGGAACTATGGCGTCCGGGCCTCACCCGACCTCGGCCGCCGCCGCCGCCGCCGCCGCCTCCGCTTCGTCCGCCGCCCCGAGTGCGGGCGGTTCCAGCTCTGGCACGACGACCACGACGACGACCACGACCGGAGGCATCCTGATTGGCGACCGTCTGTACTCGGAGGTGTCGCTGACCATCGACCACTCACTAATACCGGAGGAGAGGCTCTCGCCCACCCCGTCCATGCAAGACGGTCTCGACTTGCCCAGCGAGACGGACCTGCGCATCTTGGGCTGCGAACTCATCCAGGCCGCCGGCATTCTCCTCCGGTTGCCGCAGGTGAGAGGCCCGGTTGGTTACGGGCATCGCCGCCGCGGCCGGATCTCTCGGGAGCTGGGGCGGGCGGGGAGGGGGTGCGGGGGCCGGCGGCGCCGCGCGGCCCGGGCGGGGGAAGGGAATGGAGCGGCCGCACAAAATGGCGGCGGCGCCTGGTGCGGGCCCGCCTGACCCCGGCGCTTCCGTTCTCCTCTCTTGTCTGCAGGTGGCGATGGCTACGGGGCAGGTGTTGTTTCACCGTTTTTTCTACTCCAAGTCTTTCGTCAAACACAGTTTCGAGGTAAGCACGGCGGGGGCGGGCGAGGAGGGATTTCTTCACCCGGAAGCGGGAAGGAAAGGGTAGTAGCCAGCTTTTCCAGAAAGGGAGTGGTTAGCTGAGGCCTTTGTACCTAGTTCCCACCCATAAGGAAATGGGGCCCTTAGAGCATGTTTTAAGAACTAGAAAATGGATCCTGAGTCCACGTGCTCTGTTACCAGGAACTACATTTTCAGATTACTGTAAAATTCTGGGCCACAATTACGAGCAGTTAAGCAATCAGTACTTAATTGTAAGCCCCATGCCCTAAAATTTTATTTCGCCAAAAGCCCATTGTTTCTCTTTAAAAATAACTTTCTTTGGTGGGCAGGGTTGTTTCCAGTTTAACTTTATACTTCATTATAAGTTTTGTCCCCCCGTGGGTTCTTTCCAGATTGTTGCCATGGCTTGTATTAATCTTGCATCAAAAATCGAAGAAGCACCAAGAAGAATAAGAGATGTGATTAATGTATTCCACCACCTCCGCCAGTTAAGAGGAAAAAGGTAAGATTGGCCTATCCTATTGAACCTAGTATTTTTTTGCTACTGCTGTTTACACCAATCATCAAGTCAAAACATCTTTTTTTTTTTTTTCCCTCAAGTCAGTATGGATGCAAAAGAACACTGACATTAGGTGTTGAAATTCACATAGGAACACTGAAACTTAAACCCTCAATTAACCAGCTATCTAAAGTTTGTAGAGGCAGTTGCATTTGTGGACAATCCTAGCAGTGCTGTGAAGCCAGTCCCTTGGTTTAAGATTAAACAAGAAAGGGGGTACGGTTGGCTCAAGTGGGAGTGTCTTCTGTAAGTTATTTCCCCTCCCCTTTCTTGAGGACTGAGGGCTGGACGTGAAAGCACTGTAGTTCAAGTTCATGCTGTGGCACAGTTCGTGTAGGTTGTTACTCTGCTTGGAGTCCCAGTTTCTTCATCAATTAAGGTTGGCTTTTGTTAGAGTACTGCTCTCAACATTGACCACCATATGTCGGATAATACCGGATCTGAAAGGACTGGAGGAGATAAAGTTTGAAGTTTGAAGTCAAAGGGATTAACCAGGTATTCTGTTTTGGTTAGCTACAGCCTCAGTGAGTGGGTTAGAAGGCATTGATTGAGATGCCTTCAGATAGGGCTCTTTATTTGATCTTGTAAGAAAATTCAGTCTCAAAGTTTCTTTTTGGTGTAGTGATAATTTGGTAACTAAGTGGGCTTATGCATTCATCTATGGCAGTACCAAAGTTTGTTGTAGGCCTCCCTGTTGTGATTCTAGGACACCCTTATGGATAGTCATGGTGTACATTAGTTGCTGAGGAATTGTAATGAGTTTGAAAGGAAGCTAGCTGTAAACAGAAGTTGTTTTGGGGGCTGGGTCTTGCTTAGTCCAAATGAGTATCATATATCGTCTTTATTGGTGGAATCTAAGTTAGTGGTGGTGAAGATAGTAGCCAGATAAGCAGGTAGAGCTCAAAATGAGTAGCATGGTCAGAAATGGCTGCCCGATTTTTTTCTTTTATTCTTTTCTCCATACTTTTTCAGCCTCATCTTTTCTCTGTGTTCCCAGATAGGATTTCTTTTGTTTGAAAACATTTTTAGTTGTGAAGTAGAGAAATGAGGGAATTTCATACTGGTATTTAGTATGTTTTGAGGTTTTATTTGTATTTAGATTTGTGGCTGAAATTTTTTCAGGCTGTTTTTAAATGAAACGCTGATAAAATACAGAAATCTTTAGTCAAGGACTCTTCATTAAAAGGACATTTTCTACTATATGAGTCATTGAGCCAACTATAATCACATCTTTGCATTTTCTTATGGGACTTAACTTTCCTTCCTTGGTGTCAGAATAGAATCATCTTAACTATAACTTAAGAATTCAAAATAATCCAATCTGACTGACTTGTGTTGGATGTAACTGCATTTTTGACCATCATTAAAGAGAAATTGATTTTGTTTCAGTGTTACAAGTTTGATTATAGCATGAATTCTTAAAGAAGTTAATTGCATGGAAGCTCCCCCTTTTTAAAAGCAGGATATAAGTGTTTCTATGCATATTACAAGTTTACTCAGACATGTAACTTGTATATGTTATTAACTTCAACTCTTTTTTCCCTTGCAACCGACTATACAGCGACCAGCTACATTTACCAAAGCCTGGGTGATGTGGAGTGGTACATAGAGATGAAGCTGTCGTCATGGCAACAGTGAGTGAAGTATCGAAAATCCCCAAGGAGAAGCCAGTGTTCTGAGAATAGGTCACTGGAATCGGGGACTAACAGGTTGGCCACTGGTGAACCATTTAGAGAAAAAAAACAAACAAACAAACAAAAAAACTCCTGTTTCTTGTTAAAAGCTTTTTCTTTGCTGTCCAAGTTATTTTAAAACTATAGCTTAGTAAAGTGTTTTGTGTTCTTTGCAAATGGTATGGTTAGAAAGTATCATAAATGTTAACTCTGATTAGTTTGTCTTGAATTTTAGCACAACTTTTGAATGCTAACTAGGTTTTACTGTGTGGCTTTGATGGCTACAGGGGGCACATTTCATGTAGCCTTGAAGTCATTGTTTCTAGTCATGGCTACGTAAAGATAAACAAATTAATGATTAATGTCCAGTCCTCATTATCAGATAGTTGACTTGCGCCCCCCACCATGGGTTTTTAATAGCTGATAGTTCTTCAGAATAGCTGAATTTAAAAAGGCTATTCATACCAGTAATTTACAGATACAATTTGCTGTTTATATGTAACATTTCCCTTATGTTGGGGTTTTTTCTTTAAAAAAAGTCTGTTTATATCTTAATATTTGTGCTGTAAGATAAACTTTTAAAGATTTAACTACTTATATTGGTGACTGTTGATGATATTTTCAGTGTGTAAAAGTAAGAATTGGAAGGGTCAGGTCAGGATTGACATTTTGTCCATTTGCAGTTTCTGTTCTAGAGTAGCTTCAGTTTAACATTTAAGGGCTGTTTGCATTTACTTCAAATAAGCATTAGGGATTCCTGTTTGCTGAGTGGGAATCTTGTCTTCATGTATAATAATTACCCATCTGATATATGATGTAGTTAGTCCTTATGCTACTTCCAGAGTATCAGTCCTTATAGCATATGAGACTAACCATGCTGGAACCCCCTACTTTTAATATTTTGTCATTTATGTGCTATGTTTCAGTCCTACTATAGAAACCAGCTATCAGACAAACTTGTAATACACGGAGATCAAGATTTCCTAAAGATTGACATTTGATTTCAAATAAGTTAAGGAGCAAAGTATAGTAATAAAGAACCTCAGAGGTGGAGTTTGGTAGTTTTGAGTGCTGACAGTATTCCTGAGGCCTGAATAGATGAGGACTTACTTTCTCAGCTTTAAGTGCCTTCTTAATTTTAACTCTTCATCTAGTGTTGGTCAAGGATGTTTACTTGATTGGGAAGAAGTTCTGCCAAGTCTTGATTCAACGTAATGTGTTGCTAAAAATATTTCTGATTATCTTATTAATAGAAAACTTTGCTGCTTTAATGCTTTTTCAGAATCTTTGCTTACTGATTTATGGACATATTTTCTATGTTTTATCATGGTGTAAAATGCTTCTAATAAGGTAGTTAATTTTGTATTCATTGAGCTTGCCTTGATTTGAGGTAAATCAGATCTGAACAAAATGAAGATGAGACTATGCATTTACAAAGCTCACTTGAAAAATTGGTATTGGCAAGACTGAGCCAGAACTTAGATGGTTAAGTAATGAATGGGGTTGTTCCTTGGTCTGCTTTAAATGAGGAGACTTGCAGTTAGTAAGGTTCAAGGTCTCACTGTGGGTGGTTGCTTAGGGTGGTCTGAAATGTATTACCCTGTGCTAAGGACTTCACTCCTGGGATTAAACAGAGCCTGTGCCTTTGCAAAGTCTAAGATATTTGTTTAAGCAGAATTAGTGATGAATCCTTAAAATCCGGCACCAGTTGGTAGCCACAATTGAAAAAGGTGGAAAAAGGTTTTTAGTAAGATGGTATACATCTTGACACGAAAAAATGATACAGAACTTGGCTTTTATGAGCTATTTGTATAGGAATTTTAATGGTGCTGTTTACTGTCTGGATTTCAGGGGTTAAGAGCTAAGCTGTGTACAGATAAAACACTGGAGCCTCTTTGACTCTCAATACCAATAGAAAGACCCTTGAAATACATACAAAACCTGAAAAATCATAAACCCTTAAGTAGTGCCTCCTTGGAGTGTGTCTTCATACAGCACAGTGGTTGCTCCTGTTTGAGTAAACTTTTTTCCTAAAGTGCAATTGCAACAATTTTCGTGATAAAACTGATTCAAAACAGGCCCTCTCCCCACCCCCACTTGACCACTTTAACTCTTACACTTTGAAGATGGATGTAGCAGAAGTTGAACTTGAAACAGTTTTTCATCATTACCTTGTTACTGTTGATGATTTTACTTGGCCAACTATTATTTAACAAAAGGTTACATAATAACAGTGTAAGGATTTTGCTTTTAAGTGAAAATAAGGAAAATATAAAATAGCTGTTTGTTTATTCTGAGAGCCTGCTTCCAGGAAGATAGTTAATGTACTTTCAGGTTTGCTTGTTTTCTCCAGTCTGGTGTTAACCCAGATTTGCCTCAGCTCACTTGATAGAGTAGTGGAGGATGCCTTCGAATTCTTAACCTCCACATTCCTCTACTTTCACCCCTGTATAGTACTGGTCTATATATGAGTGTGAGTTACTATTCCTGGCGCAGTTTCATTACCTTCAAGTGGTTATGCTTAAATGGGCTCTTTGTTTACTAGGTTGTGTAGATTGAAGTATTCAGACAGTGTATTCGCTCTAGAGCTTGCAGTTTGCCTAAAAATACTTTACCATTTGGGAAAGCATTTAAATATTATTAATCCCATATATTTATTGTACAGTCATTAATGAATGTATACATCTTGCTAGTTAGAGGTAAAAATGTGTCAAAAAACATGGTAAATTTCATAGGTCACATTAGCATTACTTAACTGGCCAGAACTGGATTGTAAGACAAGGCATATTGCACTTGCCTCTAACATAACCCATTCCAGTGGGTGAGGCAGGATGAGTTTCATAGCAAGGCATTTTAAAAAAAAAAAAAAAAAGAAAGAAACAAGATAAACATGAGATTGCTTTTTTTATGAGTGGCTAGGTGTCCCTTCCTCTCCCCAATATGAAAAATGACTATGAAAAGCAACTCCGAGGACATCCCACACAGAGTCTGGTGAGGCTGGTTCCCTCTGTTGCCTTACAGTCTCATAGGAGCTACATTGACTGAGTTACCTAATACTCTTAACCCCATTTTTTAAAGAGAATATTTATTTTATTTGCCAATTGAACTAACTTTGGGTTTGTTTTTGGTTTTATTTTGCTCTTGGTGTTCTGGCAGGGTGGGGGGGGGGAGGGGGTGTCTAATTAATCAAATAGTCTTTGTAAATGTTTTTAGTGTGCTGTGCCAAAAGGGAAATCATAATTAACTACCTTTTCCCCCTTTTATTTTGACTAAATTTAGCTTTTCTCAAAAAGAATTTTTTAAGAAATCTTTGTTCGTAATTAGAACTTTATAGTAAAACTTTCAGGGTCACATTGGTTCTTGTTATAGGGAAGTTTCTGTGAGGCCGAGGTTTGCGCCAATAATGTTTACCACTGAAGTTAAGTGTTTAGAGAAAGTCAAACCTAAGAATGTGTTTTTTTAAGTTGTGTTAGTTTTAGGAGCTTTGCTAGTTGAATATAATTAACATAACTTGGACAGCATAAGATTTATGCTTTAACTTGTTAGCAGGAGTTTAAAAAGCTGGTTTCTGTTGCCAATAGTTGGTTGGAAGGGAAAATGGAGATGCCACGAGTAAAAGGTTTTAGATGTGCAAAACAGTTTTGATTTTATTTCTTACAAACTATAGGACTCCAAGCCCTCTGATCCTTGATCAGAACTACATTAACACCAAAAATCAAGTTATCAAGGCAGAAAGGAGGGTGCTAAAGGAGTTGGGATTTTGTGTTCATGTCAAGCATCCCCATAAGGTGAGTTAATAGAATGCAGAAATAACATTTCGTAAGTATTAGGGCTTTTCCTAAGATTTTGACTTTGTGGAGAGTTAACTAACCTGAGTTTTCAAAAGCTTTCTTTGGGGTGTTGATCTTTAGCAGTAAAATGGGACCCAAAACAGGCATTATTATCCGTAATTGTGTGATATTGAATATTCTTTGTGGTTAAATTTTTAGTTTTTCACCTAACAAGCTCATGTGATAGATTTGTCATGTAAGGAATGATGTATCTCTAGAAACTGGCATGTTACAAAGTGTTGAAAATAGTAGCTGTTTGCTTAAACCATTAATAAAAAGCTTTCCCTGCTTTGGCTTTCCTATTATCCTTCTGAACAGTAGCTGTAAGAATTAGGACTATTGAAGATAGCTCTGCTGTTAACTGGGTAACACTTGCTGCTATCATCAAAAGTTTCATTTTTCTAACATTATAAAATAATGATAATGTGAATCCAGAAACACTTGAACTAAAGTCGTTTTATGTACTTGGTGAGTCTTACTGGGAACCAAATACAAGGCAAGCAGTCTATCATTGAGTTTTTAAAGAAACAGTGTTCTAAACTTTAATGCAGAAATTTTAATTCTTGTAAATGCTTAGTGTTCTAGAAAATGTGCTGTGGCCATTGTCGGCTCATTGTATAAATTCTGTTATTTTTGATGACTGCTAAAAAAACACTGAGTTATTAATAAAATAAGCAAATTTTTATAGAATTGAATTTATAGAATTGAATAATGTAATAACCAGGACTGAGTCTTGCTGTTTTATGTTGGCCTGTATTTGGATTTTATAGGAATTAAAACTATTAACACTTCAGATGTTCATTGAACTCTGCTCTGAAAGAACCACCACTATGCTAAATGGTTTTTTTCTCCCTTGTCCTCAGATCATTGTAATGTATTTACAAGTCTTAGAGTGTGAACGTAACCAAACCCTGGTTCAAACTGCATGGTAAGTTGCTTTTTTACATTTCTTCTTTAGTCAGGAAAACAGAAGCAGAAATAAAGTAAGTTTCTTTTTTTTTTTTTTTTACTTTCCAAAATAATGAAATAAGTTCGTTTGGGGGGCATTTTTGTTTTTGTTGTTGTTTGACCAAAAGGTAAATAATGCTTATTTCTGCTTCCTGTTTTCTTGGCTTGACTAATTACTTTTAATGGAGAACTCAATTTAACTTTGTTCTTTTTTCTACTCTTTAATTAAAGGGTAGTCCATGATGGTAAGTCATAGAACTCTGCCCTCTGCACTTCAGCCCATGACCTCAGGATGGCCTGATTGGCTAGCCTGCTCTCCAGCCAATCCAGTGCAAGCTCTCATCCGAGATTCACTGAAGTGGTCCATATCCATCTGGCAGCATCTTCTAGTTCTGTCCGGGGTGTCAAAAGGATTTGTATATTTGCTTCTAGAAGTAACTATGCATCATGCCTATGTATTTAATGTATACCTGTAACTATCAAAATGAATATTTCATTTTTGATAGATTGTTGTCCAGCCATTATGAATTGTTTTTTTGTTTTGTTTTGTTTTTTAAATTGGGTTCAGTTAAATTTCTACTTGGAGTGTGTATAGCCTCCGTTCAACCAGAGGAGGCTACCTTAAGCTTGTAGCTTAAATGGATACTGTTGACATTTTAGGTTACTCTAGATATTATTGAGCCATTGCAGGCAGTGCTATAAGAAGCATTAAATTTTTAAAAAGAGAAGTTAATGTTATTTAAATACTTTTGATCTTGGGCCTTTGAGATACAGAAAAGTTAAGCAAGGAAATTGTGGTTTAGCCATAAGTGATTCATATTACTGTTGATAAGCAAGCATTAAATAATTCTGGATTGTCCCAGAAATATGTCTTTTTTAAAATTGACTCTGCCATGCTTCTCTTAGACTCAGTAGATACTGATAACACTAGAAAAGCTACATTGCTTTATAAAATGTATGGTTTTTTTTAATGTATTCTGTGCAGCAAAAAAAAAAAAAAGTTTTAATGAGTGTAAGGATTTTATAAGTAATCCATTTACTTTCCAGCTCAGGCTTTTCAGGAAATTGAAAGTTTTTTTTTTTTTTTTTTTTTTTTAACTAAGGAATTTTATGGACATTTCAGAAGATTATTTAAATAAATTAGGTCATTGCTTTTATTATGCTTAATTGCAAAAGGTATGTAAACAAGCCCATTAGGATGTGTATTGTTGCTCACTTCTCTGCCTAGATATTTTTGAAGTGGTCCTTTTTTGGTTTGGTTTTTTTCTCCTAACCGTATGAATAACTGGATGGGTTCCTACTAAAAAATACCTTTTTACCCCTGCTCTTGTTACTGAAATTTTTTTTCAAAGAACTTGGTTGACACTGCTTTTTGTTATGGATAAAGGAGAGATGGTCAGTGACTAATGGCTTGAAGTATTGTTAGAGTGGTGAACTCTGAGAATCATTATTTCAGAATTGACTTCAAAGTCATTGAATCTTATAACAATATGTTGAAAGAGGATTTTAGGGGTAAGATCTATATTGATAACATGGAATTGTTTAAAAGTACTGTGGGGGAAAGGGTTAGAAATGTTGACATGGTACAATTTAAAGAACTGAATATAAGGAGAAGAAAAAAGAATGAAGTAGTAGATTGAGTCTCCAATTTTATGTGCACTTCAGAAGAGTTGTTTGCTTGTGGACTAAGCTTATAGCTGAAATGTTTTTCAGGAATTACATGAATGACAGTCTTCGAACCAATGTTTTTGTTCGCTTTCAACCAGAGACTATAGCATGTGCTTGTATCTACCTTGCCGCTAGAGCTCTTCAGGTAAGTAAGTGTAGCCTGCTGTGTTTTACTTCCAAGAATTGTGTTACTTCTCAGAAGAGCGAACGTTTGAATCATTCTCTTTTTAGATTCCATTGCCGACTCGGCCCCATTGGTTTCTTCTTTTTGGTACCACAGAAGAGGAGATCCAGGAAATCTGCATAGAGACACTTAGACTTTACACCAGGAAAAAGGTAATTTTGGTTTCTCAGTTTGGTGGCATTTCCAAGAATCTTAAAGGGAATATTAACCTGTTATGATTTTCATCCAACAGCCTAACTATGAATTGCTGGAAAAAGAAGTAGAAAAAAGAAAAGTAGCCTTACAAGAAGCCAAGTTAAAAGCAAAGGGATTGAATCCTGATGGAACCCCAGCCCTTTCAACGCTTGGTGGATTTTCTCCAGCCTCTAAACCATGTAAGATACAATCGGAATTGAATGTAGTGTGAGCACTGGAATGTACCTTGTTAGAAGGATTTGGTGCTGGTCATTTGCTTCCATTAAAAGTTGTTACTGGGTTTTGGGGACAAGTCAAAGGCTTGGAGGCGTAACAACTCCAAGTTGTGTTGGAAACTTATTCTCTGCTAAAAATAAATTCTGTCCTTAATATTTTGTCCTTGTCTATTAAAGCATCACCAAGAGAAGTGAAAGCTGAGGAGAAGTCACCGATCTCCATTAATGTGAAGACAGTCAAAAAAGAGCCCGAGGACAGACAGCAGGCTTCAAAAAGCCCTTATAATGGGTGAGTTATGAGGGCTAGAATATTCATTGTTAACCCTTCATACACTCCCTAAAACAATGCTGAGAATACTGTGCATTTTCTTTTAAGTGTAAGAAAAGACAGCAAGAGAAGCAGAAACAGCAGAAGTGCTAGTCGGTCAAGGTCAAGAACCAGGTCACGCTCTAGATCACACACCCCAAGAAGACAGTGAGTAATGGATCCTGTGTGGGACAGGCTTGGGGCCTTTGAAGATAAGATGTGGGCTTTAGGCTAGGAATAAGTATTTGTGTTTCTTGTTTGTTTAGTGAGTTTTACTATATATATAGTGCCAGCTTGCTTCAGGATTAAGTTTAACACAGAAACTTAGGGGCACACTTTGGATGTGTGTGGTACTTTATGTATTTGTTTTTAAATATGCATAAGTGTGGTTATGTACAGAACTTTTAGGAAAATTCATCAGTTTTCTACTTTCCACTATGTGGATCTCAGATCAAACTCTGGTCTTGGTGACCAGCACCTTAACACATTGAGCCACCTCAGCTGACCCTAACAGTGTTCCTTAATAGCATTTTGTACATTCTGTTTTGTCTTTGCCACCCCCCACTCCCCGTTGTTTTTTTTTTTTTTTTGTTTTTTTTTTTTAAAAGAAAGTGTCCAGAAAATGCCATGGGGGCATGTGTATATAAAGCTGTGTATATGTGAGAACAGTTTGTTAGAAATAGGAATAGGATGTTTTGTCTGACAGTAAAGCTTCAGTTGGAGAGATCAGGATGGGGAGACTGAGAAACGTTGTCAATTTAGCTTTTCATTGTTCATAACTGATTGTTTTGAACTTGCTAATGAACAAGTTATTAATCTTTTGCCAGTAGAAACCGAACCTAAACTTGAAACTTTTATTGTCTTAGTTATAATAATAGGCGGAGTCGATCCGGAACATACAGCTCAAGGTCAAGAAGCAGGTCCCGCAGTCACAGTGAAAGCCCTCGAAGACATCATAATCATGGTTCTCCTCACCTTAAGGCCAAACATACCAGAGAAGATTTAAAAAGCTCAAATAGACATGGTCATAAAAGGAAAAAATCTCGGTCTCGATCTCAGAGCAAGTCTCGGGATCACTCAGATGTTGCCAAGAAACACAGGCATGAAAGGGGACATCACAGAGACAGGCGTGAAAGATCCCGTTCCTTTGAGAGATCCCATAAAGGCAAGCACCATGGTGGCAGTCGCTCAGGACATGGCAGGCATAGGCGTTGACTCTTCCTGACACTGCATCTGTTTCTGGTTCTGCCTCTATATGCAGTGTGATGTATGGACTCAGTCAAAACATAAAGCAAACTGATTAGGAATTGGTTTATTAAAATTGTCTAGGTCTCTAGAAACACGGAGGACATTTTCTTTGGAAAAGAAAACTATGTTAAGGTTTTTTGCACATTAAAATGCCCTAGCAGTATCTAATTGAAAACCATGGTCAGGTTCAATTGTACTTTATTATAGTTGTGTATTGTTTATTGCTATAAGAACTGGAGCGTGAATTCTGTAAAAATGTATCTTATTTTTATACAGATAAAACTTGCAGACACTGTTCTATTTAAGTGGTTATTTGTTTAAATGATGGTGAATACTTTCTTAACACTGGTTTGTCTGCATGTGTAAAGATTTTTACAAGGAAATAAAATACAAATCTTGTTTTTCTAAAGTGTTTCAAATATCTTATTTAAATTGCTAAGAAGCAAGATTTTAATGGTAAGATGTCTTTGCGCTGATTTCTGACAGATGTGGTTTGGGATAGTTTTGCCTACAGCATTTAATAGCCATTGTTATATAGGAAAAGCAATTAGGAGTAGTCTGATACCGAACCAACATGCAAAACCTGATTTAAACTTAATGTATCAAGATAATTTTGAATCTTAGCTATTTGTAATGTGAACATAACCGTTGAACAAACCAAAATCACAGCAGAAAGTTAAGACCCATCTTTGAAGGTTTTAAGTGTTTTAGCATGTCTAGGATTGTCAAATTTAATAATGAGAAAGAATTGATTACAAAGGCATGATTAAACAATTCATGCACAGATGGGTATCAAGTTACTAGAGGAGAAATGTATTGGCAAAGGAGAGTATCTGCTGTGCTGCTGCTGAGATTGGGTGATATTCAAACATCCAGAAGTTCAATGTATTATGTGCATGATGGAGTAGTTAGAAGACCTTGCTCAGGTCAAGTCATCAATCAGCTACATGTCACCAGGTGACAAGCAACATTTATCTTCTGGACCATTTCACTAGCTTCTATGTAATTAGATTTTTTGAGACATGGTCTCTTGACCTAGAACTCAAGAGAGCCACCTTATTAAAGCTTTTATCACCTACAAATTGATCTGTCTTAAAAAATGTGGAAGACAAGTTTGGAAGAAAGGAAAGTAGATACAAGCCGTATTAAAGTATTTTATTTAGTTTTCGAAAATTCCATGTTTATACAATTTGACTATCATTATCTTGAACTCTCCCTAGCATTGCTGCTCCTTAGCCACTCGTGCATGTGGGGCCATGCACTGAACAGCTTGCTGACAGCTGTATCACCAGGCTAACTCTCCCTCCCCTGCAGCCACACTTGATAATTCCTCTGCCAAGGGTGGGGGCTCCTTTAGAGAGTCCATTTTTCTTTATTATTTCATACATTTTTTTCTGCAGCCCCACTCCTCCTGGGCCCTCCTTACACCTCTCCCATATGCACTGCTGTTTCCCTTCAGAACAGGCCTCCCAGGGATATCAGCTGAACACATTAACATAAGACAAAGTATAAGCCCTCATATCAAGGCTGGTATGCCCGCTCACAAAACCTGCATCTGAGTACAGTACCTGTCAGCTCTAGAAGTAGTGATCAATTCTTAGATAACCCTTTCATACCCTACAGATTCATGACTTCTTCCCCTTACTGCGGAGAATTGCATACAGGATCTTAGCCATTTTAATCCAAAAAAGTTGTTTTCCAAAATGCCTCATGGCTGGTCTAGCTAGCAGTAACATGTTAGGACCCAGTCAGTTTATTCCTTTAATCTGGCCCTTTTTGCCTCTAATCACATTTGAATATAAACTATAGGAATGCTTCCAGGCCATTTATAAAAGGTGTTTATGAAGCAGGCACGTAATTTATGAACTTTGGAGGGAGAGGTTGAGACAGGGACTCATGGGTGTACCATGGCTAGCCTGGAACTCTGTACAGGATTAACCTCTAAGGTGTAGAGAAACCCATCAGTCTTTCCTAGTGCTGGAATTAAAGCCATGCACTATGCCCAGCAGAAACTGATTTAGTGTTAACACTTAGGTCCCAACTCCATGATTATGTCGTAAATGTGCATATTTTCCAAAATCTGAAAACAGCCAAACACTTAGAAATATTTGGAAGTTTTTCCTCTTCCACCCCTCCTACCCTGAAAAAGGCCTGGGTATTATAGTCCAGGCTGATCTTAATTCAAACCTCCCAGCTCTGGGAGGACAAGATGTCACACTCCTGAAATAATTTTTGACAAAAATATCCCCAAAATACAGATCTTCACTCAGATTCCCCAAATGTTATGCCCCCAATATCTTCTGATAATTTGAAGCTGTCCCTTATCTGTTAAGTGCTTAAATCTGTATTCCATATTTTTTTTAAAAAAACCAAAAAACCTATTATCTGTTGTTTTTTTTTTTTGTTTGTTTGTTTGGTTTTGGCAGTGCCCCATTTTCTGGTTTGGCATGTAATTTTGAGTAGAATTTGCCTTCAGTTCTTTTAAGTTCTTTATCTTGAGTTTGTCCTTCCCTCCCTCCCTCCCTCCCTCCCTCTCTTTTCTTTTTAAGCATTTACAATCATGGCTTTGTAGACCAGGTTGGACTCTTGAGAGATTGTCTCCCAAAGATTGGAATGGCATGTGCCACATATTTATTTAGAAACAGAGTCTTACTGTGCAGCTGCCCTGAAATTCTTTCTCAAACGTTGGTGTGTGACAGACACTCCTCTGGCTCCTGTTTTTATTTTTTATTTTAGACAAGATCTCATATAATGTGAGCTGGTATTATGAATATATAGTATACAATGATCAGGATAACTGCGTGTCTGTCACCTCAGGACCTTGATATGTTTCAGTGAAAACCAGTTGTATGTAAAATATCTTTCAACTTGGTTTTACTTGATGCTTAGCTTATTAGGTTTGGATCATGGTTTGGAAATGGGGTTAGCTCAGTGCATCACTTTCGTCCATGTCCATAATTTAGTGCCTGATTTGCCTCATTAACTGCTGCTGTTAACTAACCAGTCACTGGTTAAGGAGCTGATAGTTTTCTTTATGAAAACATTCATTTCCCTTTTACCACTAAGTCTTTTGTGGGGTCAAAATTTAAGATATTTATAAATCTGTCTACCTGCTGGAACTATTAAGCCCCTATCTTCTGGACATGACAGGATGCTTGCCTTCATAAGACTTGTACAAGACAAAGCCAGTCGACATTCTAGCACAGAATAGGAAGGACTCACAAGCCCTCTAGCAGACGCTGTCTAGGGAGGGGAAAGTCAAAAGTCGGTTTTCAAGCTGAGGCCCATGATAAGGGGTTCTTGAGGATCACACACACACACACACACAAACACACACACACACAAAGACAAAGTTGGGAGTAGAGGGTGAGTGGGAAGTGGATCTAGGAGCCATGAGGGGTTATTATGAAACTCAAAGAACCTCCTTGTAATTCCGTCGTTTCCTATTGTCTGTCGCATTCTACACTATGAGTTTTTCCTTCATGTATTCCTCATGCTGCAACAAAATACCTGACAAAAATAACTTCAAGGAGGGGCCCAAGAAATGGCACTGGCTGGTTTTTCAGAGGACCAAGGTTCAATTCCCAGCATTGGCAGTTCACAACTGTAACTACTTCCAAGGGATCTGGCACCTTCACATACACATAAGTGCAAGCAAAACACCACTGCCCATAAAATAAATATCTTTAAAAAAATAAGGAAAGGTTTTATTGGGTTGATACCTCCAGTTCCAGGGAATCAAGTCCATCAAATCCATGAAGGAGGAGACAATCACATTGTGTTTGTAGTTTGCTTTCTGTGGTCCAGGATTCCAGCTCATGCAAATGTACTGTGCATATTCAGGTGTGTTTTCCTACATCACCCTAAACTAGATAACCCTTTACAGACATAGAGATATGTTTCCATGGTGATTCTAAATCCTATCAAACTGACAATAATTGCCTCCCCCATCTGGTGGAGTGGGTATAGTCCTAGTCAAGAATTCAGTGTGGTCAATAGAATACAGAAAACTGTTCTTTGGGGGGTCAGAGGTGCTGGGGATTGAATTCAGGACTTGACACACCTAGGCAAGCACTCTATTACCGAGTTCCAACTTCAGCCCTTAAATATTGCTTGTATACTGTTAATAATGAACTTTATTTTTTTAGCATAGGAAACCGAGCAAGTTGAAGCCTGCACAGAATAGAGCTCCTAAGAGTGGCCCAGCACTTAGGCTTCCATGGCATCTTCACTAAAGAACGGGCACATTTTAGAGACGTGGCAAAATGGACAACAAACAGGTTTGGCTTTTGGCTTTTACTAGTGGGGCATTATGAAAAGTGAATGTGGAGGTAAACTAATAAAGTAAGGCTTGTGGAATCCTCTGGTGCCACATCTGAGCTGCTAAGAGGTCTTTTTCTGTGGTTAATTTCTGTTGTTTCTTATAAATGTGGGAGTAGAGACACCTTTATAATTTTATGTCCTGATTTTAAAGAGTTACAGCTGCCTTCAGCTCAAAAATATTTATGTATCTGGGCAGTGGTGGCATATGCCTTTAATCCCAGCACTTGGGAGACAGAGCATGCAGATCTTTGTGAGTTTGAGCGTGGTCTACAGAGTGAGTTCTAGGATAGCCAGAACTACACAGAGAAACCCGCTGTTGTCTCATATATATAATGTTTATTATATATAATATATATATATACATTAACTACATATAGTTAAAGAGATTTTGAGATTAACTGTAACTCATAGCCATAACAATTTTCTGAATATGGGACAGAAAGGCTGAACATTTCTTCTTTCTCCTTCTCTTGTGGTTCTGCTAACTCACTCAAGATACCTACTCTCCAACTTGATATTCTCTTGTTTCATTTAGGCTCAGGGAAAACATAATAGGCTCTCATAACGCGTCACTGTAAACTGACCTTTATCACCGGGAACTTTACTTTCTGTTTTACATCTGCTGGTTTCCACAGTCAGTTCAGCCGCTCCTCATCTGTTTTGTTAGCAGTGGAACTGGCTTATTTTTTTTTCTAGAATATTCTTAAGATCTGTTCTCAGCATTTCCATTTATCTCAGCTTGCATCTGTAGCAAGCTGCTTCCTTTAACTTCAAAGAGGACCTTTCCTCTTTTCTTTTTAAAAAAATTTATTTATTATGTATAGTGTTCTGTCTGCATGTGTCCCTGCAGGCCAGAAGGGGGCACCAGATCTCATTACAGATGGTTGCCAGTCACCATGTGGCTGCTGGGCATTGAATGCAACCTCTGAGCCATCTCTCCATCCCCCCAAATGGCTTTTCTGAACCTGCTTTCCTGGAGTCCTTGTAAGCACCGCTTAGCCCAGAATCTAATTGGAGTTGTTGCTGAGACTTGCTGAACTCATTATTAAAGAGTGAAAATTTATCTTCAGTCATTGTGCAAAATATTCAGGGCATCTGATGCCTTCCTCTGACCAGACAGGAAGCCACAGTCACCAAGAGCTCCACATTGATCCATAGCCACTGACTTGTTTTTTATTTGTTTTGAATGTAGCTCTGAATCAAATTATATGTGTGAAATCGCTCCTGCCCCTGCTGCCCAGAGTTGGAATAGCATGCATGCATCCCAACACCAAATTGAGAGGGACGCCTTAAAGCCCTTTTTCACATATATGACTTTACGATTCATGCTAACCATGTTTCTCTAGTGCCTGTAACTAGATCTCCTGGGGAACATCAGCATTGAAAGAGGGTGAAATGACTTTAGAGGTCATGATAAATTCACTCCTAATGTATACGACTTGCCTACCATTTTCACACTTGTCCTTTTTCCCAGACAATCTTTTCCAAACATGACCAGCTCTCATGAGGGCAATCCTCTTTTGCAATACAAATCTGTAATAAGTGCTCTGCCACTAGACGTCACCGTGAGGCTGAGCGTGACAAGCAATCTCCCCAAGTTTCACCTCAGCTGACCCACAAAGCCTTATTCTAAACACAGTAGGGAATTGTTTCCAAAGAAACACAAGTATCTTTAGGCGCGCCTACCTAATCCTTTGCTAAATTCTTCTCCCTTAGTTAAAATAATTTATAACCTTTCAATATAAGCAGAACATGCCTGATGACATTCCGTTTTCACATATAACTTTCTGCTCTCCCCTCCTTATTTTATTATTTACTGCATTGCTGCATTGAGCCTAAGGCCTTACGCATGTTAAACAAGTGCTCTACTACTGAGTGACATCTCTATCCCTTTTTGTGTATCTTTCCAACCCCCTGTTGTGGGGGAGAAATTCATGAGACTGTAGTATGGACTCTTCAAGTTTGTGAGCCACTGAACTTGGGTTTTCTCCAGTCCCGGGGCATCTAGTGTTCTCTGAGGGCTCCTGGGTTCATGCAAGTGTTGTTACCCACACACCATATACACATAATTAAAAAAAAAAATACTAATTATTTTAAAAACTTGGTTACTTGCGGAGTCCAGATATTTAGCTGCTATACTGCACATATTATCCTACTGGCTTTACTAAAGTCCTGTTTTAATCTGTCTTTCCATTTCCAAGTCTGGATATGCCTGTTGCAGTGGGGTTTCTTTGGTCCCGGGTGGCCAGAGGTCCGAGACCCACAGATCTGCCACCCAAGACCGCTTATCCGCCCAGCTGCCCACCACTCAGGCCCCCCAGAAATGACTCAGACGCTTATATTAACTTTATGCTGTTTGGCCTATGGCTCAGACACATTGCTAGCTAGCCGCCTTCAGGGTTGGAGTTCCCTGGGTGACTCCTGGCAACAATCCAGTGGCTGCAGATTTGTTCTTGGGTGGAAGAAAGGGGAGAAAGTGTGGGAAAAAAGAACCCCCCCCCCCCCCCCCCCGTCTGTTGAATTCCCCGTTTACCAAAAATCATGAGTTTCACCTCTGCAAGCATTTTTAGGGCAATGAAGAAAGGAATGTAAGAGATGTAGAAAAGTATCCCCTGAAAACCAAGGTCACAGAAGGAGTACTACACATCTGCAAACTAATACTCTAATTTGCAAAAAACAAAATGAGGTTTTGTTTGGGAAGGGTACAGCTCTTATGCATTAAATAAATAATAGTTTACTAGTTATCCCCCCAACCGAAAATAAAGAGACCTTTCCTCTTATCTGGGTTCAGAACTGATAAGCAACTCCTTGTGAGCACTTCATAAATACTTATGGTGGTGAAGGAAATGTCAACAGAGCAGAGGAACCATTTTGCCACTGCAAGAACCCTTTTGAAACACCAGTGATTAAAGTGGGTCTTTCTGCAAATCTCAAACAAGAAAGGCCAGTTGAGCTGGTTTCATGGGGAAACAGGAGCAAGAACACCAGATTAATTGTCCTGAGGTCAGGGGCCACTGATACAGTAGGTGGGGGCTTTAAACACTCCTCAAACTTGAAGCAAGTGAGTTTTAGCAGCTCTGCTTTTGTGGGAAGGAGGGGCACTTCACCTTGTTTCACTTTATGTTGGCTCCAAGGCTGTGCCTATAACCAGAAATGGTTAAAGTTGGAGTTGGTGTAGGGGGTCATTTCAGTCATCAGAAGCCATCCTGGTGGAGACTTGCCAATCCTGCTGAGGGCTATTAGAAAGGAATGTGGTGAAACCAATGCTTTCCTCTGTTGCCAGGTCAAGGTCTGCTTGTTTTGGCCTAGCTAGACCCAGCCTTGGTCCATGTAATCTAGATAAACGGAAATGAATGTACCCCAGTCACCATTGCCATATTGTCTGGGTTGGTGATGCCAGATCATGGCTGAATTGCAATATGGTTTGAAGACTTTCCACCAGGAGGTCTGGCCTAACTGTGTGTGACTTTCCCAAAACTTTTTCTAGGTTCCAAGAAATACTTTCCCACTTGGTAGTGGTTGCCTTGGCTGGGGAAGGGATGGGACAGTCACTGCTTAGAAGAGGCTAAACTATCTTGGTCCTAGAACAGAACAACCCTATTTCTCTATACCAGCCCCCAACAGGCCTCCCAGTCCTGCACTGCTCACACGTACACACCAGAGAGAGAGAGAGTAGAGAGAGAGAGAGAGATGAGAGGGTTACCCTGACAGTTTAGTCCTTGTCTTCATATTGGCCCCCAGGCCTTCAGCCGTCTCCTCAGAGGGAAAGGCTGATAATGAACAGGAGTTCTTGCTTTGTGCCAGAAGTTCTGGACGTTGGACCTCAGCTAATCCCACTTCGTTAGGCCTAGAAGTGCCAGAGTTGTGTCAGTGTCGAGCATAATGAAGAGTAAAGGTGGCCGAGGTGTGACTTCCCTCAGTTTTTGTGAATTAGGGTCATCAGAGCTCAGCTGTCTCTACTGTTCCACCCAAGCTCAACCTCAGCTAGACCCAAGCCATTTATCCATTTATCTGAGATGCATCCCTAGCAAGGCTGGCATCACATCTGCTCTGCCTTCTGCAGTCAGGCCCCTAGGTCCATCTCCACAAAAAGCTAGTGATGCCAATCAAGATAATGGATGACTGGAATGATCTGAGAATTTCAATTAAGTTGAACATTCAGAGCAGAAAGACCCAGACTGAGTGGTATCTTCTGTCTCTTCCTCCTCAACACCTCAACACCAAGAGACAGAAACAAACAGAAAATTATTAAACCTAGTGGGAATGATGCTTTGGATGAGATTATCAATCAGCATTGCTGAACAGGCACATCTCTGAATGGTCTTTAGCTAGAGAACTTCCTTGAACTATTTAGGAAATCCTGGGCCCAGTACTGTACAGTATGTATAGTGCTGTAACGTTGATAGTTAACTACCCACATGCCGTCATAGATGACATCAATAAGTGGGATGAGCAATTAGGTTACAAAGTACAAGGGAAATGATTTCAATTAATGACCATCTAACAGAAGAGGAGGAGGAAGAGGATCAGGAGGAAGGATGACTCTGTAGCCCTGGATATGACTATTCCACTGGCAACATGGAAACCGGGCTGTTGCAAGCATTAACTGAGATCAGAGATATGTGTGTAGACTAGTTCTACAGAGTTACATTGTTACCCTGTTGGCAAGTCTAAGAGGCTTAGCTAAGAGCCCTGTAAGGTGGGATCTCCTTCATGGAAGGGCCTCCATCCATTCCCCAATACTTCTCTAAATGATGTAAAGAGCCATCACCTCTTACGGATGATTATATTTTACTCATGACCAGGGCCTTAAAAGCCATTATTAAAGCACTGTATGGGAAAGAACTCGGGAGATTCCCTGAGCCTCTTGGACCTCTGAAATTGTGTCTCTTGCTCTAAGATTGTTCCTAGCTAACAGCCCTGGGCCTGAGTGTGTTCTACAGAAGATGTAAATAGGAAATAGAACAGCAGCCCTGGTATTAACTCCTTCCAGCTTCTCCTTGTCCCCTCGCCCTATCCTACTAATAAGGTAGTTACCCCCCCACACACACACACACAAAGATATAGCACAAGTGGAATTTATTTTACAGTTTTTAAAAGTCTTATTTGCCTCATTT